>CM061751.1:68333476-68933476 GCA_030979885.1 Lolium multiflorum | reverse complement strand
AACTTTTGGTCATACTTTTCGTCCGATACGTCATCCCGCCCGGGACTAACTGGGCCAAAGCCCAACTAACAGAGGCGAGCATCTGTGATAGGGTTTGCCGCCGCCGCCCTTCTCGTCGTCCTTCCGTCAATCCCTAGATTCGTCGCCAACTCCCCCTCACCTGGCCAGGCGAGGATCCCGCAGCGCACCCCAAGCTATCGTACGACGCCCCGCTCGAGACAAAGCCAGAGAAGGACGAGCGGAGCCGCAACCTCCTTCTCTTGTCTCTGGATGTCTGCACCGTGTGAGGCCCTCGACTCCCCTTTGTGACCGGCCCGTGGGGAGGAGACCGCAAGCCGCGAGATGGAGGCGGAATCTGGCGGCAGCCCGCCAGCGGTGTTTCATGGACGCTGGCGGTAAATTCCTACCTTTAGGTTGGGATCGCGTCGCCCTGCTGTGATGGTGGCGGGTGGGATGACTTTTCAGGACAAATTCATCGATCCGTCGACCTCCCCTGGTCGATGGATGCCGCTAGCTCCAGATGAAAATTGAGGAGGAGCTGATTTGCTTGTTCAGGTATCTTTTTCTGATCCGATTTGTCTCTTTCGTCCACTTTGCATAGTCTTCGGCAACAGCCAACACATCCGCATAATAGCAGGGACGAGTTATTAGCAGACGTGAGCTAGCATGGACAAGAAGCAATAGCATGGACGTGATCAGGACACGTATTTTTACACAGCTTGATTCATGAGTAGACTATTGCTGCGCTGATTAACGACCTGGGGAGGAGGTAATTTATTATTCATGTTTTCTACTTTCACTATTTTGGCTGCCGTATGATACACAATGCTGCTAGCAGCCTAGCACATGATGGATTCTGTTGTTTCAGTTCGGCTTGTTCAAAATTTTCTTTGCATATTTGTTTTATTATTATAATTATTAATCTCAGGTTTGATCTTCTTCTGATGCTCTGTTGCTGCGATTTTGGCAGAAAGATCAGAAAAGGAAAAGTTAAACTGCTACACATTATCACTTGAGCAACATTATTTACCAGTATTATTTAGTTAACATTATCACTTGAGCAACATTATTTACTTATGTTATTTCATCTATTTTGCATGTTTCATGATTATTGGAGGATCGAGCACCGGAGCCAGGATTCTGCTGGAAAAAGCGCCGTCAGAATGCAATATTTCGGAAGATCAACAGTTGATGGAAATTATATCAAAAATCCTATTTTTCTAGATAACGAAGGGAGCCAGAATGGGGAGCCGAGGGGACCCGAGGTGGGCCCACCCCATAGGCCGGCGCGGCCCAAGGCCTGGCCGCGCCGCCCGTGAGGAGGCCCTCTCTCGCTCCTTTTCGCGAATGCCTCGTTCGAAAACCTAAGCTCCAGAGGGTACCTCGCGAAGAGTTACAGCCGCCTCGCGGGGCGGAGAACACCAGAGAGAAAGAGCTCTCCGCGGGCTGAGATCCGCCGGGGAAATTCCTCCCAGAGGGGGAAATCGACGCCATCGTCACCTCCATCAAGTTGGACATCATCTCCACCACCATCATCATCATCTTCATCATCATCACCGCCGTCTCCACCGCTGCACATCGTCACCGCTGTAGCAATTTGGGTTTGATCTTGATTGTTTGATAGGGGAAACTCTCCTATTGATTTCTACTTGTTATTGATGCTATTGAGTGAAACCGTTGAACCAAGGTTTATGTTCAGATTGTTATTCATCATCATATCACCTCTGATCATGTTCCATATGATGTCTCGTGAGTAGTTCGTTTAGTTCTTGAGGACATGGGTGAAGTCTAAATGTTAGTAGTGAAGTATGGTTGAGTAATATTCAATGTTATGATATTTAAGTTGTGGTGTTATTCTTCTAGTGGTGTCGTGTGAACGTTACACGACACTTCACCTTTATGGGCCTAGGGGAATGCATCTTGTACTCGTTTGCCAATTGCGGGGTTGCCGGACAGAAACCTAAGCCCCGTTGGTGTATCGATGCAGAGGGATAGCAGGATCTCGTAGTTTAAGGCTGTGGTTAGATTTATCTTAATTACTTTCTTGTAGTTGCGGATGCTTGCAAGAGGTATAATCACAAGTATGTATTAGTCCTAGGAAGGGCGGTACATTAGCACAGGTTCACCCACACAACACTTATCAAAACAATGAAAATTAATTAGCCCTATGTAGCGAAAGCACTAGACTAAAATCCCGTGTGTCCTCGAGAACGTTTGGTCATTATAAGTAAACAAACCGGCTTGTCCTTTGTGCTAAAAAGGATTGGGCCACTCGCTGCAATTGTTACTTTCGCACTTTACTTACTCGTACTTTATTCATCTGTTACATCAAAACTCCCTGAATACTTGTCTGTGAGCATTTACAGTGAATCCTTCATCGAAACTGCTTGTCAACACCTTCTACTCCTCGTTGGGATCGAAATTTTACTTATCGAAGATACTACGATACACCCCCTATACTTGTGGGTCATCAAGACTATTTTCCGGCACCGTTGCCGGGGAGAAGCGCTATTGGTAAGTGGAATTGGTAAGGGAAACTTCTACTGTTTGTGCTGATTTTATTTCTGCTGCTGCCATAATTCATTATGGAGAGATCTTCTCTTGAGTTTTTATTTGGAAAATCTACTACTACTGCAAAGGTAGTGGATAAGGCGCCAGGTGAGGAAGAGATACCATACAAAATACCTATGAAAATTATTGAACGTGTAGTGGATAACCGTTATACAGGGGATGGAACTGTCCACCCTGGAGATCATTTACTGCTTTTGCATGAATTATGCGGTTTATTCAAGTGTGCAGTATTGCTATGGATGAAGTGAGGAAGAAACTATTCTCTATATCGCTGTCTGGTAAAGCGGCGCATTGGTATAAATTACTGGATAATGGGGATTCTCTTGAATGGAATGATATTGTGCCCCAGTTTTATTCTAAGTTCTATCCTCCAAGTGAAATTCACAAGGATCGGAACCGCATATATAATTTTTGGCCTCATGATGGAGAGAGTATTGCCCAAGCGTGGGGGAGATTGAAGTCTTTAATGCTCAAATGCCCCATTCATGAGCTAATGTTATTATTGATAATTTCTATGCAAGACTTTCTTTTGAAGACAAGACCTTGCTGGATACTTCTTTGGATCATTTACACGCAACAAGGAAGAGTTTAAAAGGGACCTTCTCAATCGGATCCAGGAAAATACTCAAGGATGGGAGAACGACAAAGATAGAGAATCAGGTATAAATTATGATTATAAATGCATTGAAGATTTTATGGATACCGATAAATTTCGTAATATGAGTGCTACTTATGGTCTTGATTCTCAAGTTGCTGCAAATCTTTATAAAGCTTTTGCCTCTCATTATGAATTGCCTAAGAAGAATTTTGATAAGTATCATGAACCGTATAAAGATAAAATTGATTCATCTATTAATAAATGTGTTGTAATTGAAACTGTTGATCATGTTATTCCTGAAGCTTATATTGAAAAAACTCCTTTCCCTGCTAAAATGAAGGAGTACTCTGTTATAAATAGTGCGGTTCATAAAAGTGAAAAGAAACCTATAGAACCTGAAGAACAAATAAAAGTTGAACCTGCTGTTGCAATAGTTAAAGATCTTGTGACTAAAAATGTGGAGGATGGTCATATTATTTTCTGTGAAGATGCTTCTAATATTGTTTCACATCCTAATAAGTCCAAGCAAGCTAGTGTTCCTATGCTATCTGTTAGAATTGGTGATCATTGTTATTATGGTTTATGTGATATTGGTGCAAGTATTAGTGCTATTCCTTATGAGCTTTACACGGAGATTATGCACGAAATTGGTTCTTGTGAACTTGAAGATATTGATGTGGTTATTCGGCTGGCTAATAGAGAAACTATTTCTCCAATTGGTATTGTTCGAGATGTGGAAGTTCTATGCGGTAAGATTAAATATCCTGCTGGCTTTTTGGTACTTGGTTCTGCTGCTAGTAAATATTGTCCTATCATTTTTGGTAGACCTTTTCTAAATACTTGTGGAGCTATTATAGATTGCAAGAAAGAGAAAATTTTGACTAAATTTGCTGGTGAATCTTATGAGTTTAACTTCTAAATTTACCAAAACTCCTTATAAAGCTGATTTGCCTAATAATGATTTTAAAGTTGAACAGTGTGCATCTATTGTTCTTGCTCCTAATAATCCTTTGCAACATTTGGAGAATAGTGAGAGTGAAGTTTTTAGGGAAGAAAGAGATGAGCTTGATGAAATTTTTCTTCGCCAACCTATTCTTAAGCATGATTTACCGGTAGAAGATCTGGGTACAACACCGCCACCAAAGGAAGATCCTGTCTTTGATTTAAACCCGATAATCTTAAATATGCTCATATTGATGATAAGAAAATATATCCTGTTATTATTAGTTCTAAGCTTACAGAGTTTGAAGAAGAAAGGTTATTGGAAATATTGAAGAAACACCGAGGTGCTATTGGCTACACTCTTGATGACTTGAAGGGGATTTCTCCTACTATTTGCCAACACGCCATTAATATGGAAGATGATGCGAAGCCTGTTGTTGAACCTCAGCGTCGCCTAATTCCTAAGATGAAGGATGTGGTAAGAAATGAGGTATTAAGACTTCTTGAAGCTGGTATTATATATCCTATTGCTGATAGTAGATGGGTTAGTCCTGTGCATTGTGTTCCTAAGAAAGGAGGAATGACTGTTGTGCCTAATGATAATGATGAGCTCATACCTCAAAGAGTAGTTGTAGGGTATAGAATGTGCATTGATTATTGAAAAGTTAATAAGGTTACTAAAAAAGATCATTACCCTTTGCCTTTTATTGATCAAATGTTAGAAAGGTTATCTAAAAATACTCACTTTTGTTTTCTTGATGGTTATTCTGGATTTTCACAAATTGCTGTTAAAACTAAGGATCAAGAGAAAACCACTTTCACTTGTCCCTATGGAACTTATGCTTATAGACGTATGCCTTTTGGTTTATGTAATGCTCCTGCTACTTTTCAAAGATGCATGTCTGCTATTTTTCATGGCTTTTGCGAGAGTATTGTAGAGGTATTCATGGATGATTTTTCCTGTCTATGGGAATTCTTTTGATAATTGCTTGCGGAACCTCGATAAAGTTTTGCAGAGATGTGAAGAAACTAACCTTGTTCTCAATTGGGAGAAATGCCACTTTATGGTTAATGAAGGAATTGTATTGGGACATAAAATTTCCGAGAGAGGTATTGAAGTTGATAGAGCTAAAGTTGAAGCAATTGAGAAGATGCCCTATCCTAGGGATGTTAAAGGTATTCGTAGTGTTCTTGGTCATGATGGGTTTTATAGGAGGTTTATTAAAGACTTCTCCAAGATTTCAAAGCCTCTTACTAATCTTCTTCAAAAAGATGTACCTTTTGTTTTTGATGATGATTGTAAGGAAGCTTTTGAAACTCTAAAGAAAGCCTTAACAACTGCTCCTATAGTTGAACCTCCTGATTGGAACTTACCATTTGAAATTATGTGTGATGCTAGTGATTTTGCTGTAGGCGCTGTTCTTGGACAGCGAGTAAATAAAAAATTGAATGTTATTCATTATGCTAGTAAAACTCTTGATGCTGCTCAAAGAAATTATGCTACTACTGAAAAAGAATTGTTAGCTGTAGTCTTTGCTTGTGATAAGTTTAGATCTTATATTGTTGATTCAAAAGTTACTATACATACTGATCATGCTGCAATCAGATACCTTATGCAAAAGAAAGATGCTAAGCCAAGGCTTATTAGATGGGTACTTCTGCAAGAATTTGATTTACATATTGTAGATAGGAAAGGTGCTGATAATCCTGTTGCTGATAATTTGTCTAGATTGGAAAATATTGCTTATGATCCTGTTCCTGTTAATGATAGTTTTCCAAATGAACAATTGGCTGTAATAAAGGTGAGCTCGCGAGATAGCCCTTGGTATGCTGATTATGCTAACTTTATTGTTTCCAAGTACTTGCCTCCAACCTTTTCAGCTCAGCAAAGGAGGAAATTCTTTTATGACTTGAGGCATTATTTCTGGGATGACCCACACTTATATAAAGAAGGAGTGGATGGTGTAACACCCCAAATTTCAAAACAAAGAGAAAATAAATTTACTTTTTCCAAAAATGAGAACCAACAAAAACTTTTCTTATATAGGGTGCTATGCTTAATGCTCCTACCTATTCCTTGTGTTTTGCCTTGATGAGTGTTATTATGCTTATGTGATAAACCCTAAAGTGACCAAGTGAAGATCACAAACCAAATAAAATTAAAAGAGAAAGAAATCAAATAAGAAAAACCCTAAACCCTAACCTTCTCAAAAATCCTTTGGATCTATTTTGAGAAACCAAAATAGAAGAAAAATACATATGTGTGCCTATAGCCTTAATATGTAAATCTTGAACCCTACCTTTTCTTATTTTGCTAAATGGCGGTGAACCATTGCAAAACTTACTAAAACCCTAAACCACATCCCTCTTGTCATCAATCTTTGAGAAATAAAATAAAAAGGAAAGATCTTATTTAAGAAAAAGGCATATGCAAGCCTAGGGATACTTTTTGGAAAATGATGAGCTTTGCCTTGTCTACATTGAGTAGATGAATTGAAATACCTCAACCCACTCAACAAAGCACTTACCAACCAATTCAAGTGTGAAACAAAATAAAATCAAACATATGCATAGAGGCATATGTGCCTATGGCTATTTTTGTAAAACTTTACCCTAGGCCTTTCTACTTTATTTAGAGGATTGGAAAACCCTCATAAACCCTATCTAGTACTTCTCCAACCCAATCCAAAATGAAACAAAAGATTTTAAAAAGAAAGTAATAATGCCATAGAGGCATATGAGAGCAAAATATCAAATTTGTGAAATTGAGGATCTTGACCCTAAGACTTGTAGTGAATGGTTGGATCACTCCTATATACCATTTCACCACTCAACAACATCAATTGGGTCAAGCCTAGTCAAATTAAAAATCAAATGCCACATATGCATAGAGGCATATGTGACACATAGCCATTTTCACCAATTCTTGTCCTATGCACTTCTACTTTGACCAAATGGTGTGAAACCATCTCTAAACCTAATCTAACCCTAAATTGACCCTCAACCTTGCCCAAGTGAAGCAAGGGGAGCACATTACAAGAATAAGAAGAATTGACATGTCCCCTCTCATGTGTTTTGGCCAATTTTACAAATCTTTGAGCTAGACCTTTTGGAATGGTTTCAATGGTTGCGAAATGTTTCTAAACTAATAAGAATCACATTAGAGTGAAGACAAGTCAAATCAAATGGAGAGAAATCAAATAGTGAGATAATTCCATTTTCACTCACATACACATAGGGCCAATTTATCAAACCTTGACCTAGGCACCAACCTTGTCTCAAAATGGTTGGAACCTTTTATCCAACTCAATCTAACACTAAGTAAACCTCACTCTTGTCAAATTGAAGCAAAGAAAAATAAAATAATAAAAGTTAGAAAATCCCAAAACCCTTACATATGGTGTATGCCATTTTTATAAATCTTGACCCTAGACCATTTTGGCCTTCACCCTTAGTTGAACAATGTTACTACACACTTATTACAACTATTGGAATCAAAGAAACCCAATTCAAATCAAATTCAAACTCAAATTAGGCTCACATACAATAATGGTCAAATCTGCCATTTATATTCTGGTCACTACTTTGAGCCTCTCTATTTCAAGTTTTTCAAACTAAACTTTCCCAACTCTTTGCATGTCATCCAAGAGCACATCAAGGTGAACAACTTTGGTGAAGAGCACCATGCCAAAATCATCTTTGATCAATAACTAGGCTCATGCAAAGTTGAGACTTTTTATTATGATCAACAATCTCACTTTGTCATCTTTTGCAATTCTTTGATTTTTAAAATTCCACCACCACACATAGTTGTCTCTGGTCATTTACAACTCAACCAAACCAACCACTCTCAGTTTTTGAAACTATTTGAGCTCAACCAAATTTGGACAAAATTTGTGAAATGCAAATAGGGAACTATTTGACACTATTTCAAATAGTGTTCTACACCCAACCCTAAGTCCCTAAACCCCTCTACCCTGTCCCCTTGTCCCCTCTCTGCCTCACCACCCACAGAAACCCTAAAGGAGCAAGCCTAGCTTGCATGTACATGGCCATGCCGGCCATGTTCCTCCTCTTCTTCTCTCCTTCCTCCCCAGCTCTGGCCACCTTGTCCTCTGGCTCCACCTCACCTCCCTAGTGCAGCCTATGCCAACCCTGGTCGGGGAAGATGCCGAGGATGGCCGGAATTCGCGCGCCCAAATCTCCCAGGCATGCCGATCACGGCGTGGACACGCCCCAGCGCGCCACGGGCACCCTCGCCACGTCGCCTCGCCGCAGCACACCTGGACCCCCTCTCTGCGCCACGAGCTTCGCCACCTCGCCAGGACCCGCCAGACACGCGCCGTGCCCCGCGCGAGCCGCCGTCGACCAGGTCGCCGTTCCCGCAACCCTGCCGCCAGAACGTCGCCGTCGCGCGCACACACCAGACCGTCCCCCACCTCTCCGTCTAGCCTCCTAGCACCGCCTCGACCTCACCTACCTAGCGCCGCCCTCGCCTACCCCCATTGCTCGCCGGAAACGCCGCGACCCTGTCGACTTGCCGCACCTCTGGCCACCTCGAGCGCCTATAAAAGGAGAGCTCCTCCTCCTCCATTTCTCACACCACTCAACTCCCTTCTTCTCACTGATCCTCCTCGACCTCTTCTCCTCGTTGATTAGCCACCGGAGCCGCCCAATCGAACGCCGGAGCCCGCGGCGGACCTGAGATCGCCGCCGTCGATTCAGGCCACCATTCGAGCCGCCGTCTGCGCCATCTGCTTCCTCGTCCTCGACAACGCCGTCTGCACCGTCGCTGATCCTCGCCGGAGCTCCAGCTCGCCGCCGACCCCCTGCCGTAGCCGCCAGCACTTCCCCTCTCGTCGACGACGACGACGACGCCCAGCCGCACGATCCTCTTCTGATCCAACGCTCCTCAGCGCCCCGTACCGATTCGGTAAGTCACCGTCACTAACGCGTGGGTCCCCCTGTCAGCTGGCCCGCTGCGCTGGATGCACTGCTGGGCCGGCCCAACTCCTCTGTGCCGCGTTTCAAACAGTTTCGGCCCATTTTCTTTCCCGCCAGCCCGCCTAGTCAATTTTGAATTAATTCAATTCAAACAATTTTCAATACTGAACCCCACTTTGAAATTCAATACAATCTGTTTGGCTTGGCCAATTTTAACAAATTTTATATTGATAGAAAGCTATGAAAAAGATCTACAATATGCCACTGGTCCCATCTCAAAATTATTTGTAGAATTAATCTGACAAAAAGAACAAGTCAGGGACTTTTGCACATTCAAATAATTCTTAAAAATCAACCAAAATAGATATTGAGTTGATTCCAACTCCAATAGCTCACATTTGACTTACACTAATTGTTTATGCAAGAAAATGGTGTGGTCACTTTGCATGATCATGCCCTAGTTTAAGTAATGGATAATATGGCTAGTTTAACTAGTGGATATTGTCCAAAACTATTAAGTAATTCTTATGAAGTCTTATGCTTCATTTAAACTTTGTCTCAAATGAATTCATGTGAAGTTTGGACCCCTGGTCCAAACTCTCTTATATGAAGTACTTAGAGATTTAAAGCCTATGTAGTGTTATTAAATGGTATGAGGTACTCTACCTCATTTAAATCAATTTCTCAAATAATGATGATGAATGGTTGACTTGGGTCAACATGATCTCATGTATGATTGTTGGAGAAATTAAATCTTAAGAAGATTGCAATGAGAGAAAAGTATTTCTCAAGAACCATATGGAAATTATCATTTACATATGTAAGGAGAGGAAATTATTTTCCTCAAGCAACACAACCAATGCACCCCAATTGTAGTAATTGTGTGAATAGAATAGTTGGTGTAAATACAAGTAATGTTAGAATAGCCAATGAATTGTTGATGATGTTAAATCACCTCAATGGTAGTTGTTAACCTAGTTACAACTATGTGATAAAACTTATGAGAGGTTTTCCTCTCATTTAAATCTTGGTCTCAAGTAATTCAACATGAGGTAGTGACCATGGTCTATATAATCTCATATTGAGTATTTGGTGACATTAAATCACTACCATGTTAGTATTAAATTGCATGAGGTATGGAACCTCATTTAAATCATTTTCTCAAATGATAAGTATGAAGAGGTTGACTTTGGTCAACCTAGGTCATATATTATTCATAAGAGAAATTAAATCTTAATAAGATAATGAGAGGAAATTATTTCTCTAAATAATTAAAAGTAACACCTAAGTTAGTATGAGAGGAAATTATTTTTCTTGAATAAGAAAAACACATTCACCAACTTAATAGTAAGGTGTGATGCTAGTTTAAGTTGTGTGAATCATGTGTGTGCTTAAGTTTGGTATGATGATTGTGTACCTCGTATTCGTATTTTAGACGCTAGTACCGGAGACTATCAGGAGGAGGAGGTCTTCTACAAAAAGGAAGGAGAAGAGAACTTGGACCACCACCTCAACCAAGGCAAGCTAATATTCTTGCAAAGTGCAAAGCCCCTTGGGGCAAGGCACCATGAATCTTACCTTTTCTTACATAAGCCTATCCCAAGTTTATACATTACCAGTTCTTACTTGTTTTCTCAATAAGTTGCTTTTATAGTTAACTTTGGTCAAAGTAAAGAAGTTTACTAGGGTAGTAAAGTTAGCAAGCTGTTATCCATGCAAGCTAGATTTATGCAAACCATTTTAGTTGCAAGATAATACTCTTGCAAAGTGCAAAGCTCTCCATGAGCAAGGCATTCCCCTATTTACTTTATGCTTATGATCCTATTTTCCAGTTTTACCTTACAAGCTTTATTTTACTTTTGTTTTATCAAAGTACCATTTTGATTTATGATTCACTTGGTTAGTATTGGATTAGTACAAGAGTGTCAAGTTTAGCCTAGAAGCAAAGCAAAGTACTTAGCACCCCTCATACTTAGATGCTAGTGCTAAATTAAAGATGACTAGTCTAGATGGGAACAAGTGTGTATGAAATGACTTTGAAAACTTTGGAATGATGAGTCATTCTATTGAAAGATTTTGAAGGTGAATATGACTGGTGAATGACTTGGTGAATTTTATAAAAAACACTGATGGTTGGGTTCGGATGCGATACCATTCCAATTTTACAAGTACCCCCACAATACCTGAATCTGGGTAGGGCTTAACCGGAAGTTTGTGTGTCTTAGTATGGGTTCCCTCTAAACAAGCGTCATCGGGGTTAGGCCGAAAGCTGCCTCTACAACAAAAGAAATGAGATGATATGACGCGAAATGAGGTGAATGTCCGGCCCAAGCCCTGTGCAGTTCCCAGGCTGAGTCTTCACCGGGAGGCCAAGCTCATGGGGAGAGGTGCCTATACTAGGGTATGTAAATGAAAGGTTATGATTGGTAGTTCGCGTACTGCATACGATAAATCAGGGCCAGTTACCCCTGACGAGCTATTGCAATTGTTGTGGCACAAGTGTACAACCTCTGCAGAGTTAAACCTATTCGAATAGCCGCGTCCGGTTATGGACAGTTGGAAAGGCCATACTGTTCCGTCATCAGAACTTTTTGAAAACTATGAATGGTGAAGGGTGACTTGTGGATTTGAACTTGAAAGGTGACATTGACTTGGAATCACAACGGAGTTGTGGGAATGACACTAATGTTCCCACTTGAGTTAGTTAGCACATGAAGAGTTGTTTACAAAAATGTTTGTGAACTAAAATTGGCTTTATGCAAAATAAACTAGAACTTAGCACCCCTTACTAGAATTGTTAGCACTTACATTAGTATTAGTTTGCGAGTACTTTAAAGTACTCACGGCTGTGTCCCTGGCTATTCAAATGGCCAGACTATGAAGCAGAACAGCAGTATGAAGAGGACGACCAGCAGGACGCCCGACAACTAGGGAATCTTCTGACGTCAGACGTTGGCCTGTGGACTAGAGAGTCCCTTCTATTTACGCTTCCGCTATGAAACTATGAACTTTGTGTATATTGATCAATAGATCAACTATTTGTGTAATATGGATCATGTGATCTCTATTTGTAAGACGACTATGGTATGTAATGAATGATGACTTATGATATTCAACTGTTATGTCTCGCAACAACAATATTCCTGGGATTGCGATGTATGGCATAATAGGCATCTGGACTTAAAAATCCGGGTGTTGACAGATGGTATTCTGCGAAGATGTGTTCCCGAATATGAACAACAAGAGATATTGAGTAAATGTCATGGTGGCGCTTATGGAGGACACCACGCCGGAGATAGAACCGCGCAAAAGGTTCTACAATCAGGTTTTTATTGGCCAACTCTCTTCAAAGATGCAAGGAAGTTTATCTTATCTTGTGATGAATGTCAAAGGGTTGGTAATATCTCCAGACGCAATGAAATGCCTATGAATTATACTCTTGTTATTGAACCGTTCGATTGTTGGGGATTTGACTTCATGGGACCTTTCCCTCTTCAGAAGGTAACACTCATATACTTGTTGTTGTTGATTATGTTACTAAATGGGTGGAAGCCATACCTACAAAAAGTGCTGATGGTGAGACCTCTTTAAGAATGCTTTTAGATATTATTTTTCCTAGATTTGGAGTTCCTAGATATATTATGACTGATGGAGGTTCTCATTTTATTCATGGTGGTTTTAGAAAAACTCTTGCTAAATATGGTATTAATCATAGAATTGCTTCCGCTTATCATCCTCAAACTAGTGGGCAAGTAGAATTATCAAATAGAGAGATTAAATCTATCTTGGAAAAGACTGTTAATAAAACTAGAAAGAATTGGGCTAGTAAATTGAAGGATGCACTATGGGCTTATAGAACCGCTTATAAAAATCCCATGGGAATGTCACCTTATAAAATGGTTTATGGGAAAGCTTGTCATTTACCTTTAGAACTAGAGCACAAAGCTTATTGGGCTGTTAGAGAATTAAATAAAGATCCTAAACTTGCCGGTAATAAGAGGTTGCTGCAATTGAGTTCTCTAGATGAATGGAGAAGTGAAGCTTATGAAAATGCTAAAATCTTTAAAGAGAAAGTTAAAAAATGGCATGATAGAAGGATTATCAAAAGAGAATTTAATATTGGGGATAAAGTCCTATTGTATCGGTCTCGTCTCAGATTCTTTGCAGGGAAATTACTCTCGAAGTGGGAAGGACCATATGTTGTTGAGGAGGTGTATCGTTCAGGAGCAATTAAAATTAGCTCTCTCCAAGGCAATGCCACACAAGTGGTGAATGGACAAAGACTCAAGCATTATATCTCGTGATTCTTACAATGTAGATGTTGATATTATTCGAGTGGAAACACCGGAGTCTTTCATCAAAGGACAAATTGACAGTCCGCCAGAACTCGACTTTGAATAGGTAACAGACTGGTAATAAAGTTCGCAATTTACTTTCCGAACAATGTTTTTGCTGTTTTTGGAAAATATGAAAAATTACGAGATCGAAACGGAGTGGAGGAGACGCACGAGGGCGTGCCCCCATAGGCCGGCGCGGCCCGGCCTTGGCCCGCGCCACCCTATGAGCTGGCCGCCTCGTCGCCCCTTTCCGACTCTGGTTCGACTCTGGTACTTTCCTTATGACATAAAAATTCCTGCTATATAATCCCCGGACCCCTGGAGGTCCGTATATCGTTTTCTCGACGTGTTTTGTTTCGAGCTGTTTCTGCCAGGATTTGTTTTCAATCTAGGAGCACCATGGTCTCCAAGAACAAGGGCAAGGAGCTTTCGGATGAAGATATTCAAGATCCCGAGTGGAAAGAGGTGGACAAGAGCGTCAAGGAAGAGGATGAAGAAGAGGTGGAGGAAGACTCGCGCGCACACCCGCGTGCTACCATCGCAAGCATCAAGGTGGTGGATAACCCTTTTAGTGCAAACAAGAGCGCAAGAATTCGCACCGGGGGAAGGGTTCCACGTCATTACCTAGCTCCGAAGACATCTTTCTCAGGCATTCACCATCCCTTCCGCAATCTAATTTTCAATAGTCAAATTGAAAGGACTCCCAGGGCAGCATTGCCTAGCAATTGGGATATAGATTGTTCTAACACTGCAGGAAGGATGGAGCCTGAGGGTGAAGAGTGGGGAAATAACTCCAAGAGTTGGGACTCGCCGTCGGACATACTTCTTAACCGCGTCGAGCACAATTCGGAGATGATTCGCAACCTCACGTACAAGATTGATGAGCTTCAGGAGCTTGTTGAGAAGCTTGTCAGGAATCATCACCACCATCACCGAAGGAGTAATTCATCATCGGTATTGGCATCCCCTTGGTTTGTTCCAAGCTTGGGGAGTGCCGCGGTATCACATCATCACTATCTTTTACTTTTTATTATCAAGTAGTGTCATATCATGAGTAGGGAAGTTATCATATAAGATGGGTTGCAGTTTGGAAGTATCTCTCCTTTAGTTGGTTGTCTATGTATCCCTTGGTGTGAGTTATCGTTATGGAATATTAATGAGAAGTCTTATCATTTACATATTGCACATCTTATTTTAGTTTGCAATCTCTATTATATGATTTATCTTGTTGTTAGTATTGGTATCACTTTGGGAGCATTGAATAAATCTATTTGGTTTTGGCAAACTTAGCATTGGTCAATAGCAACAACACTTTGAGGTTTAAGTAGAAAAGAGAAATACATGTAGTTGTTTCATTATCTTCCTTTCTTGTTAGCTCATAGCTTATTATTCTGAAGTTAAAACTATTTGTGCTTACAAGAAAGATGCATGATTGTTTATATCACATGTATATTTGTTTGTTTCCCTCGACTCTTATGCTTGCTAATTAACCTTGCTAGCCAAAGACCTGTACTGAGAGGGAAATACTTCTCGTGCATCCAAACCTTAACCCAAACCTATGTCATTTGTGTCCACCATAACTGCCTACTACATGGTATTTTCTGCCATTCCAAGTAAATACTTCGTGTGCTACCTTTAAACAATTCAAAATTTATTATCTTTTATTTGTGTCAATGTTTTATAGCTCATGAGGAAGTATGTGGTGTTTTATCTTTCAATCTTGTTGGGCAACACCAATGGACTAGTGGCTTCATCCACTTATCCAATAACTTTGCAAAAAGAGCTGGCAATGGGATTCCCAGTCCCAAATTAATTAACGTAGACACTCCTCCATGGTATGTGATTGATGGACGGCACCCGAAGGATTCGGTTAGCCATGGCTTGTGAAAGCAAAGGTTGGGGGAGTGTCATCATAATAAAACTAAAATAAAAAGGCACTCCTTCATGGTATGAGATTGTTGGCAGGCACCCGAGGATTCGGTTAGCCATGGTTTGTGAAAGAAAGGTTGGAAGGAGTGCCACACAAAATAAAAATAAAATGGGAGCCGCTCTTTGAAGGTTTGCCTGGCAAGGGGGTTAGAGTACCCGCTACCAGTCGTTGACAACAACAAACACCTCTCAAAACTTTATTTTTATGCTCTCTTTATGATTTCAAAACTGAAAAAGCTCTAGCACATGATTTAATCCCTGCTTCCCTCTGCGAAGGGCCTGTCTTTTATTTTATGTTGAGTCAGTAAACCTATTTCCTTCCATCTTAAGCAAGCATTTGAGTTGTTGTGATCAAACCATTATATTGTGATTTACCTCATCATGTCTTTTACCTTTCCTTGTTTAGTACAAGTTTTATCTAAATGAATATAGCTTTGCAAGTTATCAATGATCATGAGGAGACTATTATGATTGAGTATGCAAGTTGTGTCATATAAACTTTAACATGAGAGCGCTGCTCGATAGATAAGAATAACCTGTTAATTGTTCTCTGACCAAGAACGAAGTTTGCCATCACCAACTATGATTTCTTATGCACCTTTATTTGTGATTACCTTATACTTGTTTCAAGTTGAGTTATATGAGGAAGTTGTTTACTAGGATGTCTTGTGTGAATGAATATGATGCTTCTTGTCCGTATTTTATTTATCGACTCTTCACTCCATAAACATGTGGTCTGTTTACTGAGCAGTGCGCTTGGGGACAAGCGCTTCTAAGCTTGGGAGTTGATACGTCCAATTTGCATCACTATTTTATATCATAATTTGCTGTTATTCATTGATATATTTCATATTTAGACATAATACTTATGTTATTTCATCTATTTTGCATGTTTCATGATTATTGGAGGATCGAGCACCGGAGCCAGGATTCTGCTGGAAAGCGCCGTCGAATGCAATATTTCGGAAGATCAACTTGATGGAAATTATATCAAAAATCCTATTTTTCCAGATGGAGGAGCCGAAGCCGAGGGAACCCGAGGTGCCCCCCCATAGGCCGCCGGCCCCAAGGCCTGGCCGCTGCCTCGGAGGGGGCCCCCCTCTCGCCTCCTTTTCGCCTTCGCCCGAAACCTAAGCTCCGCAGGGTACCTCGCGAAGAGTTACACCCGGGCGGAGAACACCAGAGAGAAAAAGAGGCGGAGAGATCCGCCGGGGAAATTCCCTCCCGGAGGGGGAAATTGACGCCATCGTCACCGCCATCAAGTTGGACATCATCTCCACCACCATCATCATCATCTTCATCATCATCACCGCCGTCTCCACCGCTGCACATCGTCACCACTGTAGCAATTTGGGTTTGATCTTGATTGTTTGATAGGGGAAACTCTCCCGTATTGATTTCTACTTGTTATTGATGCTATTGAGTGAAACCGTTGAACCAAGGTTTATGTTCAGATTGTTATTCATCATCATATCACCTCTGATCATGTTCCATATGATGTCTCGTGAGTAGTTCGTTTAGTTCTTGAGGACATGGGTGAAGTCTAAATGTTAGTAGTGAAGTATGGTTGAGTAATATTCAATGTTATGATATTTAAGTTGTGGTGTTATTCTTCTAGTGGTGTCGTGTGAATGTCGACTACACGACACTTCACCTTTATGGGCCTAGGGAATGCATCTTGTACTCGTTTGCCAATTGCGGGGTTGCCGGAGTGACAGAAACCTAAGCCCCCATTGGTATATCGATGCAGGAGGGATAGCAGGATCTCAGAGTTTAAGGCTGTGGTTAGATTTATCTTAATTACTTTATTGTAGTTGCGGATGCTTGCAAGGGGTATAATCACAAGTATGTATTAGTCCTAGGAAGGGCGGTACATTAGCATAGGTTCACCCACACAACACTTATCAAAACAATGAAGATTAATTAGCCGTATGTAGCGAAAGCACTAGACTAAAATCCCGTGTGTCCTCGAGAACGTTTGGTCATTATAAGTAAACAAACCGGCTTGTCCTTTGTGCTAAAAAGGATAGGGCCACTCACTGCAATTTTTACTCTCGCACTTTACTTACTCGTACTTTATTCATCTGCTACATCAAAACTCCCTGAATACTTGTCTGTGAGCATTTACAGTGAATCCTTCATCGAAACTGCTTGTCAACACCTTCTGCTCCTCGTTGGGATCGACATTCTTACTTATCGAAGATACTACGATACACCCCCTATACTTGTGGGTCATCATCACCTCTGAACATGTAAATTTTAATTGTGCACTAACCATCTAATGAGTTGTTTTAAGTTTGGTGTGGAGGAAGTTTTCAAGGATCAAGAGAGGGAGATGATACAATATGATCAAGGAGAGTGAAAGCTCTAAGCTTGGGGATGCCCGGTGGTTCACCCTTGCATATTTCAAGAAGACTCAAGCGTCTAAGCTTGGGGATGCCCAAGGCATCCCCTTCTTCATCGACAACATTATCAGGTTCCTCTAGTGAAACTATATTTTTATTCCATCACATCTTATGTGCTTTGCTTGGAGCATCTGTTTGTTTTTGTTTTTGTTTTGTTTGAATAAAATGGTTCCTAGCATTCATTGTGTGGGAGAGATACACGCTCTGCTGTTGCATATGGACAAATATGTCCTTAGGCTTTACTCATAATATTCATGGCGAAGGTTGAATCTTCTTCGTTAAATTGTTATATGGTTGGAAACGGGAAATGCTACATGTAGTAATTGGTAAAATGTCTTGGATAATGTGATACTTGGCAATTGTTGTGCTCATGTTTAAGCTCTTGCATCATATACTTTGCACCTATTAATGAAGAAATACATAGAGCTTGCTAAAATTTGGTTTGCATAATTGGTCTCTCTAAGGTCTAGATAATTTCTAGTAAAGAGTTTGAACAACAAGGAAGACGGTGTAGAGTCTTATAATGTTTACAATATGTCTTTTATGTGAGTTTTGCTGCACCGGTTCATCCTTGTGTTTGTTTCAAATAACCTTGCTAGCCTAAACCTTGTATCGAGAGGGAATACTTCTCATGCATCCAAAATCCTTGAGCCAACCACTATGCCATTTGTGTCCACCATACCTACCTACTACATGGTATTTCTCCGCCATTCCAAAGTAAATTGCTTGAGTGCTACCTTTAAATTTCTATCCTCTACCTTTGCAATATATAGCTCATGGGACAAATAGCCTAAAAACTATTGTGGTATTGAATATGTACTTATGCACTTTATCTCTTATTAAGTTGCTTGTTGTGCGATAACCATGTTCCCGGGGAAGCCATCAACTACTCTTTGTTGAATATCATGTGAGTTGCTATGCATGTCCGTCTTGTCTGAAGTAAGGGAGATTTACCACTAGAATGGTTAGAGCATGCATAATGTTAGAGAAGAACATTGGGCCGCTAACTAAAGCCATGATCCATGGTGGAAGTTTCAGTTTTGGACAAATATCCTCAATCTCATATGAGAAAATTAATAATTGTTGAATGCTTATGCATTAAAGAGGAGTCCATTATCTGTTGTCTATGTTGTCCCGTATGGATGTCTAAGTTGAGAATAATCAAAAGCGAGAAATCCAACGAGCTTTCTCCTTAGACCTTTGTACAGGCGGCATAGAGGTACCCCTTTGTGACACTTGGTTAAAACATATGCATTGCAATGATAATCCAGGTAATCGAGCTAATTAGGACAAGGTGCGGGCACTATTAGTATACTATGCATGAGGCTTGCAACTTGTAGGATATAATTTACATAACACATATGCTTTATTACTACCGTTGACAAAATTGTTTCTTGTTTTCAAAATCAAAGCTCTAGCACAAATATAGCAATCAATGCTTCCTTCTGCGAAGGGCCTTTCTTTTACTTTTATGTTGAGTCAGTTCACCTATTTCTCTCCACCTCAAGAAGCAAACACTTGTGTGAACTGTGCATTGATTCCTACATACTTACATATTGCATTTGTTATATTACTCTATGTTGACAACTATCCATGAGATATACATGTTACAAGTTGAAAGCAACCGCTGAAACTTAATCTTCCTTTATGTTGCTTCAATACCTTTACATTGAATTATTGCTTTATTAGTTAACTCTTATGCAAGACTTATTGATGCTTGTCTTGAAAGTACTATTCATGAAAAGTCTTTGCTATATGGTTCATTTGTTTACTCATGTCATTTACATTGTTTTGATCGCTGCATTCATTACATATGCTTACAATAGTATGATCAAGGTTATGATGGCATGTCACTCCGGAAATTATCTTTGTTATCGTTTACCTGCTCGAAGCAACTAAGCTTGGGGATGCCGATACGTGTGGTGACCCTGCATACCACCGCATGTTGTAGTATGCCGTCGTTGATATAACATTCGCGAAGTACCATTCCGCAAATATTACATCCCTCAGAGTAGTACAACAGAACATAGCAGGGTCCATAACTCATTCACATATTATTACAAGTAGCATACACAAGTCGTCTCGGAGCTCCTCCTGGGTCCTAAGAGGATAACTCCTGGGTTCGAGGCGAACCCATCTTAATTTACAATACCATAGTCTCATTAAGCCAAACATTTATTTTATCGAGCAGCTAAATAGTAAGAGTTCGCGCTGCTCGGCTACTACTACTCCTCCTGATATCTTTAGGCTTGTTCTCCTCCGGAAGCCTCCCCGGATCCGTAGACTATGATGTAGTCTACGCCTTCAACACCTCCTGAGAGGTCTGGTTCCTCGTAGCCGATGATCTCGGCTCCATCATTGTTGTCGTAGTCCTCCTCCTCCAGACGGTTCAGACAATCTAAGCATGGGGTTTAAGAGTGGTATGAGTACGAGCGTACTCAACAAGTTCATTTTAGATAAGAGGTGTTTTATGCACTAGCTACGATATTAGACCAGAAAGTCTAATACCAATGCAAGTTTTGATAAACATTTCTTCAAGAGATTGTTTTTATTTCAAAGAGCTATGTCCGTCAGCCTTCACCGGTTTACTAGAACTTCATGGAGCTCCTTTCCGGCCGCGTTCGCAGTTCCTCAATCCCGAACAGGGAGTGACAGGTCACGGTTCTTTACACTCGGCAGAGGTGTGTTGCTTTACCCATAAGAGATCTTAACCTTGGTGCCAACCGGGCAGCTTTCCCGTCCACACTTCCTTTGGTGTGAGGCCCGGTATAAGGTCTAGCCAATCATGTTCCTCCGCTACCTCGAACACCCACCCTTTGTTGCATACCCCGACCCTGGGTCCTCGTCGGTCCTCTTATACCACTTAAGGATGGACCCCGACCACGACAACAGTTTGGGACTCGTTAACCAAACTCCTTCGCCGGTAGCTGCAACCCATCATAGACCACTTACCGTGGGGAATTAGAATGGGATCCCCACCCCACCGCTTGCCCAACCTGGGTCAAGTGTCTACGGTAAGCGCATCCGTTGATGTACGAGAGGTGGAAACACTTTTGACTACTCCGTCCCACTCCAGATCTTATGGTTAACACGGGTATTACGGCACAAGAATCACTGGACGACATTTGTTGTTTAATCCTAGATGGATATAAACCCTTGCAATGGAACCTCCACCATATCAACACAATCCATGGTTCCATTGCCCACCACATAGTCATATTCATAGTTATGAAAATAGTGGTTTTGGTTTTTATGCAATAGTGATAAACATAATACTTTGCAAGTAATTTGGTAAAAATACTCGAATGACATGAGCAAGCGATGAACTTGCCTGAACACTGCAAAGTTCTGCAGTTGGAAGGTATGGACTGACCCTTGTCCTCTTGTTCTGAAAAATAGCATCATTGTCCGATAAGGGCAATGGTTAAAGAAGCAATTATGCATGATTCCATTTTTAGGGTTTGTTCCCCCCTTCCGATGTCGTTATTATTTTATGTAAGAGGTTAGTACTAAGAATAATTTGGGGATACTTGTTTAAGAGTAGAATACTACCTTGAAATGTTGTCAAGGTGTTTTGAAGTCCAAATGCATTAATGGACTTATTTTCATTATTGAAAATAATATGTGTGATTTAAATTATTATTTAAATCATCAAATTAAGATTCATTCTTAATTGTCTTCAAAAATTCTCTTTGATATTTTATTTAGTTAGAGAATTTTATGCTGATCTATTTTCATATTTTTAATTATTTTTTTAGAGCTATTCAACATTTCTTACAAAATTTCAAAGTTTCTGTATTTCTTGGAATTAGGAAATGACCTAAATGCCCTTGGGCCCCACCTGTCAGGGTGGCCCAACGGGTTAGGTCGCACCCGAGCCACCCTTTGGGCTCGGTCGGCCCATCCTCTCTCCTCTCCTCGCGCAGAAACCCTAATCTCTCTCTCTTTCTCGCGACACCGTGGTCGCCTCGCCGTCGCCGAGTTATTCCGACCGCCACCGGCCGTCCCCGCCGGCGAGATCGGACGCAGTCGAACGGCCGCACGACGGCGCATCGATTGGTCCGCACCGATCTGCGTTTCGCCGCTTCCTCGTCGCGCCCCCTTCGCCTCTGCTCGTCTACCGTGGAGTTCCGCGGCGATTCGTCGCCGCCGACGTCCCTGGCGTCACGTGCCGTGGTTCGCCCCTGTGGCGCGAACTGCCGTGGCACCACCATGGCCCGGCTTGGCCAGGCGCCGCCGTGCTCCGGCGCGTGCCGCCGTAGCCGCCATGGCCGAGCTCTGCACTTCCTTTCCCTGGTGAGTAACCGTAGCCTCCTTCTCTCCCTCTCTGCTCTGCTTCCTTTTCTCCTCATCTACTTTGTCTTGCTCAGCTACTGGCCTGCATCTCCATGTTGAGATGCTTGCCGTGACCATGCGCTGCTGCTGTGTTGTTCTTGCTCAATTGCTCACTGTGGCGATTCATGAATTAGTGCTTATGAGCATGCTGTGGTGCCCTGTGTAATTTAGTAGCTCCTGCTGTTGCTTGATGCTCTGCTTAGCTTACTGTCGCTAAAGATCCTAGCTTACTGTGCTGTGCTTAATCTTGTCCCTGGCTTGATTGTGGTGGTTAATTCTTGCATATTAACAAGTGCCAGTGCCTCTGGGCTAGTTCATTGAGTTCAGTTTCATGATTATGCTCCATTGAGCTGTACTGTTGGCTTAGCAGTGTGATTCAGTGATGAATTGACATGTGCTTTTCTTGTATATTGTGATCCTTTGGTTCATCAAGCCTTTGATGTGCTTCTGGATACAATTATAAAGCCTGATGCTCTTATCTGTGATGCAATTGTTCAGTTATTTAATTATCTGTTCATGTGTTAATTGCTTGGAATGAGTTCTAGCATGCAGTAGCATGCTCTAACAAGCTTCTGGTGTTCATATGATCACCAGTTGCTTGTAACAGCTGCCCTTTGGTGCTGTGCCTCACTGTTGCTCACTTGTATATCACACAGGCCTGGCCTGATGTGTGCTGTTGCTTGCTTAAGCATCAATTGATGCCTGTCATGATCCATTTGATCATTTGCAAGACCCTGGTGCATCAATTGCTTGTCTGTTTTATTTATCTGTTTATCCTTGCTTGATTATATGGATAAATAATGTGAACTGAGATTCAGTGATGATCATTTCAATGATTTTGTTAGGGCTAGCAGGATGCCAACCAATGGTTGTGTACCCTAGCCCTCCTTTTGAACCCTACTGGGTGATGATAACTGTGCATGGTTTCTTTGTTGGAATTGGTTAAGGGTTGAGGTGATCCTGGCAGTATTCATGTGCTGCCCTGGGATGGCTCCCCTGTTTGGTGGCTTTCTGTGATGGATAGATGCTCACTGGCTTGATCCAATACTGGACTTCCAGTGGCTTTTGATGTTGAGAAATTCTATAGACAAGAATTTGTCTATAGTCTGATGGCCTAGCTAGCTGTAGGTGCTTAGTGAGTGGTTTAGGCTAACTATGGTTGCATTCTTGGCTGGATTCCTCTAGTTATGCATGGATTTGCATAGCTGTTGTTCCCTTAGGATGTTAACCTATTGGTCTTACCCATCTGTGCTTGCACCAAATGGCTTGGTAGCCAAATGATGACACACACAGGGTAATCTACCCTTCTGTGCTCCAGTGATGCATTGTATGCTTAATTATGAGCAAGGTATGATCTTGCTCAGGCTTTTGTGTGGTATACCTCACTCCAGCTCCTAGAATTAAGTGTTGTTGTAGAGGATTGCTTCTGTGATGCTTGGTTTGCTTGCCCTTCTCCTCCTAGCAAGCTTGAGATCTTGGTTTAATTTCTGGTGATTGTGAATAGATGAGACAGCTCTAGCTGTTCACCTGTTCTTGGTGTTCTTGGCTGTTCTTGGTGAACTTACCACTGCTGCTGTCGATGGATGAACAAATGACTAGGGTTTGGCTCTGAAAAGGTTTTATATGGTGCTCTCTTTCATCCCTGGTCGACAGCTCCTGCTTGTCACTTTGGTGACTCACTGATGATGTGTGAGTGTGTGGTGCCGCATGCACACTCAGTGCCTGGGTGTTGAGCATGCACACCTGATGTGTGTGCTGCTTGTGTGTCTGTGTGAACCAGATCCTGTGCATCTGGCTTGGAAAGGATCAGCTCGGCAGAGCTGTGATATTATCCACCATTTTAACTTCTTTTCTAACCTGCCAAGTGGCTTTGCCACTTGGCATAATTTGTTCTTCTTCTTTGTGATTTTGTGCAGGGATCATCCATGGAGCAAAATGGACAAGGAATTCATCAAATACAAGATCAAATGAGGATGACCTTGTAGAATTTAGACTAGGATTATTAACTTGTAATTTTTCTTTATTTTCCTTTCTTCTATTCTGCCCATTTATGTAATGTGTTGTATCATTCTTTTATTTTACTTATGAACATTGTAATGACATTGTAATTTGTGTGATGATCAATAAAGCTCAAAGTTTTCTCTAATGAGCTTTACCTTAATATAATTGTTCATCTTGTTTATTATTGATCATTTACTTAATGAATTTCCTCCATTGAATTATTTAAGGTAATTATTTAATGTTTGAATTTGAAATTCAAATTCAACCTTGGTTTGAATTCAACCATGTCATAGCATTTAGAATTCAATCAAGCAAACTCTCCTCTCTCTTCTCAAAACCCTAAACTAGTGAAGTGAGAAGCAAGTTTGTCGCACTCTCGAAACCCTAACCCTGTAAGGTGTCGAGAGAGAAACTTGTCCCCCTTCGATGCAGTTTTTGTTTAAAAGCGCGAAATTTCCCCAGAATTTACTATGCAATGCACATCCCTTTCTAAAATCTACCCCTCGATCGTCTCTAAACCTGGGACATTACAGCCTTTCCCCCTTAAAGAAAACTTCGTCCCGAAGTTGTGGTTGTAATACCTGAACAGCTCGGGGTATGTTTTCCTTAGGTCTTCCTCTTTTTCCCAGGTGGCTTCCCTCTCGGGATGATGCTTCCATTGTATCTTGCAATACTTGATCGCCTTATTTCTGAGTTGTTTCCAGCTCTCTTCGAGAATCTTGGCTGGCTTCTCGATGTACGTCAGATCTGGTTGTAACTCAAGCTCCTCATGTGATATTGGTTCATCTGGGGTCTTCAAACATTTCCGAAGTTGTGACACATGGAATACATTGTGAACTTGATCTAGCCTTCCGGGTAAATCCAATTCAAAGGCTAAACCTCGATTCTGACTCAGTATCTTGAAAGGTCCTATATATCTAGGACTGAGCTTTCCTTTTACTCCAAACCTCTGGAGTCCTTTCATCGGGCTTACCCTAAGATAAACCATATCTCCAACTTGTGGCTCCCATGTCCTTCTCTTCTGATCGGCATAACTCTTGGGCTATCTTGAGCCTGTCTCTGATAATGTCAATGATTTGTTGTTTTTCCTTGACATAATCAGGGTTGAACTCTTTGCTTGCTCCGGCTTCATACCAACATATTGGTGATCTACACTTCCTCCCATACAGAGCTTCAAATGGTGCCATCTTGATGCTGCTTTGATAACTATTGTTGTATGAAAACTCTGCTAAAGGTAGATGCTCCTCCCATGATCCTCCGAAGTCTAGGGCACAAGCCCTAAGCATATCTTCTAAGATCTGATTGGTTCTCTCAGTTTGTCCGCCTGTTTGTGGGTGATACGCGGTACTATAATCCAACTTGGATCCTAAAGCTTCGTGAAGTTGCTTCCAGAATGCTGATGTGAACACGGATCCTCGATCCGATACGATCTTCTTTGGCACTCCATGCTTACTTACGATCTCTTTGATGTAAAGATCGATAAGTTTCTCTCCTTTATCCTGCTGGTTTACCGCTAAAAAGTGTGCACTTTTCGTCAACCGGTCCACGATTACCCATATCATGTCCTTCTTTTTATTAGTCATGGGTAGTCCGGTGATGAAATCCATCCCTATCTCCTCCCATTTCCACTCTGGAATAGGTAGAGGTTGTAACTTCCCTGCGGGACTCTGATGTTCAGCCTTCACTCGCTGGCAGGTATGGCATTCTGCCACATATTGTGCTATCTCCCTCTTCATGTTATTCCACCAGAATAGTTCTTTTAAGTCCATGTACATCTTTGTACTTCCCGGATGTATTGAATATGGTGTTTGATGAGCTTCCCGGAGTATTACTTCCTTAATTTCAGCAATATCCGGAACGCAAATCCTCTTCTGGAACCATAAAGATCCAGATTCTCCTCGGTGAAATTCTGATGGTCTTCCCTCATCTATTCTTCTCATCTCTTCTACAATGAATGGATCGTCCATCTGACCCATCATTATCTCATTCTTCAAGTTAACATTAAGTTCATCGGCTACTTGCAACGCCGATAATCCTTCATGGGCTTCCTTCTCCCAAAGTTGTATTTGGGCTTGACTTATTTCCTTCCTCAACTCCGGTGATATTTCTTGTTCCACTCCTCCGGTACTCTTCCTACTCAGGGCGTCTGCTACTACATTAGCCTTCCCTGGTGTGTAATTGATTGTCAGATCATAATCCTTGATCAATTCTAGCCATCTTTTCTGCCTCATATTGAGTTCCTTCTGAGTGAAGAAATATTTGAGGCTTTTATGATCTGTATAGAGCTCACACTTAGCTCCATAGAGAAAATGTCTCCAAGTTTTGAGTGCAAAAACGACCGCTGCTAATTCCAAGTCATGTGTTGGATAGTTCACTTCATGAGGTCTGAGTTGCCTCGATCCATAGGATATCACTTTCCGATCTTGCATGAGTACGCAACCCAATCCATGCTTGGATGCATCACAGTACACGGTGTAATCCTTGCCAACTTCCGGAACTGCTAACACCGGTGCCGTGGTGAGTTTCTCCTTCAGAGTTTGAAAACTCTTCTCACACTCCTCTGACCACACGAATGGTGTATTCTTCCTTAGCAACTTTGTCATAGGTCCTGCTATCTTAGAGAATCCTTCAATGAATCTCCGATAGTATCCTGCCATTCCAAGGAATCCTCGGATTTCCTTGACAGTCTTGGGTGCTTCCCATTCTAGAACTGCTGCTACCTTGCTCGGGTTGACAGCGATTCCATCCTTGCTAATGACATGACCAAGAAATTCCACTTGATCTAGCCAAAATTCACACTTACTGAATTTGGCATAAAGTTGGTGTTCCCTTAGTGTTTGCAACACTAACCTCAAATGTTCGGCATGTTCTGCCTTGTTCTTGGAGTATATCAGAATATCATCGATGAATACGATGACAAACTTGTCTAGATATGGCATGAAAATCTTATTCATGAGATTCATGAATATTGCTGGGGCATTGGTTAATCCAAAAGGTACTACAAGGTATTCATGGTGTCCATACCTTGAGACAAAGGCAGTTTTCGGAACGTCCTCCTTCTTGATCTTTATCTGGTGATAACCCGATCTTAGATCAATCTTGGAAAAGACTCCCGCTCCTCTAACCTGATCAAATAGATCTTGTATCCTTGGAAGTGGATACTTGTTCTTGATTGTGACGTTGTTTAGATTCCTGTAGTCTCCGCACATCCTTCTTCCTCCATCCCTTTTATCCACGAAGATCACAGGTGATCCCCATGGTGAAACACTTTCTTGAATGAATCCCTTTTGTTCCAAGTCATCCAATTGCTCCTTCAGTTCTTTCAATTCCTTAGGCCCCATTTTATATGGTGCTTTAGCAATCGGAGCTGTTCCTGGGATTAGGTCGATAGTGAATTCTATCTCCCTATCTGGTGGCATACCAGGTAATTCCGCAGGAAACACATCCTGGAATTCATTTACTACAGGTATATCTTCTAACTTCACCTCCTTCATGCTATTCAGCTGTAGCTCCACTTCAATCTGTGTATGTTTGTCGCCTTGGTAGATCATTCTACTTCCATCGGGACTTTTTAGTGACACCGTCTTGTTTACACAGTCGATCAATGCTCCATTAGCTTCTAACCAGTTCATACCAAGAATGACATCAATGTCCTTCATCGGTAAAATGAACAGGTCCGCGTCAAACGCGCACTTATTGATCATAATGACTTGTTTTTGTTTGGCATGGGTTACTAATATCGTTCCCCCCGTAGAAAGTATGGTTATGGGTGTATCTAACTTAGTGCAACTAATCCCATGTTTGATGATGAATTGTTGAGAAATGAATGATGTAGTTGCACCAGTATCAAAAAGTACTTTGCCAGGATGAGTGAGTATCTGGAGCGTACCTATCACCGCCTGGTCAGAGTTGACCACCTCCTCCAGACTGGTACAATTCAGCTTGCCGAAGGGCTTCTTATTCTTCCAATTCCCTCCGGTGTTTCCTCGATTTCCTCCTCCTCCAGATTGACCTCCTCCACTATTCTTCTTGGGGCAGTCCTTCAGCATGTGCCCCTCCTGACGACACCCAAAGCATATGATCTTGGGTTTCTTACAATCCTTCATGACATGTCCTTTGAAACCACAGGAATGGCATATAATCTGATTTGCAGACTGATATCCTTGGTTCCTCCTCTGATTGTTGTTGTTGTTGTTGTTATACCGTGGCTTGAAACTCAAGCTGGTATTGGGCTTGTTACTAACAAACCTCTTAGGCTCATACTTGGCCTTCTTCCTCTTCTCTTCTTGCAGTTGTTTGAAGTCATCTTCAAGAGTGATGGCTGCATCCACCAACTCTTGGAATTCCGTTGCTCTCATCATCCGTAGCTGCACCTTAAACTGGGGACTTAACCCCCTCAGAAATCTCTTCTTCTTCTTGTCCTCGGTATTGACTTCCTCAACAGCATACCGGGACAGCTTTGAAAACTCCCTGACATAAGTCAGGATTGCCTTATCCTTCTGCTCGAGACTCTCAAACTCTCGACGCTTCAGTTCCACGATACTTTCAGGGACATTGGATTCCCTGAACTTCCTTGCAAACTCCTCCCAGGTAAATACCTTTCCTGCCGGATACACGGCTACAATGTTGTCCCACCATGATGCGGCAGGTCCACATAGCAGATGGGTAGCATATCGGACCTTCTCTTGGTCATTGCATCCAACAGTGTTGAGCTTGCGCTCAGTATCCATCAGCCAATCTTCCGCGTCCATTGGCTCGGGCGCGTATGCGAAAGATATCGGCTTGGTGTTTTGGAAGTCTGCTAATGTGACTCCCTGGTTCTCAGGTCTCTCCACCCTATTCTGCTGCATCAGATCCTGAAGGAATTTGTTCTGCAGCTCCAGTGTTACACGCTGCCTCTCTTCCGCCAGTTGCATGTACTGGATAAAGTTTTGCTGCGTCATGGGTGGTGGTGGTGGTGGAAACTGATCTCTGGCTGCACCCTCAGCCTCTTCCTTCTCTTTTGCTTCGCGCTCCATGCGCTGCCGTCTCGTTTCCTAACGTTCCCGACATAATCCCCCTAGTTCTGCAACACAAGATGATACTCATAATTACTCCATGCGCAAGTTTTCTGAGCTCAACTTTGTGCACAGAACTAGTCACGCAATGGAAATCAAGAAGCAAATCCAAATCATACAAAACATATACCCTGTATATACATACATAAGTGGTCTTATTACAATACTCAAGTCGATGTGAGTATGCAAACTCACTTATTAAAGTATATGTACAAATTTATACAAATATTACAAACTATAATACACGTGGTACTTGTGTATTATAGCCACGCCTCCCTTGGTGGACTTCTACTCGGTCTTCACTCCCGATACATTCCAGGCTTCCATCCGGTCGAACGTGTCGTCCTCCTGATAGACCCTGGAACATAAGGTCTCCCCGTTGGCTTGTAGTCCGAATCCGATGATGACCCTAAGGAGAAATCAGTGTTCACAAACTGATCGTTGAGTGCATCATAGTCCACCCATCGGGTGTACTCTCCTGTAGCCCCACCATAAGGGTTACCAAAACCCATACCCGACTCAACCTGTGTCGGATATCCTCCATCCACTCCTTCATTACTAGGATAGCTCTGGTTCTGGGTTGTTGCATCATCGTTCATCTCTCCATCATAGTACTCAGTAGTACTATGGGTTCCAGTATCATTACCCCAACGCCAACCCCTGGAATTCTCGATTGGAGTCTCGGAACGCTGGTTGTTTCCGGATTCCGCTCCGCCTTCGTATCCCCCATAGGAACTATTCAGGTAGTTCCCAGGTGTAGCAGGTGTAGGTTCACGTGCAAGTGGATCAAAGCTGATGTAGTCACCAGCTGAATAAACTGGTGTGTGCACTACATTCTCCATAGGTTCTTTCTCCCTACTCTCCTCCTTGGGTTCGGTAAATTCCTCTAGCATCGTATCAATAGCTCCTATCAGATGATGGTTCAGCTGAAAGAGTAATGATATGAAGTTACGGCTATTATCCATATATTTTGCCGCTGCTATGGGTTTGCGTTTGGCGTATTTGTAGTGGTTGAGCAAGGGATCTTCCTCCTCCTGATTATGAGGAATATGGGAGAACTCGGAATCCATAAGCTCTTTTGTCTTATGTTCCCGTATGTCGGTTATGGCTCTCATAACAGCTATATGATAGGCTGTGTTGGTTGTCCTAGCTTCTCCAGCTGGCATGACTATGCTCATTCCCAAAGATTCGGGAAGTCGCAGTCCTACTCTGCACTTGGCCAACACCGGTCCATCATAGAACATGTACTTCTTTACTGGAATCTGGGGATCACACCCAAATTCTAGCAACATGGCTCGTAAGATATCAGCAAGTCCTCCTTGGTATTCGTTCAGTGTGGAATCCATAACTTTCACGTTTCTTCCCGGTCGTGCACTTGCCATGTTGGCTGTAGAAATAGAAAGATTATAAGATTAGTAATAATGCATCATAATAGAGATAATAAAGAATTATCGCACTAAAAGATATGATTGTTGTATTCTCAATTGAATATACACCATATTTTTAGAGAATTCTTTACTAATCCTATTTGACTCCTAACGTTTAGTCCCATTTACTAGGTTCCAACCTAAGGTCAAAGCTTTTGCTCTGATACCAACTGTGGTGACCCTGCATACCACTGCATGTTGTAGTATGCCAGTCGTTGATATAACATTCGCGAAGTACCATTCCGCAAATATTACATCCCTCAGAGTAGTACAACAGAACATAGCAGGGTCCATAACTCATTCACATATTATTACAAGTAGCATACACAAGTCGTCTCGGAGCTCCTCCTGGGTCCTAAGAGGATAACTCCTGGGTTCGAGGCGAACCCATCTTAATTTACAATACCATAGTCTCATTAAGCCAAACATTTATTTTATCGAGCAGCTAAATAGTAAGAGTTCGCGCTGCTCGGCTACTACTACTCCTCCTGATATCTTTAGGCTTGTTCTCCTCCGGAAGCCTCCCCGGATCCGTAGACTATGATGTAGTCTACGCCTTCAACACCTCCTGAGAGGTCTGGTTCCTCGTAGCCGATGATCTCGGCTCCATCATTGCTGTCGTAGTCCTCCTCCTCCAGACGGTTCAGACAATCTAAGCATGGGGTTTAAGAGTGGTATGAGTACGAGCATACTCAACAAGTTCATTTTAGATAAGAGGTGTTTTATGCACTAGCTACGATACTAGACCAGAAAGTCTAATACCAATGCAAGTTTTGATAAACATTTCTTCAAGAGATTGTTTTTATTTCAAAGAGCTATGTCCGTCAGCCTTCACCGGTTTACTAGAACTTCATGGAGCTCCTTTCCGGCCGCGTTCGCAGTTCCTCAATCCCGGAACAGGAGTGACAGTCACAGCTTCTTTACACTCAGAGGTGTGTTGCTTTACCCATAAGAGATCTTAACCTTGGTGCCAACCGGGCAGCTTTCCCGTCCACACTTCCTTTGGTGTGAGGCCCGGTATAAGGTCTAGCCAATCATGTTCCTCCGCTACCTCGCACACCCACCCTTTGTTGCATACCCCGACCCTGGGTCCTCGTCGGTCCTCTTATACCACTTAAGGATGGACCCCGACCACGACAACAGTTTGGGACTCGTTAACCAAACTCCTTCGCCGGTAGCTGCAACCCATCATAGACCACTTACCGTGGGGAATTAGAATGGGATCCCCACCCCACCGCTTGCCCAACCTGGGTCAAGTGTCTACGGTAAGCGCATCCGTTGATGTACGAGAGGTGGAAACACTTTTGACTACTCCGTCCCACTCCAGATCTTATGGTTAACACGGGTATTACGGCACAAGAATCACTGGCGACATTTGTTGTTTAATCCTAGATGGATATAAACCCTTGCAATGGAACCTCCACCATATCAACACAATCCATGGTTCCATTGCCCACCACATAGTCATATTCATAGTTATGAAAATAGTGGTTTTGGTTTTTTATGCAATAGTGATAAACATAATACTTTGCAAGTAATTTGGTAAAAATACTCGAATGACATGAGCAAGCGATGAACTTGCCTGAACACTGCAAAGTTTTGCAGTTGGAAGGTATGGACTGACCCTTGTCCTCTTGTTCTGAAAAATAGCATCATTGTCCGATAAGGGCAATGGTTAAAGAAGCAATTATGCATGATTCCATTTTTAGGGTTTGTTCCCCCCTTCCGATGTCGTTATTATTTTATGTAAGAGGTTAGTACTAAGAATAATTTGGGGATACTTGTTTAAGAGTAGAATACTACCTTGAAATGTTGTCAAGGTGTTTTGAAGTCCAAATGCATTAATGGACTTATTTTCATTATTGAAAATAATATGTGTGATTTAAATTATTATTTAAATCATCAAATTAAGATTCATTCTTAATTGTCTTCAAAAATTCTCTTTGATATTTTATTTAGTTAGAGAATTTTATGCTGATCTATTTTCATATTTTTAATTATTTTTTTAGAGCTATTCAACATTTCTTACAAAATTTCAAAGTTTCTGTATTTCTTGGAATTAGGAAATGACCTAAATGCCCTTGGGCCCCACCTGTCAGGGTGGCCCAACGGGTTAGGTCGCACCCGAGCCACCCTTTGGGCTCGGTCGGCCCATTCGTTCTCTCCCCTCTCCTCGCGCAGAAACCCTAATCTCTCTCTTTCTCTCGCGACACCGTGGTCGCCTCGCCGTCGCCGAATTATTCCGACCGCCACCGGCCGTCCCCGCCGGCGAGATCGGACGCAGTCGAACGGCCGCACGACGGCGCATCGATTGGTCCGCGCCGATCTGCGTTTCGCCGCTTCCTCGTCGCGCCCCCTTCGCCTCTGCTCGTCTACCGTGGAGTTCCGCGGCGATTCGTCGCCGCCGACGTCCCTGGCGTCACGGCGCTGCCGTGGGTTCGCCCCTGTGGGCGCGAACTGCCGTGGCACCACCATGGCCCGGCTTGGCCAGGCGCCGCCGTGCTCCGGCGCGTGCCGCCGTAGCCGCCATGGCCGAGCTCTGCACTTCCTTTCCCTGGTGAGTAACCGTAGCCTCCTTCTCTCCCTCTCTGCTCTGCTTCCTTTTCTCCTCATCTACTTTGTCTTGCTCAGCTACTGGCCTGCATCTCCATGTTGAGATGCTTGCCGTGACTATGCGCTGCTGCTGTGTTGTTCTTGCTCAATTGCTCACTGTGGCGATTCATGAATTAGTGCTTATGAGCATGCTGTGGTGCCCTGTGTAATTTAGTAGCTCCTGCTGTTGCTTGATGCTCTGCTGTGCTTAGCTTACTGCTGTCGCCAAAGCCTAGCTTACTGTGCTTTAATCTTGTCCCTGGCTTGATTGTGGTGGTTAATTCTTGCATATTAACAAGTGCCAGTGCCTCTGGGCTAGTTCATTGAGTTCAGATTCATGATTATGCTCCATTGAGCTGTACTGTTGGCTTAGCAGTGTGATTCAGTGATGAATTGACATGTGCTTTTCTTGTATATTGTGATCCTTTGGTTCATCAAGCCTTTGATGTGCTTCTGGATACAATTATAAAGCCTGATGCTCTTATCTGTGATGCAATTGTTCAGTTATTTAATTATCTGTTCATGTGTTAATTGCTTGGAATGAGTTCTAGCATGCAGTAGCATGCTCTAACAAGCTTCTGGTGTTCATATGATCACCAGTTGCTTGTAACAGCTGCCCTTTGGTGCTTGTGCCTCACTGTTGCTCACTTGTGTATCACACAGGCCTGGCCTGATGTGTGCTGTTGCTTGCTTAAGCATCAATTGATGCCTGTCATGATCCATTTGATCATTTGTAAGACCCTGGTGCATCAATTGATTGTCTGTTTTATTTATCTGTTTATCCTTGCTTGATTATATGGATAAATAATGTGAACTGAGATTCAGTGATGATCATTTCAATGATTTTGTTAGGGCTAGCAGGATGCCAACCAATGGTTGTGTACCCTAGCCCTCCTTTTGAACCCTACTGGGTGATGATATCTGTGCATGGTTTCTTTGTTGGAATTGGTTAAGGGTTGAGGTGATCCTGGCAGTATTCATGTGCTGCCCTGGGATGGCTCCCCTGTTTGGTGGCTTTCTGTGATGGATAGATGCTCACTGGCTTGATCCAATACTGGACTTCCAGTGGCTTTTGATGTTGAGAATTTCTATAGACAAGAATTTGTCTATAGTCTGATGGCCTAGCTAGCTGTAGGTGTTTAGTGAGTGGTTTAGGCTAACTATGGTTGCATTCTTGGCTGGATTCCTCTAGTTATGCATGGATTTGCATAGCTGTTGTTCCCTTAGGATGTTAACCTATTGGTCTTACCCATCTGTGCTTGCACCAAATGGCTTGGTAGCCAAATGATGACACACACAGGGTAATCTACCCTTCTGTGCTCCAGTGATGCATTGTATGCTTAATTATGAGCAAGGTATGATCTTGCTCAGGCTTTTGTGTGGTATACCTCACTCCAGCTCCTAGAATTAAGTGTTGTTGTAGAGGATTGCTTCTGTGATGCTTGGTTTGCTTGCCCTTCTCCTCCTAGCAAGCTTGAGATCTTGGTTTAATTTCTGGTGATTGTGAATAGATGAGACAGCTCTAGCTGTTCACCTGTTCTTGGTGTTCTTGGCTGTTCTTGGTGAACTTACCACTGCTGCTGTCGATGGATGAACAAATGACTAGGGTTTGGCTCTGAAAAGGTTTTATATGGTGCTCTCTTGCATCCCTGGTTGACAGCTCCTGCTTGTCACTTTGGTGACTCACTGATGATGTGTGAGTGTGCTGTGCCACATGCACACTCAGTGCCTGGGTGTTGAGCATGCACACCTGATGTGTGTGCTGCTTGTGTGTCTGTGTGAACCAGATCCTGTGCATCTGGCTTGGAAAGGATCAGCTCGGCAGAGCTGTGATATTATCCACCATTTTAACTTCTTTTCTAACCTGCCCACTTGGCATAATTGATTCTTCTTCTTTGTGATTTTGTGCAGGGATCATCCATGGAGCAAAATGGACAAGGAATTCATCAAATACAAGATCAAATGAAGATGACCTTGTAGAATTTAGACTAGGATTATTATCTTGTAATTTTTCTTCATTTTCCTTTCTTCTATTCTGCCCATTTATGTAATGTGTTGTATCATTCTTTTATTTTACTTATGAACATTGTAATGACATTGTAATTTGTGTGATGATCAATAAAGCTCAAAGTTTTCTCTAATGAGCTTTACTTTAATATAATTGTTCATCTTGTTTATTATTGATCATTTACTTAATGAATTTCCTCAATTGAATTATTTAAGGTAATTATTTAATGTTTGAATTTGAAATTCAAATTCAACCTTGGTTTGAATTCAACCATGTCATAGCATTTAGAATTCAATCAAGCAAACTCTCCTCTCTCTTCTCAAAACCCTAAACTAGTGAAGTGAGAAGCAAGTTTGTCGCACTCTCGAAACCCTAACCCTGTAAGGTGTCGAGAGAGAAACTTGTCCCCCTTCGATGCAGTTTTTGTTTAAAAGCGCGAAATTTCCCCAGAATTTACTATGCAATGCACATCCCTTTCTAAAATCTACCCCTCGATCGTCTCTAAACCTGGGACATTACAATACGTCTCCGACGTATCGATAATTTCTTATGTTCCATGCCACATTATTGATGATATCTACATGTTTTATGCATACTTTATGTCATATTTATGCATTTTCCGGCACTAACCTATTAACGAGATGCCGAAGAGCCAGTTGCTGTTTTCTGCTGTTTTTGGTTTCAGAAATCCTAGTAAGGAAATATTCTCGGAATTGGACAAAATCAACGCCCAGGGGCCTATTTTCACACGAAGCTTCCAGAAGACCGAAGATGATACGAAGTGGGGCCACGAGGTGGCCAAACACTAGGGCGGCGCGGCCCAGCCCTTGGCCGCGCCGACCTAGCGTGTGGAGCCCTCGTGTGGCCCCCTGACCTATCTCCTCCGCCTACTTAAAGCCTTCATCGCGAAACCCCCAGTACCGAGAGCCACGATACGGAAAACCTTCCAGAGACGCCGCCGCCGCAAATCCCATCTCGGGGATTCAGGAGATCGCCTCCGGCACCCTGCCGGAGAGGGGAATCATCTCCCGGAGGACTCTTCACCGCCATGGTCGCCTCCGGAGTGATGTGTGAGTAGTTCACCCCTGGACTATGGGTCCATAGCAGTAGCTAGATGGTTGTCTTCTCCTTATGTGCTTCATTGTCGTGTCTTGTGAGCTACCTAACATGATCAAGATCATCTATCTGTAATGCTATATGTTGTGTTTGTTGGGATCCGATGGATAGAGAATACTATGCTATGTTGATTATCAACCTATTACCTATGTGTTGTTTATGATCTTGCATGCTCTCCGTTATTAGTAGAGGCTCAAGTTTTTACTCTTAACTCCAAGAGGGAGTATTTATGCTCGATAGTGGGTTCATGCCACCATTAAATCTGGGACAGTGACAGAAAGTTCTAAGGTTGTGGATGTGCTGTTGCCACTAGGGATAAAACATTGATGCTATGTCCGAGGATGTAGTTATTGATTACATTACGCACCATACTTAATGCAATTGCCTGTTGTTTGCAACTTAATACTGGAAGGGGTTCGGATGATAACCTGAAGATGGACTTTTTAGGCATAGATGCATGCTGGATAGCGGTCTATGTACTTTGTCGTAATGCCCAATTAAATCTCACAATACTCATCATATCATGTATGTGCATTGTCATGCCCTCTCTATTTGTCAATTGCCCAACTGTAATTTGTTCACCCAACATGCTATTTATCTTATGGGAGAGACACCTCTAGTGAACTATGGACCCGGTCCATTCTTTTAATCGAATACAATCTACTGCAATACTTGTTCTACTGTTTTCTGCAAACAATCATCATCCACACTATACATCTAATCCTTTGTTACACCAAGCCAGTGAGATTGACAACCTCACTATTTCGTTGGGGCAAAGTACTTTGGTTGTGTTGTGCAGGTTCCACGTTGGCGCCGGAATCCCTGGTGTTGCGCCGCACTACATCTCGCCGCCATCAACCTTCAACGTGCTTCTTGGCTCCTACTGGTTCGATAAACCTTGGTTTCTTACTGAGGGAAAACTTGCCGTTGTACGCATCACACCTTCCTCTTGGGGTTCCCAACGGACGCGTGCTGTACGCGTATCAGCCACCATCACAGATCCTAGCTCGGGAGGGTTCTGAAGCTCTTCCCGGCACCCCGCCGGAGGGGGAGATCATCACCGGAGGCCTCTACATCGTCATGCCCGCCTCTGAAGTGATGCATGAGTAATTCATCACTGGACTATGGGTCCATAGCAGTAGCTAGATGGTTGTCTTCTCCAATTTGTGCCTCATGTTTAGATCTTGTAAGCTGCCCTACATGATCAAGATCATCTTTATGTAATGCTACATGTTGTGTTTGATGGGATCCGATGAATATTGTATACTATGTTGAGGTCGATTATATATTCATGTCATATGTTATTTGTGATCTTGCATGCTCTCCGTTGCTAGTAGACACTCTGGCCAAGTAGATGCGTGTGACTCCAAGAGGGGGTATTTATGCTCGATAGTAGGTTCATGCTTCTAGTTGTCTGGAAGAGTGACAATAACTTCTAAGATTGTAGATGTGATGTTGCTAGTAGGGATAAAACAACAATGTTTTACCTAAGGGTAATTTTATTGTTTACTTTACACACATTGCTTAATGCGATAATCTGTTGTTTGCAACTTAATACTCAAAGGGGTTCGGACGATAAGCGGAAGGGGGATTACTAGTCATAGATGCAGTTCGATCAGTCTATGTATTATGTTGTAATACCCAAACGAATCTCATAGTAATCATCTTGTCATGTATGGTCGATATTCTGTCAATTGCTCAGCTGTAATTTTTTCACCCAGCATACTATTTATCTTTATGGAGAGACAGGTCTAGTGAACTGTTAACCCTGATCCTTTTCTTTACACTGATAAATTCAACCACTGCAATCCTTCTCCGTTACTTACTGCAAAGTTCTGTTCTCTTTAATTACTGCAACATCTCTTTCCACTCGATACGTCTAATCCTTTGTGTTCACAAAACAGTGAGATTGACAACCTCACTATAAGTTGGGGCAAAGTATTTTGGTTGTGTTGTGTGCAGGTTCGCGTTGTTGCTGACGTCGGTAGTGCGCCCTGTCACTAGTCAGCTAGCAACACCTTCAGAAGTCATGCCTTTCTCCTACTGGTCGATTAAACCTTTGTTTCGTACTGTGGGAAAATTTGTTGTTGTGCTCATCACACCTTTCACTTGGGGTTTCCCAATTTCTTCCACAACAACCGCCACCAATATTATTTGGCGCCATTACCGGAGCACCATCTGCGGCGCTGGACCTCCTGCATTGTAGATTGTTCGTGGCAAAATTGAATCGGACATGGCAATACCTCCATGAACATTGAGGAAGGTCAACTTTTGGGGATATTATGTCGATGTTACATACCACATTGAAATTTGTTACGTGTGTGCATAGTTTTTGGTATGTTGGTATGGGCAAAATGATACAATGATTTTGGTACGATATACTAAAGAGAGATTGCACCAATGTTACACACGTCTTCCTATACTGTTGGATAAGTAGAATAAAATATTCGATATATGATACGCGTACAGCACGCGACCGTTGGGAACCCCAAGAGGAAGGTGTGATGCGTACAGCGGCAAGTTTTCCCTCAGTATGAAACCAAGGTTTAATCGAACCAGTAGGAGTCAAGAAGCACGTTGAAGGTTGATGGCGGCGAGATGTAGTGCGGCGCAACACCAGGGATTCCGGCGCCAACGTGGAACCTGCACAACACAAACCAAGTACTTTGCCCCAACGAAACAGCGAGGTTGTCAATCTCACCGGCTTGTGTAACAAAGGATTAGATGTATAGTGTGGATGATGATTGTTTGCAGAGAACAGTAGAACAGATTGCAGTAGATTGTATTTCAAGATAGAGAATTGACTGGGTCCACAGTTCACTAGTGGTGTCTCTCCCATAAGATAAATAGCATGTTGGGTGAACAAATTACAGTTGGGCAATTGACAAATAGAGAGGGCATGACCATGCACATACATATTATGATGAGTATAGTGAGATTTAATTGGGCATTACGACAAAGTACATAGACCGCTATCCAACATGCATCTATGCCTAAAAAGTCCACCTTCATCAGTATATTAAGTTGCTAACAACAGACAATTGCATTAAGTATTGCACGTAATGTAATCAATAACTACATCCTCGGACATAGCATCAATGTTTTATCCCTAGTGGCAACAGCACATCCATAACCTTAGGGGTTCTTGTCACTCCCCCAGATTCACGGAGACATGAACCCACTATCGAGCATAAATACTCCCTCTTGGAGTTACAAGCATCAACTTGGCCAGAGCATCTACTAGTAACGGAGAGCATGCAAGATCATAAACAACACATAGATATAAATTGATAATCAACATAACATGGTATTCTCTATTCATCGATCCCAACAAACACAACATATAGCATTACAGATAGATGATCTTGATCATGTTCGGCAGCTCACAAGACCCGACAATTAAGCACAATGAGGAGAAGACAACCATCTAGCTACTGCTATGGACCCATAGTCCAGGGGTAGACTACTCACTCATCACTCCGGAGGCGACCATGGCGGCGTAGAGTCCTCCGGGAGATGAATCCCCTCCGGCAGGGTGCCGGAGGCGATCTCCTGAATCCCCGAGATGGGATTGGCGGCGGTGGCGTCTTTGGAAGGTTTTCCGTATCGTGGCTCTCGGGGGTTTCGCGACGAAGGCTATTTGTAGGCGGAAGGGCAGGTCGGGGGCCACACGAGGGCCCAGGGAGACAGGTCGGCGCGGCCAAGGGCTGGGCCGCGCCCCTCCTCCGGCCGCCTCGTGGCCCCACTTCTTGACTCTTCGGTCTTCTGGAAGCTTCGTGTGAAAATAGGCCCCTGGGCGTTGATTTCTCAATTTCGAGAATATTTCCTTACTAGGATTTCTGAAACCAAAAACAGCAGAAACAAAGAACTGCTCTTCGGCATCTCGTCAATAGGTTAGTTCCAGAAAATGCATAAATATGACATAAAGTATGCATAAAACATGTAGATATCATCAATAATGTGGCATGGAACATAAGAAACTATCGATACGTCGGAGACGTATCAGCATCCCCAAGCTTAGTTTCTGCTCGTCCCGAGCAGGTAAACGATAACAAAGATAATTTCTGGAGTGACATGCCATCATAACCTTGATCATACTATTGTAAGCATATGTAATGAATGCAGCGATCAAAACAATGTAAATGACATGAGTAAACAAATGAATCATATAGCAAAGACTTTTCATGAATAGTACTTCAAGACAAGCATCAATAAGTCTTGCATAAGAGTTAACTCATAAAGCAATAATTCAAAGTAAAGGTATTGAAGCAACACAAAGGAAGATGAAGTTTCAGCGGTTGCTTTCAACTTATAACATGTATATCTCATGGATATTGTCAATGTAAAGTAATATAACAAGTACAATATGCAAGTATGTAGGAATCAATGCACAGTTCACACAAGTGTTTGCTTCTTGAGGTGGAGAGAAATAGGTGAACTGACTCAACATAAAAGTAAAAGAATGGTCCTTCAAAGAGGAAAGCATCGATTGCTATATTTGTGCTAGAGCTTTGGTTTTGAAAACAAGAAACAATTTTGTCAATGGTAGTAATAAAGCATATGTGTCATGTAAATTATATCTTACAAGTTGCAAGCCTCATGCATAGTATACTAATAGTGCCCGCACCTTGTCCTAATTAGCTTGGATTACCGGGATTATCGCAATGCACATGTTTTAACCAAGTGTCACAAAGGGGTACCTCTATGCCTCCTGTACAAAGGTCTAAGGAGAAATCTCGCATCGGATTTCTCGCTATTGATTATTATCAACTTAGACATCCATACCGGGACAACATAGACAACAGATAATGGACTCCTCTTTTATGCATAAGCATGTAGCAACAATTAATTTTCTCATATGAGATTGAGGATATTTGTCCAAAACTGAAAGTTCCACCATGGATCATGGCTTTAGTTAGCGGCCCAATGTTCTTCTCTAACAATATGCATGCTCTAACCATTATGTGGTAAATCTCCCTTACTTCAGACAAGACAAACATGCATAGCAACTCACATGATATTCAACAAAGAGTAGTTGATGGCGTCCCCGGAACATGGTTATCGCACAACAAGCAACTTAATAAGAGATAAAGTGCATAAGTACATATTCAATACCACAATAGTTTTTAGGCTATTTGTCCCATGAGCTATATATTGCAAAGGTAGAGGATAGAAATTTAAAGGTAGCACTCAAGCAATTTACTTTGGAATGGCGGAGAAATACCATGTAGTAGGTAGGTATGGTGGACACAAATGGCATAGTAGTTGGCTCAAGTATTTGGATGCATGAGAAGTATTCCCTCTCGATACAAGGTTTAGGCTAGCAAGGCTATTTGAAACAAACACAAGGATGAAGCGGTGCAGCAAAACTCACATAAAAGACATATTGTAAACATTATAAGACTCTACACCGTCTTCCTTGCTGTTCAAACTCAATACTAGAAATTATCTAGACTTTAGAGAGACCAAATATGCAAACCAAATTTTAACATGCTCTATGTATTTCTTCATTAATAGGTGCAAAGTATATGATGCAAGAGCTTAAACATGAGCACAACAATTGCCAAGTATCACATTATCCAAGACATTATAGCAATTACTACATGTATCATTTTCCAATTCCAACCATATAACAATTTAACGAAGAAGAAACTTCGCCATGAATATTATGAGTAAAGCCTAAGGACATACTTGTCCATATGCAACAGCGGAGCGTGTCTCTCTCCCACACAATGAATGCTAGGATCCATTTTATTCAAACAAAACAAAAACAAAACAAACCGACGCTCCAAGCAAAGCACATAAGATGTGATGGAATAAAAATATAGTTTCAGGGAGGAACCTGATAATGTTGTCGATGAAGAAGGGGATGCCTTGGGCATCCCCAAGCTTAGACGCTTGAGTCTTCTTGATATATGCAGGGGTGAACCACCGGGGCATCCCCAAGCTTAGAGCTTTCACTCTCCTTGATCATGTTGTATCATCTCCCTCTCTTGATCCTTGAAAACTTCCTCCACACCAAACTCAAAACAACTCATTAGAGGGTTAGTGCACAATCAAAATATACATGTTCAGAGGTGACATAATCATTTTTAACACTTCTGGACATTGCACAAAGCTACTGAAAGTCAATGGTATCGAAAAATCCATCGAACATATCAAAACAGGCAATGCGAAATAAAGGCAGAATCTGTCAAAACAGAACAGTTCGTAAAGCCGAATTTTATTGAGGCACCAGACTTGCTCAAATGAAAATGCTCAAATTGAATGAAAGTTGCATACATATCTGAGGATCACTCACGTAAATTGGCATAATTTTCTGAGTTACCTACAGAGAATTTTGCCCAGATTCGTGACAGCAAAGAAATCTGTTTCTGCGCAGTAATCCAAATCTAGTATGAACCTTACTATCAACGACTTTACTTGGCACAATGTGACGCCCCGGAACCGGTACCTTGAGGATCCCAGCGAACCCGCCGAAATCCGCACGATATCGATTCCGACACGCCCTCCGACACGACGTGCGCGACAAAGCACACGTGATGCCAGAGGAATTAACACGAGCGGTAACATTACAACAGGATTACAATAGAGCCCACAAGAAACATATACAACAACGACTCCAACGAGTCAAGATACAAATATACAATACAAAGATCCAAATCATACAAAAGATCAAATACATCCGAGTACGGACAAGATACAAATTGGACTAAGAGTCCTGAAGATAACCAGTGGCGTCCATAACCCTGCCCAGGCCAAGCCGGAAGGGTAACCTCGCTAACGTCGTCTTCATCGAACATATCTTCATACCTGCCCGGTTATATCCCGTAGAAGCAGCAATAAGTACGGGTTCGTACTTAACAAGACTTCAAGACGTATAAGCATTCGTCAACCAGTCATCCTTTGTACTTGAGGCACGCAGGGGACTTAGAGGACGCAAGAGGAACGTCATAGGCAATATGGTGGGGTTAAGCGGCAGCACGCAAGCACTAAAAACCTATAGAGACACTCTACAACATTCGTCTAATCAGAGAAGATGAGAGAGCGCATAAACTAACAGTTCTATACTCTGCAAACATAACACAGCCGACGCTTTCCCCCTTCGCAAAGAAGTACTTACAAAGGCACCCACACGGTTGTCAAGTTTTAACCAGTTATTATTTAAGTTGTTCTATCTTACTATGCAAGTTATTAGTATTGAAACAACAGGTGTAAGTTGTCTATGGTCGAGTCATACAGCTCCAAGTCGTCCATAACCGCGGACACGGCTTATCGATAAGATTGTAACCCTGCAGGGGTGCCCAAATGTGCCCACACGCACGATCAACCCACTTACGACAGGTGGATATCACGACACGCACTCTCCTTCACTACAACAATGTCCAGGAAGCCACCTAACTAAGTTAACCCGTTTCGGAGCCCGATCGAAACTCCGACGCGGACTTAGCTGTTTGCGTCTACGGCTTTCGGATGGAAACAGTGCCCGCAGGGTGAATCCATCTTCAGCAATACGTACCGCATCCTACGAGCGTGCAAGAGACAACGGGGTTACAAGGCAACATGGCTTCCCCAAGAGTAACATCATATCATCTGACCACAAAGAAACATGCTTGCACGCCCGGGAGAAACAAAACAAACATCCAAACTAGTTGTGGCCACTGGACAAAGCTGTAGATTCCGGCAGTGGTCGAGGGGAGACCCGGTAAGCATACCCACGTGTGGTTAGAGCGCTCAGTCTCGGAACAGATAACAAGAACTCGGGTCCTAAATTATTTAGGAAACACAAGTGAGCCGTCACAAAACGAGCAGCTGACCCACCGATGCCTCCGCTAAACAAATGTCAACAACTAAAGTAACCATGATTCTTCCCAACATATAACCCGATAAGATAACAATAACGGTAACGAGATAAAACAGCACTAGCATGCACTACGACTCGCAAGGCAGACTCGATAACCAAACAATAGCTGTAGGAGGTGGTGGTGGCAATATGGGCTGCTTGAGGTAACAAGTGGAAAGGACACGTGACAAGAACGCAACTTAAGGATAGCATGAGGGAGAAGGCAAAATAAAATAGGTGAGCGACTCCTGCAGGGACAGGAGTATAGGGAAATGCTTGCCTGTTAAAGCTTGCCGAGGAACATCCGGAGAACTTGTCGTATCTCACCACACCACTTCGTGATCCTATCCGGGAAGAAGCAAATGCTGGAACACACAACGTATGCAATCTTACTACTACGGCAGAAGAATCGGCATGCTCATGATATGGTATGCATGCATGACATGGCAAACATGATGCGGCGATGCAACTTATCCAAATTAATCGGAGTCGGAACCCCGGACAAGCAATTTAGGTTGAGGTTGCATTTTTACCGGCAAGTTAAGTGGTTGTTAGCATGGCATATCATGGCAAGGGTGCGCTACTTCAAATTTAAGCGGAGCGAGGAATCCCTAATTGGAAATACCAAAATACTCCGCATATTATGTGAGGTGAATATGCACGACTATCAACGAGCGACATGATGCGAGATGCAAACAGATGAATGGATGGCATAATCATGTTCAGCACATTTTTCTGATCAAAATTCATATATAACACTTTTAGTTTGGAGTTACAGATTAAAAGTTATTCACATATTAGTTTTTATCATTTTAAAATAGAAAAACAGATTTATTTTTATTAGAAAAGGACCCAGAAACGATTTCTGAAAGGGGAAGGACCCCGGTTAATTTCGAAAACATGCAGGGGGTTATCTTGTAAAGGGCTGGAGGCAGGCACCGGTTGAAAGCAGGTTTGCAGGGGCTAATAGCAAACATGATTAGATCTGGATCTGAGGGTGGGGTTTCTCACCGAGGAGCGGCGAGCCGGAGAGACTGACGAGAGGGCCCCACGGCCACGTAGGATGCCAGCGTGGCAAAGCATCCGCACGCGCACGCAACGTGCTCGACGCGGTGCGATGCCGCTCGCGTTCCAGCGGGCGCGGTCACCGCGGCAGGTGCGGATGCGCGCGGGCGAACGGGAGCGCCCCAGGAGGCAAGAGTGGGCGCGTCCGACGCAGGAGATGAAGGGGAATCCGACGGTGGTGGTCTTGGCGCCGGGGAGCCACCGGAGGTAGGCCGACGGCGAGCATCTGCGGGGATCGGAGGAGGGTCAACGTGGGCAGCACGCTACAGAGGGAGGTGGGAAGCGAGACGAGGCCTGGGAGACGCGTGACCTCACCTTGAACATGTTGACGTGGTCAGGGAGGTCGGAGGAGGTCGTAGGCGGCCGAAATCGAGGAAATCGACCACCGGAACTGAGGAAGAAACGAGGTCGGCGTCGATGATTCGAAGCGTCCCTGGACGATTCCTTGCGAGGCTGACGAGACTACGCGGCGGAGCTCGGTGCCCTTGGATTGGAGTGGGGAGGCCGGAAGCGGCGGATTGGCGGTGAGGAGGTGCGGCAACCATGGGGTTTTATCCCGTTTTCTTGCAGTGCAAGAAGAAAAGAGGCGAGGGGGAGGCGTGGGGAAGGAGGCAGGTTTGGTGGAGATGGTGTGGTCCAGAGAGGGAGAGTTGTTGGGGAGGATAAGGGAGAGGATGGCGTGGTGGGGGTGGTGCGCTGTGACGTTGCCCGCGTGAAGCTCACGCTCTCTGCGTGAAGGAGAAAAGCGAAAAGGGAAAAGGAGGGCGAAACGGTACAGAGAAGTGGGCTTGGGCCGGATCGGGCCAGAGGAGATGGGCTACTGCGGCTGGGCTGCCTGTGTAGAGAAGAAAAGAGGCCAGGTGGAAGGGAAGCCCAGTTTAGATAAGTTAGGTTTAGGGGTTTTCTTTTATAACTGTTTTGTAAACTGATTTGAATTTATTTAAACAAAGGTTTGAATTTTGAATACAGAGGTGGAGAGAAAATAAAAGTAATGGCTATCATTACCAGTAATTTTATAGCAAGATAAAATAGTTTTGTTTTTAGGATTTGTTAAATGAAAAGATGAGGGATGGTTTATTATAAGATCCATATGAGAGGGAAAATAAAATAAGAAGAGTTTATAAAATAACTTTATTTTGTTAAATAACACATGGAGGACATGATGCATGATGATGCATAAAAGGAAAGCACAGACAAATCTAATATGGGGTACTACCCGGGGCCGTTACAATCGACACCACTAACAAGGAACCTCGCCCCGAGGTTCCACGTCAAGCCAAGGGGGAGTTGGTTAAACTATCGAGTCTTCTTGTACCATGTTGACAATCACCCGACCTCGAGGTGGAACCTTCTTCTGGCGAAGTGTTGATCTTCTCGACACCACTAACAAGAAGTCTTGTTCCACTTGTTGATGATGCGCTGTTCATCGGGATCCTCCGAAGATCGGGCCTACTAGGTAAAGGAAAAGATCGTCCAACCCACGTGTAAACCTAAGACTCGGAGTAGAAGATAAGAGAAGATTCAAAACTCGCATAGGTAAGATGAGAAAGAATAGAGGTAAGGAGAAAAATCAGAGCTAATCAGATCTATCCAACGAATTTTAGAAAATAGTTTTGACACTAGACACAACGTCCGTTGGCAAGGTTATCCTACAGGCTGGACTAGTGGGGTACCGTCAACCAGGGCTCTGATACCAACTTGTGACGCCCCGGAACCGGTACCTTGAGGATCCCAGCGAACCCGCCAAAATCCGCACGATATCGATTCCGACACGCCCTCCGACATGACGTGCGCGACAAAGCACACGTGATGCCAGAGGAATTAACACGAGCGGTAACATTACAATAGGATTACAATAGAGCCCACAAGAAACATATACAACAATGACTCCAACGATTCAAGATACAAATATACAATACAAAGATCCAAATCATACAAAAGAGCGGATACATCCGAGTACGGACAAGATACAAATTGGACTAAGAGTCCTGAAGATAACCAGCGGCGTCCATAACCCTGCCCAGGCCAAGCCGGAAGGGTAACCTCGCTAACGTCGTCTTCATCGAACATATCTTCATACCTGCCCGGTTATATCCCGTAGAAGCAGCAATAAGTACGGGTTCGTACTTAACAAGACTTCAAGATGTATAAGCATTTGTCAACCAGTCATCCTTTGTACTTGAGGCACGCAGGGGACTTACAGGACGCAAGAGGAACGTCATAGGCAATATGGTGGGGTTAAGCGGCAGCACGCAAGCACTAAAAACCTATAGAGACACTCTACAACATTCGTCTAATCAGAGAAGATGAGAGAGCGCATAAACTAACAGTTCTATACTCTGCAAACATAACACAGCCGACGCTTTCCCCCTTCGCAAAGAAGTACTTACAAAGGCACCCACACGGTTGTCAAGTTTTAACCAGTTATTATTTAAGTTGTTCTATCTTACTATGCAAGTTATTAGTATTGAAACAACAGGTGTAAGTTGTCTATGGTCGAGTCATACAGCTCCAAGTCGTCCATAACCGCGGACACGGCTTATCGATAAGATTGTAACCCTGCAGGGGTGCCCAAATGTGCCCACACGCACGATCAACCCACTTACGACAGGTGGATATCACGACACGCACTCTCCTTCACCACAACAATGTCCAGGAAGCCACCTAACTAAGTTAACCCGTTTCAGAGCCCGATCGAAACTCCGACGCGGACTTAGCTGTTTGCGTCTACGGCTTTCGGATGGAAACAGTGCCCGCAGGGTGAATCCATCTTCAGCAATACGTACCGCATCCTACGAGCGTGCAAGAGACAACGGGGTTACAAGGCAACATGGCTTCCCCAAGAGTAACATCATATCATCTGACCACAAAGAAACATGCTTGCACGCCCGGGAGAAACAAAACAAACATCCAAACTAGTTGTGGCCACTGGACAAAGCTGTAGATTCCGGCAGTGGTCGAGGGGAGACCCGGTAAGCATACCCACGTGTGGTTAGAGCGCTCAGTCTCGGAACAGATAACAAGAACTCGGGTCCTAAATTATTTAGGAAACACAAGTGAGCCATCACAAAACGAGCAGCTGACCCACCGATGCCTCCGCTAAACAAATGTCAACAACTAAAGTAACCATGATTCTTCCCAACATATAACCCGATAAGATAACAATAACGGTAACGAGATAAAACAGCACTAGCATGCACTACGACTCGCAAGGCAGACTCGATAACCAAACAATAGCCGTAGGAGGTGGTGGTGGCAATATGGGCTGCTTGAGGTAACAAGTGGAAAGGACACGTGACAAGAACGCAACTTAAGGATAGCATGAGGGAGAAGGCAAAATAAAATAGGTGAGCGACTCCTGCAGGGACAGGAGTATAGGGAAATGCTTGCCTGTTAAAGCTTGCCGAGGGACATCCGGAGAACTTGTCGTATCTCACCACACCACTTCGTGATCCTATCCGGGAAGAAGCAAATGCTGGAACGAACAACGTATGCAATCTTACTACTACGGCAGAAGAATCGGCATGCTCATGATATGGTATGCATGCATGACATGGCAAACATGATGCGGCGATGCAACTTATCCAAATTAATCGGAGTCGGAACCCCGGACAAGCAATTTAGGTTGAGTTGCATTTTTACCGGCAAGTTAAGTGGTTGTTAGCATGTCATATCATGGCAAGGGTGCGCTACTTCAAATTAAGCGGAGCGAGGAATCCCTAATTGGAAATACCAAAATACTCCGCATATTATGTGAGGTGAATATGCACGACTATCAACGAGCGACATGATGCGAGATGCAAACAGATGAATGGATGGCATAATCATGTTTTTCTGATCAAAATTCATATATAACACTTTTAGTTTGGAGTTACATATTAAAAGTTATTCACATATTAGTTTTTATCATTTTAAAATAGAAAAACAGATTTATTTTTATTAGAAAAGGACCCAGAAACGATTTCTGGAAGGGGGAAGGACCCCGGGTTAATTTCGAAAAACATGCAGGGGGTTATCTTGTAAAGGGCTGGAGGCAGGGCACCGGGTTGAAACAGAAAAGTTTGCAGGGGGCTAATAGCAAACATGATTAGATCTGGATCTGAGGGTGGGGTTTCTCACCGAGGAGCGGCGAGCCGGAGAGACTGACGAGAGGGCCCCATGGCCACGTAGGACGCCAGCGTGGCAAAGCATCCGCGCACGCAACGTGCTCGACGCGGTGCGATGCCGCTCGCGTTCCAGCGGGCGCGGTCACCGCGGCAGGTGCGGATGCGCGCGGGCGAACGGGAGCGCCCCAGGAGGCAAGAGTGGGCGCGTCCGACGCAGGAGATGAAGTGGAATCCGACGGTGGTGGTCTTGGCGCCGGGGAGCCACCGGAGGTAGGCCGACGGCGAGCATCTGCGGGGAGCGGAGGAGGGTCAACGCGGGCAGCACGCTACAGAGGGAGGTGGGAAGCGAGACGAGGCCTGGGAGACGCGTGACCTCACCTTGAACATGTTGACGTGGTCAGGGAGGTCGGAGGAGGTCGTAGGCGGCCGAAATCGAGGAAATCGACCACCGGAACTGAGGAAGAAACGAGGTCGGCGTCGATGATTCGAAGCGTCCCTGGACGATTCCTTGCAGAGGGTTGACGAGGACTACGCGGCGGAGCTCGGGGTGCCCTTGGATTGGAGTGGGGAGGCCGGAAGCGGCGGATTGGCGGTGAGGAGGTGCGGCAACCATGGGGTTTTATCCCGTTTGCTTGCAGTGCAAGAAGAAAAGAGGCGAGGGGGAGGCGTGGGGAAGGAGGCAGGTTTGGTGGAGATGGTGTGGTCCAGAGAGGGAGAGTTGTTGGGGAGGATAAGGGAGAGGATGGCGTGGTGGAGGTGGTGCGCTGTGACGTTGCCCGCGTGAAGCTCACGCTCTCTGCGTGAAGGAGAAAAGCGAAAAGGGAAAAGGAGGGCGAAACGGTACAGAGAAGTGGGCTTGGGCCGGATCGGGCCAGAGGAGATGGGCTACTGCGGCTGGGCTGCCTGTGTAGAGAAGAAAAGAGGCCAGGTGGAAGGGAAGCCCAGGGTTAGATAAGTTAGGTTTAGGGGTTTTCTTTTATAACTGTTTTGTAAACTGATTTGAATTTATTTAAACAAAGGTTTGAATTTTGAATACAGAGGTGGAGAGAAAATAAAAGTAATGGCTATCATTACCAGCAATTTTATAGCAATATAAAATAGTTTTGTTTTTAGGATTTGTTAAATGAAAAGATGAGGGATGGTTTATTATAAAATCCATATGAGAGGGAAAATAAAATAAGAAGAGTTTATAAAATAACTTTATTTTGTTAAATAACACATGGAGGACATGATGCATGATGCATGATGATGCATAAAAGGAAAGCACAGACAAATCTAATATGGGGTACTACCCGGGGCCGTTACACACAACAATGCACAAAACTAAGATAAGGAGAGGTTGCTACAGTAGTAAACAACTTCCAAGACTCAAATATAAAATAAAGTTACTGTAGTAAAAACATGGGTTGTCTCCCATAAGCGCTTTTCTTTAACGCCTTTCAGCTAGGCGCAGAAAGTGTGTATCAAGTATTATCGAAGGATGGTGCATCTACAGCGGGGTGTGGAGTTTTCTCAACCATGCATAGTATATTGGATACATAAGTTTCAGCGGCTCCCTTTTCATTAGTCTTGGGCTTGCTACTCTCATCAAACAAATTTTCAGGAACAAGCCAAGCATAGTTATTTTCTAGTGCTTCATTCATCGCTAGGAGCTTACATGGTATTGGTGCTTTGATCTCCCCACCATCATTAATATTATTAGTGTACCTTACTCTCTCCATGTCCATCTTTTCAAGGAGACTAACAAAATTGGTATAAGAACCAAGCATCTTATATTTAATAAAGACCTTTCTAGCCTCTCTTGCTATACCACCAAATTCTCTAAGAAGGGTTTCTAAAACAAAATCTTTCTTTTCCCCTTCTTCCATATCACCGAGTGTAAGAAACATGTGTTGGATTATAGGATTGAGATTAACAAATTTAGTTTCCAACATGCGAACTAAAACAGCAGCAGCAATTTCATAAGTAGGAGCAAGTTCTACCAAGTGTCTATCTTCAAAATCTTCAACGGTACTAACATGATTGAAAAATTCTTCTATATTATTTCTCCCAATTATAGACCCACGTCCTACCGGCATGTTTTTTACGGTAAAATTAAAAGGAAACATGTTGAAATAAGTAAAGCAAATATAAGCAACTAATTTTTTTTTGTGTTTTTGATATAGCAAACAAGATAGCAAATAAAGTAAAACTAGCAACTAATTTTTTTTGTGTTTTGATTTAGTGCAGCAAACAAAGTAGTAAATAAAATAAAGCAAGACAAAACAAAGTAAAGAGATTGGGATGTGGAGACTCCCCTTGCAGCGTGTCTTGATCTCCCGGCAACGGCGCCAAAACAGTCCCGATACGCATACAGCACGCGACCGTTGGGAACCCCAAGAGGAAGGTGTGATGCGTACAGCGCAAGTTTCCCTCAGTATGAAACCAAGGTTTAATCGAACCAGTAGGAGTCAAGAAGCACGTTGAAGGTTGATGGCGGCGAGATGTAGTGCGGCAAACACCAGGGATTCGGCGCCAACGTGGAACCCGCACATCACAAACCAAGTACTTTGCCCCAACGAAACAGCGAGGTTGTCAATCTCACCGGCTTGCTGTAACAAAGGATTAGATGTATAGTGTGGATGATGATTGTTTGCGAAACAGTAGAACAGTTGCAGTAGATTGTATTTCAGTATAGAGAATTGGACCGGGGTCTACAGTTCACTAGTGGTGTCTCTCCTATAAGATAAATAGCATGTTGGGTGAACAAATTACAGTTGGGCAATTGACAAATAGAGAGGGCATGACCATGCACATACATATTATGATGAGTATAGTGAGATTTAATTGGGCATTACGACAAAGTACATAGACCGCTATCCAGCATGCATCTATGCCTAAAAAGTCCACCTTCAGGTTATCATCCGAACCCCTTCCAGTATTAAGTTGCAAACAACAATTGCATTAAGTATTGCACGTAATGTAATCAATAACTACATCCTCGGACATAGCATCAATGTTTTATCCCTAGTGGCAACAGCACATCCATAACCTTAGGGGTTCTTGTCACTCCCCCAGATTCACGGAGACATGAACCCACTATCGAGCATAAATACTCCCTCTTGGAGTTACAAGCATCAACTTGGCCAGAGCATCTACTAGTAACGGAGAGCATGCAAGATCATAAACAACACATAGATATAAATTGATAATCAACATAACATGGTATTCTCTATTCATCGGATCCCAACAAACACAACATATAGCATTACAGATAGATGATCTTGATCATGTTCGGCAGCTCACAAGACCCGACAATTAAGCACAATGAGGAGAAGACAACCATCTAGCTACTGCTATGGACCCATAGTCCAGGGGTAGACTACTCACTCATCACTCCGGAGGCGACCATGGCGGCGTAGAGTCCTCCGGGAGATGAATCCCCTCTCCGGCAGGGTGCCGGAGGCGATCTCCTGAATCCCCGAGATGGGATTGGCGGCGGCGGCGTCTTTGGAAGGTTTTCCGTATCGTGGCTCTCGGTACTGGGGGTTTCGCGACGAAGGCTATTTGTAGGCGGAAGGGCAGGTCGGGGGGCCACACGAGGGCCCCACAGTCGGGCGCCGCCTCACCTCCTGGCCGCCTCGTGGCCCCACTTCGTTGACTCTTCGGTCTTCTGGAAGCTTCGTGTGAAAATAGGCCCCTGGGCGTTGATTTCGTCCAATTCCGAGAATATTTCCTTACTAGGATTTATGAAACCAAAAACAGCAGAAAACAACTGGCTCTTCGGCATCTCGTCAATAGGTTAGTTCCAGAAAATGCATAAATATGACAAAAAGTATGCATAAAACATGTAGATATCATCAATAATGTGGCATGGAACATAAGAAATTATCGATACGTCGGAGACGTATCAATATACTGCAGAGAAATGTTGCAAAACAATGTATCATTTTTACAAGTGTCACACACTGAAAACATATTACATTCAAAAATGTATCTCCTTTGTGGTGGATCTTTGGTTTTTATTAAGATTGGTATTTGAGATTGCCATTTTTAGTTTGTGTTTGATGTATGAGTAGATGTATCTTTCCCCATTCTTGATTACATGTTTTGATCCAACTAGTATGATAGGGCATGTGAGGGAGAATGTGTGCATTAGTAGGAGTAACATGGTAGTATGGAACTGGACAGTGACCGAATAGTTTGGATCCTGCTATGGTTTTTCCCATTCCTTTGTTGCCTCTTTAGATATAAATAAATGCATGTGCTACTATCACCAAGTGACAAGCAATGGTGACCTCATATCATTTGAGGTAACATGTTTTTATATTCAACATCGATCATGTCATAGATGCAAATGCGATAGCCTGTTCATCTTAATTGTAGTATGTGGAGTTCTCTCTTACTAGAGTATTGGTGAGATGTGTAGTATCATCTCAACCATAGGAATTGATGCCCATATGAATACTTGTCAAACACATATTGAAGTTACATCGATATTATGATTTTCTTGGGGCCTACTTGTTTGCATCATATTTATAAGAGAGTAGACAAGTGAATTCATGAACCCAGTACATTGTTAATCATAAGAAATACATTTTACTTGCATTTACACACCTTTTCAATTTCAACACTTATTTTCTCTGAAAATACAAAAACATTTATCTTTCTTGCATTTAGTTCTTTCATACAACTACACCACTACCATTACCACACTACTTAATCATTAAATAGCACTTAGTTTATCTTTCATATTGCATTTACTTTATTTACTTTGTAGCATATTTAATTTGTTTACTTTATTTTATTATTATTTTTCAATTTAAATACTAAACCTTATGCTTGACAGCCTGGTGGAGTTGGGGACACAAAGCAACATTAATTTGTTTTGTATATAGTTGGAAGAGGAAAGAAAAGTACAACTCTTCCTAGAGCTTCTCGAGAGTTCGACATAAACCCTCGAGTCACCATTATAGGGAAGAAGCACTTTTTACTGTTGGAGATATGCCCAAGAGGCAATAATAAAATGGTTATTATATATCTTTGTGTTTATGATAATGTTTGCATACCATGCTATAATTGTATTAACCGAAACATTGATACATGTGTGTTATGTAAACAACAAGGAGTCCCTAGTAAGCCTCTTGTATAACCAGCTTGTTGATTAATAGATGATCATAGTTTCATGATCATGAACATTGGATGTTATTAACAAGGTTATGTCATTATATGAATGATATAATGGACACGCCCAATTAAGCGTAGCAAAAGATCACGTCATTTAAGTTATTTGCTATAAGCTTTCGATACATAGTTACCTAGTCCTTCGACCATGAGATCATGTAAATCACTTATACCAGAAGGGTACTTTGATTACATCAAACGCCACTGCGTAAATGGGTGGTTATAAAGGTGGGATTAAGTATCCGGAAAGTATGAGTTGAGGCATATGGATCAACGGTGGGATTTGTCCATCCCGATGACGGATAGATATACTCTGGGCCCTCTTGGTGGAATGTCGTCTATTTTAGCTTGCAAGCATATGAATGGTTCATAAGAGACCACATACCACGGTACGAGTAAAGAGTACTTGTCAGGAGATGAGGTTGAACAAGGTATAGAGATACCGATGATCAAACCTCGGACAAGTAAAATATCGCATGACAAAGGGAATCGGTATCGTATGTGAATGGTTCATTCGATCACTAAAGTCATCATTGAATATGTGGGAGCCATTATGGATCTCCAGATCCCGCTATTGGTTATTGGTCGGAGAGAGGTCTCAACCATGTCTACATAGTTCGCGAACCGTAGGGTGACACACTTAAGGTTTGATGTCGTTTAAGTAGATATGGAATATGGAATGGAGTTCAAAGTTTTGTTCGAAGTCTCGGATGGGATCCAGGACATCACGAGGAGTTCCGGAATGGTCCGGAGAATAAGATTCATATACAGAAGTCATTTTATAAGTTTGAAAATGATCCGGTGCATTTATGGAAGGTTCTAGAAGGTTCTAGAAAAGTCCGGAAGAAATCACTATGGAAGGCGGAGTCCCGGAGGGACTCCACCTAGCATGGCCGGCCAACCCTAAGGGGGTGGAGTCCCAGGTGGACTCCACCATAGGTGGCCGGCCACCCCACCTAAGGGAAAGGTGGGAGTCCCACCTTGGGTAGGACTCCCTCCTTGAGTAGGTTTCCCACTTTTGGGAGGTTTTGTTGTTGGGGTCTTATTCGAAGACTTGGACTACAACTCTTGGGGATTTCCACCTATATAATGAGGAGGAGAGGGAGGGGGCAGCCACTCTTGGCCGCACCACCAAAGGGTGCCCATGGCCGGCGCCCTAGCCACCCCCTCTCCCCAAACCCTAGCCTCTCCTCCTCCACATAATACTCCCGCAGCGCATAGGCGAAGCCCTGCCGGAGTTCTCCACCACCACCGCCACCACGCCGTCGTGCTGCTGAGATTCCGAGGAGGATATACTACTTCCGCTGCCCGCTGGAACGGGGAGAAGGACGTCATCGTCAACACCGAACGTGTGACCGAGTACGGAGGTGCTGCCCGACTGTGGCACCGTCAAGATCTTCTACGCGCTTTTGAAAGTGGCAAGTGATCATCTTTTGCAACAACGAGATCTAATCTCGTAGGCTTTGGAAATCTTCAAGGGTTAGTCTCTTCATCCCCTCGTTGCTACCGTCTTCTAGATTGCATCTTGGCTTGGATTGCGTTCTCGCGGTAGGAATTTTTTTGTTTTCTATGCTACGAATCCCATCAGTGGTATCAGAGTCGTGTCTATGCATAGATTGGTTGCACGAGTAGAACACAATGGTTTTGTGGGCGTTGATTCTTTGTTGTCTTTAGTTCATGTACTTTGCATCTTGCGGCATGGTGGGATGAAGCGGCTCGGGCTAACTTTACATGACCGCGTTCATGAGACTTGCTCCACGTTCGACATGCAACTTGTATTGCATAAGTGGCTTTGCGGGTGTCTGTCTCTCTCACCATAGTGAAGATTCAATTTACTCTTTCTATTGACAACACTAGTATCACCGTTGTGGTTCATGTTCATAGGTAGATTGGATCTTACTCGAAAACCCTAAACCACGTAAAATATGCAAACCAAATTAGAGACGTCTAACTTGTTTTTGCAGGGTTTGGTGATGTGATATGGCCATGATGTGATGATGAATATGTATGAGATGATCATTATTGTATTGTGGCAACCGGCAGGAGCCTTATGGTTGTATTTATATTTCATGTTGTAGTATTATTTCAAAGTAGTTGTAATAGTTGCTACATGAGGTGAAAAACCATGAAGACGGCGCCATGGACCTTGACGCTACGCCGACGATGATGGAGATCATGCCCGTAGATGATGGAGATCATGTCCGTGCTTTGGAGATGAAGATCAAAGGCGCAAAGACTAAAAGGCCTTATCATATCACATATGAATTGCATGTGATGTTAATCCTTTATGCATCTTATTTTGCTTAGAACGCGACGGTAGCATTATAAGATGATCCCTCACATTAATATCAAGATAGTAAAGTGTTCCCCCCTCGTATGCACCGTTACAAAAGTTCGTCGTTTCGAAGCATCTCGTGATGATCGGATGTGGAAGACTCTATGTTCATATACAACGGGTGTAAGCCATGTTGCACACGCAGAATACTTGGGTTTGCTTGACGAGCCTAGCATGTACAGACATGGCCTCGGGACAACAGAAACCGAAAGGTTGAACACGAGTCATATGGATGATACGATCAACATGTTGATGTTCACCATTGAAGCTACATCATCTCACGTGATGATCGGTTTTGGTGTAGTGGATTTGGATCGTGTACCACTTAACAACTATGAGGGATGTTGTATTAAGTGGGAGTTCATTAGTAATTAGATTAAAACATGAACTAATTATCATAAACATAGTATGAGTAGTATTTTGAATTAATTTTATAGTATTGGCATTTTTCTACCATGCGCTAGTCTTGTAATTGAGATAGAAATACTGTTAAAATCTGACAAGAAACATTACGGACTGGTACCGTATTGTTAAAGAATCAAGAAATGATTAAGTCCTATTGAAAACATTTAGTAAACGTCACATTGTTGATTCAAGGAGCTATGGTTTCAATTAGTACCTAAAGTCATCTTGTCTCCTTGTAACTTGAAGTTCAAATATGTTTGAATAGTAAGGAGCTGAAAATTTTGTTTTCAGAAATAAGCGAGGTATAAGATATATGTGATATCTAAGACCTTGTTGCAAGGTGATAGAATATAATTTGGTGAGACTACATAAACTCATAAGTTTTATGGGAATGTATGAAGGTTGAAGACGCCAGGCGCCCCAATCCTCCAACTATTGGGGCACTAACGATATTCACATATCCATGAAGTGATCTTCCTTAGTATGCACCATTGCTAAGACTCGTAGTTTCGAAGCATCACGTGATGATCGGGTGTTATAGATTCTACGTATGCATACAATGGGTGCAAGCCAGATTTGCACATGCGAATACTGAGGTTATACTTTACGAGCCTAGCATGTACAGACGTGGTCTCGAAAAGTCGTCATGATATGATGGATAAAATTATGAGTGAAACTGTTCATCATATTAAAAGGTTATTAATAGTGAAATCCAGAACACTTGTCATATGATGATCAACTTCAAAGTAAGAACCTCAAGGTGATTGGTATTTGACCAACAAACCTAGAAGTTATTGATGTTGAGTATTTTTCTGAATAATAAGGAAAGCTAAAAGAGAAACTACAAAATATTATTGGCAGAAAGAAAGAAAAGACTAGAAAGTCTAGCTCAGGTGTATATAAATGATATACATGTTATGGATGTATTCCTTGTTTGGTCACATAATGAAATTCTTGGGTATTTGTACCAGGTTGGTTGGTATGAAATGTCATACAATACAACACAATACAAGAATACGATGGCCTAAGTGACTAATAAGGAATATGGTAATAATGCACGTCTGGAACATAATAAAGTGTTATCATGTTTGTCGTTGGCATTCTACCTAGCCCTTAGAATTTATAATAAAGAACTTAATAATTGTTATTTTCCTCTGGTCAAATGAAAACAATGAGTTGTTCAAATTATGACATTACTCCATGTACGATGGATAAGTTATTATAAATCTTAATGGTGAAACACACACACATAATACTGATGCTAAAATGCCATAAGGCAAATGATTTGAATTCCACTTATTTGTGGAACCGCCATTTAGGTCATGTTAGAAAGGAACGCATGAAGGAACTCCATGCAAATGGATTTTTGGAGTCATTTGATTTTTGAATCGTTTGGCACTTGCAAATCTTTTCTAAAGAGAATGACTAAAATACCGTTCATAGGCCAAGAGTTGAACGGGCAACTAACTTAGTGAAAACATACATGATGATATATGTGGTTCACTGGACATAGTTGTGTGCGGGAGATTCTTCTACTACATGCAAACTTCCAACAATGAATTGAGTATATATATGTAGATATATTCGATAAGGAAGAAGTTTGAAACATTTGAATGGATTCAAATAAATTTTAGCATGAAGTGAAAATCATCGTAATAGAAAAGTCAAATATCTATGATTGGATCATTGGGAAAATATTTGAATTACGAGTTTTAGCGAACATCTAAGAGAGTTATGAAATTGTTCTACAACTCACATTTCTTGGAGTATCATAGTGATGATATAGTATCCGAGAGATGTATCCAAACCTTGTTGGGTTAATGATGAGATAAAAATAAAATGATGCCATTATATTTTTGTGGATTATGCTTTAGTGACTACCGCTTTTACACTAAATAGAGCATCATCATGATCCGTTGAAATGACACCATACGAGTTATGGCATGGGTATAAACCCTAATAGTCCTTTCTTTAAATTTTGGTCTAAGAGTTTACAACCAAAATCGGATGAATGTCTTTGTTGGTTATCCCAAAGTATTGATTGGGAATTCTTTCCACTATGGATACAAAGACAAAAGTGTTTGTCGATGTTTCTTATTTATTTCCAAGAAATTGTTTCTAGCGAAGTATTTGAGTGGGAGGACAATAGAATTTGATAAGGTTTATGAACCTGAGCATAATGATCAGAGTAGCGCAGCATCGGAATTGGTTCCGGAAGCGGCCACGACGATCATGGCTCCCATGACTACAAAGTGTTTTAGCCATAGAGATCAAAGTACATATTGAACCTTGTAGGTATGGTTTACTTTGTGATCAAATAAATGATTTGTGGACAAAGGATTGATTTTGAACAATGATAAACCAACTACAAACAAAGAAGTTATGATGGGCCCTAACTCCGTTAAAATGGCTATACGCCATGAAATCCAAGATAGATGAATACTTTTTGAAAGTAAAAGGATCTATAAAATTAATGGACTTGGATGAAATATCCTTGAAGAAGCTCGACTTGTCGAAAAGTTGTTTACGACAAAGTTCAAAGAGTTAACTACGATAAGATTAGATCTTCCGTAGCAATGCTTATAGTCTATGTGGATTATTCTAGTAATCGCTACATATTTCTTTTATGAGATATGCTAGTAGGATGGCAAAATACATTACTTAACAAAAGTGTGTATTAAAGGTGTATACAAGATAGAAACCAAGAGTTTTGCTAAACCGTGAAATACTAGATAGGTATACGAACTTCAATTGGATGAAGTGAGTATCACGGAGTTGGAATCTTCACCGGATGAAATAGTCAAAGAGTTTTTGATTTCATTAGAAACGATGAAGATGCTTGCATTTGCAAGAAATTAAGTGGGAGCGCTGAGACATATTTATAATACTTTATGTAGATGACATATAGTTGGTTATAAATGATGTAATTATATACTTGATTAAAAGGTTTCATTGAGAATTAACTTTAATGAAAGGATATGGACTGAAACATATTTAGTGTCAAGATCTATGAAGATAGATTGAAACACATAATAAGTTTAAGTCAAAGTACATAGAATGGATATTGAAGTAGTTCAATACATAAATATTAAGAAGGTGTTCTGTTCATGCGAAGGTTTAACAAGACTTGAGTGTAATTGACACTCGATGAGTAAAAACACAGAGTGTTTTTAGATCACGAATAATATGTACAAAATCAGATGTCCTATGCTCTAAAAAGTTAGGAGCATATACCAGAATGATTCATGTGATGATCATTGGACAAATAGTAAGAACATCCTTGTGTGCTTTAGAAGAACCAAGGATATATATATAGTTTTGTATGGGGTAATGACAAACAAATCGTTGTAAGGTGTTACACCGATATTAGTTTGGTCACATATAAAAATAAAATTTCAATCTCAGTTAGGCTAAGTGTTGAATAAAAGGTAGCACAATGAGCTAGAAGATGTCTATGCTAGATTTAGATGATTTCTAAATATTGTGACAGATTCTACAAACATAGGCAAAAGCATGTCATTGTTTTGACAATGACTGGGGATGTTGAGTCGAGAAGTTCTTTGAGAACTTAGTGTAGTTCCGATAGTGTCAGAACTTTGAAGCTATATTGTATATGACAATATTAGTGACTTATTTTAGACTGCGGAATTAAGGTTCCACCAGAAGATCAAACATATTTAAAATGCTGACTCATTTGGAAAATGAGTGATGCGTGAAGACGCAAATGAATTGCAAAATACATACGTTTCTGAGCGTGTCAGATCCGTTGACTGAAACCTCTCCCGTGAGCAAAACATGATAAGCACCGGAAGGCCAAGGTGTTATATCTTTACAAATGTAAACTAGATTATTGACTCTAGTGCAAGTGGGAGACTGTTGGAGATATGCCCAAGAGGCAATAATAAAATGGTTATTATATATCTTTGTGTTTATGATAATGTTTGCATACCATGCTATAATTGTATTAACCGAAACATTGATACATGTGTGTTATGTAAACAACAAGGAGTCCCTAGTAAGCCTCTTGTATAACTAGCTTGTTGATTAATAGATGATCATAGTTTCATGATCATGAACATTGGATGTTATTAATAACAAGGTTATGTCATTATATGAATGATATAATGGACACGCCCAATTAAGTGTAGCAAAAGATCACGTCATTTAAGTTATTTGCTATAAGCTTTCGATACATAGTTACCTAGTCCTTCGACCATGAGATCATGTAAATCACTTATACCGAAGGGTACTTTGATTACATCAAACACCACTGCGTAAATGGGTGGTTATAAAGGTGGGATTAAGTATCCGGAAAGTATGAGTTGAGGCATATGGATCAACAGTGGGATTTGTCCATCCCGATGACGGATAGATATACTCTGGGCCCTCTCGGTGGAATGTCATCTATTTAGCTTGCAAGCATATGAATGGTTCATAAGAGACCACATACCACGATACGAGTAAAGAGTACTTGTCAGGAGACGAGGTTGAACAAGGTATAGAGATACCGATGATCAAACCTCGGACAAGTAAAATATCACGTGACAAAGGGAATCAGTATCATATGTGAATGGTTCATTCGATCACTAAAGTCATCGTTGAATATGTGGGAGCCATTATGGATCTCCAGATCCCGCTATTGGTTATTGGTCGGAGAGAGGTCTCAACCATGTCTACATAGTTCGCGAACCGTAGGGTGACACACTTAAGGTTTGATGTCGTTTAAGTAGATATGGAATATGGAATGGAGTTCGAAGTTTTGTTCGAAATCTCGGATGGGATCTAGGACATCACGAGGAGTTCCGGAATGGTCCGGAGAATAAGATTCATATATAGGAAGTCATTTTATAAGTTTGAAAATGATCCGGTGCATTTATGGAAGGTTCTAGAAAAGTCTGGAAGAAATCACTATGGAAGGCGGAGTCCCGGAGGGACTCCACCTAGCATGGCCGGCCAGCCCTAAGGGGGTGGAGTCCCAGGTGGACTCCACCATAGGTGGCCGGCCACCCCACCTAAAGGAAAGGTGGGAGTCCCACCTTGGGTAGGACTCCCTCCTTGAGTAGGTTTCCCACTTTTGGGAGGTTTTGTTGTTGGGGTCTTATACGTCCAAAACGTATCTACTTTCCCGAACACTTTTGCTATTGTTTTGCCTCTAATTTGTGTATTTTGGATGCAACTAACACGGACTAACGCTGTTTTCAGCAGAACTGTTCTGGTGTCTCGTTTTTGTGCAGAAATCCAACTTTCGGGAAAATCCTCGGAATTTATGCGAAGGCCTTATTTTCCCAGAATATGACGGAGCCAGGAGGACAAGTAAGGTGGAGGCCCGGGCCCACACCATAAGGCGGCGCGGCCTAGGGGGCCCGCGCCCTATGGTGTGGCCCCCTCGGCCGGCCTCCGACGCCCTCCTTCGGACTATATAATGCCTTCGACCTAAAAACACACGGGGAGAAGTCAAAGTCGCCAGAAAGCCTCCAGAACGCCGCCACATCGCGAAACTCCGTCGCGGGAGCCAGAAGTCTCCGGCACTCCGCCGGGACGGGGAATTGGAGGAGATCATCGCCATCATCACCGCCAACGCCTCTCCATCAACCAGCCATGCTCCCCCATCCATGTGTTAGTAATTCCCCCGCTGTAGGCCGAAGGGGATGGTAGGGATTGGATGAGATTGGTCATGTAATAGCATAAGATTGTTAGGGCATAGTGCCTAGTGTCCGTAATTGGTACTTTGATGATATTGTTGCAACTTGTTATGCTTAATGCTTGTCACTAGGGCCCGAGTGCCATGATCTCAGATCTGAACATGTTATTGTTTCATCATGATATTCATTGTTTATTGATCTTACCTGCAAGTTGTATACACATGTCGTTGTCCGGAACCGATGGCCCGAAGTGACAGAAATCGGGACAACCGGAGGGAATGGTAGCGATGTGAGGATCACATGTGTTCACGGAGTGTTAATGCTTTGCTCCGGTACTCTATTAAAAGGAGTACCTTAATATCCAGTAGTTTCCCTTGAGGCCCGGCTGCCACCGGCTGGTAGGACAAAAGATGTTGTGCAAGTTTCTCATTGCGAGCACGTACGACTATAATTGGAACACATGCCTATTGATTGCTTTGTACTTGGACACCGTTTTATTATTATCCGCAAATGCCCTGCTATGATTGTTACATGAGTTTCTCTCATCCATGCAACGCCCGTCATCCGTCCCCGTGCCTACAGTATTTTAATCCTGCTGTTTACTAAAATCACTACTGCTGTCTCATTACTCTCGTTATTTCACTACTCCTCGCTATAAAACTGTTACTATCGATAAACTCTTGCGAGCAAGTCTATTTCCAGGTGCAGCTGAATTGACAACTCCTCTGTTAAGGCCTCCAAGTATTCTTTGTCTCCCTTGTGTCGAATCAATAAATTGGGATTTACTTCCCGCGAAGACTGCTGCGATCCCCTATACTTGTGGGTTATCAAGACCGTTTTCTGGCGCCGTTGCCGGGGAGCATAGCTTTATTTGGAAGTTCACTTGGATTGATATTGTTCGCTGCAAATTCTCCATCATGGGTAAAGCTCGCGATTCTAAAGTCGCCATATTACCATCCACTACAAGAAAAGGTACAACTCTGAGTACCTCTGCTACTCTTGATTCACCATCTGTGATAAGTCAACTTGTTTCACCGCCACAAGCTGGTACGTCTGCTGAATCTGAAAACTCTCATAATATTGATAATGTTTCTGCTGTGCTTGATGATAGTGGTTCATTGGGATCCTTTCTAGATGCTACAATTGCTAGGTATAGACAAATTGAAAATGCTGAAACTCCTAATGAAAATGCCACCACACCTGTTAGTTCACCTGAACTTGATTATTCTAGTGATGATCCCGATGAAGATTATGTGGAGCTTAATGATTTTGATAAATGCAATTCTATTACTGATGCAAGAAACATTAAAAAGTTTCTCGCACAATATACTGTTAGACATAAGCTATCTCCTGATCCTAAATTTGCCACATCTCCTATATGCATTAAGGATAAAGATTATGATTTTTCTCTTGATCTATCTCATATAGCTATTGTAGAGAAAGCACCCTTTTGTGGTACTGAAAAAGAAAGTGTTGTAGAACACATGAATGAACTTTCTTCTATGAGTAGCTTGTTTTCTGATGATATCAAGATGCGTACTTACTTTGTTATTAAAAATTTTCCTTTCTCATTAAAGGATGATGCTAAAACTTGGTATAATAATTTGCCTCCTGGTTCTATTAAAAGTCCAACTGATTTGCGTGATGTTTTCTTTCGAAAATACTTTCCTGCTAGTGCTCAACATGCTGCTTTACAGAGAATTTACAGATTTGATCAGGGAGATGAAGAGAAATTGCCTGCGGCATGGGCAAGATTTTGTTCTCTTATCAGAGCTAGACCTGGACATGATTTAGAAAAGAATGATCTACTTGATATATTTTATAGTGGACTAACCATTGAATCTAGAGCATATTTGGATAGTTGTGCTGGTTGTGTTTTCAGGAAAAGAACTCCAGAAGAAGCTGAAGATTTATTGGCTAGAATAAGCCGGAATCATGATGATTGGGAAACACCTGAACCAACTCCAACGCCAATATTGAAGAAGAGGGGTTTAATTGAATTGAATGATGAAGATATGCGGGAAGCTAAGAAGTCTCTCAAGGAGAAAGGTATTAAATCCGAAGATGTGAAGAATCTACCTCCCATAGAGGATATATGTGAGATAATTCCCCCTTCACCCATGATTGAGGTAAACTCCCTTCAACGCTTTACTAGGGAAGATATTCCGTATTCAAAACCTCCTGCGCAATGCTTAGATGAGTTTGATAATTATATTGTTAAGCAAGAAAATTTTAATATGAGAGTAGAAAATCATCTAATGGAAAATTCTCAAGCTATTAGCAATTTGCATGATATTGTGGAGAGAACCTCCAATGATGTTAAGGTGCTTGTTAAACATTTTCAAATGATTCAAACTCAAATTGATCAACTCACTAAAGTGCAAAATGACTTGCTAAATAATAATTCTAAAGAGAAACATGCTTATGAAGTAACAACTAGAGGTGGTGTCTCTACCCAGGATCCTCTATATCCTGAAGGGCACCCCAAAAGAATTGAACAAGATTCTCAATGAATTGAACCTAGTGCTCATTCTAAGAAGAAAAAGAAGAAGAAACATAAAAATGTTGTAGAATCCTCTGAACCTGTTAATGACCCTACAGGAGAAGAAAAAGAAGAAGAAACTCGGCCGTCATTCTTCTCTACAGGAACGATGCTGGAGATCCACTCAGCATACCTGCATGGCCTGATGAACCCGGCGGCCAACATCTTCTCGATCTCTTTCTTGACTTCTTCCAGAATTTCGGCCCTCATCTGACGTGCTCGTTGTTGGAACGGCCGAAATCCTTTCTTAAGGGGGAGCCGATGTTCAATGATGCTCCGGTCTAACCCAGGCATCTCTATGTAATCCCATGCGAAGCAATCTGGGTATTCTTTTAAAAGAGCTATCATCTGACCCCTGAGCTGTGGATCTAACTTCTTGCTGATAAAAGTTGGTCGCGGCTTATCCCCAGGACCGATGTCGACTTCCTCTAGCTCATCAGCCGATGTAAACCCATACCCTAACTTCCCGTCACCTGTGAGGTCGACACCAAATGCAGGGAGAGCGTGTGGCACGGATAATACGGGCTGATTGCTGGAATCGGCCTTCATCTTGATCGTAACCAGGATTTTTTGGAAGTGTCGGGACCGATCGCGTGGAACGGCTCCCTCCTTGTCCTCGCTATGAGAGCAGCTGCCCTCGTCTCCGTCCTTACCAGGGTGGTGCCCAAGTCCTACCATGTTGATGTTGAACGAGAATCTTGGCTGGTACCTCCCGGGGTATGTGCATTCCACCATGTCGACGGCGTATGCCGGCGAATTCGGCACTTCTGGTGTTGTCAACGTGAATGGCAGCGGTGGACGGGATTGGAGTGGCATCTCTCCTTGGTAAGTCCCGAGAGCTGGTCCTGACGGAGAGTACGATGCCTCATGATTTCCTGGATCATCCGAAAAGCGACACGCTCCAAAGTGTTCACCGGGCTCTCAGAATGGCGGTGCAGCGAGTGAGCCACCATGTGGCTAATCTCCTGACGCAGGGACCTGGTGCGTTCTTCGACAGGCGGACAGTCCACTCCATCGAGCGCGCCTTCAGGTGAGAATCCTTTCCACCTGACGCCATGTGAGCGGGTTCTGTGAAAAGAGCCGATGAGGTCGGCTTCGAGGATCGCTTTGACCTCGTCATACTTCTTCTTGAGCTCCTCGGTCAGATCCTCGTACGTGACTGGGGTGCCGTCCGCCATCTCAGATGTAGATGGCGATGCGGTTGATGTCGAAGATTGTCCCACCGGGCGTGCCAGAATGTGTTGCGGTCGAAACCCACCGGCGAGCAGCGACGGGCAACACAGAGAGCCGGGAGCAACTTAGGGCTGCGGCTGCCCTGGTCCCTCCGAGCGACGGCCCGCAAAGACTCCGGCACGCACGTTCGATGCTGGTGCAAGGGCGTGCCACCTGACCTATAACTGGTCAGGAAGGTGATGGAGATGCCTCGCTTAGTTTCCTGCATGGCATACACGTAAACATTAAATACGAGCCTCGATCGGCTCTCAGGTTGTCCCGTGAATCGGCTCAAAGAGCCGATCCACCCATGATTCGCACGAGGTGTACGAATATATGGTGGTCCTGCTTGATCAAGATAAAGCTAAAACGATCTACGACGATTTAGGGTTTTCACCGCATAATCAGAACGTCCTACTCGTGATTGAGCCTCACGGCCACGCACGGTGATCGTAAGCCGATCCTAGACAAGGCCTAAAAACCAACACGAGGTTGATCCCCGGAACATCCTGTCTAGGGCTAGCAAACTACACCCTACGCGCCGCTGGATCCTTCAACCCTTTGTAAGGCCTAACTATGCAGATATTAAACTAATCCTTGAAGAACAAGGAGCAACCATAACGGATCGGATCTACTAAATAATGATCAAGCGGGGTGCCGCCCCTACGCCTAAGATAGGCGTAAGGGCGGCTAGATGTCTAAGGGTTGCACGACGATAGCATATGATACGAAGAACAATGCTAACCCTAACACATCTAAGATAACTACGTTGCTCGCCATCAAAAAGGCTTCAGTACGAGCAACGCGAACAACTCTGCCTAGATCGCAAGATGCGATCTAGGCAGCATGATGCTTACCCGGAAGAAACCCTCGAGACAAGGGAGTTGGCGATGCGCCTAGATTGGTTTGTGGTGAACGTGATTGTTGTTTATTTCATAAACCCTAGATACATATTTATAGTCCGTAGACTTTCTAACGTGGGAATAATCCCAACCGTGCACGAGCCAAACTCTAACTAACCGACACGTATCCTACTATATTACAGATACACGGGCCAACTAGCCCAAACTTTGCATATAAAGGCCGATTCACGTATTTCTTCCATGCATATTCTTCAAGCCCATCTTGATCGCGGCCCACCTCTGACTCGGTCAAATTCTGGTGATAACACATGCCCCCCTGGTTTTGGAATTGATAATTCCAAAATCACTCTGATTCTCTTCGTCGGGTCATGTCGTGGCAGAGCAGAACCGTCGCAGCACCCTTCATCATGACGCCCTGCCTTCTCAATTTCTCCGCGTGATTTGACCGTTGTTTTCTTTTCTTCTTTTTTGGGCATCGGCCTCCTACCTTACTGCCCATCATCCCACATGCTTGGGAATACTTCTTGAGGTGTTGACCATTGATGGCTACTGGGAACTTAACGCCGTCCAACTGCTCCAGCATGTATGCATTACCCTTCAAGGCCTGGACGACTTTGTACGGACCGTGCCAATTAGGAGACCATTTGCCATATGCTTTGTCCTTGGTTCCTAATGGCAACACAGCTTCCCATACTAGATCACCAACTTGAAACTCCTTTGGTCTAACCTTCTTATTGTATGCACGAGCTACCCTGGCTTTGTTCTCTTTAATCTTCTCCAATGACCAAAGTCTAAGTTCTGTTGCGTCCTCAATAGTGTCACTCATCAAAGCTGCATATTCTTCAGCTGTTAGATCATTCTGAAACGTGACACGTCTTGATCCAGCCGTAATTTCCCAAGGTAATACGGCTTCCTGTCCATAGACGAGCTGGTACGGCGAAGTTTTTATAGCTCCGTGGCATGACATGCGGTAGGCCCACAAAGCTTCTGACAATGTTTCATGCCAATCCCTAGGGTTCTCGTCAATTTTTCTCTTGATCAGCTTGATCAGGCTCTGATTGGACGCTTCAGCTTGCCCATTGGCTTGAGCATAGTATGGAGATGATCGGATCAGCTTAATCCCCATGTCATCGCAGAACTTTCTGAATTCTTTAGAAATAAAGACCGAACCTCCATCGGTCGTGATAGTTTGGGGAATCCCGAACCTATGAATGACGTGTTCTTTCACAAACTTGATCACATCTTCTGATTTCACCTTCTTCATAGGGACGGCCTCCACCCACTTGGTGAAGTAATCTGTGATAACCAAAATCCATTCATGTTTTTTACTCGACGCCGGATGGATTTTGCCGATCATATCCATGCCCCACCCTCGAAACGGCCAAGGCTTGATGATAGGGTTCATTGCTGATGCGGGTACCATCTGAATCTTCCCGAACATCTGACACGCTTGGCACCCCTTGTAGTACTTGAAGCAATCTTCAAGCATGGTGGGCCAATAAAACCCTGATCGCCTAATTAGCCACTTCATCTTATGAGCCGACTGATGAGTTCCACAGGCGCCTTCATGCACCTCATGTAAGAGCCGATTAGACTCGTTGGTCCTAGGCACTTGAGTAGTAACCCTTCCAACGTCCTGTAGAACATGTCGTCTCCTATGAGGACATACTTCATGGCTTTGTATCTTATCCGTTTAGGTGCCCCCCGAGCCGAATCTTTTAAGTAATTGAAGATTTCGGCTCTCCAATCATCCTGTTCCAGGAACTGCACCTGAACTTCTGACCCGTCAGATATGTCTATATAGCCTGACGCCATTTGTGCGAGATTGTTGGCCTCGGTGTTTTGGGATCTTGGGACCCAATTAAAGTTGATGTACCGAAACTGTGTCATCAACTCACGGCATTCCATCCAATATGGGAAAAGCGATTCACTCTCGCACTTATATTCATCCGTGAGCTGGTTAATCACCAACTTGGAGTCTCCAAAAAGCTCTACTGCTTCTGCCCCGGCTTCCAGTAACAACTCCATTCCCTTACGCACTGCCTCATATTCCGCGACATTGTTGGTGCAAGGGGTAGATAGTCTGATGGAAAAGGAGTATGCTGCCCCCCGAGGCGACACGAGCAGAATGCCGATGCCACAACCATCGTCGCAAGCCGATCCATCGAAGAACATAGCCCATGCACATATAGATAGTGCTGCTATATTGGTACTGATCCGTTCAGCTATAAGATCGGCCAACGCTTGCCCCTTGACTGCTTTCGCAGGCTGATACCGAAGATCGAACTCTGACAATGCAAACATCCACTTACCAAGTCGGCCTTTCAAAACAGGGGCCGACAGCATGTGCTTGACAACGTCTGACTTGCATATGACGATGATCTCTGCCGTCAAAAGGATGTGATGAAGCTTGGTGCAGGTGAAGAACAGGCAGAGGCAAAGCTTCTCGACCTCAGGATACCTTGTCTCCGCGTCCAACATCCTTCTGCTGAGGTAGAAAACGACCTTTTCAACACCCTCGTAGAGTTGCACCACCACCGAAGCGATGGACGTGTCAGCTACTGACAAGTAGATGTAGAACGGCCTGTCTTGTTGGGGCGGAACTAGCACAGGCGGCGTCGTCAGATACCGCTTAATCTCATCAAACGCCTGCTGCTGTTCTGCCCCCCAGTGAAACTCGTCGTCAGATTTATTTTCACCAGTGCCATGAACGGCTCGATTCGTCCTGACAGATTAGAGATGAATCGTCGGACAAAATTGATCTTGCCGATGAGACGTTGGAGTTCCTTCTTCGTGGTGGGCGGCTGCATGGTACGCACCGCCTCTTGACTTTTCAGGCCGATCTCAATTCCCCGTTCATGAACCAGAAAACCTAGGAACTGACCAGCCGTCACACCAAAAGCACACTTCTTCGGATTCATTCTCAGTCCGAACTTCCGAGTTCGGTCTAGGATGCGCCGTAAATCATCCAAGTGTCCCTCCATGGAGACAGATTTGACTACCACGTCGTCGATGTAGATTTCCACCAACTTGCCGATCAGATCGTGAAATATATAATTCATGGCTCGTTGGTACGTTGCACCAGCATTCTTCAACCCAAAGGTCATGACTACATATTCAAACAAGCCTACTGCCCCTGGTACTCTGAATGCGGTCTTGTGTATATCTTCCGGAGCCATGAAGATTTGGTTATAGCCGGCGTTGCCATCCATGAAGCTCAACACCTTGTGGCCAGCAGCTGCATTGATCAATGTTTCTGCCACAGGCATCGGATACTCATCTTTTGGAGTGGCTCTGTTGAGATCTCGGAAATCGATGGCCACACGCCATCGGCCGTCCTTCTTCTCTACAGGAACGATACTGGAGATCCACTCAGCATACCTGCATGGCCTGATGAACCCGGCGGCCAACATCTTCTCGATCTCTTTCTTGACTTCTTCCAGAATTTCGGCCCTCATCTGACGTGCTCGTTGTTGGAACGGCCGAAATCCTTTCTTAAGGGGGAGCCGATGTTCAATGATGCTCCTGTCTAACCCAGGCATCTCTGTGTAATCCCATGCGAAGCAATCTGGGTATTCTTTTAACAGAGCTATCATCTGACCCCTGAGCTGTGGATCTAACTTCTTGCTGATAAAAGTTGGTCGCGGCTTATCCCCAGGACCGATGTCGACTTCCTCTAGCTCATCAGCCGATGTAAACCCATACCCTAACTTCCCGTCACCTGTGAGGTCGACACCAAATGCAGGGAGAGCGTGTGGCATGGATAATACGGGCTGATTGCTGGAATCGGCCTTCATCTTGATCGTAACCAGGATTTTTTGGAAGTGTCAGGACCGATCGCGCGGAACGGCTCCCTCCTTGTCCTCGCTATGAGAGCAGCTGCCCTCGTCTCTGTCCTTACCAGGGTGGTGCCCAAATCCTACCATGTTGATGTTGAACGAGAATCTTGGCTGGTACCTCCCGGGGTATGTGCATTCCACCATGTCGACGGCGTATGCCGGCGAATTCGGCACTTCTGGTGTTGTCAACGTGAATGGCAGCGGTGGACGGGATTGGAGTGGCATCTCTCCTTGGTAAGTCCCGAGAGCTGGTCCTGACGGAGAGTACTGATGCCTCATGATTTCCTGGATCATCCGAAAAGCGACACGCTCCAAAGTGTTCACCAGGCTCTCAGAATGGCGGTGCAGCGAGTGAGCCACCATGTAGCTAATCTCCTGACGCAGGGACCTGGTGCGTTCTTCTGACGGGGCGGACAGGTCCACTCCATCGAGCGCGCCTTCAGGTGAGAACCCTTTCCACCTGACGCCATGTGAGCGGGTTCTGTGAAAAGAGCCGATGAGGTCGGCTTCGAGGATCGCTTTGACCTCGTCATACTTCTTCTTGAGCTCCTCGGTCAGATCCTCGTACGTGACTGGGGTGCCGTCCGCCATCTCAGATGTAGATGGCGATGCGGTTGATGTCGAAGATTGTCCCACCGGGCGTGCCAGAATGTGTTGCGGTCAGAAACCCACCGGCGAGCAGCGACGGGCAACACAGAGAGCCGGAGCAACTTAGGGCTGCGGCTGGCCCTGGTCCTCCGAGCGACGGCCCGCAAAGACCCGGCACGCACGTTCGACGCTGGTGCAGGGCGTGCCACCGACCTATACCTGGTCAGGGAAGGTGATGGAGATGCCTCGCTTAGTTTCCTGCATGGCATACACGTAAACATTAAATACGAGCCTCGATCGGCTCTCAGGTTGTCCTGTGAATCGGCTCAAAGAGCCGATCCACCCATGATTCGCACGAGGTGTACGAATATATGGTGGTCCTGCTTGATCAAGATAAAGCTAAAACGATCTACGACGATTTAGGGTTTTCACCGCATAATCGGAACATCCTACTCGTGATTGAGCCTCGCGGCCACGCACGGTGATCGTAAGCCGATCCTAGACAAGGCCTAAAAACCAACATGAGGTTGATCCCCGGAACATCCTGTCTAGGGCTAGCAAACTACACCCTACGTGCCGCTGGATCCTTCAACCCTTTGTAAGGCCTAACTATGCAGATATTAAACTAATCCTTGAAGAACAAGGAGCAACCATAACGGATCGGATCTACTAAATAATGATCAAGCGGGGTGCCGCCCCTACGCCTAAGATAGGCGTAAGGGCGGCTAGATGTCTAAGGGTTGCACGACGATAGCATATGATACGAAGAACAATGCTAACCCTAACACATCTAAGATAACTACGTTGCTCGCCATCAAAAAGGCTTCAGTACGAGCAACGCATGAACAACGAATAAACTTGTACTGCCTAGATCGCAAGATGCGATCTAGGCAGCATGATGCTTACCCGGAAGAAACCCTCGAGACAAGGGAGTTGGCGATGCGCCTAGATTGGTTTGTGGTGAACGTGATTGTTGTTTATTTCATAAACCCTAGATACATATTTATAGTCCGTAGACTTTCTAACGTGGGAATAATCCCAACCGTGCACGAGCCAAACTCTAACTAACCGACACGTATCCTACTATATTACAGATACACGGGCCAACTAGCCCAAACTTTGCATATAAAGGCCGATTCACGTATTTCTTCCATGCATATTCTTCAAGCCCATCTTGATCGCGGCCCACCTCTGACTCGGTCAAATTCTGGTTATATACATGATTCATGATGCTTATTATTAATTGTTGGTACCTCTCCATGATTGACATAGCTGTTAGATGATCTTATTTGCATGTATCTCATTATGAACTGCTTAAGTATTAGCCATAGCATGAGAATATATACATCATATGAGCAAATGTGTTCGTGAAAGTTCTTTTATCGCTCAGTTAACTGAATTGCTTGAGGACAAGCAATAAGCTAAGCTTGGGGGAGTTGATACGTCCAAAACGTATCTACTTTCCCAAACACTTTTGCTATTGTTTTGCCTCTAATTTGTGTATTTTGGATGCAACTAATACGGACTAACGCTGTTTTCAGCAGAACTGTTCTGGTGTCTCGTTTTTGTGCAGAAATCCAACTTTCGGGAAAATGTAGGATAACGTTGCATAGAAAACAAAAAATTTCCTACCGCGAACACGCAATCCAAGCCAAGATGCAATCTAGAAGACGGTAGCAACGAGGGGATATCGAGTCTCACCCTTGAAGAGATTCCAAAGCCTACAAGAGGAGGCTCTTGTTGCTGCGGTAGACGTTCACTTGCCGCTTGCAAAAGCACGTAGAAGATCTTGATCACGATCGGTTCCGGCGCCACGAACGGGCAGCACCTCCGTACTCGGTCACACGTTCGGTTGTTGATGAAGACGACGTCCACCTCCCGTTCCAGCGGGCAGCGGAAGTAGTAGCTCTTCTTGAATCCGACACACGACGGCGTGGTGTCGGTGGCGGTGGAGAACTCCGCGGAGCTTCGCTAAAGCTACGCGGGAGATATGGAGGAGAGGGGGGGCTAGGGTTTGGGAGGGGTGGCCGGCCTCAAGGGGGTGCGGCCAACTTGTGGCTTTGGTGTGGCCGGCCCCCTCCCATGTGGACTCCACCTTCCTTGGTGGTTTCTTCCGGACTTTTCTAGAACCTTCTAGAACCTTCCATAGAACCTTCCGCGACATTTTAATTCACATAAAATGACATCATATATATGAATCTTATTCTCCGGACCATTCCGGAACTCCTCGTGATGTCCGGGATCTCATTCGGGACTCCGAACAAATATTTGAACTCCATTCCATATTCAAGTTCTACCATTTCAACATCCAACTTTAAGTGTGTCGTGGTGTCGTCACGGCATATGCCATAGGGTGGCTAATCGAAGTGGTTCCTGAGGGATCTCACGGCGGTATCCGGAAGCGGGTATGGGCACGAGCGACACGGCGACGTACCCAGGTTCGAGGCCCTCCGGTGGAGGTAAAACCTCTACTCCTGCTATGAGTGTATATGATGATCACACAGTACAGTGGTGCTCCTAGAGCTGTGTCCGGCTGGCCCTGAGAGGCTAAGGGAGACGATGGTCTCTCTCACAGGGCAGCTCTGTAGGTAGGTGAAAGCAATAAATGATCGATCCTCCCTGCACTAGAGGGGTAGTGCGGCTTATATAGGCACCGGCACTTTACACATAAGACCCTATAGTCTACTGGCCGGCTTGGCCGGCTTCGGCTTCCGCTCCTTCCCGAGGTGGTGACGTCAGGAGTGGTTGAGCATCGTGGCCTGTCCCATCCGGCTGCCACGGTCAGCGGTATGGAGGAGGTGTCCCTGTCGCCGTCAGCCACTGTAGCCAGTACGGATCGTCGTAAGCCCTGACGGCCTGTCCGGCGCGTGGCACTATTGCTCCACAGTGCCCCGCGCTTTACGGAAGATGGAGTCAGCGTGGACTTTAGGAACCCGGATCACCAACCCGGTTCCTTCCAGTGCAAGACTCGCCAGCCTCGAGTCGGTCTGAGGTACAAACCCCAGTCGGATATGGCTTGTAGAAGCCGGCCCAGCTACAGCATTGGTGGCCGCAGCCAGGCCGACTAGGACCTAGAGCCAACCGGCTTCCGGACCAGCCGGCCACGGCGCCAGCCGGCTGCTCCTCAGCCGGCCTTTGCCGCGAGCCGGCCAGTGGCCAGCCGGCTGCTCCGCGTCCATTGCCCTATCCGGGGTCTTCCCCCCGACATTAGCCCCCGAAGCTGGCAAGGTCCTGCGTTTAGAAGGACCTAGGCAGGTTTTCCTGGCTTCTCGAATATATTAGACGGCACTTGGAGGGGCCGACTGAGGATCTCCTTTCAGCCGGCTGCGCCCTCATCCGGCTCGTTCCAGCCGGCTGCATCTAGCCGGCCGCTTTTTACACTTGTATAGTTTTTGCTTTCTTGCAAGATCTGATGGCGCCTCCGCCTTGCTGATGAATTTTGGTTCGAGTGGAACTTTTGGTCCGGCTCCGGCTTGCGGCGCGCCGAGTCTCCGCCGCCTCGGGTCCTGCGCCCGACTTGACGGGTCTGACGCCTGGCCCGGCGGTCGGTTCGTCTGGTCACATCAATGTCCCTCCGGATCCGGTGCGGTAGTGGGCGACGTGGTGTGGCCGTTTCCGATAACCGTTGTGGACGTGGGAGGAGTTACGCGCAGTTACGGCGCAGTAAATCCGGGGAGTTACGGCCCACGACCGCCACTTGGAGGCCAACCGCCCGCGGCAGGAGGCTATAAATGCCGCGGGGGAGCGCCTCGAGGCGGCCACTTGCCATTTCTTCTTCCTCGCACTCTTGCTCCCATCGCTATCCTCTGCGCGCTCGAGCTCGCTGCTGCTCCGGCGAACATCTTCCGCTGGCGAACTCCGGCGGGCGAATCTCCACCGATCCGCCGCCGCCACTCCGCCAATCCGGCGCCACGGGGCCGCGCGTCTCGACGGAGCGTCCTCAGCCGCCGCTGTCGCCGCCGCGATCGCAAGGTTCTTCCTCGCCGTTCAGCCTCTCCTGGTCATCTTCTTCCTCGACCTCGTCAATGGCGTCCCCCAGCGGATCGTGGAGGGGCTCCTACATGCGGGAGGACGACATCGAGCGCCTGGTACGCCTCCGGCGGATCCCGCAGTCGGTCATCACGCGGGTGCCCGGCGAGGAGACGGAGCCCGAGCCGAGGAACGGCGAGCGCGTCGTCTTCGGCGCGCACCTCGACCGCGGGCTGGGTCTGCCGGCTTCGCCGTTCTTCCGGCAATTCCTCGACCACTTCGGCCTTCAGCCGCACCACCTGCCGGCCAACGCGTGCGTCCTCCTGAGCTGCTTCGTAGCGTTCATGGAGGCTTACGCCGGCTTGTGGCCCGACATCGACTTCTGGAGCCGGCTCTTCTTCTTGAAGGCGCAGACCAACGACGGCCGCCTGCGGGCGCGGCGCCTCGATCTACACCCGGCCTGGTACGCCTTTCCCCAAGATCCCCACCGTCGACTCGGTGAAGAACTGGCAGATGTCATTCTTCTACGTGCGCAACGAGGGGGAGCTCGTCGACCGGATCAACCTGCCGGAGTTCAATCCGGCTCCTCCAGTCGGCCGGATCAACTGGAGCCACAACGCCCGCTCGACGGACCAGAACGCCGAGGTGAACCTGCTCTGGGATCTCCTGGCGACAGCCACCGCTGGCGGGCTGACTGCCGAAGATCTTCTCTGCACCATCGCCGAGCGCCGGGTGCTGCCGCTCCAGATGCGCACCCACAAGATCGGGCACATGTCCGGCCGGTTCGATCCGAACCGGACGTCCAAGGTGCCGCTCACCAAGGCCCAGGTGGCCAGCCGGGTGAACCACATCACCAAGGCGAACCTGGCGGAGGACTGGAGCTACGGGCTGGTGCCCTGCGACAGGAACCATCCACCGGCGCGGGTAAGCTTCGTGTCTCTGCCATTTTCCGGCTTGCGGCTGCGAGGCCGACTTCCTTTTTCTTCTGCCGACTTCCGGCTATGCTCATGTTTTTCTGTCTTTCTAGGTTTTTGAGCGCCAGAACGCCGAGGACGGCGACCTGGCGACGAAGAGGTGGACGCCGGATCTCGTCGATCCGGCTGACCAAGCCGGCGACCATGCCGGCGACGACGACCTGCCGCAGGCGCCTGATCTAGGCGGCCAGGGGGAGCACAATCCGCCCCCTTCACCGGAGCAGCAGGAGGAGGAGGAGCCGGCGACGTCCGGCACGGGGCCAATCCCCGCCGTGCCTCTGCGCACGAGGCCGCCAAGCACCACGGCGACTTCGGCGCCCAAGGGCACGAAGAGAGCCGGCTCCACCGCCGCCGCGGAGTCGAGGGCGAAGAAGCAGCGCCGGCGGCAGCCGAAGAAGGTCCCGGAGCAGGCCGGGTGAGTTCTCTCTCGTTTTCTTGTTTGATTCCTTTTCTTTCCTTACTTTTATGCTTATTATCTTTCTGTTTATCCGGCTAGGGCCCCTATCAAGTTTGCCCAGGGCGGCGGCTCCCGGCAAGCTCCACGCGTGGTGTCGCCGCTTCCGCGCCAGAGGAGGGAGCAGACGCCACAGCCTTCCTCGCGCGCACCTACGCCGCCGCCGCCTGCGACAGGGGCTTCTTCCTTTGCCGTGCCGCTGGCCTCCGCGAGCGCGGCACGCGGGCCGATCCGCCGCCGGCAAGCTCAAGCGGCTGAGCAGGAGCTGACGCGGCTGCGCCGCTGGAGAAGAACCATCTCACCGAGCTCCCTCCCTCAGGACGGCGGAGAAGGAGAAGGTGGATGATCTGAGCCGGCGGCTGACGGAGGTGGAGAAGCAGCGGCTTGCGCTGCAGGAGGAGGTCACCGCCAAGTCCACAGAGCTGACGGCTACCGCCAAACGCTGGACCGAAGGCTTTGGCGCGCTTGATCGCGGCTTGGCGGGTGAGTGCATCTTTATGTTCCTTCCCATTGCCGGCTTTCGGCTGTCGGTTGCCGGCTTTCGTTGGTAGCCGGCAGCAGAAACTTCTGATTTCTTCGCTATCTTCATCTTCGGGCTGGTGACAGTCGGTTCTTGCCGGCTGCCGCCAGGCTTTTCCTTTTGGCTTAGGACTTCGAAAATTTGCATTTTTCAGCTTATTTCGGTTTTGACGGTTTCCGACTTGCTTCTTCTTCTTGCAGCGGCCTTCCCGGAGACGCAGGACGCGGCTTTGGCAGCCGTTGGCGACTCCAGGAGGCAGGAGACCGGCGAGGGCAGCTCGGAGTACTTCTCCATGGAGGACCACCTGGCGTCCATGGCTGCCCGCATCGAGCCCGTCACCAAGCTCGGCTGGGAGCTGCGGAAGGCGGCTGAAGAGCTGGTGCCCATGCTGTGGCCTGGAGGCGGCGCCGCAAGATATCTCCGGCCTCATCTCCTCGATGGAGCAGGCGCCGGACCGCTTCCTCGACTGGAAGGAGTCGGCCACGCGCGCTGGTGCCGACATGGCGCTGTCCTTCGTCCTCTCCTGGTACAACGAGGTGGACCTGGGGCAGCTTGAGTTCCGGCGAGCCGGCGTGGAGGACAAGCTCCCAGCCGACTTCAAGGCCGCCCGCCTTGCTCGAGCCAGCACCATCGCCGACTTCGTCGACAAGACGCTCTTCGTCGCGGACCCGAACCCTCCTCCATCCGATGGAGAATACATGGATGATGAGGAGGCGGAAGACGTGCCTGAGGACGACCCGGCCGCCGGCTCCACTGATGCCCCTCCGGCTTAGATTTCCTGCTTTTCAGTTGTTCTTTTGCAAGACAATTTATTAAATCCCCGGGATGCCGGGTGCAGATGTAAGACAATATTATCGCCTTTTAATTATGCCACACTTTAATGTGTTTGTTAACCAATTATGTGCCGAGTTGCTTTCTTTCGACTCGTTCGCTTTTTCCCATCCGCCCCACTCTTTGGCTGTGCCCTTGCCGGTCGTACGTCCGACTTGCGGTCCGTCGCCGGATCAAGAGCGGGCCGCTGGGTGAGGCCGACAGTATTTCAGTCGAACGAGCTGAATTCGGCAATCCGGCACTTTTATGAAAAGTTGCAAGTCAACTCGCTTTTACTCTTTCCCTTAGTCGTTTTTCGCGTGCCGGCTCCCTAGGCCTTACTCCCGCCAGCCGGACAGCCGGGTTGCGGTCTGTAGCTGGATCGGAAGCCGGCTGTCGGAAACCGGATCACGTTACTGAGCCGACCGCGTGAGAGGGTTCAAGCCAATTGGCGAAACAAGGTAAAGTACGCGAAAAACTTGTCGGAAACGGCGCTCTTGGCGCAAGCTTTTTCATAACTCACAAAAGGGATACAAGGGATACATACATTCCTGCTCTCATGTGTAAAATGGGCGGAGTAACCTGACATTCCAGGGACGCTTAGTCTCCTCGTCAGCCTTGTCCGGCTTGTTTTTCTTAGCCTCTTGGGCATCTATGAGATAGTAGGAGTCATTGCCTACTGCCTTGCTCACGATGAAGGGACCCTCCCATGGGGATGACAGTTTATGCTGTCCGGCTGTCCGTTGGATCAGCCGGAGCACTAGGTCTCCTTCTCGGAATGCTAAGGACTTGACCTTCCGGCTGTGATAGCGTCGGAGGCTTTGCTGGTAGATGGTAGATCTAGACTCAGCCAGCAGCCGGGCCTCTTCGACCAGGTCGACTCCATCTTCGCGAGCTTCTTTGGCTTCGGCTTCTGTGTAGAGCTTGATCCTTGGCGCGTCGTGCTCGATATCAGTCGGCAGGACGGCTTCGGCCCCGTATACGAGGAAAAATGGTGTGAAGCCGACTGAGCGATTTGTCGTTGTGCGCAGGCTCCACAGCACATTGGGCAATTCTTCAATCCAGCAGCCGGCTGCTCGCTCGAGCGGCTCCACCAGCCGGGGCCGGATGCCGGCTAGGACTAAGCCGTTAGCCTTTTCCACTTGTCCGTTGGACTCTGGGTGTGCCACAGAAGATAGGGCCATCCGGATCCCCATTTCCCCGCAATAGCGAGAGAAGATGCCTTGGGAGAAGTTGGTGCCGTTGTCGGTGATGATGGTGTGGGGGTAGCCGAATCTCACAATGATTTCCTTGAGGAATGTGACGGCTGTGGACCCGTCCAGTTTCTTGATTGGCTTGGCCTCGATCCACTTGGTGAATTTGTCAATCATCACCAAGAGGTGTGTCATGCCGCCTCGCGCTGTTCTGAATGGGCCCACCATATCCAAGCCCCATACGGCAAATGGCCATGTGATGGGGATGGTTTTCAAGGCGGAAGCCGGCTGGTGTCTTTGCTTTGCGAAGCGCTGACAGCCGTTGCACTTCTTCACCAAATCTTCTGCGTCTCTGAGCGCAGTCGGCCAGTAAAAACCGTGCCGGAAGGCTTTGGCCACTATGGCTCTGGATGAGGCGTGATGTCCGCACTCTCCTTGATGGATTTCCCGTAGGAGTTCAATCCCTTCAGCCGGCTCGACGCACCGCTGGAACACCCCACTTACGCTGCGTTTGTACAGCTGGTGGTTGATGATGGTATAGGCCTTGGCCCTTCTCTCAATCTGCCTGGCCTGGACTCTATCATCAGGCAGCACACCGTCGGTGAGGTAGGAGAGGAATTCTTGTGCCCATGAAGGTACGCATCTTATCTCGAATACGCTAACCAACAGGGCCTCCTGCGTGGGAGCTTCCGGATTCGACTGCATGGTCGCCGGGTTCGGCTTGCTAGCCGGCGGGTTCGGCTTGCTAGCCCCCGAGTTTGGCGATGAAGCCCCCGGGTTGGACTGAGAAGTCCCCGGGTTCGGCATGCTAGCCGGCGGGTTTGGCTTGTTAGCCCCCGACTTGGGCGATGAAGCCCCCGGGTTCGGCTGAGCAGCCCCCGGGTCAGCCGGCACGAATATTGAATCCGAGTCCGGTGACGGTATGATGGACGGCTTCTTGAGAACCGCCAAGGCGACACCCGGCGGAATGGCTTGCCGGGTTGAGCCAATCTTGGACAAGGCGTCAGCCGCCTCGTTGCTTGCTCGTGGCACATGGTGGAATTCGCAGCCGTCGAAGAAGCCGGATAGCTGCTGGACATGGAAGCGGTACGAGGCCATGTTGGCATCCTTCGCATCCCAGTCGCCAGATGCTTGCTGTATAACCAAGTCGGAGTCGCCGAAGCAGAGTATGCGACGCACGCCAATCTCCTTGGCCAGCTTCAGCCCATGAATGAGCGCTTCATACTCCGCCACATTGTTGGATGCGGCGAAGTGGATCTGCAGGACGTAGTCCAGCCGGTCTCCCTTGGGAGAGGTGATGACGATGCCGGCTCCCAAGCCGTTGCGCATCTTCGAGCCGTCGAAGTGCATCTTCCAATGTGTGGAATCCGGCACAGGCGGCAGGTACTGCATCTCAGCCCAGTCGACGAAGAAGTCCGCGAGGATCTGCGACTTGATGGCTGTGCGTGGCTCGTAGAGGATGGTGTGGGCGGCTAGCTCCAGGGCCCACTTGGCAACCCGGCCGTTGGCATCCTTGCTGCCGATGATTTCCGCCAAAGGTGCTGTGGCAACCACCCTGATGGGATGTTCTTGGAAGTAGTGCTTGAGCTTCTTGGCTGCCATGTAGACGCCGTAGGTGACCTTCTGGTAGTGGGGGTAGTTTTGCTTCGACTGGGAGAGCACTTCGCTGAGGTAATAGACTGGGCGCTGGACCAGCTTCTCTCTGTTTTTGGCTTCTTTGCGCTCCACCACCAGGACAACGCTAACCACTCGGTTGGTGGCTGCGATGTACAACAGCATCGGCTCCATTGAAGCCGGCGTTGCAAGGATTGGCGCGGTTGAGAGCACGCGCTTCAAATCACGGAAGGCCTCATCTGCCTGCGGTGACCAGACGAACTTGTCCGCCTTCTTCATTAGTTGATACAGGGGCAGTGCCTTCTCCCCCAGCCGGCTGACGAAGCGGCTCAAGGAGGCCAGGCAGCCAGCAAACTTCTGGACGTCCTTGAGGCACTGCGGCAGTTCCATCTTCTCCAGGGCACTGATCTTGTCCGGGTTGGCTTCAATCCCTCGCTGAGAGACGAGGTAGCCGAGGAGCTGGCCAGACGGCACGCCGAATGTGCACTTGGCCGGGTTGAGCTTCATCCGGAATCTTCTCAGATTGGTGAAGGTTTCTCTCAGGTCGTCAAGGAGGGTAGGCATCTCCTTGGTTTTTACAACGACATCATCCACATATGCGTGAACATTTCTGCCGATTTGATCCTGCAAACATTTTTGCATGCACCTTTGGTAGGTGGCGCCTGCATTTTTCAAGCCGAATGGCATAGTCGTGTAGCAGTAAGCCCCGTACGGGGTAATGAACGAAGTCTTTATTTGATCAGCCGGATTCAAAGGAATCTGGTGGTAGCCTGAATAGGCATCTAGGAAAGACAACAGTTCACAGCCGGCAGTCGAGTCTATGACTTGATCTATGCGCGGCAGGGGAAAGGGATCCTTTGGGCACGCCTTGTTCAGGCTGGTGTAGTCGATACACATGCGCCAGGAGCCGTTCTTCTTCAACACCAGGACCGGGTTCGCCAACCAGTCCGGGTGCAGCACTTCCATGATGAAGCCGGCAGCTAGGAGCCGGGCGATTTCTTCACCGATGGCCTTCCTTCGTTCTTCGGCGAAGCGCCTGAGAGGCTGCTTCACCGGCTTGGCTTCAGGCCGGACGTGGAGGTGGTGCTCAGCCAACTCCCTCGGCACACCCGGCATGTCTCTTGGAGTCCATGCGAAGATGTCCCGATTCTCACGGAGGAAGCTGGTGAGCTCGCTTTCCTATTTCTTGTTCAAGCCGGCACCGATGGTGACGAACTTGTCCGGCTGCGCCGGGTCCAGCAGGATCTTCTTGGTGTTGTCGGCCGGCTGGAAGTGAGTTGTCCCAGCCGGGTTGCCCGCAGCCGGCATGTCTGTCTGCGCGGCTTTGGCGAGGGCAACGGCGTCGTGGATGAGCTGCTTCTCGGTGGCGATGACCAGCGTCTGGGCCATCTTGGAGCTCTGCGTGGCGCAGTCCATGGAGCGGCGATAGTCGCCGGCTACGGTGATGACCCCCTTGGGGCCAGGCAGCTTCATCTTCAGGTACCCATAGTGGGGCACCGCCATGAACTTGGTCAGGGCCGGCCTGCCCAGGAGCGCGTGGTAGGGACTCACGAGGTCCACCACCTCGAACTCGATTCTCTCGGTGCGGAAGTGATCCGGCTTCCCGAACATCACCTCCAGCGTGATCCGGCCGATCGGCTGGCAGCAATGGCCTGGCACGATGCCATGGAAGACGGTGGGGGTGGGGCGCAACTCGGCCTCCTGGATGCCCAGCTTGCGGGCGGTGTCGCGGTAGAGGATGTTGATGCTGCTGCCGCCGTCGATGAGGACGCGCGAAAAACGCACGCTGCGCCGGGTTGTGCCGATGGTGGGGTCGAGGACCATGGCGTAGCTGCCCGGCTTCGGCAGGACAGCCGGCGTGTCGCGGCGATCAAAAGTGATGGCCTGCTCTGACCAGTTTAGGTACTGGGGGACCGGCGGTATGACCGCGTTGACCTCGAGGGAACGGCGCTCTTGGCTCGTCCTGTCCTCGGGCTCGGAGGTGAAGATGATGTAGGTGGCGTCTTCGGCCAGATATCGGCCGCCATGGTGCACTTGGTTAGCCTCGTGGTGCTCGAGGTTGGCGTTCTCTGCGCCGGCTTGGCCACCCGGCCCGCCGGCTGGTGGAGGCGGGGGTGGAGGCGGTAGAGGTTCACCGCTTGTCAGCCGCTTCATGAAGTGGCAATCGCGGGTGGTGTGGTTGGAGGGGTTCTTGCCGCTGTGGTACTTGCACGGCGAGTCGAGCATCTGCTCGAAGGTGTACTTCGGCTTCCACTGCCGGTCTTGCTTCTGGCGGCGGCTGCCGCCTGCCGCGTTGTCTGCCACGGCGGCTACGTGGGCGGAGCCGTACCGGCGGTCCGGCTGGTCGCTGTGACGCTTGCCGCGGTAGTTGTCCCGCCGGCTGCCGTGCGAGGCGCCCTCGGCCGGCTTGTTGTTGTCCCTTCTGGCGGGGGCCGGCGAAACGTCAGCCGGCGCCTTGCCGGCTTCCTCAGCCAGCGCGTACTTGTCGGCGATGGCCATCAAGGCGGCCATCGACTTGGGGTCACTGCGGCGCAACTTGTGCCACAGCATGGTGTTGGGCCGACAGCCTCCCATGAAGAAGCTGATGGCCTGGATCTCGTGCACGCCCTCGCAGGAGTTGCGCATCTCGCACCAACGCGTCAGGTACGCGCGATCCGTCTCGTCGGGGCCCTGCTTGCACATCTCAAGCTGTTGAGGGCGACCCGGCCGGCGATAAGTGCCGGTGAAGTTGCTGATGAAGGCCGCTTCGAAGTCGAGCCAGCCGTTTATGCTGCCGGCTGGCAGGTTGTTGAGCCATGTGCGGGCGGAGCCGACCAGCATCAGGGGGAGTAGCGCACGGCCCAACGCTTGTTGCCTTTGGCGATGCCGACTGCGGTGGAGTAGTCCTGCAGCCAGTCCTCCGGCTTGGCGGTGCCGTCGTACTTGGGGGTGTCGCGGGGGAGCGTGAAGCCTTCGAGCGTGGGCTCGTTGGCGATGCGGGGCCCGAAGCACTTTGGGCCGGCTGGAGCTTCTTCTTCCGCAATGCGGGATTCGACCAGCCGGTCGAGGCGATCTCGGGCGTCGGCGGGCTCGATGCGCGGGCCCAGCCGGGAGTGTGCCGGCTGGCGCGCGCCGCTTGCTTCTGGAGCCGGCCGGTGATGACGGCGGGGCCCGGAGTCTTGCTCCTGGTTCCGGCTTGGAGGGGGCCGGCTGCGGCTGCTGCCGCTCGGCTGGTGGCTTGGCCGGCCCGAGCTGTGCGTGGCCCGGGAGTCATGGCGCCGGCTTGGTCCTGGGGAGGCGGACTCGGCCGTGTCCCTGGCGCCTTCCCTGTCGTTGCCTGCAGCTCCACGAGCGTGAGAAGCTCTGGGGGCATTGACATACCTGGGGTCGGCGATCTGCCTGTTGGCTGCGTTGAGCAGCTCAGTCACCCGCCTGGTCTGGCGGCGTAACTCTTCGCCTTCGAGGCGGCTCAGCTCTTCTGCGGCGGCTTCGGCCGCGCGCACGTTCTTGTCGGGGGTGTTGTAGACGGGGAGCTCCACGGACAGAGCCGGCGAAGGAGCGCCGTCGCGGTCGATCTCAGCGCCAAGGTCGCGGCCCCTGCGGCGGACATGGCCGGCTCGGCTTGGCTCGTCGCCGCCTGGAGTGAGGCCGTGGGCGCGGTTGTACTCGCGCTGGGTGATCTCCATCTGGCGCTTAGCAGCAGCCAGTTCTTCGGTTTGCTTGAGGAGGAGCTGGCGATGCGCCTCCAGGTCCGCCTCGACGGCGGTGGGATCTCCGCCAGGCGTGAGCGGGGTGCTCAGTTTTGCCCGGACTGCGCCGGGACGGTGGTGGTGGCGCTTTCGGGCCCGAGCCGGAGGCGTTGGGGTCGATGTTGCGCTCCAGGTTGGGGCCGCGCATGCGCGGGTTCTTGGTGGGGAGCTCCTCGCCAGCCATCATGACTTGCACGACGGCGGGGCTGGCGGGAGCGCTGCTGCCGGCTCGCGGAGGAGGGCTAGCGCAGCGCAGCACCTGCCGCGGGTAGCGCGGCGGTGCGACGGTGGCGACGTAGACGTCGAAGCCGCCGAAGGAGATGACGCTGCCGCCGGCTGGGAAGGGCCGGTCAGCGAAGCAGCCAGCATTGTCGCTGACGCAGTTGAGGGAGCCGAATCTCCAGATCAAGCCTGAAGCGACTCGCTCGCCGGTGGTGATGGTGAGGCCCGTCCGGATGAAGACACCGGCCGAGGATGCTGAAGGCCCCACGGTGGGCGCCAAATGTCGTGGTATCGTCACGGCATATGCCATAGGGTGGCTAATCGAAGTGGTTCCTGAGGGATCTCACGGCGGTATCCGGAAGCGGGTATGGGCACGAGCGACACGGCGACGTACCCAGGTTCGAGGCCCTCCGATGGAGGTAAAACCTCTACTCCTGCTATGAGTGTATATGATGATCACACAATACAATGGTGCTCCTAGAGCTGTGTCCGGCTGGGCCTGAGAGGCTAAGGGAGACGATGGTCTCTCTCACAGGGCAGCTCTGTAGGTGGGTGAAAGTAATAAATGATCGATCCCCCTGCACTAGAGGGGTAGTGCGGCTTATATAGGCACCGGCACTTTTACACATAAGACCCTATAGTCTACTGGCCGGCTTGGCCGGCTTCCGCTCCTTCCCGAGGTGGTGACGTCAGGAGTGGTTGAGCATCGTGGCCTGTCCCATCCGGCTGCCACGGTCAGCGGTATGGAGGAGGTGTCCCTGTCGCCGTCAGCCACTGTAGCCGCACGGATCGTCGTAAGCCCCGACGGCTGTCCGGCGCGTGGCACTATTGCTCCACAGTGCCCCGCGCTTTACGGAAGATGGAGTCAGCGTGGACTTTAGGAACCCGGATCACCAACCCGGTTCCTTCCAGTGCAAGACTCGCCAGCCTCGAGTCGGTCTGAGGTACAAACCCCAGTATGGCTTGTAGAAGCCGGCCCAGCTACAGCATTGGTGGCCGCAGCCAGGCCGACTAGGACCTAGAGCCAACCGGCTTCCGGACCAGCCGGCCACGGCGCCAGCCGGCTGCTCCTCAGCCGGCCTTTGCCGCGAGCCGGCCAGTGGCCAGCCGGCTGCTCCGCGTCCATTGCCCTATCCGGGGTCTTCCCCCCGTGTGTCACCCTACGGTTCGTGAACTATGCGGACATGGTTGAGTACTCACTCCGACCAATAACCAATAGCGGGATCTGGAGATCCATAATGGCTCCCACATATTCAACGATGACTTTAGTGATCGAATGAACCATTCACATACAATACCAATTCCCTTTGTCACGCGATATTTTACTTGTCCGAGGTTTGATCTTCGGTATCACTCTATACCTTGTTCAACCTCGTCTCCTGACAAGTACTCTTTACTCGTACCGTGGTATGTGGTCTCTTATGAACTCATTCATATGCTTGCAAGACATTAGACGACATTCCACCGAGAGGGCCCAGAGTATATCTATCCGTCATCGGGATGGACAAATCCCACTGTTGATCCATATGCCTCAACTCATACTTTCCGGATACTTAATCCCACCTTTATAGCCACCCATTTACGCAGTGGTGTTTGGTGTAATCAAAGTACCTTTCCGGTATAAGTGATTTACATGATCTCATGGTCATAAGGACTAGGTAACTATGTATCGAAAGCTTATAGCAAATAACTTAATGACGAGATCTTATGCTACGCTTAATTGGGTGTGTCCATTACATCATTCATATAATGATATAACCTTGTTATTAATAACATCCAATGTTCATGATTATGAAACTAATCATCCATTAATCAACAAGCTAGTTTAAGAGGCATACTAGGGACTTCTTGTTGTCTACATATCACACATGTACTAATGTTTCGGTTAATACAATTATAGCATGATATATAAACATTTATCATAAACATAAAGATATAAATAATAACCATTTTATTATTGCCTCTAGGGCATATCTCCTTCAGTCTCCCACTTGCACTAGAGTCAATAATCTAGATTACATTGTAATATACCTAACACCCATGGCATTCTCGTGTTGGTCATGCTTTGCCCTAGGGAGAGCTTTAGTCAACGGATCTGCTACATTCAGATCAGTGTGTACTTTGCAAATCTTTACTTCTCCATCTTCGATGTACTCGCGAATCGAGTGGTAACGCAGCTTGATATGCTTCAGCCTCTTGTGTGACCTTGGCTCTTGTGCATTGGCGATGGCACCCATGTTATCACAGTAAATGATTAATGGGTCCAATGCACTAGGAACCACACCGAGCTCTACAATGAACCTCTTCATCCATACCGCTTCTGATGAAGCCTCTGAAGCCGCTATGTACTCTGATTCTGTTGAAGACTTTGCCACCGTGCACTGCTTCGAGCTTGCCCAACTTACTGCAGCACCATTCAATATAAACACGTACCCAGATTGTGACTTAGAGTCATCAGGATCAGTGTTCCAACTTGCATCGGTGTAACCATTTACAACGAGCTCTTGGTCACCTCCATAACAAAGAAACATATCCTTAGTTCTTTTCAAGTACTTCAGGATATTCTTGACCGCTGTCCAGTGTTCCATTCCTGGATCACTTTGATATCTGCTAGTCAAACTAACAGCATGTGCTATATCCGGTCTAGTACATAGCATGGCATACATGATAGATCCTACTGCCGAGGCATAGGGGATTTTACTCATCCTTTCTCTTTCTTCTGCCGTAGCCGGTCCTTGAGTCTTACTCAAGACTTTGCCTGGTAACATAGGTAAGAACCCTTTCTTACTTTCGTCCATTCTAAACTTCTTTAGAATCTTGTCCAGATATGTACTCTGTGATAGCCCTATTAGGCGTCTTGATCTATCTCTATAGATCTTGATGCCTAATATATATGATGCTTCACCAAGGTCTTTCATTGAAAAACTATTATTCAAATAACCTTTAACACTGCTTAATAGTTCTATATCATTCCCGATTAATAATATGTCATCTACATATAATATCAGGAATGCTATAGAGCTCCCACTCACTTTCTTGTAAATACAGGCCTCTCCATGACACTGTATAAACCCGAAGTCTTTGATCACCTTATCAAAGCGTCGGTTCCAACTTCTCGATGCTTGCTTCAGTCCATAGATTGAACGCTGAAGTTTGCATACTTTGTCATCTTTTTTAGGATCAACAAAACCTTTGGGTTGTACCATATACAACTCTTCCTCAATGTCTCCATTAAGGAACGCCGTTTTGACATCCATCTGCCAAATCTCATAATCGAAAAATGCAGCTATTGCTAACAAAATCCTCACAGATTTTAGCTTCGCTACAGGTGAGAAAGTCTCATCGTAGTCAACACCTTGAATTTGTCGGAAACCCTTTGTGACAAGTCGAGCTTTATAGATAGTAATATTACCATCAGCATCTGTTTTTCTCTTGAAGATCCATTTATTTTCGACAGCCTTTCGGCTATCAGGTAAGTCTACCAAAGTCCATACTTTGTTATCATACATGGATCCCATTTCGGATTTCATGGCTTCTTGCCATTTGTTGGAATCTGGGCTCATCATCGCTTCTTCATACGTCGCAGGGTCCTCATCATTGTTATCCACAATCATGACATTTAGACAAGGATCATACCAATCAGGAGTGGTACGTTCCCTTGTCGATCTGCGAGGTTCAGTAGTTTCCTCGTTCGAAGTTTCATGATCATTATCATTAGCTTCCTCTGTTGCCGGTGTAGGCGGTACAGGTACAACTTCCGGTACTGCGCTACTCTGATCAACGAGTATAGATTCATCAATCTCATCGAGTTCTACTTTTCTTCCAGTCACTTCTTTAGTGAGAAATTCTTTCTCAAGAAAGGTTCCGTTCTTAGCAACAAAGATTTTGCCTTCGGATCTGTGATAGAAAGTGTACCCTATAGTTTCCTTAGGGTATCCTATGAAGACGCATTTCTCCGCTTTGGGTTCTAGCTTGTCCGGTTGTAACTTCTTTACATAGGCTTCGCAACCCCAAACTTTCAGGAACGACAGCTTAGGTTTCTTATTAAACCATAATTCATACGGTGTCGTTTCTACGGATTTTGATGGTGCTCTATTTAAAGTGAATGCGGCTGTCTCTAATGCATAACTCTAAAATGATAATGGCAAATCAGTAAGAGACATCATAGAACGAACCATATCTAAGAGAGTTCGATTACGACGTTCGGACACACCGTTACGTTGAGGTGTTCCCGGCGGTGTCAATTGTGAAAGTATTCCGCATTTCTTTAAATGCATGCCAAACTCATAACTCAGATATTCACCTCCACGATCAGATCGTAGAAATTTAATCTTCTTGTTACGTTGATTTTCTACTTCACTTTGAAATTCCTTAAACTTCTCGAAAGTTTCGGATTTATGTTTTATGAAATAGTTATACCCATATCTACTCAGATCATCTGTGAAGGTTAGAACATAACGATAACCACCGCGCGATGGTACGCTCATTGGTCCGCATACATCGATATGTATGATTTCCAATAAGTCAGTAGCTCGCTCCATCATACCAGAAAATGGAGTCTTAGTCATTTTACCCATTAGACATGCTTCGCATCTACCAAGTGACTCAAAGTCAAGTGATTCAAGTAATCCATCAGTATGGAGTTTCTTCATGCGTTTCACTCCAATATGACCAAGACGACAGTGCCACATATAAGTAGAATTATCATTCAATTTAATTCGCTTAGCATCAATGTTATGTATATGCGTATCACTACTATCGAGATCTAACAGAAATAAGCCATTCTTTTGTGGTGCTCGACCATAAAAGATATTATTCATAAAAATAGAACAACCATTATTCTCAGACTTGAATGAATAACCGTCTTGCATTAAACAAGATCCAAATATAATGTTCATGCTCAACGCAGGTACATAATAGCAATTATTTAGGCTTAAAACTAATCCCGAAGGTAGATGTAGAGGAAGTGTGCCGACTGCGATCACATTGACCTTGGATCCGTTTCCAACGCGCATCGTCACTTCATCTTTCAGCAGTTGTCGTTTATTCTTTAGTTCCTGTTTCGAGTTACAAATATGAGCAACCGAACCAGTATCAAATACCCAGGTACTAGAACGAGAACCAGTGAAATGAACATCTATAACATGTATATCAGATATACCTTCTTTCTTCTTCTTGACAAGGCCGCTCTTCAGATCAGCCAGATACTTGGAGCAATTACGCTTCCAGTGTCCCTTCTCCTTGCAGTAATAGCACTCAGCATCAGGCTTAGGGCCGTTCTTAGGTTTCACAGGAGGTGTGGCAGCTTTCTTGCCACCCTTCTTGAATTTTCCCTTAGACTTGCCCTGTTTCTTGAAACTGGTGGTCTTGTTGACCATCAACACTTGGTGCTCTTTCTTGATCTCAATCTCAGCAGCTTTTAGCATGCCAAAGAGTTCAGGTAACTCCTTGTTCATGTTCTGCATATTGTAGTTTATCACAAAGTTCTTGTAACTTGGTGGCAGTGATTGAAGGACACGATTAATCCCCAGTCTGTTAGGAATCACTATTCCCAAGTCACTGAGTTTCTTCGCATGCCCGGTCATGGCGAGCATGTGCTCACTAACGGAGCTGCCTTCTTCCATCATGCAGCTGAAGAATTGTTTCGATGCTTCATAGCATTCCACGGCCGCATGAGTCTCAAAAATAGCTTTCAGCTCTTTCATCAACTCATGATGTCGTGGTATCGTCACGGCATATGCCATAGGGTGGCTAATCGAAGTGGTTCCTGAGAGATCTCACGGCGGTATCCGGAAGCGGGTATGGGCACGAGCGACACGGCGACGTACCCAGGTTCGAGGCCCTCCGGTGGAGGTAAAACCTCTACTCCTGCTATGAGGGTATATGATGATCACACAACAGTGGTGCTCCTAGAGCTGTGTCCGGCTGGCCCTGAGAGGCTAAGGGAGACGATGGTCTCTCTCACAGGGCAGCTCTGTAGGTAGGTGAAAGCAACAAATGATCGATCCTCCTCCACTAGAGGGGTAGTGCGGCTTATATAGGCACCGGCACTTTTACACATAAGACCCTATAGTCTACTGGCCGGCTCGGCCGGCTTCGGCTTCCGCTCCTTCCCGAGGCGGTGACGTCAGGAGTGGTTGAGCATCGTGGCCTGTCCCATCCGGCTGCCACGGTCAGCGGTATGGAGGAGGTGTCCCTGTCTCCGTCAGCCACTGTAGCCGGTACGAATCGTCGTAAGCCCTGACGGCCTGTCCGGCGCGTAGCACTATTGCTCCACAGTGCCCCGCGCCTTACGGAAGATGGAGTCAGCGTGGACTTTGGGAACCCGGATCTCCAACCCGGTTCCTTCCAGTGCAAGACTCGCCAGCCTCGAGTCGGTCTGAGGTACAAACCCCAGTCGGATATGGCTTGTAGAAGCCGGCCCAGCTATAGCATTGGTGGCCGCAGCCAGGCCGACTAGGACCTGGAGCCAACCGGCTTCCGGACCAGCCGGCCACGGCGCCAGCCGGCTGCTCCTCAGCCGGCCTTTGCCGCGAGCCGGCCAGTGGCCAGCCGGCTGCTCCGCGTCCATTGCCCTATCCGGGGTCTTCCCCCCGACATTAGCCCCCGAAGCTGGCAAGGTCCTGCGTTTAGAAGGACCTAGGCAGGTTTTCCTGGCTTCTCGAATATATTAGACGGCACTTGGAGGGGCCGACTGAGAATTTCCATTCAGCCGGCTGCGCCCTCATCCGGCTCGTTCCTGCCGGCTGCTTCTAGCCGGCCGCTTTTTACACTTGTACAGTTTTTGCTTTCTCGCAAGATCTGATGGCGCCTCCGCCTTGCTGATGAATTTTGGCTTGAGTGGAACTTTTGGTCCGGCTCCGGCTTGCGGCGCGCCGGAGTCTCCGCCGCCTCGGGTCCTGCGCCCGACTTGACGGGTCTGACGCCTGGCCCGGCGGTCGGTTCGTCTGGTCACATCAATGTCCCTCCGGATCCGGTGCGGTAGTGGGCGACGTGGTGTGGCCGTTTTCGATAACCGTTGTGGACGTGGGAGGAGTTACGGCGCAGTAAATCCGGGGAGTTACGGCCCACGACCGCCACTTGGAGGCCAACCGCCCGCGGCAGGAGGCTATAAATGCCGCGGGGGAGGCATCGAGGCGGCCACTTGCCATTCTCTTCTTCCTCGCGCTCCTGCTCCCATCGCTCTCCTCTGCGCGCTCGAGCTCGCTGCTGCTCCGGCGAACATCTTCCGCTGGCGAACTCCGGCGGGCGAATCTCCACCGATCCGCCGCCGCCACTCCGTCAATCCGGCGCCACGGGGCCGCGCGTCTCGACGGAGCGTCCTCAGCCGCCGCTGTCGCCGCCGCGATCGCAAGGTTCTTCCTCGCCGTTCAGCCTCTCCTGGTCATCTTCTTCCTCGACCTCGTCAATGGCGTCCCCCAGCGGATCGTGGAGGGGCTCCTACATGCGGGAGGACGACATCGAACGCCTGGTGCGCCTCCGGCGGATCCCGCAGTCGGTCATCACGCGGGTGCCCGGCGAGGAGACGGAGCCCGAGCCGAGGGACGGCGAGCGCGTCGTCTTCGGCGCGCACCTCGACCGCGGGCTGGGTCTGCCGGCTTCGCCGTTCTTCCGGCAATTCCTCGACCACTTCGGCCTCCAGCCGCACCACCTGCCGGCCAACGCGTGCGTCCTCCTGAGCTGCTTCGTAGCGTTCATGGAGGCTTACGCCGGCTTGTGGCCCGACATCGACTTCTGGAGCCGGCTCTTCTTCTTGAAGGCGCAGACCAACGACGGCCGCCTGCGAGCCTGCGGCGCCGCCTCGATCTACACCCGGCCTGGTACGCCTTTCCCCAAGATCCCCACCGTCGACTCGGTGAAGAACTGGCAAATGTCATTCTTCTATGTGCGCAACGAGGGGGAGCTCGTCGACCGGATCAACCTGCCGGAGTTCAATCCGGCTCCTCCAGTCGGCCGGATCAACTGGAGCCACAACGCCCGCTCGACGGACCGAACGCCGAGGTGAACCTGCTCTGGGATCTCCTGGCGACAGCCACCGCTGGCGGGCTGACTGCCGAAGATCTTCTCTGCACCATCGCCGAGCGCCGGGTGCTGCCGCTCCAGATGCGCACCCACAAGATCGGGCACATGTCCGGCCGGTTCGATCCGAACCGGACGTCCAAGGTGCCGCTCACCAAGGCCCAGGTGGCCAGCCGGGTGAACCACATCACCAAGGCGAACCTGGCGGAGGACTGGAGCTACGGGCTGGCGCCTGCGACAGGAACCATCCACCGGCGCGGGTAAGCTTCGTGTCTTTGCCATTTTCCGGCTTGCGGCTGCGAGGCCGACTTCCTTTTTCTTCTGCCGACTTCCGGCTTGTCATATGCTCATGTTTTTCTGTCTTTCTAGGTTTTTGAGCGCCAGAACGCCGAGGACGGCGACCTGGCGACGAAGAGGTGGACGCCGGATCTCGTCGATCCGGCTGACCCAGCCGGCGACCACGCCGGCGACGACGACCTGCCGCAGGCGCCTGATCTAGGCGGCCAGGGGGAGCACAATCCGCCCCCTTCACCAGAGCACCAGGAGGAGGAGGAGCCGGCGACGTCCGGCACGGGGCCAATCCCCGCCGTGCCTCTGCGCGCGAGGCCGCCAAGCACCACGGCGACTTCGGCGCTCAAGGGCACGAAGAGAGCCGGCTCCACCGCCGCCGCGGAGTCGAGGGCGAAGAAACAGCGCCGGCAGCAGCCGAAGAAGGTCCCGGAGCAGGCCGGGTGAGTTCTCTCTCGTTTTCTTGTTTGATTCCTTTTCTTTCCTTACTTTTATGCTTATTATCTTTCTGTTTATCCGGCTAGGGCCCCTATCAAGTTTGCCCAGGGCGGCGGCTCCCGGCAAGCTCCACGCGTGGTGTCGCCGCTTCCGCGCCAGAGGAGGGAGCAGACGCCACAGCCTTCCTCGCGCGCACCTACGCCGCCGCCGCCTGCGACAGGGGCTTCTTCCTTTGCCGTGCCGCTGGCCTCAGCGCCAGATCGCGGCACGCGGGTCGAGCCAACGCGGCAGCCGACGCTGGACGACATGTTCCCGCGCCGGACGCCTCTTCTGGACCCAGCCGCTGGGGCCGGGCGGGGCATGCCGCCTTCAGCCGGGGCCGGAGCCGGCGGGGCTGCTCCTAGGACTGGCGCTGGCAGGGCCGCGCCGCCTGCGGCCGGAGCCGGCAGCAGGCCCACCGTGGTGGAGTTGGACGAGAGTCCGGAGGGGGCGCCCCAGGCGCCGGAGACAACTGGGCCGGCTGGGCCATCCGCTGCGCCCGGAGCGACGCCGCCGCCGCAGCCGACGACAGAGGAGCCGGCCAGGCAGGAGCCGGCAAGGGACGAGCCGGCGCGCACTGGGGGCGCTGACTCGCGCGCGCTGGTGAGGACGGAGGGCCCAGCGGGCCGTCTGAGGGCCTTCATGTGGCCAAGGGTGCCCGGCTGGTGGCTGTGCCGTCCGCCTCCGACTCCAGCTTCGGCTCGGCAGGAACCATGGAGAAGGCATGGCATCAGGCGAACTCCTGCGAGGTACTCAGCCGGGAGGGGCAGCCTGGCACGGCGCCCATGAAGATGCTTTTCTCCGGCTATCGCGCCAGCCTCAAGACCAAGGCCGCCGAGACCCTTGCCCAGCTGGCGACGCTGGAGGATGCCGAGAAGGTGTGTTTTCTTTTCTTCTGCGATTTTCTTGTCCTGGTAGCCCTCCGAGACGTGGGCCGGCTGCCTGAAGCCGGCTCAGGTTTCGTCTAAACAACTGATTCTTTCAGACGGTTGAGGAGCGGCGCACCTTCTTGTACAACCAGGTGGTGACCAGCTACCACCGGGCCAAGATCGAGCGGGCCGCCTTGGCTCGTGAGCTGGAGGTCGTCAAGGGTGAGCTCTACGCTTCTTTCGACTTGATGTCTTATTTTCTTTTTAATCTTGGTTGGTTGACATTTCTTTCCGGCCGCCTCGCAGCTGAAGCCGCCAAGGTCCCGCAGCTGGAGTCGGATCTCCGAGCCGCTCGCGCCCAGTGCGCCGAGAGCGAGGAGGCGGGCCGATCCGCCGCCGGCAAGCTCAAGCTGGCCGAGCAGGAGCTGGCACGGCTGCGCCTGCTGGAGAAGAACCACATCACCGAGCTCAACTCCCTCAGGTCGGCGGAGAAGGAGAAGGTGGATGATCTGAGCCGGCGGCTGTCGGAGGTGGAGAAGCAGCGGCTTGCGCTGCAGGAGGAGGTCACCGCCAAGTCCACAGAGCTGACGGCTACCGCCAAGCGTTGGACCGACGATTTTAGCGCGCTTGATCGCGGCTTGGCGGGTGAGTGCATCTTTATGTTCCTTTCCCTTTGCCGGCTTTCGGCTGTCGACTGCCGGCTTTCGTTGGCAGCCGGCAGAAACTTCTGATTTCTTCGCTATCTCCATCTTCGGGCTGGTGATAGTCGGTTCTTGCCGGCTGCCGCCAGGCTTTTCCTTTTGGCTTAGGACTTCGAAAATTTGCATTTTTCAGCTTATTTCGGCTTTGATGATTTCTGACTTGCTTCTTCTTCTTGCAGCGGCCTTCCCGGAGACGCAAGACGCGGCTTTGGCAGCCGTTGGCGCCGCGCGCGACTCCAGGAGGCCCGGTGAGGGCAGCTCGGAGTACTTCTCCATGGAGGACCACCTGGCGTCCATGGCTGCCCGCATCGAGCCCGTCACCAAGCTCGGCTGGGAGCTGCGGAAGGCGGCTGAAGAGCTGGTGCCCATGCTGTGGCCTGGGGAGGCGGCGCCGCAAGACATCTCCGGCCTCATCTCTGCGATGGAGCGGGCGCCAGACCGCTTCCTCGACTGGAAGGAGTCGGCCACGCGCGCCGGTGCCGACATGGCGCTGTCCTTCGTCCTCTCCTGGTACAACGAGGTGGACCTGGGGCAGCTTGAGTTCCGGCGAGCCGGCGTGGAGGACAAGCTCCCAGCCGACTTCAAGGCCGCCCGCCTTGCTCGAGCCAGCACCATCGCCGACTTCGTCGACAAGACGCTCTTCGTCGCGGACCCGAACCCTCCTCCATCCGATGGAGAATACATGGATGATGAGGAGGCGGAAGACGTGCCTGAGGACGACCCGGCCGCCGGCTCCACTGATGCCCCTCCGGCTTAGATTTCCTGCTTTTCAGTTGTTCTTTTGCAAGACAATTTATTAAATCCCCGGGATGCCGGGTGCAGATGTAAGACAATATTATCGCCCTTTTATTAAATCGCACTTTAGTGTGTTTGTTAATCATTTGTGTGCCGAGTTGCTTTCTTTCGACTCGTTCGCTTTTTCCCATCCGCCCCACTCTTTGGCTGTGCCCTTGCCGGTCGTACGTCCGACTTGCGATCCGTCGCCGGATCAAGAGCGGGCCGCTGGGTGAGGCCGACAGTATTTCAGTCGAACGAGCTGAATTCGGCAATCCGGCACTTTTATGAAAAGTTGCAAGTCAACTCGCTTTTACTCTTTCCCTTGGTCGTTTTTCGCGTGCCGGCTCCCTAGGCCTTACTCCCGCCAGCCGGACAGCCGGGTTGCGGTCTGTAGCTGGATCGGAAGCCGGCTGTCGGAAACCGGATCACGTTACTGAGCCGACCGCGTGAGAGGGTTCAAGCCAATTGGCGAAACAAGGTAAAGTATGCGAAAAACTTGTCGGAAACGGCGCTCTTGGCGCAAGCTTTTTCATAACTCACAAAAGGGATACAAGGGATACATACATTCCTGCTCTCATGTGTAAAATGGGCGGAGTAACCTGACATTCCAGGGACGCTTAGTCTCCTCGTCAGCCTTGTCCGGCTTGTTTTTCTTAGCCTCTTGGGCATCTATGAGATAGTAGGAATCATTGCCTACTGCCTTGCTCACGATGAAGGGACCCTCCCATGGGGATGACAGTTTATGCTGTCCGGCTGTCCTCTGGATCAGCCGGAGCACTAGGTCTCCTTCTCGGAATGCCAAGGGCTGGACCTTCCGGCTGTGATAGCGTCGGAGGCTTTGCTGGTAGATAGTAGATCTAGACTCAGCCAGCAGCCGGGCCTCTTCGACCAGGTCGACTCCATCTTCGCGAGCTTCTTTGGCTTCGGCTTCTGTGTAGAGCTTGATCCTTGGCGCGTCATGCTCGATATCAGTCGGCAAGACGGCTTCGGCCCCGTATACGAGGAAAAATGGTGTGAAGCCGACTGAGCGATTTGTCGTTGTGCGCAGGCTCCACAGCACATTGGGCAGTTCTTCAATCCAGCAGCCGGCTGCTCGCTCGAGCGGCTCCACCAGCCGGGGCCGGATGCCGGCTAGGACTAAGCCGTTAGCCTTTTCCACTTGTCCGTTGGACTCTGGGTGTGCCACAGAAGATAGGGCCATCCGGATCCCCATTTCCCCGCAATAGCGAGAGAAGATGCCTTGGGAGAAGTTGGTGCCGTTGTCGGTGATGATGGTGTGGGGGTAGCCGAATCTCACAATGATTTCCTTGAGGAATGTGACGGCTGTGGAGCCGTCCAGTTTCTTGATTGGCTTGGCTTCGATCCACTTGGTGAATTTGTCAATCATCACCAAGAGGTGTGTCATGCCGCCTCGCGCTGTTCTGAATGGGCCCACCATATCCAAGCCCCATACGGCAAATGGCCATGTGATGGGGATGGTTTTCAAGGCGGAAGCCGGCTGGTGTCTTTGCTTTGCGAAGCGCTGACAGCCGTTGCACTTCTTCACCAAATCTTCTGCGTCTCTGAGCGCAGTCGGCCAGTAAAAACCGTGCCGGAAGGCTTTGGCCACTATGGCTCTGGATGAGGCGTGATGTCCGCACTCTCCTTGATGGATTTCCCGTAGGAGTTCAATCCCTTCAGCCGGCTCGACGCACCGCTGGAACACCCCACTTACGCTGCGTTTGTACAGCTGGTGGTTGATGATGGTATAGGCCTTGGCCCTTCTCTCAATCTGCCTGGCCTGGACTCTATCATCAGGCAGCACACCGTCGGTGAGGTAGGAGAGGAATTCTTGTGCCCATGAAGGTACGCATCTTATCTCGAATACGCTAACCAACAGGGCCTCCTGCGTGGGAGCTTCCGGATTCGACTGCATGGTCGCCGGGTCCTTGCTAGCCGGCGGGTTCGGCTTGCTAGCCCCCGAGTTTGGCGATGAAGCCCCCGGGTTGGACTGAGAAGTCCCCGGGTTCGGCATGCTAGCCGGCGGGTTTGGCTTGTTAGCCCCCGACTTGGGCGATGAAGCCCCCGGGTTCGGCTGAGCAGCCCCCGGGTCAGCCGGCACGAATATTGAATCCGAGTCCGGTGACGGTATGATGGACGGCTTCTTGAGAACCGCCAAGGCGACACCCGGCGGAATGGCTTGCCGGGTTGAGCCAATCTTGGACAAGGCATCAGCCGCCTCGTTGTTTGCTCGTGGCACATGGTGGAATTCGCAGCCGTCGAAGAAGCCGGATAGCTGCTGGACGTGGAAGCGGTATGAGGCCATGTTGGCGTCCTTCGCGTCCCAGTCGCCAGATGCTTGCTGTATGACCAAGTCGGAGTCGCCGAAGCAGAGTATGCGACGCACGCCAATCTCCTTGGCCAGCTTCAGCCCATGAATGAGCGCTTCATATTCCGCCACATTGTTGGATGCGGCGAAGTGGATCTGCAGGACGTAGTCCAGCCGGTCTCCCTTGGGAGAGGTGATGACGATGCCGGCTCCCAAGCCGTTGCGCATCTTCGAGCCGTCGAAGTGCATCTTCCAATGTGTGGAATCCGGCACAGGCGGCAGGTACTGCATCTCAGCCCAGTCGACGAAGAAATCCGCGAGGATCTGCGACTTGATGGCTGTGCGTGGCTCGTAGAGGATGGTGTGGGCGGCTAGCTCCAGGGCCCACTTGGCAACCCGGCCGTTGGCGTCCTTGCTGCCGATGATTTCCGCCAAAGGTGCTGTGGCAACCACCCTGATGGGATGTTCTTGGAAGTAATGCTTGAGCTTCTTGGCCGCCATGTACACGCCGTAGGTGACCTTCTGGTAGTGGGGGTAGTTTTGCTTCGACTGGGAGAGCACTTCGCTGAGGTAATAGACTGGGCGCTGGACCAGCTTCTCTCTGTTTTCGGCTTCTTTGCGCTCCACCACCAGGACAACGCTAACCACTCGGTTGGTGGCTGCGATGTACAACAGCATCGGCTCCATTGAAGCCGGCGTTGCAAGGATTGGCGCGGTTGAGAGCACGCGCTTCAAGTCACGGAAAGCTTCATCCGCCTGCGGTGACCAGACGAACTTGTCCGCCTTCCTCATCAATTGATGCAGGGGCAGTGCCTTCTCCCCCGGCTGACGAAGCGGCTCAAGGAAGCCAGGCAGCCAGCAAACTTCTGGACGTCCTTGAGGCACTGCGGCAGTTCCATCTTCTCCAGGGCACTGATCTTGTCCGGGTTGGCTTCAATCCCTCGCTGAGAGACGAGGTAGCCGAGGAGCTGGCCAGACGGCACGCCGAATGTGCACTTGGCCGGGTTGAGCTTCATCCGGAATCTTCTCAGATTGGTGAAGGTTTCTCTCAGGTCATCAAGGAGGGTAGGCATCTCCTTGGTTTTTACAACGACATCATCCACATATGCGTGAACATTTCTGCCGATTTGATCCTGCAAACACTTTTGCATGCACCTTTGGTAGGTGGCGCCTGCATTTTTCAAGCCGAATGGCATAGTCGTGTAGCAGTAAGCCCCGTACGGGGTAATGAACGAAGTCTTTATTTGATCAGCCGGATTCAAAGGAATCTGGTGGTAGCCTGAATAGGCATCTAGAAAAGACAACAATTCACAGCCGGCAGTCGAGTCTATGACTTGATCTATGCGCGGCAGGGGAAAGGGATCCTTTGGGCACGCCTTGTTCAGGCTGGTGTAGTCGATACACATGCGCCAGGAGCCGTTCTTCTTCAACACCAGGACCGGGTTCGCCAACCAGTCCGGGTGTAGCACTTCCATGATGAAGCCGGCAGCTAGGAGCCGGGCGATTTCTTCACCGATGGCCTTCCTTCGTTCTTCGGCGAAGCGCCTGAGAGGCTGCTTCACCGGCTTGGCTTCAGGCCGGACGTGGAGGTGGTGCTCAGCCAACTCCCTCGGCACACCCGGCATGTCTCTTGGAGTCCATGCGAAGATGTCCCGATTCTCACGGAGGAAGCTGGTGAGCTCGCTTTCCTATTTCTTGTTCAAGCCGGCACCGATGGTGACGAACTTGTCCGGCTGCGCCGGGTCCAGCAGGATCTTCTTGGTGTGGTCGGCCGGCTGGAAGTGAGTCGTCCCAGCCGGGTTGCCTGCAGCCGGCATGTCTGTCTGCGCGGCTTTGGCGAGGGCGACGGCGTCGTGGATGAGCTGCTTCTCGGTGGCGATGACCAGCGTCTGGGCCATCTTGGAGCTCTGCGTGGCGCAGTCCATGGAGCGGCGATAGTCGCCGGCTACGGTGATGACCCCCTTGGGGCCAGGCAGCTTCATCTTCAGGTACCCATAGTGGGGCACCGCCATGAACTTGGTCAGGGCCGGCCTGCCCAGGAGCGCGTGGTAGGGACTCACGAGGTCCACCACCTCGAACTCGATTCTCTCGGTGCGGAAGTGATCCGGCTTCCCGAACATCACCTCCAGCGTGATCCGGCCGATCGGCTGGCAGCAATGGCCTGGCACGATGCCATGGAAGACGGTGGGGGTGGGGCGCAACTCGGCCTCCTGGATGCCCAGCTTGCGGGCGGTGTCGCGGTAGAGGATGTTGATGCTGCTGCCGCCGTCGATGAGGACGCGCGAAAAACGCACGCTGCGCCGGGTTGTGCCGATGGTGGGGTCGAGGACCATGGCGTAGCTGCCCGGCTTCGGCAGGACAGCCGGCGTGTCGCGGCGATCAAAAGTGATGGCCTGCTCTGACCAGTTTAGGTACTGGGGGACCGGCGGTATGACCGCGTTGACCTCGAGGGAACGGCGCTCTTGGCTCGTCCTGTCCTCGGGCTCGGAGGTGAAGATGATGTAGGTGGCGTCTTCGGCCAGGTATCGGCCGCCATGGTGCACTTGGTTAGCCTCGTGGTGCTCGAGGTTGGCGTTCTCTGCGCCGGCTTGGCCACCCGGCCCGCCGGCTGGTGGAGGCGGGGGTGGAGGCGGTAGAGGTTCACCGCTTGTCAGCCGCTTCATGAAGTGGCAGTCGCGGGTGGTGTGGTTGGAGGGGTTCTTGCCGCTGTGGTACTTGCACGGCGAGTCGAGCATCTGCTCGAAGGTGTACTTCGGCTTCCACTGCCGGTCTTGCTTCTGGCGGCGGCTGCCGCCTGCCGCGTTGTCTGCCACGGCGGCTACGTGGGCGGAGCCGTACCGGCGGTCCGGCTGGTCGCTGTGACGCTTGCCGCGGTAGTTGTCCCGCCGGCTGCCGTGCGAGCCGCCCTCGGCCGGCTTGTGCTCAGCCGGCCTGTTGTTGTCCCGCCTTGCTGGAGCCGGTGAAATATCAGCCGGCGCCTTGCCGGCTTCCTCTGCCAGCGCGTACTTGTCGGCGATGGCCATCAAGGCGGCCATCGACTTGGGGTCACTGCGGCGCAACTTGTGCCACAGCATGGTGTTGGGCCGACAGCCTCCCATGAAGAAGCTGATGGCCTGGATCTCGTGCACGCCCTCGCAGGAGTTGCGCATCTCGCACCAACGCGTCAGGTACGCGCGATCCGTCTCGTCGGGGCCCTGCTTGCACATCTCGAGCTGCTGGGGGCGACCCGGCCGGCGATAGGTGCCGGTGAAGTTGCTGATGAAGGCCGCTTCGAAGTCGAGCCAGCCGTTTATGCTGCCGGCTGGCAGGTTGTTGAGCCATGTGCGGGCGGAGCCGACCAGCATCAGGGGGGAGTAGCGCACGGCCCAGCGCTTGTTGCCTTTGGCGATGCCGACTGCGGTGGAGTAGTCCTGCAGCCAGTCCTCCGGCTTGGCGGTGCCGTCGTACTTGGGGGTGTCGCGGGGGAGCGTGAAGCCTTCGAGCGTGGGCTCGTTGGCGATGCGGGGCCCGAAGCACTTTGGGCCGGCTGGAGCTTCTTCTTCCGCAATGCGGGATTCGACCAGCCGGTCGAGGCGATCTCGGGCGTCGGCGGGCTCGATGCGCGGGCCCAGCCGGGAGTGTGCCGGCTGGCGCGCGCCGCTTGCTTCTGGAGCCGGCCGGTGATGACGGCGGGGCCCGGAGTCTTGCTCCTGGTTCCGGCTTGGAGGGGGCCGGCTGCGGCTGCTGCCGCTCGGCTGGTGGCTTGGCCGGCCCGAGCTGTGCGTGGCCCGGGAGTCATGGCGCCGGCTTGGTCCTGGGGAGGCGGACTCGGCCGTGTCCCTGGCGCCTTCCCTGTCGTTGCCTGCAGCTCCACGAGCGTGAGAAGCTCTGGGGGCATTGACATACCTGGGGTCGGCGATCTGCCTGTTGGCTGCGTTGAGCAGCTCAGTCACCCGCCTGGTCTGGCGGCGTAACTCTTCGCCTTCGAGGCGGTTCAGCTCTTCTGCGGCGGCTTCTGCCGCGCGCACGTTCTTGTCGGGGGTGTTGTAGACGGGGAGCTCCGCGGACGGAGCCGGCGAAGGAGCGCCGTCGCGGGCGATCTCAGCGCCAAGGTCGCGGCCCCTGCGGCGGATATGGCCGGCTCGGCTTGGCTCGTCGCCGCCTGGAGTGAGGCCATGGGCGCGGTTGTACTCGCGCTGGGTGATCTCCATCTGGCGCTTAGCAGCAGCCAGTTCTTCGGTTTGCTTGAGGAGGAGCTGGCGGTGCGCCTCCAAGTCCGCCTCGACGGCGGTGGGATCTCCGCCAGGCGTGAGCGGGGTGCTCAGCTTTGCCCGGACTGCATCCAGCCGGGACGGTGGTGGTGGCGCTTTCGGGCCCGAGCCGGAGGCGTTGGGGTCGATGTTGCGCTCCAAGCCGGGGCCGCGGGTGCGCGGGTTCTTCTCGGGGAGCTCCTCGCCAGCCATCATGACTTGTACGACGGCGGGGCTGGCGGGAGCGCTGCTGCCGGCTCGCGGAGGAGGGCTAGCGCAGCGCAGCACCTGCCGCGGGTAGCGCGGCGGTGCGACGGTGGCGACGTAGACGTCGAGGCCGCCGAAAGAGATGATGCTGCCGCCGGCTGGGAAGGGCCGGTCAGCGAAGCAGCCAGCGTTGTCGCTGACGCAGTTGAGGGAGCCAAATCTCCAGATCAAGCCTGAAGCGACTCGCTCGCCGGTGGTGATGGTGAGGCCCGTCCGGATGAAGACACCGGCCGAGGATGCTGAAGGCCCCACGGTGGGCGCCGATGTCGTGGTATCGTCACGGCATATGCCATAGGGTGGCTAATCGAAGTGGTTCCTGAGAGATCTCACGGCGGTATCCGGAAGCGGGTATGGGCACGAGCGACACGGCGACGTACCCAGGTTCGAGGCCCTCCGGTGGAGGTAAAACCTCTACTCCTGCTATGAGGGTATATGATGATCACACAGTACAGTGGTGCTCCTAGAGCTGTGTCCGGCTGGCCCTGAGAGGCTAAGGGAGACGATGGTCTCTCTCACAGGGCAGCTCGTAGGTAGGTGAAAGCAACAAATGATCGATCCTCCTCCACTAGAGGGGTAGTGCGGCTTATATAGGCACCGGCACTTTTACACATAAGACCTTATAGTCTACTGGCCGGCGGTCGGCTTCGCTTCCGCTCCTTCCCGAGGCGGTGACGTCAGGAGTGGTTGAGCATCGTGGCCTGTCCCATCCGGCTGCCACGGTCAGCGGTATGGAGGAGGTGTCCCTGTCTCCGTCAGCCACTGTAGCCGGTACGAATCGTCGTAAGCCCTGACGGCCTGTCCGGCGCGTAGCACTATTGCTCCACGGCCCCCGCGCCTTACGGAAGATGGAGTCGCGTGGACTTTGGGAACCCGGATCTCCAACCCGGTTCCTTCCAGGCAAGACTCGCCAGCCTCGAGTCGGTCTGAGGTACAAACCCCACGGATATGGCTTGTAGAAGCCGGCCCAGCGGCATTGGTGGCCGCAGCCAGGCCGACTAGGACTGGAGCCAACCGGCTTCCGACCAGCCGGCCACGGCGCCAGCCGGCTGCTCCTCAGCCTTTGCCGGCCAGTGGCCAGCCGGCTGCTCCGCGTCCATTGCCCTATCCGGGGTCTTCCCCCCGACATGAGGATCGTGGTGCTCAAAACGTTTTTGAAGATCGGATTCCAGACTGCATAGGATGGCACACTGAACTTGAGAGTACCGTATTTTCCGAGTCTCGTAAACAGCTTTTACTTCATCGGTTTCAGTTTCTGCAGGAGGGTCACCTAGCGATGCATCAAGCACATATTGCAGATTTCCGCCAGAGAGGAAGATCCTCACATGACGGAACCAGTCGGTGAAGTTGCTACCGTTGCTCTTAAGTTTCTCTTTCTCTAGGAACTGATTAAAATTGATTGGGGACGCCATCTCTACAACATATATTTGCAAAAGTTTAGACTAAGTTTATGACAGATTGAGTTCAAATTTTAATTCAACATAATTAAAAATCTAAGTGAACTCCCACTCAAAACAATATCCCTCGCATTGTCTTAGTGATCACACGAACCAAATCCACCGCACCTAAACCCGATCATCACGAGAAAAGGTGTGATTTCAATGGCGAACACTCAAAGTGTTCATCATATCAACCATATGATTCATGCTCTACCTTTCGGTATCACGTGTTCCGAGACCATGTCTGTACATGCTAGGCTCGTCAAGGCCACCTTAGTATCCGCATGTGCAAAACTGTCTTGCACCCGTTGTATGTACTTATTGAATCTATCACACCCGATCATCACGAGATGCTTCGAAACGACAAGACTTGGTAACGGTGCTACTAAGGATGAACACTTTATTATCTTGAGATTTTAGTGAGGGATCATCTGTAAGGGTATTTTACCCTTATCCATTATTTTGGTATCTATGACACCGTGCTAGAGTATTTGGACTAATACATGCCTACAAGATGACTTTCAGGTATTAGCCAAAGAGGTATGATGGTGTTGCAATGGAACAAAAGGCAACGGGAGACCCCCCCAATTCGACGAAAAATCAGCTAGTTTTTCTGAGCCAGGCCGGTCACAGATCCGGTCGGACCGGCCCTGGCACCGGGCAGCCCGGTCGCCAACCGGACCCTGAACCGGTGCCATCCGGGCGACATCCAGTAAAGAAACGAAGCCATCCGGCGCGCGTCCGGTCACCAGCCCGGTTTCGGACCGGCTGCTCCGGTCCACGGCCCGGTCTGACCGGGCGCCTGACCGAGCGGCCCGGTCAGCAACCGGGTTCTGCGCCTGTGACATCCGGGCCACATCCAGTAAGCCCGAAGCCTGCCCGGTCAAGTCCCGGTCCCAGCTCCGGTTGGAAACCGGCCGGCCGGTCGGGCCCGGACCGGCTGTGGACCGGAGCTGATGTGGCAAGTGACCAACGGCCGTATTTAGAAGAACACTATAAATAGGTCTTCTCCTACCTCTGAACAGTTAGGCACTACACTACAAGCTGTTCTTGAGCTCTCTCTCTCATACTCCATTGCTAGAAACACCAAAAGCCTCAGATCTCCCTCCTCCTCCACCCAAACTCAAATCCCTCCGGGGAATCATTAGAGGAGGACCCGATCTACCGTTCTACCAAGCCAAATCTCATTCCCCCTTGTATTCATTGAGAAGCTTGCTTCCTAGGGTTCCTTGGAAACCCTAGGTAGGCAAGAGGAGTCCGGAAGCATCCGGGCTGTGGATTTGCTCCGGGCAAGATTGTGAAGGTTTGGAGGCTACCTCAAAGTCTACCACAAGTGAGTGAGCTATTCCTTCGTGGGATAGGCTCCGGAGAATAGGGTGAGCCTTCGTGGCGCGGGGAATCCTTCGTGGGACCTCCACTCCTCCAAACGTGACGTACCTTGTTGCAAAGCAAGGGAACACGGGAATACATCCTCGTCTCCGCGTGCTATCGGTTATCTCTAACCGAACTCCTTACTTGTGATTTAACTGCCTGTGAGAGCCTTCGTGCTCGAGTTAGTTGTATCCTCATATAGGTTGCTTCACCTAGTTTGCATTAGGCTCATCTTTATATTCCGCAAAGCCTAATATTGCAAAGAAAGAATTAAAATTTGTAGAAACCTATTCACCCCCTCTAGGTTTACCATCTCTATACTTTCAATTGGTATCAGAGCCTGGACTCTTATTAAGGGCTTCACCGCCTTAAGAGTGAGATGGATAAACTCTTCGAGGGTCTAGATGAAGACTCTAACCTTTCGGTTAAAGAGATGAAATCTAGATTCTTGGCATATGAGGCCGAGAAGAAGAAAAAGGAGGATGAGCTACAAAACCAAATGGCAGAAATGACTGCCATGCTTAAGAACCTAACTGCGGGTGGAACTTCTAGTGGGGCTTCGGTCTCTAAGGAGTCCTACCATGATGTTAACTATAACTATCCTAGAAACACTTCACCCATGCCTCATATAAACCATAGTGGGACCGTTCCCCATTACGATGGAACTCACTTTCCACATTGGAAATCTGCTATGGAATCTCATATTCGCAGCTGCAGTGTGGAGCTATGGGAGCTCATTGTTCATGGATATCCGGAGCCACAAGATCCCACTCGGTTGACATCCACCGAGTTCTACAACCGTCAACTCAATGCATCCGCACGTGACAAGATTAGAAGTGGCATCAACCGCAAGCTTCTTGATCAAGTCGATGACATTGTCTCCGCTAAAGAGTTGTGGGATCGGATCGTAGTACTACAAGAGGGAACCGATTTGATCCAATCAGCTCTCTATGAGACCGCAAAGCAAGAGGCCTACCAATTCATGATTCGGGATGGAGAATCCATATTTGATGCCTATGCTAGGCTTGGTGCTCTGAAAGTAAGGGTCAAGGGACTTGGTGTTGAGAAGTACAATGATGGATTTGAGATGAACGAAGCCTTCATAAAATCCAAGGTCATTGCTATGATTGCCGTCAAACAAGAAGACACCAACCTTGGACTCAACTTGCAAATCATGACCAAGAGTGCCGATCTCAACTCCGATGATCTTGTCTCCTATGTGGCCGCCAATGAAAGCATGGCCAAAGCCGGGAAGAGGCTCAAGGCAATGAACCGTGTTGATGAAGCCTCACACAACCATGAAGCGTCACACAACCTTGCTCTCAAAGCTAGAGCCGACCATGAAAGCAAAGAAGACTATGAGATTGAAGAAGATGAAGAGATGACTTCAACTAGTGACATTGCTACCGACTTTGCTTTCTTTGCCAAGAAGTACAAGGCAAAGTTCCCAATGCTCCTCAATGACAAGAAGAAGAAGAGAACTTGCTACAATTGTGATGAAGATAACCACTTTGCAAATGAGTGCCCTTATGAGAAAAGGGTAGACAAGCCAAAGTTCATCAAAGGGGTCAAACCAAGATTGAAGCCGAACCCAATCAACGATCGGTACAAGAAGAACAAGGGAAGAGCTTTTGTTGGGGCCGAGTACTTGTCCGATGAAGAAGAGGAAGATGAGGAGAAGGAGGCCGGAGTGGCCGGTTTAGCATACTCTAAGCCCGGGTCACTCTTCACATATGACTACTCCAAAGATTACTCCACGGAGAATGATGTTGGCTCTTCCTTCATGGCAAGAACAACTCAAGATGATGACTCCGATGACTCTCCCTCCTCTCCAATCATTGGCTCTTGTCTTATGGCAAGGGAAACCAAGGTAATGGAACCTCCACCTTCCCTATCTAGTGTTCTTGATGATGAAAACGAAGATCAAGAAGAATTAACTATGCTTAAGGAACTCTATGATGTTAGATGCACCCTTCGTGGTGAAGCTCTTGTCAAGTTTGATTTCTTGATGGACTCACTCAAAGAAAAGGATGAGTCCATTGAGGAATTAGAATATCAATTGAATGAGAAGGAACGGAGATTCAATCTCCTAAGACAAGAGCTAAAAACCGAAAGGTGCATATCTCAAGGCCTTAAGCAACAAATTGAAACTTATGAACTTGATAAAGTTAAGGACCTAGAAACTATTGATAGGGCTCAATTATTGACCCAAGAGCTCAATGCTTCAAAGGAGGAACTTGAAGTTGCTCATGCTTCTCTCACTAGGGATCTTGACCACCTTGAAAGAGCTAACAAGCTTGTCAAGGATGAGCTCAAGAAACTTGGAGAGAATCATGATCTACTTCAAGAATCCTACAAAAAGGCTCTTGGATCAATGAAGGATCCCATTGATGTTGAAAAGCTTGCTTGTTCCTCCATTTCCTTTACTAGTGAGCATGCTAAACTTGTTGAGGAACATGTTCGTTTACAAGAGGAACTTTCTTTGCATGTTGAGACCAATGCATATCTTGAGTCCTTGGTGACCAAATATGGTCTTGACTATCATCCTAATGAATCTTCTTGTGAGCAAGCATCTATTCTTGAGGAAAATGTTAGGCTAACAAAGGAACTTGCAAAGTTCACCACCGCCAAGAACAAGATGGGATTGGATGACCTCTTGAGTAAGCAAAGGTCAAACAATCAAAAGTTTGGACTTGGATATGTTTCCAAGTCTCACAAGAAGAAGAACTACAACAAGGAGAAACCCGCTCAAGATAAGAACAAGAAGGTCACTAATAATGGCAAAGCCTCAAAGGGCAAAGCCACTAGTGGTGACCGCACGGGGCCAAACGATCACTATGCATTATTTGTTGATTATTATGGTGATGTTTATGCTAACTATGTTGGCCCTCCTAATGGCTATGCTTATAGAGAGTACTCAATTTGGGTACCAAAAGATATTGTTGCCATTGCAAAGGAACCCATTAATCGATGGGTTCCTAAATCCTCTACTTGATCTTGTAGGGGTATTCCTCCGGTGGTCCAAAATGGGTGTTTGATAGTGGATGCACCAATCATATGACCGGAGGAAAAGGTGTGCTTGATCAATTCATTGAAGATATCCACAAGAAGTCAAGCATTACCTTTGGTGACAACTCAAAGGGAAAGGTACTTGGGTATGGCAAGGTAGCAATCTCTAAGGACTTGTGCCTTGAGACGGTTATGCTTGTTGAACACCTTGGCTATAACTTACTTTCTATATATCATCTTGCCGATGCCGGGTACAATTCATATTTCACTAAATATTATGTGCAAGTCTTTAGGAGTGACAATCTCAAATTGGTCCTTGTTGGATTTGTGGAGAACAACCTTTATGTGGTTGACCTCTCGAAAGAGAGCCCCTCCTTCTCCACATGTCTAATGGCGGCCAAGCATGACGAAGGATGGTTGTGGCATCGCCGCCTTGGTCATGTTAACATGAGAAATCTTAAACAACTCCTAAAGGGTGAGCATATTGTGGGACTAACCGGTGTTTCCTTTGAGAAAGATCGTGTTTGTAGTGCATGTGTAGCCGGAAAGCAACTCAAGAAGAAGCATCCCATCAAGAGTATTGTTACCACATCTAGGCCTTTGGAGCTCCTTCATTTGGACCTCTTTGGGCCATCACACTATGATACTCTTGGTGGAAGCAAGTATGGACTTGTCATTGTTGATGATTACTCAAGATACTCTTGGGTCTTTCTCCTTAAGTCTAAGGACGAGACCCATAGAGAGTTCATCACCTTCGCCAAGAAAGCTCAACGTATGTATGAATCCGAGATCAAGGCAATTAGGACCGACAATGGCACCGAGTTCAAGAACTACACTATGCAAGAGTTTGTGGATGATGAGGGCATCAAGCATGAGTTTTCGGCGCCATACACCCCTCAACAAAACGGTGTTGTTGAAAGGAAGAACCGGACTATCATTGAGATGGCAAGAACCATGTTGAGTGAATTCAACTCACCCCACAACTTTTGGGGAGAAGCCATCTCTACGGCCGTCCACTACTCCAACCGGCTCTTCCTCCGTCCCCTCCACAACAAAACCCCATACGAGCTCCTTACCGGTAACAAGCCTAATGTCATGTATATTCGTGTCTTTGGATGCAAATGCCTTGTTAAGAACAACAAAGGAAAGCTCGGTAAATTTGAAACTAGAACCATAGAGGGTATATTTGTTGGATATGCGGAGAACTCTCACGCCTATAGATACTACAACCGGTCCTCCGGGACTATTGAAGTATCTTGTGACGTGGTGTTCTTGGAGGATAATGGCTCCCAAGTGGAGCAAGTTGTTCCATGTGTTGCAGGTAATGATGTTGATCCATCTAGTGCCATCAAGCATATGGGCATTGGACACATCCGGCCCATGGAGGTTCATAATGATGATCAAGATGATGGAGTAGATGTCTCAAGCACGCCACAAGTAGAGCCTAGCTCAACTCAAGCCGAACCATCAAGTGCAACTCAAGAACCATCCTCCACTCAAGATGAGTCTCAATCCGAAGAACAAGAAGAAGATCCTCATTCCATGGAGCAAGATCATGATGACGATCAAGAAACATCCTCAACTCATGATCAAGCTCAAGTGGTCCCTCATGATCAAGTACTTGCAAGAGATGAATTCATTGATCATGAAGGAACCATTCGGAAGATCAAGGCCGCTACAAGGGCAAGTGACATGAAAGTGGATCAAGTCCTTGGTAGCATCTCAAGAGGAGTGGTAACTCGTAGACACCATGCATTACTTATCACTTATTGTCAACATCATGCTTTTGTGTCTAGTTTTGAACCACTTAAGGTACATGAAGCCTTGGTCGATCCGGATTGGGTAATTGCCATGCAAGAAGAATTGGAGTGTTTCACTCGTAATGAAGTATGGTCTCTAGTTGAGAGACCCAAGGATCATCACATCAATGTCATTGGGACCAAATGGGTATTCAAGAACAAGCAAGATGAGAATGGCATTGTTATACGAAACAAAGCAAGGTTAGTGGCGCAAGGGTTTGCCCAAATAGAAGGTATGGATTTTGAGGATACCTTTGCGCCGGTAGCCCGTCTTGAAGCTATTCGTCTTTTGCTTGCATTTGCATCTTTCCACAATTTCAAATTATATCAAATGGATGTGAAAAGTGCATTTTTGAATGGTCCCCTAAAAGAAACCGCATATGTGGCTCAACCCCCGGGTTTCGAAGACCCATGCCGACCCAACCACGTGTATTTACTCCATAAGGCACTCTACGGTCTCAAGCAAGCTCCACGTGCTTGGTATGAGTTCCTTAGGGATTTCTTACTACATGATGGGTTTTGCATGGGTACGGTCGATTCCACCCTTTTCACCAAGCGGGTTAAAGGGGGTGGCCTCTTTATATGTCAAATATATGTTGATGATATTATTTTTGGTGGAACTAACCCCAATCATAACAAAGCTTTTGAGCTATTGATGACTAGGAAATTTGAGATGTCCATGATGGGAGAGTTGAAGTTCTTTCTAGGCTTCCAAGTGAGGCAACTTGCAAAAGGCACCTTCATCTCTCAAGAAAAGTATGTGAAGGACATGCTCAAGAAATTCAACATGACCAATGCAAGTCCAATGAAGACACCCATGCCCGTAAAGGGGCAACTTGGTTCATGTGACGGTGAGAAGGATGTGGACATAAAGGTATATCGCTCCATGATAGGATCCTTGCTCTACCTTTGTGCCTCTAGGCCGGATATCATGCTAAGTGTAGGGATGTGTGCTCGTTTTCAATCCGCTCCCAAGGAGAGCCATTTAATGGCGGTCAAACGGATACTAAGATACCTTGTTCTCACTCCTACTCTCGGGCTATGGTATCCAAAGGGGTCAACCTTTGAACTCATTGGCTATTCGGATTCCGATTGGGCCGGTGATAAGGTTGATCGGAAGTCTACCTCCGGGGCTTGCCAATTTATTGGCCGGTCATTGGTGAGTTGGTCATCCAAGAAACAAAACTCCACCGCCCTATCCACCGCCGAAGCCGAATACATATCCGCGGCATCTTGTTGCACTCAATTGTTATGGATGAAGCAAACCTTGAAAGACTATGGTGTGTCTCTTGGTACGGTGCCTCTTCTTTGTGACAATGAAAGTGCAATAAAGATCGCCAACAACCCGGTTCAACATTGTCGCACCAAACATATTGACATTCGCCATCACTTCCTACGTGATCATGTTGCCAATAAGGATATTGATCTCACTCATGTGGGAACAACCTACCAATTGGCGGATATTTTCACTAAGCCTTTGGATGAAGCCCGCTTTGTTAACTTGAGAGGAGAACTTGGTATTCTTGATCCTAAAAACTTGGATTGATTAACTTCTTGCACTATATTCTTGCATTTATCTTGCTATCTAGCTTAGAGGCATAGCACATATGGGGATAGTCATCTTACCATGTCTTGGTATGATGCATACCTATGTGTGCAACATAAATAGACCCAATGTCATTATATGGACCCAAGCATGTCTCTTCGAGGTCTCATGACATTTGCGCTTTCACATAGGGGGAGTAATCCCCCGCCCCTCATTGAGCCTTCATTACAACTTGATTTGACTATATAAGGCCAAATGATCTTATTGCAAAAACTATTTCAAAATGCTCTTATGATTCTTGATATACTTCGAATCATGCCCATTGTAGCTATTTGTATCTTGTTTGCATTTTCACTCCAATGGGTATGCCTAGAGAACTTTGTGTTTTCCAACCCCATGTCTATGCTCATCTCATCATCATCTATCTATCTATATGTACATGTCATCATCTGAGCACTCACACACATTTACACAAAGAATAGGGGCAAAACGAGGCAAAATGACACATTTTTGGGAAAACTGACTCTGGCCGGTCACTGGCCCGGTCGGACCGGCCTGTGCGCCGGATCGTCCGGTCACTGGCCCGGTCGACCGGGCGCCCGACCGGCCGTGCGGGCTGTTATGTTTTGAAGAGGATACCCCTTGGGGATCTTCTTCCTCATTATCCCCCACCTCTCAAACCTCCATGGCCGCCGCCTCCACCATCTCCACCACATCCTAGGCACTTCCCACCACTAGATTCTCCCCAAACTTCACACAACCATAGATCGGGATCTCGCAAGCATCTTCACCAAAGCATTTGGTCCCTCTCAAGCTAGTTTGGGAGATCGTGGGGATTTGGTCCTCAAGCCTTCTTCACGAGTTCCTCTTGCTCACTTGGGCCAAGAGGACAATGTCTTCGGGTAAATCTTTCTCCCTATCCCTCTCCCTCTTGCTTTCCCTCTCCACATTGCCCATTTTTGAGGAAAGTTGAGAAAAGTTAGGGTTAGGGTTAGGGTTAGTAAGTCCTCATGCCACCTAGAGTGTCACACCCCTCCTATGCACATTGTTCACTCTCCTGGTATAATCTATGTTCAAGTTTGTGAGTTTTTGCATGATTTTGTGTCGAATTTCTGGGCAAACATCACAACTCAGCATGACCCGGTCTACAGCCCGGTCAACCGGCCTCTCGACCGGCTGGTCCGGCGCAGCGCCCGGTCAACCGGATGGCCAACCGGCTCGTCCGGTCTGTCGTCCGGTCGGACCGGCCCCTGCGCCGGCTCGCCCAGCTTTTTCGCATGATCTCGTCGAGACACTTGAATATAGGCTATGCTTTTGGCTTCCTCACATATGCTGATGACATGTACACTTACCTCTTTGCTATCCTTGCCCTATTTTGCTGATTCACAGGTGATGAAAGGACTGATGCGGACTTTGCCCCTGCTGCCAAGAGAGGGAGGCGCTCCGGGGTTCCACCCCGGCGCTCTACTGGTCGTGCTCCTCAGACCACGGGTGGCAGCTCAACTGGGGCAGAATCAAGAGATCTGCCAATAAGAGGAAAGATAAACAGGCAGCACAGGATGGTGATGAGGTACTGCCAGATTTCCATGTTGGTAGTGTGCATATTGGGGCATGGAGAAGACTCAGAGAGTCCAACCCCTATCGCTTTGAGGAACCCACTTACACAGGGGGAGATCAATTTTTCTGGACCAACACACAGCAAGTCATGTGGGAAGAATTCTATGACTCCCGCGAGTACATGAAGAAAGGCACCATTGTTATGCCCAAGGCCATCAAGGATGTCATTGGAATGTATGAAGCCACCAAGTTCCGCTTTGTGGTTGCGACCTTGAGGCGGATGGGGTTGTATGATCTTATGTGCTTGACACCTACTGATGGGTGCTATTGTCCAACCTTGGTGAGACAGTTCCACTGCACAGTCTTTTTCCATGATGATGCAGCTCGGACTATGACTTGGATGACGGGCAAACAGCAATACACTTGCAACTATCTTGATTTCTGTGAAGCCTTGGGGTTTGGTGGAGGGCGTACTTCTGGCTTCAAGATATATTCTCAGCAGAAGTTCAACCGTGGGGACATTGCTGGTTGCTATCCGCCGGAACCCACACCTGGACCTCCCACCATCTCCGGGATGTACTACTCCTACCTCTTACTTGCCAAGCTCTTCCGTGAGACTCTCATCAGCAAGTCCGGCGATACAAGTGAATGCCGTGCATATCATCTGAACTTGATGTACTACTGTCTCCCTGAGCACCGGCAACCTATTGATGGCTGTGATCTCATCTACTGCGAGTTACGGCGCTGTGTTCGCGAGAGGTTGACTCCTAACCTTGCCCAGTACGTTCAGCTGCTCATCAACAAGGTTGTGCCCGCACCTCTCAATGTTTTAGGTGAGCGGGTCAGGATGGAAGCGTTCAAAATCCCTGTCCAAGGTGATAACCCGGATGTTCCGGAAATGATGCCTTCTGAGCGCCGGTCCAAGGCACGCCATGACCATGCTAGCTCCAGCTCCTCTCGTCGCCCACAGCGTGGTGTCGCACGGTTCTTCTCTCGCTTATGGCAGATGTGCAAAACTACACATGATGTTGCACATCAAAGTCTCGCTTTGAACCAAGAGACAAGGAGGCGCCAAAATGAGTTCATGGCTGCTAGGAATGTGCCTATCCCTCCTCCTGGCCCTGAGTTGGAGCCTGTCCATGCACAAGACTGGGAGATGCCTCCTCTCACTGATGAGATGTTCCAGAACTTTGATCCTTCTCTGTACTTTGGTGGTAGATTTGCTCATGCACCTCCTGCTGATGATGATGATGAAGAGGATGATGACGGTAATGAGGATGATGATGAAGAGGATGATGATGAGGATGATGATGACGAGGATGACGATGGGGATGGTGATGGCAACTCTCCATCCGCGGTGCCCCACTTCTATTGATGGGACGCTAGCATCTCTCCTCTTTTCTTCGCCTTTTTGGTGTTCCGATGCCAAAGGGGGAGAAGAGAGTAGAGTCTAGAATTACGGGGTTCTTTCGTTGTCACAAGCCATGGGAGTTGCTTTATTTGGATTTTATATGGCTTGTGCGTATTTGCTTTGATTTCTCAAGAACCATTTGCTACTTTGAATAATTCATGTATGGATATGTATGGACGACTATTATGTGTGCTACTCTATGTTAGGATAATCATGCTTTATGGATAATCATGCTTTATGCTTATATATGTTGATATACTTGTCCATACCATGCTTGTTTCCTAAAGATATTGGGGGAGCTTCTCATATTCCACAAATGGTGCACTTTGCATTCAAACGCAAACTCTCCAAGTGCACACATTATGGGGGAGCTGTCGTAATATCTTATATGGAATCAAGGTTTAGAACTTATCATAATATCTATGTGTGACTCTAGCTCGGTTTGTCATCGTATACCAAAAAGGGGGAGATTGTAAGGGTATTTTACCCTTATCCATTATTTTGGTATCTATGACACCGTGCTAGAGTATTTGGACTAATACATGCCTACAAGATGACTTTCAGGTATTAGCCAAAGAGGTATGATGGTGTTGCAATGGAACAAAAGGCAACGGGAGACCCCCCCAATTCGACGAAAAATCAGCTAGTTTTTCTGAGCCAGGCCGGTCACAGATCCGGTCGGACCGGCCCTGGCACCGGGCAGCCCGGTCGCCAACCGGACCCTGGACCGGTGCCATCCGGGCGACATCCAGTAAAGAAACGAAGCCATCCGGCGCGCGTCCGGTCACCAGCCCGGTTTCGGACCGGCTGCTCCGGTCCACGGCCCGGTCTGACCGGGCGCCTGACCGAGCGGCCCGGTCAGCAACCGGGTTCTGCGCCTGTGACATCCGGGCCACATCCAGTAAGCCCGAAGCCTGCCCGGTCCGGTCCCCGGCTGGACCGGCCTGTCCGGCGTGGCCGGTTGACCGGGTTTCTCGGGAGAAGCTGATGTGGCAAGTGACCAACGGCCGTATTTAGAAGAACACTATAAATAGGTCTTCTCCTACCTCTGAACAGTTAGGCACTACACTACAAGCTGTTCTTGAGCTCTCTCTCTCATACTCCATTGCTAGAAACACCAAAAGCCTCAGATCTCCCTCCTCCTCCACCCAAACTCAAATCCCTCCGGGGAATCATTAGAGGAGGACCCGATCTACCGTTCTACCAAGCCAAATCTCATTCCCCCTTGTATTCATTGAGAAGCTTGCTTCCTAGGGTTCCTTGGAAACCCTAGGTAGGCAAGAGGAGTCCGGAAGCATCCGGGCTGTGGATTTGCTCCGGGCAAGATTGTGAAGGTTTGGAGGCTACCTCAAAGTCTACCACAAGTGAGTGAGCTATTCCTTCGTGGGATAGGCTCCGGAGAATAGGGTGAGCCTTCGTGGCGAATCCTTCGTGGGACCTCCACTCCTCCAAACGTGACGTACCTTGTTGCAAAGCAAGGGAACACGGGAATACATCCTCGTCTCCGCGTGCTATCGGTTATCTCTAACCGAACTCCTTACTTGTGATTTAACTGCCTGTGAGAGCCTTCGTGCTCGAGTTAGTTGTATCCTCATATAGGTTGCTTCACCTAGTTTGCATTAGGCTCATCTTTATATTCCGCAAAGCCTAATATTGCAAAGAAAGAATTAAAATTTGTAGAAACCTATTCACCCCCCTCTAGGTTTACCATCTCTATACTTTCATCATCTTATAATGCTACCGCCGCGATCTAAGCAAAATAAGATGCATAAAAGGATTAACATCACATGCAGTTCATATGTGATATGATATGGCCCTTTTGTCTTTGCGCCTTTGATCTTCATCTCCAAAGCACGGACATGATCTCCATCATCTTCGGGCATGATCTCCATCATCGTCGGCGTAGCATCAAGGTCAATGGCGCCGTCTTCATGATTGTCCTCCATGTAGCAACTATTACAACTACTTTGAAATACTACTCAACATGAAATTTAAAGACAACCATAAGGCTCCTGCCGGTTGCCACAATACAATAATGATCATCTCATACATATTCATCATCACATTATGGCCATATCACATCACCAAACCCTGCAAAAACAAGTTAGACGTCTCTAATTTGGTTTGCATATTTTACGTGGTTTAGGGTTTTTGAGAGAGATCTAATCTACCTACGAACATGAACCACAATGTTGATACTAATGTTTTCAATAGAAGAGTAAATTGAATCTTCACTATAGTAGGAGAGACAGACACCCGCAAAGCCTCTTATGCAATACAAGTTGCATGTCGAACGAGGAACAAGTCTCATGAACGCGGTCATGTAAAGTTAGTCCGAGCCGCTTCATCCCACTATGCCACAAAGATGCAAAGTACTCAAACTAAAGATAACAAGAGCATCAATGCCCACAAAACCATTGTGTTCTACTCGTGCAACCATCTATGCATAGACACGGCTCGATACCACTGTAGGATAACGTTGCATAGAAAACAAAAATTTTCCTACCGCGAACACGCAATCCAAGCCAAGATGCAATCTAGAAGACGGTAGCAACGAGGGGGTATCGAGTCTCACCCTTGAAGAGATTCCAAAGCCTACAAGAGGAGGCTCTTGTTGCTGCGGTAGACGTTCACTTGCCGCTTGCAAAAGCGCGCAGAAGATCTTGATCACGATCGGTTCCGGCGCCACGAATGGGCAGCACCTCCGTACTCGGTCACACGTTCGGTTGTTGATGAAGATGACGTCCACCTCCCGTTCCAGCGGGCAGCGGAAGTAGTAGCTCCTCTTGAATCCGACAGCACGACGGCGTGGTGTCGGTGGCGATGGAGAACTCCGGCGGAGCTTCGCTAAAGCTGGGAGATATGGAGGAGGAGGGGGCGGCTAGGGGGAGGGAGGGGTGCGGCCAACTTGTGGCTTTGGTGTGGCCGGCCCCTCCCATGTGGACTCCACCTTCCTTGGTGGTTTCTTCCGGACTTTTCTAGAACCTTCTAGAACCTTCCATAGAACCTTCCGCGACATTTTAATTCACATAAAATGACATCCTATATATGAATCTTATTCTCCGGACCATTCCGGAACTCCTCGTGATGTCCGGGATCTCATTCGGGACTCCGAACAAATATTCGAACTCCATTCCATATTCAAGTTCTACCATTTCAACATCCAACTTTAAGTGTGTCACCCTACGGTTCGTGAACTATGCGGACATGGTTGAGTACTCACTCCGACCAATAACCAATAGCGGGATCTGGAGATCCATAATGGCTCCCACATATTCAACGATGACTTTAGTGATCGAATGAACCATTCACATACAATACCAATTCCCTTTGTCACGCGATATTTTACTTGTCCGAGGTTTGATCTTCGGTATCACTCTATACCTTGTTCAACCTCGTCTCCTGACAAGTACTCTTTACTCGTACCGTGGTATGTGGTCTCTTATGAACTCATTCATATGCTTGCAAGACATTAGACGACATTCCACCGAGAGGGCCCAGAGTATATCTATCCGTCATCGGGATGGACAAATCCCACGTTGATCCATATGCCTCAACTCATACTTTCCGGATACTTAATCCCACCTTTATAGCCACCCATTTACGCAGTGGTGTTTGGTGTAATCAAAGTACCTTTCCGGTATAAATGATTTACATGATCTCATGGTCATAAGGACTAGGTAACTATGTATCGAAAGCTTATAGCAAATAACTTAATGACGAGATCTTATGCTACGCTTAATTGGGTGTGTCCATTACATCATTCATATAATGATATAACCTTGTTATTAATAACATCCAATGTTCATGATTATGAAACTAATCATCCATTAATCAACAAGCTAGTTTAAGAGGCATACTAGGGACTTCTTGTTGTCTACATATCACACATGTACTAATGTTTCGGTTAATACAATTATAGCATGATATATAAACATTTATCATAAACATAAAGATATAAATAATAACCATTTTTTATTGCCTCTAGGGCATATCTCCTTCAGAAAATCCTCGGAATTTATGCAGAAGGCCTTATTTTCCCAGAATACTGACGGAGCCAGGAGGACAAGTAAGGTGGAGGCCCGAGTGCCCCACACCATAAGGCGGCGTGGCCTAGGGGGCCCGCGCGGCCCTATGGTGTGGCCCCCTCGGCCGGCCTCCGACGCCCTCCTTCGGACTATATAATGCCTTCGACCTAAAAACGCACGGGGAGAAGTCGAAGTCGCAAAGCCTCCAGAAGGCCGCCACATCGCGAAACTCCGTCGCGGGAGCCGAAGTCTCCGTTCGGGCACTCCGGACGGGGAATTGGAGGAGATCATCGCCATCATCACCGCCAACGCCTCTCCATCAACCAGCCATGCTTCCCCATCCATGTGTGAGTAATTCCCCCGCTGTAGGCGAAGGGGATGGTAGGGATTGGATGAGATTGGTCATGTAATAGCATAAGATTGTTAGGGCATAGTGCCTAGTGTCCGTAATTGGTACTTTGATGATATTGTTGCAACTTGTTATGCTTAATGCTTGTCACTAGGGCCCGAGTGCCATGATCTCAGATCTGAACATGTTATTGTTTCATCATGATATTCATTGTTTATTGATCTTACCTGCAAGTTGTATACACATGTCGCTGTCCGGAACCGATGGCCCCGAAGTGACAGAAATCGGGACAACCGGAGGGAATGGTAGCGATGTGAGGATCACATGTGTTCACGGAGTGTTAATGCTTTGCTCCGGTACTCTATTAAAAGGAGTACCTTAATATCCAGTAGTTTCCCTTGAGGCCCGGCTGCCACCGGCTGGTAGGACAAAAGATGTTGTGCAAGTTTCTCATTGCGAGCACGTACGACTATAATTGGAACACATGCCTATTGATTGCTTTGTACTTGGACACCGTTTTATTATTATCTGCAAATGCCCTGCTATGATTGTTACATGAGTTTCTCTCATCCATGCAACGCCCGTCATCCGTCCCCGTGCCTACAGTATTTTAATCCTGCTGTTTACTAAAATCACTACTGCTGTCTCTGTTACTCTGCGCTGTTATTTCACTACTCTACCGCTATAAAACTGTTACTACGATAAACTCTTGCGAGCAAGTCTGTTTCCAGGTGCAGCTGAATTGACAACTCATTAAGGCCTCCAAGTATTCTTTGTCTCCCCTTGTGTCGAATCAATAAATTGGGATTTACTTCCCGCGAAGACTGCTGCGATCCCCTATACTTGTGGGTTATCAGGGTCTTATTCGAAGACTTGGACTACAAATCTTGGGGATTTCCACCTATATAATGAGGAGGAGAGGGAGGGGGCAGCCACTCTTGGCCGCACCACCAAAGGGTGCCCATGGCCGGCCCCTAGCCACCCTCTCCCCAAACCCTAGCCTCTCCTCCTCCACATAATACTCCCGCAGCGCATAGGCGAAGCCCTGCCGGAGTTCTCCACCACCACCGCCACCACGCCGTCGTGCTGCTGGGATTACGAGGAGGATCTACTACTTCCGCTGCCCACTGGAACGGGGAGAAGGACGTCGTCATCAACACCGAACGTGTGACCGAGTACGGAGGTGCTGCCCGAGTGTGGCATTGTCAAGATCTTCTACGCGCTTTTGAAAGCGGCAAGTGATCATCTTCTGTAACAACAAGATCTAATCTCGTAGGCTTTGGAAATCTTCAAGGGTTAGTCTCGCTCATCCCCTCGTTGCTACCGTCTTCTAGATTACATTTTGTTTTCTATGCTACGAATCCCATCAGTTACATCACTTGTGCTTGGAGTCCCAACGAATTGGTATCCACAAATTAGATTGGTGTCATATTGCGCAAGGTGGAGTGTCGATTGTGTTCCATATTTTGGATAAGCTTGCACCCGTGTCTTTTGATGGAAGGAGCAAATTTTTTGCTAGAGATGCGTTCAAAGATTTCTTCTAAAAATGATCATTGGGATCATATCAATGGAAGAAAAAAAATATAGTTCCACTTAGGATCTAAGGCGGATAGGGGATATTTTTTGGAGATCTTTAAGATCCTTTGTGAACCTTCTTTTGAAGATATCAAGATGAAGGAGAAGATCATGACACGAGCTAGAAGAATTGACAAATGGATCTCAAAAGACTTTGGGCTACTATTGGAGATATGCATTATGGGTATACCCATGAGGTCTCATATCGACAAGCCCATGTAACACACAGATAGTGGTTAGGTCCATAGCCTAACCGGGTGGCCTAGTTGTTGATAGACTTGGATGAAAGTCCGGCCATGATGGAGCAAGGCGGACTCTCACCGCCTGGCGCAAGGCGGAGCCTTGGAGGACAAGATAACTGCTATGCGTATTAGTATAGGACTATGGTACATGTCCGTCCGGGACTCTCCTATAACCATATGTTTGAGCGCCTTCATAAGCCGTCCTCCGGGAGCCTTTAAGGCAAGGCAATACTCATCATTATAATCTTGCACTTGTTTCCAAAACAATGATTTATAAAGGACGCGACCTCAACTCTCCTTTTCCCAGGCGATAAGGGAGGCGACTAGGGGAGCCACTTTCCTTCCGTCCGCCACCGCTGAAGACAGGGCTTTCTCCCTCTCCTCTCGTCGCTCTGGCGGTGGGGGGTGGGGGAGGAAGCCTCAGTGGTCTTTGGCTGGCGTGTAGATAGGTGTAGGCTAGGGTTTGCGGGCGGTGCTCGGTCGGTGTCGACGCCGCCGCCGCGAATAAGGTATTCCGGGTCACCGTCTTGGCGGCGCCGTCGTGTGTCGCTGAGGAGCCGCGGATCTAGGTTTCCCAGGCGAGATCGTCGAGGCGACGGCGGGGATCTCGTCGGGGGATTTTGTTTCTCGTCTTCGTCCTCGTCACGCTAGTGTCTCCTCCGCCGCCTCAGGAAGACGAGATTTTTACAGGAGCTCTCATCGCTGGCCTCGTCGGGCTGGCGCTAGTCTCGGAGGTGGCGTGGTCCGTGGCAGGCGTATTCGGTGCTGTCTCTTGATGTCGGTTGACGAGGCTGGCCGGATCTGGAGATCGATGAAGAACTCGGGACTGGTCCCCGACCGACGAGCCCCAACGACAAGGTGAGCATCTCCAGTGCTCCACTATTGAGGTTCTGAAAGCCCAAGTGTGGCGATGGAGCTCCGTCGACCTCAGGCATGTTGGATTCTGCCGCTCCCTCTCTTGGTGTTCGCCGTGGCGGTGCCGGAGTTCGGCTGCGGATCGGATCTGGTGCAGAGTTCCCCGAGGACTCCTTTGTAATTTTCTTCTTTTCGGGGTTCTTTCTGCAAAATGTACGGGCCTACGTGTCCTTATGAACCGTTCCGTGTCGGTGTGTACGTTCTGTGTACTCAGCTTTGATATAATGGAATACCTATGCATTTAAAAAAACAATGATTTATAGGAGGAAGTAGGATGAAATATAGAGCCAAGAAATTGGGGAAAGCTGAGATCTGGTAGCATCAATCAAACCGAATAAGCACCAAGCCGTGGGAAAATACATCCATGCTCATGGGTGCCAAGCACCCCAAGCGGCATCGAAGCCACAGAGGAGGCACTTTAGCATATATGAAGCCCTCCACTTTCTAGCTCTGTGCCTCCCATTCCTTTGCCCCAGTTGGCATGGCCGGTGGTGGTGATATTGTCACCGAGTCGCTCGACCAGTGATATCGCAGAGTGAGATTGATGCCATATTTATAGGACCAAGAGGAATAGTAAGAGGCGAGGTTCGAACTTTGTAGAGGAAGGAATGGAAAAGGACCACCTATAGGATCTGAGAATTCACACTACCAGTGGCCATTAATTTTGGATGTCCGGAGAGAATAGTTGGATGGATTCCATACACAGAGAAAAGGGAACGATTCAACGATACAAATGCTATGGCATGAGGTGGATAGAGTCATATAGGTAAATTGGGTGACATGGCAACATCACCTTTCAGCTAGCAAAATGGAAGAATGAGAATTCTAAGAAACAACAAAACAATAGTAAGCCTTAGTGTCTTACGGTCCATCGCACTAGTTCATATTGATCTTCCTTTCCCGCACTTTAATTTTTTAAAAATTGAGAATTCTTTAATTTCTCAATTAACCCTTTCGACGATTTTTTTATTGCTCACCCCGCCTGCTCTCAATCAAACAACAGTCATAGTACTACATGCAACCGCGCCGTTTCCCCAAACAACGAAACCATCGATGTCGAAATCTTGATCCAGCGGCGGCTTATCACGTGAACCGAGCGATTGCTAGTGCTACAGTGTACTCCAAAACCAGCTACATTGTAGTCTTTTGTTTTTGGTTTTTTGAGGGAGCTACATTGTAGTTGGTGCTTGCAGTCTTCTAGATGAAAACTATAACCTCGTTGTGTCAACGGTCCAAAACCAGCTGTTACTCCGTCTACAAGAAGCAATCACACAAGGGAATACCAGAAAGAAAACAACCAAGTAATTTCCAGAACAGGACAAATCATCAAGGTCTATAACTGACGTGGTAGACCGAACCCACGTTGACACCATTTCCGCTTTCTCTCGAACTAGCACCGGAGTTAGTCGTCGGCTCGGCCTCGTCGTCGGCGATAATCAGGCGACGCCGCCGCACAAATCTTCTCCTTCTTCATCCTTCCACCCCGCAAAGGGCAGCAGCAGGTCAAAGTGCACACCCATGGCGGCCCCGAGAATCAGAGACGTCATCCTTCAAAGAAACGACGGACCCCCCATCCCGTGGCCCGTCATCAGGGAGAAGCTCGCCGAGCTGCTCCGCTTCCTCGCCTCCGCGCTCCTGGCGCTCGCCGACGGGATCCGCGAGTGGGCCGCGTCGATGGAGCGGCGGGGGCGCTCCGCCCTCGCCGTCGCCCTCCCGGCCGCGGCCGTGGTGGCGCTGGTCGTCCTCTGCTGCTGCTGCTGCGGGTACTACGCGGCCGGCGGGGGACGCCGGCGGAGAGGGCCCGACGGGGAGGAGGCCTACGGTGGCCGTGACGGGCCGGTGGTGAGGTACGGTGGCCGTGGCCGCGGTGGGTACGGAGGAGGGATTTTCAGTATGCACCCAAACAAGCCCATCGTGTGATAGCTTTCCTACACATTGCCAATCTGTGGATTACACATGAGAGTATCCTGGACCAACCGTAAAGGTTGTGAATATGTGAAGTCTGTAGCACATATAGGCATATAGCTGTTTGAATGGTGTTTAAGTTTGGAATCGTTTACTGTACGATTGTATATTTCTGTTCTGGTTTGGATGAATACACACTTATACCTGAAACTTCAGGATCCTGGATTACATACATTTGTCGCACTGTGATTTCGCACCGTTTCTTACCTTTAACAGGTCAGAAACTAGTTGCGAATCGATGCCTGCACCGGGCTCAATTTGAAGCAATTGCAGTTCATTTCACACTGAAATGAGTGTAGTTCATTTTGGCTAGATGATGAACTTCAAATTTTCCTGCTAGTACAAGTATACATGACATATAACAAAGCTTTGGTTTCATTCAGTGATTTGTGCTTAGTGTTCACCATTGGACTTGTAGGTCATAATATGAAAGCTGGGAAATTATGTGTCCAGCGGCTACGAGACTCGCTGTACCAATGGTAGCATACTTCTCTGGGCCTCTGGGGTGTCAACATGCCTGTACACCCACCTGATTATCCTTTTTCCCTACTAGAAGAAAGGAGAAAATACCCAGAGTGAAATCAGATATAGACTTCTCTTTGTTTTTTTACAGTTACCTATTATCTCGCCACAAAACAAGGGATCTCCAGACCTCCAATATTTGTTTCAGACACTTAGCACTAGATGCTAATAATAGATGTGCAAATCATGAAGATCTCATAGCATTTTTTAAGGCAAACATCAATGGCTAAAAGTACCGAGCTGCACAAGCTAAAAACCCCATTATCCTAGATTCTTCAACCACATTGCACTACTTTCCACTGAATAAATGTTGAGATTTTAAATCAGAAGGACAGAAGATTTACCTGTAAGAGTTGAAAACCACATCACGCAGCTTACAAATTATATTCGGATTTTTAATTTGCATTATAAAGCAACTTCTAATACAAGGCATAATCAACCAATTATACCCCACCTTGAGTTAGATAATGCTACCCCTGGCCCTGACATCATTATTAGCATCTACTCAGGTCTGAAACACTATGAAAAGAAGGGCCATGCACACGCACATTATTTCCTTATAAACCTCTTTGATCAGAATATGTGCACGCATATTATTTCTTCTACAATAATATTCAGAAAGCGAAACAAAAGAGATGTAGCAAGACTTCCACCGAAGAATCACAAATGAAAACTGAGCTCTTGTAAAAAAAAAGCAAGTCACTAAACCACATGTAGTTCAGTACAACCTACTATGACTCCCTTTTCCTGATGAAAGCTCCGGACCAATTCAGAGAAATATTTTAACTTCACCAAACCTCTGGTGAACTCATGCTTTGATGCCAAAGCTAGTGCACTTGATGGAGCCCCTTGCAATGTCGATCTCGATCATGTTGTCCTCTTCGCTGATCTCCGAGTAGATGTCCATGAAGTCCCTCTTGTCAAGCATCAAATCCGGCAGGAAACCAGCGACGAGGTCCTGCTCCTTCTTCCAGCTGGGACATTGCGTCTCTTGCCCCACATAGTGCCCATCAACAAGGGAGATCTCGATAAGGCTCTCGTCGTCGTCGTCGTCATCGTCAGACACTGATGCTTCCTCTGTCCATTCTTCGCTCACCTGGCAATCAGAAGACCCTGAGAGGCTTCCTGAGTCCTCCGCAGACACCTCATCATCTTGTGGCATGGCGGTCTTGTCTGGATGATGAACAGCCTCTTCCTCCATGGATTTTTTGTCGCTGCAGCTGGTTTTGATCAGCTGTCTGAGGTTCGAGAAGAGCAAGGAGAGGCAGGTGGAGATAACGAGCAGAAGCAGCAATGCAAGAGAGGAGGATGTGGAGAAAGAAGAAGAAGAGGAAGAAGAAGAATACATACTGTAAAGGCTACATGAAATGAGTAGGAGCGTGAGTTGTATGGCCATTTGGGAGCTGGGAAGCATCAAGAGTTTTGCTCACAATCACAAGGGCAAGAAGGGCTTTAGTGGCTCAATGATGCAGCCATGCTAAAGAAGAAAGAAGCCATGATGAGACACAGCATGAAAGAAAGAAGGAATTGTTGCTGCCGCTGCTGCTTCCTTTAAAATAACAAAACCTGCACAGGGAAAGCAAGCAAAGGTTGTGTGTTGTGTGCTTCTCTATCAGATGGATTTGTGAATTGACACAAAGAGGAAAAGGGAGGAGGAGCAGGGATCACCATGTAGTAGGATGCATCTGCAGAAATATTTTACTATCGGAAACTGATGGGATGCAAAGGTAATTGCAACAGTTAATGCTTAGAAAACTGAAACTTTCTGGTGAACTATTACCAGTGCTGCAGTGAGTGCACACACCCCATGTCCTTTTGTTTGTAGCACTAGGTTATGTAGAGGTAACTATTGTCTTGGCATCATGGTCAGAGTTGTTAAGTGCTGCTTGACAGAAATATTTAAGGCGTGGTCCATCCATGGCACTGGTGCCTACCTATGGGATGACAACATGTAAGGCAGGGTTGTGAGATTAGGAACAAGAGGGTGGCCATGTGCAAAGAGTTAATTAAAAGTTTACCACATGGGCCTCACCAGGATAATTCATCTCTTCCATTCCTTCTTTTTACCTTATCGAAAGCAGCATTTTACTTTTTCCATGAAAGGTGAAACTGTAATGGATCTTCTCCCCTTTTTTCTGCCTTCTCCTTCTGTGCAGTGAAAGGTGCCCAATGCTCATGATCTGCTCCAATCCTCCTTTTCTTCACAAATTTATGTATGAAATTGGAAACAAAGTTATTTTTTTTAAAAGAAGCGTTTTGATATCCTTCTGTTCTCTAACAGTTTAAATTCTTTGGGTAATCAATTCGTGCCATAGGATAAGATCTTCAGAATCCCAACAGCAGGAAAAAAATGGAATCCTATGGTGTCCCCAAACAAAACAAAACAAAACTCCAGTTTCCGTGAGTTGCGTCAAACTTGGTAACTAGGCATGTAATTAAGGTAAAGAAACAAGTTTAGCCAACCCATCGAAGTACCTGAGTCAACAGATCTACTTTGGAGTGCTCATCCTTAGTGACCTCAATCTAATCTTTCATCAAGCCCTAGTAGCAGTATTATATATGTAGTACCACAGAGCTGGGTTGCACAGTAGCAGATCAGACAAGTATGTAGGGGGGAAAAGGCACATGATTCACTGACAATAAACTTTGAATTCAAACACCCAGCAACCACTAGTTTCCCCAGGCTACTTCAAAGGCCAAGCTGTTACCAGGGATGTATATGAAGCTAGGAACAACAGGAGACAACAAATGAGAAATGTTAATATATCGAATTTTCGCAAGTAATTGTTTACACATAATGAGACTGAGTTCAGTTTTGAATTTTTTGAATAATATCGTAGTGGCCCGTGGTTTTCCTTTCCCATGGACAGTTTTTCTTCTGCGAGAATCGGAGGGTGTTGGAGGTTGGACCAGGTGAAGTCTCTGTCCAAGAGCGGCAGTTCCTGCAGAAGCAAGTCTCTAACTGTAACACCCCAATTTTCAATAAAAAGAAAGTTAGAGAATTCCAGAAAACAAAATTTTAAACCAACAAAAACTTTTCTATTTGCATATAGTACCATGCATAGGACTTGTGCATGTGAGTGATATGCCATGATGATTGTTATTACTTGTATTTGATATGCTCTAAAACCCTAGTGTGATCATATGAAGATCACCAACCAAATAAATCAAAGAGGAAGAAATTCCATAAAATGCAAAACCCTAAAAACCCTCACATATGCTCTATGGCATTTTTATAAATTTTGACCCTAGACCTATTTGGTCTTCACCATTAGTTGAATAATGTTATTAAACACTTATTACAACTTTTGGAATCAAAGTTTCACAATTCAAATGAATTTCAAACACAAATCCCACTCACATATGATAATGGTCAATTTTGACAATTCTAGTCTGATCACCACTTTGAGCCCTTGCCATTCATTTTTCCCAAACCAATTCTTGCTAACTCTTTGCACCATTTCAAAGTCAACATCAAGGTGAACAACTTTGATGAAGATCACCATGCCAAAATCATCTTTGATCATGAGCAATGCTCATCCAAAGTCTTAACTTTTTAACATATTCAACATTCCTCACTTAGCCATTTTGGCCAATTTTTGAATTCTAACAAATCCACCACCACCTCAAATCACCTTTGGTCAAATACAACTTATATCAACACTCACTTTTCAAACACATTCACCATTTGAATTATTTCAAATTTGGACAATTTTGTAAATTCCAAAATCGGGCACTATTTGCAACTATTGCAAATAGTGATCTACCTCACCTAATCTAACCCAAAGCTATCCTACATTGTCCCCTGGTCCCCTCTAACCCTAAGTGCTGCATAGAAACCCTAGGGAGAGAGAGAGAACAAGCAAAGACATGGCCATGCCGGCCCATGCCGGCCATGTTCTTCTCCCCCTCTCATCCTTGCACCCCTGCACTGGCCACCTCGCCACCGTGTGCCACCGCATCCCCTACGCCACCTAGCACCGGCCATTGTCGAGGTAGACGCCGTAGCTCGCCGGAGATCGCGCGCCCAAAATCGCCCGGCATGCCGCTCGCGTCGCGACCATGCGCGCCATGGACGCGCACTGGCCACGCGCCGCGTAGCCACCTCGCCCACGCCCTGGACCCCCTGCGAGCACCCTGAGCATCGCCGTGACACCGCAACAACGTTGGACAACAGCTCGACCACGACCCGCACCCGCCGTCGCCGGAGAAGCCAACCCTGGTCCGCCGCGGACGCGACGGACATGGAAGAAACGCGACACCGCCAGGCCCTCCCCGACCAAGCTGTCGCCACCCAGAGGACCGTGGCGACGCCACGAACACACCTGCGCCCTCGCCTAGCTCGATAGCTCGCCGGAGCAGCCGCGCCCATGTCGCCCACCTCACTGCCCCGCAACCACTACAAGAAAACCTCCCCTACAGCAACGCATTTATGCGTATCTAAATGCCCATATAGGAGTTGCAAGAGAGAATACCAACGGATAAAAATGCGTTGCGTTTTTGGGTGTTGCTAACATACAATGCAACACATATGGCTCCGTTGGTAACCTATGGATAAATCGTTGCAAGGTAACAACAGAGTTCAAACAACAATTATATGCGTTGGTAGACAACATAAAATGGCTGGACCATTTATTTCGAAATAAATATGCTTTTTATTTTATGAACTGCATTATTTGAGTGCTTCATTTTTTCTCAGCGAGAATACAATTTATAAGAAGATATATCACAACACGCAAAAATAATAGAATAAAAATGAATAGAGTGAATTTTTTTTGTTTATATCATTCGAATCACTATTGAAATACATGAGACTTATCCCAAGAGTACACAGCTTACAATCTTGATTCAATCTAACCACGCTTATATATATCCCTACTTATACTATGGCTTCAGATGTGTTCCACAGCTTATATCCGAATATAATAGGTCCTTGTCGATCTTCTGCTTCTGCCGTAAACAAAAAATTTAAGTTAGCATTAAAGTGGCAAAAGCTGATCTATTATTATTTGCACAACTAGACAAAAGGGAATGGAGACAAAATGATCAATACTCTTTTCAGCATCCATTTCTCCTTTCCAATCACATAACGTCCTGAAGATAAGAGCATTGCAGGGAATAAAGAGCTATATGAGGTACAAAAAATTGTAAGTCCTTTATTATACGCATATCCTGGTAAACTATACATGACAAAGTTTATCAGCTGCTTATTTTTAACTGCATATTTAAAACGTGCTGATTACATACTGCTCAAGTTCTCAAACATCCATATAGAAGTGTTGATTAAAATATTAAGGCAAAAACAATTTTTCATAACTAGGATGAAGTACCACAACAAACGAGTATTCCTTAATAAACATGAGAAACTACCTTCGCCGGGTGTCTGACTCTTCCCTGACCAAGTGCTCATTGCCCACTTGTGCGGTGATAATTGCATCTTGTGGCCAATCCTTGCTTTGGAAAAAACCAACCAGGGGTCAATGACTAGTTGACTACTGACTAATATGAAAATAAGGAGAAAAATAGTGAGGAATGAAGAATATGAGCAGAGAACGCAGCTCACCGGAGGAGATGTGCTCATCCTCGCCGGTATCATCCAGGCTCAATTTTGTGAATTGCCTCTGTTCCACTACAGCGAAGGAGCCAACAAATGCATCACTGCAGAAAATACATCAGCAAGAGCGTGACAGATTTGAGAAAGGGAAGAGGCTCTCCCTGTAAAGGCCAAGGACGGCGCCCCAGTTCCTCCAGCAGGAATAACCACAGTGCCATGGGCGTGGTGGACGGAGTAGCCACTAGGGGACACGGACCTGTCACATCCGCAGATCAAGTGAGAAAAAGTGGCATGCTGAGGAGAATAGAGATCGACCAAAACGATTCATTAAAAGAAGAGATCGACCCAGACGGAGATCGAGATCTTGTTAACGGAGGCTGATGCGCTCCACTCCGACGGCCGGATCAGCACACAATTCACCTACCTGGCTCCCGTGCGTGAAAAATCGAGGAAGGTGCCCGAAGAGGCCTAGTGGCCGCCAGAGTTTCTGCATGATCGGATAGTCACCATTCTAGGGTTAGGCGGCCGCCGCGTTTCAGATTGTGGCTGCACAAAACTGCTGGTGGATTAGTCGGAGGAGATTGTGGGGAATACGGATCTGGGGTCTAAAGTGGTGGAGGCCAGCGGCGATAGGAGATCGGAATGGTGGGAAGGAAGAAATGCAGCCCTGCAGAGACGGCCAGACGGGTCAATATATGGAAGCATGTATAACGGATTGGCTAATTCATGGGCTTACTTTTAGAGAACAACGAAATTTTAAACTATGCGCTAGTACAACCCGCCACCGTGCCGAATTTTTTCGTCAGGTCGCGCGCATAACTTAGAAATCGTGTTTCAAGTTTCCACGATTTAGAGCCAATTATTTTTTATAGTTTTCCTCGAACCTGCATTTTATTATTTTTAATCAATAAAGGTTGCAGCATATACAATGCTAATCATTTTATCTTCTTTTGTCTACAATGAAGAACGGATGTAGTCAGCAACGATTATATGCGTATCTACCAAAAAGAACTCCAACATATATTTAATTCGTTGTAAGGTATATGTTGCTTAAGGGGGTGTTCTCTTGTAGTGAACCCTCTCTCGATTCTATAAATAGGAGGTTCCCTGGACCAAACCAACGACACCAGCTCACTCCCCACCTCTCACTGCCACTCAACCACCCCACCGTTCGTCTGATTCACGCCGGAGAAGGGCCAATCGGAAGCTCACCGCCGCGGAAGCCCTGCAGCAATCGCCGGCGATCCCGACCACCTCAGGCGACGCCACCTGTACCAGGAGAACCGCCGTCGTCCACAACTTCGTCAAGCACACTGCCAACCCTAGCTGGAGCCGCCGTAAGCTCTCCGACCCCCTACCCTTGCCGCCAGGTTCTCGTCGGAGACGACGACGAACCACGGCCCTCCGATCCCCTTCTAATCCAACGTCTCCCGTTGATTGGTACCGCTTCGGCGTTTAAAAGCCGCTGACATGCGGGACCCCCTGTCAGGCAGCCCGCGCGTCTGTGGACCGTGGTGGGCTGGACTGGGCCGTTTTATTCGAATCTGGCCCAGTTTCGTTTCCCGCCGGCCTTTTAATTCAAACTAGATTTAATTAATTCAAATAAATTTGAATACTGCCTCCACTTTGAAAATCAATAGTTTCAAATTGGCTAAACCAAATTTAGTGAATTTTATGTTGTTGGAAAGCTACTGAAATTCTCTACAACATGCCACTGGCCCCATGGTCAGATTCTTTGTAGAATAAATGTGATAAAAATAACAAGACAGGGACTTTTCCCTATTCAAATAATTCTTAAAAATCAACCAAAATAGATATTAAGTTAATTCCAACTCTAATAGCTCACATTTGACTTACACTAATTGTTTATGCAATAAAATGGTGTGGTCACTTTGTATGATCATGCCATAGTTTAATTAATGGATGATATGGCTAGTTTAACTAGTTGATATTGTCCAAAACTATTAAAGTAAATTATGTGGAGTATTACACTTCATTTAAACTTGTCTCACATGGATTCATGGGATGTTTGGACCCCTGGTCCCAAACTCTCTTATATGAATTACTTGAGATTTAAATCAAATGTAGTGTTATTTAAATGGTATGAGGTGATCCACCTCATTTAAATCATTTTCCCAAATGATGATGATGAACATTTGACTTAGGTCAATATGAGTTCATCCATGATTGTTTGAGAAATTAAATCTTAAGAAGATTTCAATGAGAGGAAATTATTTCTCAAGAACCCTATGGAAACTATCTTTTACATATGAAATACAAAGAAGTGAATTCTATTTAAACCCCACAACCCATGCACCCTAGTTAATTTATTTTGTGTGCATAGACTAGTTTGTGTGTTATATGTGATGTATGGAATAGCCATTGAACTAGTGAGTAATTATACTCGTATTCAAATTTAGACGGTAGCACCGGAGAGTACGCCGAAGAAGAAGGTTGCTACCAAGAGGAGGAGGAGGAACAGTTTGAGAACTACCAAGGCAAGCTAATATTCTTGCAAAGTGCAAAGCCCCTTGGGGCAAGGCACCATGTTTCTTATCTTTTCTTATATGAACCCATCCCAAATTTTTACTTTACAAGTTTTTACTTGTTTTCTAAATGAGTTACTTTTATAGTTAACTTTGGTCAAAGTACAAGTTGATTACTAGAGTAGTGAGTTAGTCTTCTCCAAGCAAAGCAAGTTAGCACCCCTCATGAATTAGAGCTAGTGCTAATGAATTAAAACTTGACTACTCTAGATGGGAACAATGTGAATTTGAAGGATTTTTGAAACCTTGGAATGAAGATGCATTCCATTGAATGATTTTGAAGGTGAATGTGAACAAGAGAAGATGGTGATTTTTGATAAAACAATGATGTTGGTTTGAATGCGATACCTTTCCAATTATTAAGTACCCCCACAATACCTGATTATGGGTAGGGCTTAACTGGAAGTTTATGCGTCTTAGTATGGGTTCCCTCTAAACAAGCGTCATCGGGGTTATGCCGAAAGCTGCCTCTACCACAAAAGAAATGATATGATATGATGCGAAATGAGGTGAATGTCCGGCCCAAGCCCTGTGCAGTTCCCGGTTGACAGTTGGTCTTCACTGGGAGGCCAAGCTCATGGGGAGAGGTGCTCATACTAGGATTTGTAAGTGAAAGGTTATGGTTGATGATCCGCGTACTGTGTTACGATGATTCGGGGAAATCCCGACGGATGAAATCAAATGTTGTGGCACAAGTGTGCAACCTCTGCAGAGTGTAAACCTATTCGAATAGCCGCGTCCACGGTTACGGACGGTTGGAAAGGCCATACAGTTTCCGATGTCATATCTTTGAAAATGATGTTGAAAAGGATGATGGTGAAATGACTTGTGGTGAATTGAATTGAAATCACCACTTGAATGGTGGGAATGACACTAATGTTCCCACTTGAGTTAGTTAGCACTTGAATAAGCTTTTCTCAACTTTGTGAACTAAAACTAGCTTTATGCAAATAAACTAGAGCTTAGCAAACCATACTAGAATGTCTAGCACTTACATTAGTATTAGTTTGCGAGTACTTAAAGTACTCACGGCTTTGTCCCTGGCTATTCAAATGGCCAGAGTATGAAGATGACCAAGGAGATGACCAGCAGGACGCCTACGACAACTAAGTGCCTTCCGACGTCAAGCGTTGGCCTGTGGACTAGAGAGTCCTTGTATCTTACGCTTCCGCTATGTTGAACTATGAACTTGTGTTTGTTCGTTGATCAATAGATCAACTATTCGTGTAATATGGATCATGTGATTCCAATTTGTAAGACTTATGGTTTGTAATGAATGATGATTGTGATACTTAACTATTATGCCTCGCAACAACAATATTCCTGGGATTGCGATGTATGACATAATAGGCATTCGGACTTAAAAATCCGGGTGTTGACAAGTTGGTATCAGAGCCATTGTTTGACCTTAGAAGACCTTAGTTAGAATGGGCGTTCTGAAAAATTTAACTTTGAAATCAAATGAAAGAAACTATTTGTGAAAATTTACTACACTCTTGTCTTTGAGACTTTGCCAAAATCTGATGAATCATGTCTATCTTATTTGAATCAACTTAAAATTTTGCCACACTTTGCACTCTCTAACTTACTCATCCAATTCTCTTTCAGATGGCGCTGAATGAACCCATCAACACCAAGTTTTACCAGCTTGGGAACGGAGGAAGCTTGATCTTCGAGCACGACCTCAACGCCCTCTCTGACTTCCTTGGGCGCCCACACCCCGAGTTTCACGGGGTTCAGCTGGACACGCCCAGAGGAGAGTTGCAGTGGGTGATCACTGCCGACTTGAGGGGCAAGATGGAACCTCCCACCTCGGAGAGGATTCTCTTCTCCTTCCGTGAGAGCAACTGGCTCGACGGACTCGCCCGTGGCCTACAGGAGGCACTTGCGCGCCTCTGTGGACAGAACGTGGTGAGCATCCTCGCCTCTCGCTACGCCCACCTTGTGAGGCGTGATGCCGCGGGAGTGCCCATGGAGCTGCAGCCGCACCCGGAGTTGAGGCACCATGCTGAGCACCTGGACTTCATGCTCTACCAGACTCAGAAGGACCTCGACGCCTCTCGCGCTTACGCGAACCAGACCCATGCTCACATCACCGAGCATGGTGAGGCAATCAAGCTACTCAACAACGACCGCAAGAGCCTTCGCCAGCAGCGTGCCAAGAAGGACGCTACGATTCGTCGCCTTCGCACCCGGATCGCGTCACTTGAGGCCACTGTCAAGGCCCAGGAGGATCAGATTCGTCAGCTGGAGGATGACGATGGAGGCATCGACATTCGGGGAGGAGACGCCTTCCTGAGCGATGACAATGACTTTGAGGAGGACGAGAACACCGAGGAGGAGGACTACGAGTTCCTGGAGGCAGGACCCGACGACTACGTCCCGATCGATGTCGATGATGAGGAGTAGTTGCACTAGTTCACTTATAGTAGGTGTGAGTTGTATCCCGTCCCTTGTATCGTAGCATGAGAATGGTTCTTAAAACCATTGGAGTATGTGTGTAGTTTGTACTATGTGTTGCATGAATGAATGAATGTTATGTTTGTCATGAAAAGATTACAAGTTTTCAAATGTTTTTCAAACTTAACCAAAATGAACCCTAGAATGTTCCCTCTTATCTCATAATCTTCTACATCTTCAGATGGCCCCTCCAAATCGCACCAACGACGCGATGCTGCAACTGCTGCAAACCATGCTTGCAGACCGGGAAACCGAAAGAGCCGAACGCCAAGCCAACCTCATCGCCTTGCAGAACATCGCCAACCAAGGCCATGGAAATCATGACCACCCCGGATCCAAGCTCAAGAACTTCCAAAACACCAACCCTCCGGTGTTTAGCAAGACCGAGGAGCCCCTCGACGCCGACGATTGGCTCCAGACTATGGAGAACAATCTGGAGGTAGCCGGAGTGGAAGCCAACGAGAAAGTCCTGTTCGCCACTCACTATCTCGCTGGACCAGCCCGCGCTTGGTGGACAAGCACCCGTGCCATGAACGGAGGTCAATTCATGACTTGGGAGGATTTCAAACTCAAGTTCAGCAAGTACCATGTACCCCCGGGTCTTATCAAGAAGATGAGGGATGAATTCCGTGAGCTGAAACAAGGTCGCATGACGGTGGTTGAATACCGCGACAAGTTTCTCACTTTGTCGAGGTATGCCCCTGATGAGACCGACACCGTTGAGAAGAGGAAGGAGAGATTCCTGAACGGACTGCATGATGAGATGCAGACTGTCCTCGTCAACATCCCCTTCGCCGACCTCGAAGCCCTTGTTGACTCTGCCATCCAGATGGAGGGCAAGTTAAACCAAGCCAATGAGAACCGCAAGCGCCGCATATCAGAGTGGATCAAGCCACCCCCAAGTTTCGCCCTAGCTCAAGCGGAGGTTTCACTCCGAGAAACAACAAACCCCAGATGCAGAACTCTCGCCCGGTTATCAACCGGAGTGGAGGAAACTCCAAGCCAGGAGGCTACAACAACAACTACAACAACAACAACTACAACCGCGCTCCACCCCGAGCCCCTAACAACAACACCCCCAACACCAACACCGCTCCCAGAACCGGAAGCAATGCCGTCCCTGTTGCGAACAAGCAGGACAAGACCACTATCACTTGTTATGAGTGTGGTGTAGTGGGGCACTACTCCAACGAGTGTCCCAAGCGTCTTGCCAAGCTCGCCGGCAACACACGCTGCACCTGCCCAGCAGCAACGCCGTGTCTCCACCGGCAAGAAGTTCGCCCCCAACAACCCCAACAACCGCAACGGCCGCCTCTACCACATGAACGCCGAAGAAGCCCAGGAAGCACCAGATGTTGTGCTGGGTATGTTCTCTGTCAACCACATCCCTGCTAGAGTGTTGTTTGATTCCGGAGCATCTCATTCCTTTGTCACCGAAGACTTTGCATCCACAAGTAAAATTCAACCCCTCAGTTTGAAGCATGTTATGATAGTCCAAATCCCCGGATCAACCACCAAAGCCAGAAAATTTTGTAAAAATGTGCCAATCAAAATCCATGATGTAGATTTCTTTGCAAATCTAATCATACTTGGAACCAAAGGTTTGGAAGTTGTCCTAGGAATGGACTGGATGTCCAAGCACAATGGATTGATAGACTGTGCCAAGAAAGCCATAACCATGACTAGCAGCACCGGATCGTAGTTGAGCACGTCTCGAAAAACTACCCAGAAAATTTACATGCAACCAAAGTGTATCCAAGCCAACTCGGATCAAATCAGGGTCGTTTGTCGTTACCCTGATGTGTTTCCGGATGATCTACCCGGTATGCCCCCGGATCGGGATATCGAGTTTATCATCGAGTTAATCCCCGGAACTGGACCCATAGCCCAGAGAGCCTACAGCATGAACGCAACCGAACTTGTGGAGCTGAAGAAGCAAATAGATGACATGCTCGCCAAAGGTTTGATTAGACCAAGTGCATCCCCCTGGAGATCCCCCGTCTTGTTTGTCGACAAGAAAGATGGTGCAAATCGTTTATGCACGGACTATCGTAAGCTTAACGATGTCACCATCAAAAACAAATACCCCTTACCCAAGATCGAAGACTTGTTCGACCAACTCACCGGATCCCGAGTTTTCTCCAAGATTGATCTTAGAACTGGATACCACCAACTGAAGATTCGAGCCACCGACATCCCAAAAACTGCCTTTACCACTAGATATGGGTTGTATGAGTACAACGTCATGTCGTTTGGACTGACCAATGCCCCCGCTTATTTCATGAATCTCATGAATAAGATCTTCATGAACTTTTTGGACAAGTTTGTCGTTGTGTTCATCGACGACATCCTCGTCTACTCCAAGTCCGAAGAGGAACATGAACAACATTTGGAGATTGTCCTAGAAACCCTTAGACAACACAAGTTGTATGCCAAGTTTAGCAAGTGTGAGTTTTGGCTGGAAGAAGTTGGATTCCTGGGACACATCTTGTCCGCAGGAGGAATTGCTGTAGATCCCGCCAAAATCAAAACTGTTATGGAATGGCAAGCCCCAACCACATAAACCGAGGTCCGCGCTTTTCTTGGATTAGCCGGATACTACCGCAGATTTGTAGAAGGTTTTTCGAGCATCGCTCGACCAATGACCCAACTGCTGAAAAGGGACAGGAAGTTTGAGTGGACTGACAAGTGCGAAGAGAGATTTCAACAGCTCAAAAGTAGATTGACAACAGCCCCAATCCTGATCATGCCGGATATCGCAAAGCCCTTTGATGTATATTGCGACGCCTCCAAGACTGGACTTGGATGCGTACTTATGCAAGAAGGCAAGGTTGTATCCTACCTTTCAAGACAACTCAAGCAACATGAACAGAACTACCCAACCCATGACCTCGAGCTTGCAGCCGTGGTCTTAGCCTTGAAAGTTTGGCGTCATTACCTCATGGGTAATCGATGCGAGATCTACTCCGACCACAAAAGCCTCAAATATATTTTCACCCAGAAGGAGTTGAACATGAGACAACGCCGATGGATCGAACTGATCAAGGATTACGACATGGAGATTCACTATCACCCCGGCAAGGCCAATGTGGTAGCGGATGCTTTGAGTCGACTGCCGTGCCAGTTGAACTCCATGCTCGCAACCGAACAGCCCAGCCTGCACCAAGAGTTTGAACAGTTCAGACTTGAACTTGTTAGTGAAGGATTCCTAGCCAGCATAGAACTGCAACCCACCTTGGTTGGTCAGATCAAGGAAGCCCAGAAAGACAATGCTAGCATTGATGGAATCAAGAAACAGATAGCCGCAGGAAAAGCCCCCGGATTCACCGTAGACGAAGCCGGAGTGCTTTGGTACAAAGAACGTCTCTGCGTACCATCGGACTCTAACTTGAAACAAGTCATTCTGCAAGAAGCCCATGACACCCTTTATTCAATCCACCCCGGAGGTACCAAGATGTACCAAGACCTAAAAGAACAATTTTGGTGGCACGGAATGAAGAGAGAGATCGGTAGCTATATCGCTAAATGTGACATCTGTCAGAGAGTCAAGGCAGAACATCAACGACCCGCCGGACTGTTACAACCCCTCCAGATTCGGAATGGAAATGGGACTCCGTAGGAATGGACTTTATCACCGGACTGCCCAAATCCAGCTAAGGCAATGATTCAATATGGGTAGTTTTCGATAGATTGACCAAAGTCGCCCATTTCATCGCCGTCAAAACCACCTATCAAGGCCCAAAGTTAGCTGAACTTTACATCTCCAGAATAGTCGCTGCACGGAACCCCCAAATCGATAGTGTCGATAGAGGATCACAGTTCACCTCAAGGTTCTGGCAGAAAGTGCATGAAGGACTAGGCACCCGCCTAAATTTCAGCACCGCTATCACCCTCAGACCGACGGACAGACTGAGAGAGTAAACCAGATATGGAAGACATGCTTAGAGCATGCGTGGAATACGGATCCAAGTGGGAAGACTGCCTACCTTACGCAAAATTCTCTTACAACAATAGTTACCAAGCCAGCCTACGATGGCCCCCTTTGAAGCCTTGTACCGAAGGAAGTGCCGTACCCCGAACTGGTCAAGTCGGAGAGAGCCAAGTTTTCGGCCCAGACGTTCTTCGGGAAGCCGAAGAGAAAGTCCACAAGATCCGAGAGTACCTCAAAACGGTGCAATCCAGACAGAAGAGCTACGCCGACAAAAGACGTCGGGAGATGACTTTTGAGATCGGCGATTTTGTCTATCTCAAGGTATCTCCCTTGAAAGGAATGCAAAGGTTCCAACTGAAAGGAAAGCTTGCACCCCGCTATGTCGGACCTTTCCAAGTCCTTAGCCGCCGAGGTGAAGTATCTTATCAACTGGAGTTGCCTGAAGAAATGTCGGCTGTGCACGACGTGTTTCACATCTCACTTCTCCGGAAATGCCTTGAAGTCCCGGAGAAGACCGAAGTGTTCAAGAACATCGATCACCGATCGGTGGATATCAACAAGGATCTGACTTACCGCGAAGTGCCGATTCACATCTTGGAAGAAGCTTACCGAACCACCCGCACCCGGAGTATCAAGTTTCTGAAGATCCAATGGAGCAATCATACAGAGGATGAAGCCACATGGGAACGCGAAGACTTCATGAAGAAGGAGTACCCAGATCTCTTTAGTACCTAACTTTCTTTTCGATCTCGGGACGAGATCTTTTGTAAGGGGAAGGGTTTGTAACACCCCAATTTTCAATAAAAAGAAAGTTAGAGAATTCCAGAAAACAAAATTTCAAACCAACAAAAACTTTTCTATTTGCATATAGTACCATGCATAGGACTTGTGCATGTGAGTGATATGCCATGATGATTGTTATTACTTGTATTTGATATGCTCTAAAACCCTAGTGTGATCATATGAAGATCACCAACCAAATAAATCAAAGAGGAAGAAATTCCATAAAATGCAAAACCCTAAAAACCCTCACATATGCTCTATGGCATTTTTATAAATTTTGACCCTAGACCTATTTGGTCTTCACCATTAGTTGAATAATGTTATTAAACACTTATTACAACTTTTGGAATCAAAGTTTCACAATTCAAATGAATTTCAAACACAAATCCCACTCACATATGATAATGGTCAATTTTGACAATTCTAGTCTGATCACCACTTTGAGCCCTTGCCATTCATTTTTCCCAAACCAATTCTTGCTAACTCTTTGCACCATTTCAAAGTCAACATCAAGGTGAACAACTTTGATGAAGATCACCATGCCAAAATCATCTTTGATCATGAGCAATGCTCATCCAAAGTCTTAACTTTTTAACATATTCAACATTCCTCACTTAGCCATTTTGGCCAATTTTTGAATTCTAACAAATCCACCACCACCTCAAATCACCTCTGGTCAAATACAACTTATATCAACACTCACTTTTCAAACACATTCACCATTTGAATTATTTCAAATTTGGACAATTTTGTAAATTCCAAAATCGGGCACTATTTGCAACTATTCCAAATAGTGATCTACCTCACCTAATCTAACCCAAAGCTATCCTACATTGTCCCCTGGTCCCCTCTAACCCTAAGTGCTGCATAGAAACCCTAGGGAGAGAGAGAGAACAAGCAAAGACATGGCCATGCTGGCCCATGCCGGCCATGTTCTTCTCCCCCTCTCATCCTTGCACCCCTGCCCTGGCCACCTCGCCACCGTGTGCCACCGCATCCCCTACGCCACCTAGCACCGGCCATTGTCGAGGTAGACGCCGGAGATCGCGCGCCCAAATTCGCCCGGCATGCCGCTCGCGTCGCGACCATGCGCGCCATGGACGCGCACTGGCCACGCGCCGCGTAGCCACCTCGCCCACGCCCTGGACCCCCTGCGAGCACCTTGAGCATCGCCGTGACACCGCAACAACGTTGGACAACAGCTCGACCACGACCCGCGCCCGCCGTCGCCGGAGAAGCCAACCCTGGTCCGCCGCGGACGCGACGGACATGGAAGAAACGCGACACCGCCAGGCCCTCCCCGACCAAGCTGTCGCCACCCAGAGGACCGTGGCGACGCCACGAACACACCTGCACCCTCGCCTAGCTCGATAGCTCACCGGAGCAGCCGCGCCCATGTCGCCCACCTCACTGCCCCGCAACCCTCTCTCGATTCTATAAATAGGAGGTTCCCTGGACCAAACCAACGACACCAGCTCACTCCCCACCTCTCACTGCCACTCAACCACCCCACCGTTCGTCTGATTCACGCCAGAGAAGGGCCAATCGGAAGCTCACCACCGCGGAAGCCCTGCAGCAATCGCCGGCGATCCCGACCACCTCATGCGACGCCACCTGTACCAAGAGAACCGCCGTCGTCCACAACTTCGTCAAGCACACTGCCAACCCTAGCTGGAGCCGCCGTAAGCTCTCCGACCCCCTACCCTCGCCGCCAGCACGTCGGGTTCTCGTCGGAGACGATGACGAACCACGGCCCTCCGATCCCCTTCTAATCCAACGTCTCCCGTTGATCGGTACCGCTTCGGCGTTTAAAAGCCGCTGACATGCGGGACCCCCTGTCAGGCAGCCCGCGCGTCTGTGGACCGTGGTGGGATGGACTGGGCCGTTTTATTTTGAATCTGGCCCAGTTTCGTTTCCCGCCGGCCTTTTAATTCAAACTAGATTTAATTAATTCAAATAAATTTGAATACTGCCTCCACTTTGAAAATCAATAGTTTCAAATTGGTAAACCAAATTTAGTGAATTTTATGTTGTTGGAAAGCTACTGAAATTCTCTACAACATGCCACTGGCCCCATGGTCAGATTCTTTGTAGAATAAATGTGATAAAAATAACAAGACAGGGACTTTTCCCTATTCAAATAATTCTTAAAAATCAACCAAAATAGATATTAAGTTAATTCCAACTCTAATAGCTCACATTTGACTTACACTAATTGTTTATGCAATAAAATGGTGTGGTCACTTTGTATGATCATGCCATAGTTTAATTAATGGATGATATGGCTAGTTTAACTAGTTGATATTGTCCAAAACTATTAAAGTAAATTATGTGGAGTATTACACTTCATTTAAACTTGTCTCACATGGATTCATGGGATGTTTGGACCCCTGGTCCCAAACTCTCTTATATGAATTACTTGAGATTTAAATCAAATGTAGTGTTATTTAAATGGTATGAGGTGATCCACCTCATTTAAATCATTTTCCCAAATGATGATGATGAACATTTGACTTAGGTCAATATGAGTTCATCCATGATTGTTTGAGAAATTAAATCTTAAGAAGATTTCAATGAGAGGAAATTATTTCTCAAGAACCCTATGGAAACTATCTTTTACATATGAAATACAAAGAAGTGAATTCTATTTAAACCCCACAACCCATGCACCCTAGTTAATTTATTTTGTGTGCATAGACTAGTTTGTGTGTTATATGTGATGTATGGAATAGCCATTGAACTAGTGAGTAATTATACTCGTATTCAAATTTAGACGGTAGCACCGGAGAGTATGCCGAAGAAGAAGGTTGCTACCAAGAGGAGGAGGAGGAACAGTTTGAGAACTACCAAGGCAAGCTAATATTCTTGCAAAGTGCAAAGCCCCTTGGGGCAAGGCACCATGTTTCTTATCTTTTCTTATATGAACCCATCCCAAGTTTTTACTTTACAAGTTTTTACTTGTTTTCTAAATGAGTTACTTTTATAGTTAACTTTGGTCAAAGTACAAGTTGATTACTAGAGTAGTGAGTTAGTCTTCTCCAAGCAAAGCAAGTTAGCACCCCTCATGAATTAGAGCTAGTGCTAATGAATTAAAACTTGACTACTCTAGATGGGAACAATGTGAATTTGAAGGATTTTTGAAACCTTGGAATGAAGATGCATTCCATTGAATGATTTTGAAGGTGAATGTGAACAAGAGAAGATGGTGATTTTTGATAAAACAATGATGTTGGTTTGAATGCGATACCTTTCCAATTATTAAGTACCCCCACAATACCTGATTATGGGTAGGGCTTAACTGGAAGTTTATGCGTCTTAGTATGGGTTCCCTCTAAACAAGCGTCATCGGGGTTATGCCGAAAGCTGCCTCTACCACAAAAGAAATGATATGATATGATGCGAAATGAGGTGAATGTCCGGCCCAAGCCTGTGCAGTTCCCAGGTTGACTTCTTCACTGGGAGGCCAAGCTCATGGGGAGAGGTGCTCATACTAGGATTTGTAAGTGAAAGGTTATGGTTGATGATCCGTGTACTGTGTTACGATGATTCGGGGAAATCCCGACGGATGAAATCAAATGTTGTGGCACAAGTGTGCAACCTCTGCAGAGTGTAAACCTATTCGAATAGCCGCGTCCACGGTTACGGACGGTTGGAAAGGCCATACAGTTTCCGATGTCATATCTTTGAAAATGATGTTGAAAAGGATGATGGTGAAATGACTTGTGGTGAATTGAATTGAAATCACCACTTGAATGGTGGGAATGACACTAATGTTCCCACTTGAGTTAGTTAGCACTTGAATAAGCTTTTCTCAACTTTGTGAACAAAAACTAGCTTTATGCAAATAAACTAGAGCTTAGCAAACCATACTAGAATGTCTAGCACTTACATTAGTATTAGTTTGCGAGTACTTAAAGTACTCACGGCTTTGTCCCTGGCTATTCAAATGGCCAGAGTATGAAGATGACCAAGGAGATGACCAGCAGGACGCCTACGACAACTAAGCGCCTTCCGACGTCAAGCGTTGGCCTGTGGACTAGAGAGTCCTTGTATCTTACGCTTCCGCTATGTTGAACTATGAACTTGTGTTTGTTCGTTGATCAATAGATCAACTATTCGTGTAATATGGATCATGTGATTCCAATTTGTAAGACTTATGGTTTGTAATGAATGATGACTATGATACTTAACTATTATGCCTCGCAACAACAATATTCCTGGGATTGCGATGTATGACATAATAGGCATTCGGACTTAAAAATCCGGGTGTTGACACTAACTGCATCGTTAAACCGTCGCGTCTCTGATAAGGGAGCTCTGCCCGATCATACGTTTCGGGAAGGAAGAAGCTCCCTATTGAAAATTGGGGTTTGCAGTTAGAGACTTGCTTCTGCAGGAACTGCCGCTCTTGGACAGAGACTTCACCTGGTCCAACCTCCAACACCCTCCGATTCTGACGAGAATTGACAGAGTTTTCATCAATGCAAACTGGGACACTCTCTTGCCTAATACAACGTTACATTCTGTTCCAAGGATCACCTCGGATCACTGTCCGCTGAAGATTGAAGCCTCTACTACGATTCCTCGACCCAGGATTTTTCGTTATGAAAATAACTGGAAATACAGACAGGGTTTTGTGGACTTGATAGCTCAGACTTGGCGGCAATTTCCCCTGCCTGCGGACACGGCTAAGTGTCTAGCTCAAAATCTGAAGCAACTAAGAAGGAATATTGGAGCTTGGAGGAAAACTTTAAAATCTGACAGAGTATTGTTGGATACCAACAAGTTTGTGCTGGCTTTCTTTGATTGGCTTGAGGAAGGGAGGCCCCTGTCGCAACTTGAAGTTTTCTTCAGAAGCATGGTCAAACAAAAGATCGAGGACCTAGTTCACATCATTGCTGTGGCGGCTAGGCAAAGGGGGAAGATCAACTGGTGTGTACTGGGCGATGAAGACACAAGGTTTTACCATGCAAGAGCCTTGGCTAGATGCAGAAACAATCAGGTCAAGGTTAGTTTCCATGAGGGACTACCTCACTTCTCTCAGGAGGCCAAGCTAAACATTATGACATACTTTTATAGAAATATCATGGGGACAGCAATACCCTCTTCCTTGGTTCTGGATTTTCAGCATCTATACCCAAATAGGATAAACCTTTCTAGTTTATCTCAACCCTTCAGTGAACATGAGATTCTTTGTGCTATTAAAGGAATTCCAAGGGATAAAAGTCCAGGACCTGATGGCTTTGGCTCGGGATTCTATCAGGATTTTTGGCAGATAATCAAAAATGATATTCTAAAATTCTTTGATCAGTTCTATCGAGGTGAACTGAAACTTCAAGGCATCAACAGATCTTTTATGATCTTTCTACGCAAAAAGGAAAATAACAATGAACCAACCAACTACAGGCCGATCTCACTGTTAAACTGTACGGTTAAATGGATTACCAAGATCCTTGCAACACGTCTCCAAGCCAAGATTAAGCTTCTAGTCGACGCAGACCAGTCAGGCTTTGTCAAAACGAGATGCATTGCGGATAATTTTATGTATGCAATGGATTTGGTGCAAACTTGCAGGAAGCGTAAGAAGAAGGCAATGATATTGAAATTGGATTTCAGTAAAGCTTTTGACACCGTCTCATGGGAAGCCCTTTTCTCTATCATGCATATTAGAGGTTTTGATGGGAAATGGATGTCTTGGATAGAAGAACTGCTCACCTCGGCCAAAACAGCCATTCTGCTCAATGGAATACCTGGAAAATGGATTAACATTAAAAGAGGTTTACGGCAGGGGGATCCATTATCCCCACTGTTGTTCATTGTGGTGGTGGATATTCTTCAGCAAGCCATCAAACAATCTGCCCTCAATGGACTGCTTCGCCACCCTATTTTAGAGGATCAACCATGTCCGGTGTTACAATATGCTGACGACACACTTATTGTTCTACAAGGAGATGTACAGCAAGCACGTATCTTAAAGGAAATTTTGGACAGCTTTGCAATCTCCACTGGGCTCAAGATTAACTACAATAAATCGACTTTCGTCCCCATAAACCTGTCCTTACAAGAAGGAGAGGAAATCGCGGAGGCTCTCAACTGTGAAGTGGCCTCCTTCCCCCAGACGTACTTGGGCCTACCCCTCTCCGATTCTAAACTGCCAAAAGAGGTTTTTCTACCTTATATCTCTTCGGTAGAAAAAAGAATTAGTTTCTCTCTAGACTTTATCACCCACGGGGGAAGGCTTACACTTACTAAATCAGTTTTAACCGCCTTGCCTGCATATATTATGTCGTGTATCCAGCTCCCCCAATGGGTTATTGATGAAATAGAGAGACTGTTGCGAGCTTTCTTCTGGAAGGGCAAAAGTTCAGTGAATGGCAGTGACTGCTTAGTTGCCTGGGATCATGTTTGTAGGAGCTTGGAAGAAGGAGGACTGGGCATCAAGAACCTTAAAATTCAAAACCAATGCCTTCTCACGAAGTTTGCTCACCGTTTCTTGACTGAACCCAATTCTCCATGGGCCAGATGGGTTTCAGCCGCCCATCTGCAAGATAAGGACTTAGGAGACAGTTCTGCACATCACTCTAGAGCCTGGAATCAAATCAACAGTTTGATTGAGACTTATAGAAACACTACTTGTGTGCAGATTGGGAATGGGATTAGTACATCCTTATGGAAGGACAAGTGGACAACTTCAGGTCCTCTTTGCCTACAGTTCCCGGCTCTCTTCTCACACGCCATCAGACCGAATATCTCGGTCGCCGACTGTTGGAGGAATGGATCTTGGGTAATACCCCTGAAACACATCACTTCCGAGAGGGCAGCTCAGGAGAAGGACGTGGTGTTGCTTTTCTTGCAATCCTGCACTCTTCAATACACAGAAGGGGATAAAAGGGGTTGGCGCTTCGATATGTCGGATTCGTTTTCCGTCAAAAATCTCTACAATATCATCAATTGGGGTGGCTTAAGACATGTCAGTTTTGACTCAATTTGGAATTGTGCTGCACCAAAAAAATGCAAGCTCTTTGCTTGGCTGCTGAGTAAAGGGAGGATCAAAGTGAGATCAGTTTTGATACGACAGAACATTGTTAATGATGACAGTTGCCCCTTTGGGTGTAACGCGAGAGAGACGGTGGAGCACTTTGCTTTGGACTGTACACATACGACCCAAATCCTTGCTCTACTAGGGATTGACCTGGCCGGTCTTTCCAATCTTTCTGATATTTTTGATGCCGCCAGAGATAGATGTGCAGGCCCAAAAAAGAAAGCCTGGGATCTAGTCATTACAGCAGCGTTGTGGAGCATTTGGCTGTCTAGAAATAGAAAGGTTTTTGATGATCTGCAGATTCCAAACCATATTGTTGCCCAACAATGCATCGACACATGCAAACTATGGTCGGCTAGAGCCAGGAAAGAGGAGAGAGTTGCGCTCTCCCTCTGGTCTTTAGGTTGGACAGTGTGAGAGAGGTTCTTTGGTCTGTTCCTTGTGATGTTTTCCTCGTTGTTTTTTTTTTCCTGTATAGTCTATGCTCTGTCCTCCCTGTTTTTCTCAGGTTTTGTAACTTCTTGAGCTGCCTTAGCTCCTCTTTTTAATAAAATTGTAGGTAGGGGTGATCCCCTTCCGATTTCCTCAAAAAAAAAATCAGAGACATGTATTGTTCGGAACAGAAACATGTTTCTTTCAAGCAAACAGAACAACAGAAATGGCAAACCAGTATGGAACTTTAATACTGTATTATATTCGAGGAACGGATGATGCCAAGCAATATTTGAGTCTCAGATAATCCACAATGTAGTGACTAGTGAGTGTGCCTAACGATTCTGATGTCCACCTAACCACCTTCATTTTGTGTGCATCGACAAGTAGCCACAAAGTCCGCAATAGTGGACTGTGGAAGTATGTTCAAATACTCTAGATTTCCATCAGTTTATTGTTTAACTCGGTAACCATAATCATGCCAACCTTCTATTTTCCTAATATAACTTTCAGCCCTTCACTTGTTGCTTTGATCAGTTGAATCCTAATAATGGTACACTCTGTGACTGGCTGGTAAGCTTCTTCTTTATTTTGCCATTTGTATCAATAGAAAGAACTTATCTTTTCAGTATTAGGTGACAATGTGTAGCTGGGAGAGTGATGCATGAAAAGCCAACAACCTTGAAAGTATGGTCACATAAGCTCTAATTATTACTGATCTTTCTGCAGAAAATGAAAGGTGTCTTCTCTCTCGTTAGTGCTAGACCTTCTGCACAAACAGAATGTGACATGTCATGGAGGCATCAATCATTCTGGTCCATGAATTCGAGGGAAAGGTGCCAAGCCACAAATCTCGACAAAATCATACCTACAGTTCATAAGCACAGGATGACCAATTTCACTGTCTAGCTTCCGTTTCTTCTTTTCATCTGTGGGTTCGTTTTTATTTTACTTTATTCGGAATACTGTGGGTCCTGCAATTAATTAATGGGCATTGCAAACACATTGCTGAAGTAAACATATTGATGTTATCTACACTCTATTCGTCCATGTACCTTGCCTATTGTGTCTTTTTGTGCTCTCATAATGTTGCCTTGACTTGATTTATTTTTGTACTGTGATTTCTGTCCTTTAGTTCTCAGATTGCATCATGTAGATTTGATTTATCCTACTATCATATCATATGTAATGCCTTTTCGGTGCTCAAATCGCATTGTTTGTCATCTTGCCATCAACCTGTCTTTTGCTCAAATTATGTCACCTTGACTTGATTCATTCTTGTACTCCCTACTATAAGTTCTGTCATTGAATGTGCAGATTATGTTGCACTACATAATTAATTCAACCTACTAGCTTAGGTATATTTCCCCCTTTTTTCAAATATCATGGAGATATTCAATAGAATCGCAAGAATTTCAGTTCAAGCAACAACTTGAGAGGAGGAAAATTCTAATATAAATTTTAGGAGTATGATGACGGTGGTGCGGTCCCAAAAAGGTATGCATGAAGTACAAATAAATGCCTGCATGCTTTTCAAAAAGCATAAACACGTGTACTCCTTTTGGTCCATAATACTTTGTCGTGGTCTTAGTTAAAATTTGAACTAAAACCACGACAAGAATAATGGAACGGAGGGAGTACTAACATATTTCCCTTGATCTCATTAGTTCTTTTTTCCTTTGGAAACTATACATATGCAGATATGCTGCATGAGAAGGTGAGTGATTCAAGTGCTCGTATGCACCAGTACTTCATTTGCCCTTCTGTTTCTAAAGGTAAAAGTTAGAATTGCTCATCCGTTATTACAAACACCACATGAGTACGCAACCTAGAACATGAGTACTTGAATCCAAACAATCCAAGAAAAGGTTGTAGCTTGGACCTACTCCCTCTGTTCCATTTTTTGTAAGTCCTATTCTTGTCCTAAGTCAAACTTCTTTAAGTCTGACCAAGTGCGTGAAAAATGTGAAAACATCTGCAACATCAAATATATAAGTATGAAAATTAATTTTATGTAAATATAATAAAACTAATTTGGTGGTATATATTTTGATATAATTTTCCATAGACTTGGTCAATTTTAAAGAAGTTTGACTAAGGTATATTAAGAACTTCAAATAAATTGAAACAGATGGAGTATATTTGATTTCAGTAGTTTGTTGCTTAAGTGCATAAACATGTGCGGAAGTTTTTACAAGCACACAAAATTAATATTAGTTAATGTAACTGAATTGGGTATATTTTCTTTAAGATAAATATTTTAATAAATCGCATGCAACCAATAGTGTTTTAGAGGGTACAGTTAAGAAGGTACTCATCCAAGTGCTAGTGATAATCTTCCCTTCGGATAGCACTTGAATAGATCTTCTCGATTACACAAATGACATTTACAAAACTGAATAATATAAGACTTTAAGGTACACTATGTAATGTGTGCAACTCCATCGGTTGCATTTGTTTTGTCTTCTCCATTATGGTACTCGCAAACTAAGACTTTACGTCCATGAAGCTAAGAGCCAGCATCCCAGCAACCAATACTTATAGGTCTATGTATATATCTTACTCTCCTAGGCGCATACTATATTTATGTTCTCAAGAAAGACACATACTATATGTGCAAGGGACAAAACATGCACGGCCGTATGAGCCACAAGGAATGTTTCTAATGTAGTGCCATTGGACCGTCACGATTTTGTGCTCCCTCAGTAGGTGTATATATGTTAGGGTTCTATGTCCCCATTCTAGGAGCCAATATGTTGAGATCACGATGCATAGTCCCAAGTGATTAGCACTAACTCATGTTATATTGTGATCCAAATTCCAAGAAGAGGCTAACTTCTGACGAGCGGAGCGAGGCCCGTCGCCGGTAGGCTTGGGCCCACACCGAGGCCCAGCAGGTGCACCTGGGGGTGTGGGAGGCGAAGCCCCCCGCGGTACGGATCGTTGCCACCGTCTATATATTTTCCCTGTAAGCCGCCGCTAGGGTTTCGTCGCATCATTGTACACCCACGGCGTTTGTAAACACCACCGAAATAGTGAAGTTTTGCTGGCTGGCGCCCGTGGTTTTTCCCTTGTGTGTTGCAAGGGTTTTCCACGTTAAAATCTCGTGTCCCCTGCAGTATTTTACTTTTCGTTCTTCGTTTATTGTGCATCTCGATTATAACAAGTGGTATCAGAGCCCGTGTTCTTTGGATCTAGGGTTTACGAGATGTCGTCACTGAAGTTCGATCTACCGCAGCTGGACTACACCACGAGATTTGCTTTGTGGCAAGTGAAGATGAGGGCGATTCTCGCCCAATCTTCAGATCTGGATGAAGCGATCGATGCTTTCGGCGAGAAAGCGAAGGATACTTGGACCGATGCGGAGAAGCGGAAAGACCGTAAGGCTTTATCGTTGATTCAACTCCATCTGTCCAATAATATTCTGCAGGAAATGCTGCAGGAGAAAACCACCGCCGAGTTATGGGTCAAACTAGAGGAGATATGTTTGTCCAAGGATCTCACGGGCAGATTGCACGTGAAGATGAAGCTGTTCTCGCATAAGTTGCAAGAGGGAGGTTCGGTAATGAATCACCTATCTTCCTGGAAAGAGATTGTTTCTGATTTGCAGTCTATAGAAGTTAAGTATGAGGATGAGGATTTAGGTCTTCTTCTTTTATGCTCGCTGCCTAATTCTTTCAGTAATTTTCGTGACACCATATTATTGAGCTGCGACAAACTAACTCTCGCGGAAGTTTATGATGCTCTCCAACAAAAGGAGAAAATGAAATCTATGGTGCAGGCTGAAAGTTCGTCCTCCAAGGCGGAGACATTAGAGGTCCGTGGCAGGCCTGAGCAGCGAGATAACTACTACCACAACAACAGAGATAAGAGCAAGGGCGACAGAGGTCGCTCAAAGTCCAAAGGACGTGACAAGTTCTGCAGGTATTGTAAGAAATCTAACCACAATATTGATGATTGTTGGAAGCTGCAGAACAAGGAGAAAAGGAACGGAACTTACCAACCGAAAAATAATGATGGTAATGGTAAGGCTGCCGTTGTCACCGGTAAGGGTGAGGCTACTGTTGTTGCTGGTAATGATGGTAGTGATAGTTCTGATGGAGATTGCTTAGCTGTCTTGGCTGCATGTGTTTCACGTGATGATGAATGGATTCTTGATACTGCATGTTCGTTTCATATTTGCTGTAACAAAGATTGGTTCAGTTCTTATGAGTCTGTGCAGAGTGGAGATTTTGTGCGTGTGGGGAATGACAACCAGTGCAGCATTGTTGGCATTGGTTCTGTTCAGATCAAGACCCATGATGGGATGACACACACGTTGACAGGAGTGAAACATATACCCTCCATGGCGAGGAATTTGATCTCTTTGAGTACCCTTGATTGTGACGGGTACAAGTACAAAGGTGGGAACAAACTTTTGAAGGTATCATCAGGTTCTCTCATTATTATGATTGGTGATATGAATTCTGCGAAATTATATGTCCTTAGAGGTAGCACTTTGCCTGGTATTGCTGCTGATGTTAGTTCTGATGAATCTAGTAAGACTAACCTTTGGCATAAGCATCTTGGACATATGAGTGAGCTTGGCATGACAGAATTGGCAAAGAGAGAGCTAATTGATGGCTGCGATTTAGGTAAGCTTGAGTTCTGTGAGCACTGCATCTTTGGTAAGCATAAAAGAGTAAAATTTAATGCTTCCGTTCATACCACCAAAGGCATTTTAGATTATGTACACGCTGATGTTTGGGGTCCGTCCCGTAGAACTTCTAATGGTGGTGCTAATTACATGCTTACTATTATTGATGATTACTCAAGGAAAGTGTGGCCATATTTCCTGAAACATAAATCTGATGTCTTTAATGCTTTTAAGAAGTGGAAAGTTATGGTAGAAACCCAAACTGAAAAGAAGGTTAAGATACTCCGTACTGACAATGGTATGGAATTTTGTTCAAATGAATTTGATGAGTTTTGCAGCAATGATGGGATGGTAAGACATCATACCATTCCGTACACCCCTCAACAGAATGGCGTGGCTGAACGCATGAACATGACCATTATTTCGAGGGCTCGCTGCATGTTGTCTAATGCAAAGATGCATAGAAGTTTTTGGGCTGAAGCAACCTCCACCGCATGTTATCTCATCAACAGGTCACCATCTGTTCCACTTGATAAGAAAACTCCAATTGAGGTATGGTCTGGTTCGCCTGCTGATTATTCAGATTTGAGAGTTTTTGGTTGCACTGCTTACGCTCATGTTGATAATGCAAAAGTTGGAGCCAAGGGCTGTTAAGTGCATCTTCCTTGGTTATGGTTCAGGAGTTAAGGCATATAGATTATGGAATCCTGAAACTAAGAAAATTGTGTTGAGCAGGAATGTCGTTTTTAATGAGGCGGTTATGTTTAATGATAGTCCGTCTACTGATATTTCTGATGCTATTGATTCTCCTGATGTTTCTGATGATGAGCAGCACCGAATTGGTGTGCAGGTGGAGCACGCAAAGGAGAATGAAAATGTGGTTCCTGAAACCAACAATGATGATAATGATGTTCCACCTTCACCACCTATTGTTTAGCGACAAGGACGGTCTATTGCTGCTGACCGCCCTAAGAGAAATATTGCACCTCCTACCCGATTAATTCAAGAATGTGATATTGTTGATTATGCTTTGAGTTGTGCTGAACAGGTGGAGCATGATATTGAACCAGCTACATATACTGAAGCCATTGTTTCGGTTGATAAAGAGAAGTGGGTAGGTGCGATGCAAGAAGAGATGCAATCGCTTGAGAAGAATGGCACATGGGATGTTGTGCACTTGCCTAAACAAAAGAAGGCTATCCGCTGCAAATGGATATTTAAAAGAAAGGAAGGTTTGTCTCCTAATGAGCCTCCACTGTTTAAGGCAAGGTTAGTAGCAAAAGGTTTCAGTCAAATTCCAGGTGTTGATTATAATGATGTATTCTCCCCGGTTGTGAAGCATAGTTCTATTTGTGCTTTCTTTGGTATTGTTGCTATGCATGATCTTGAGCTTGAGCAGCTAGATGTAAAGACTTTTCTGCATGGTGAGTTAGAGGAGGAGATATATATGGACCAACCTGAAGGTTATGTTGTGCCTGGTAAGGAGGATCTTGTTTGCAAATTAAAGAGGTCCCTTTATGGTCTGAAACAGTCGCCACGACAGTGGTATAAAAGGTTTGATTCATTTATGCTTACACATGATTTTGAGAGATCTCAGTATGATAGTTGTGTGTATATCAAGTTTGTTAATGGATCACCTATTTATTTGCTGCTATATGTTGATGATATGTTGATTGCTGCCAAGAGCATGAAAGAGATCACTATTTTAAAGAATCAATTAAGTAGTGAGTTTGAGATGAAGGATCTTGGTCCTGCTAAGAAAATACTAGGCATGAAAATTAAAAGGGACAGAAAGTCTAGTTTGTTGTTTCTTAGTCGGGAAAAGTACATTGAGAAAGTTCTTCATCGTTTTAATATGCATGATGCAAAGTCAGTTACTACTCCTATTGCTTCTCATTTCAAGTTGTCAGCTTTGCAATGTCCTAGCTCTGAAGATGATATTGAGTACATGTCTCGAGTTCCCTATTCTAGTGATGTTGGTTCCTTGATGTATGCCATGGTTTGTTCACGTCCTGATCTGTCATATGCTATGAGTTTGGTCAGTCGATACATGGCTAATCCTGGTAAAGAACATTGGAAAGCTGTTCAGTGGATTTTCAGGTACCTTCACGGCACATCAAAAGCTTGCTTAAGGTTTGGCAGGATTGGTGAGGGGCTCGCCGGATATGTGGATTCAGATTATGCTGGCGATTTGGATAAGAGAAGGTCCCTCACAGGTTATGTGTTTACTGTTGGTGGATGTGCTGTTAGCTGGAAGGCTACTTTGCAGGATGTTGTTGCACAATCTACTACCGAGGCTGAGTACATGGCTATTGCTGAGGCAGGTAAAGAGGCTGTTTGGCTGAAAGGTTTATATGCTGAGCTTTGTGGAAATAATTCTTGCATTAAGTTGTTCAGTGACAGTCAAAGTGCTATTTATCTTACTAAAGATCAGATGTTCCATGAGAGGACAAAGCACATTGATATTAAGTACCACGCAATTAGAGATGTGGTTGCAAAAGGTAAAGTGAAGGTATGCAAGATTAGTACTCATGATAATCCTGCTGATATGATGACTAAGCCTGTGTCCAAGTTTGAGCTTTGCTCAAGCTTGGTTGGTATAACTGTTTAGCCCAAGTGGCTATTGGGGCCAGCAAGTGTTTTCTTTGTTGATTCAGGTGATTGTTGAAGTTCATGCTACAAGGAATTTGTCTCAAGGTGGAGTTTGTTATATTGTGATCCAAATTCCAAGAAGAGGCTAAATTCTGACGAGCGGAGCGAGGCCCGTCGCCGGTAGGCTTGGGCCCCACCGAGGCCCAGCAGGTGCACCTGGGGGTGCGGCGGGCGAAGCCCCCACGGTACGGATCGTTGCCACCGTCTATATATTTTCCCTGTAAGCCGCCGCTAGGGTTTCGTCGCATCATTGTACACCCACGGCGTTTGTAAACACCACCGAAATAGTGAAGTTTTGCTGGCTGGCGCCCGTGGTTTTTCCCTTGTGTGTTGCAAGGGTTTTCCACGTTAAAATCTCGTGTCCCCTGCAGTGTTTTACTTTTCGTTCTTCGTTTATTGTGCATCTCGATTATAACAACTCAAAAGCCCATAGAAATCTTTCATGTCCTATTCTATCTGCAGTTGAAAGATACAGATCACAGGTCTTCTAATACATGCTAAACTTCCTATGAGTTGAATAAAAATTTGATGTCTTTGGCACCTCTATTTGTTCGAAAAAATAAAATAAAAACCTTCGTGTTGGTAGGAGAAATGAACAGCTAGACTAATAGTAGGACAAGGCCTAATTGTTTGATTATCCTTATAATTGCTGAGGATAGATCAGATTTTGCCTCAACTTCTATACAGTTTTGTGACTGTGCATTATTGCATACAAATATATTGCTTGTACTTATTAATTCACTTAGGTCCTTTATAGTTTCTATATAGTATGATCATTTCAGTCAAAATGTTTAGGAGCGCCTGCAATTTCCCACGTTCCTACTGAAATCAGTTTTCCTAATGAAACCAGTTAACCCTTTATCATGAAGGTCATCGACATATTTGTTAGAAAATACTTTTAATTGGAGGCGAAGAAGGCTTGCTGCTGCCTTTGGCTAGTTGGTGACGACCAGTATCAATCTTTCAGAAGAGCTACATGTCAAACAACTAAACATGGTAGAGTGACCTTTACACATGATACCCTCTAGCTAGTATTTATTTTCAATCTAATTTATTTATTTTTTTCATGAAAATTTGCAATCTACCTTTGCTTGCGTGGGCAACTAGGGCGCAGAAACCAGTCCATTGTAGAAGCGGTATATCCATTAAAATCTAGAAACATCATCAAAAAATCTGGCTCGGGTCGGGACCAGTTATATCTTGTTTGATTAACAAGATAACTAATCAAAAAAGTGTAAGTTTTTCTGAGGGACCAAAGCCAAACTATGTGGCAAGTGAAGTGAAAATAAATACTTAATTTTTTTGTGTGGACCATAAGTGAGAATATTTAGTATTTAAATAGAATAGTATACTTATATTTAGTATTTTTTTTGGTTATCATAGAGTCCATAAGTGATCAAGTTAAACTTTCATATTTTCATTAAATTATCCTAGTATTGTGATAAAACATAGGTGAATCAGGATACTAATTTGAATATGTAAATCATACTTTACCCCCAAAAAATGTGTTCTTCTTCCAATGTTCACCGTATACAAAATTGGTTATTGTGAACCTACCAGCATCCCCAATAGAGGCCCTCAAAGGGCGCCCCAAACAGCTACTCGGTGTGCTAGAACAAAAAAATTGCGCCCAGCCGTGCGCTCCAAATTGGTTTATGTCTAGCACGGCCCAATAACTTGTCCAACCTCTGAAAGTGTATGGAGCTTCCATGTATGGTTTTGGTAACTAATGGCAATCTCTATGGACTAATGTTTGCATTGAGTTTTACTTGTAAATTTTTTCCATAGACAATGTTTGAACCATGTGTCTGCTTCAAGGTTAAAAGAAGTAGAAAGTGAAGATGATGAATTGAGAACCAAGGCATTAATCAAGGAGTGATCCGAAGATTGGTCATGAGAGAGTAGAGCTAATGTCAAAGTATGTTTTGAAGAAGAAGATGGAGTGCATTACATCTTGTTGTGGTCAAGATCGTCATCGTCTAGCTCATGTGAAATACGCAAGGTTAAGGTTTGTTCTTGATAGGATTTCTTTCTTATCAGTCTCGTGGTATTAGTTGGGAGACATGTTTATAGGATAATTTTCCGTGCTATCAAGAGGGCTTTCGAGTGAGTAACTTGGTCGTCGTTCGGAGAGCTCAAAAACTTGCATGCTTGGCATTATCTTTCTTGGTTCTTATCAATGAGATGATTTAGATCTTGTGTTGATCTCCATGACAAGCTCGAGTTCATCGAAAACGGTTCCCATATGCATTCTCTACTGCGCTTTCGATATTGGAGGTTTTACCGGTTTTTCTTTTATAAATAGGTCGAACCTTTCATCATTTGGTTTTGTCTTCCCTTGCTGGAATATGATGATTATATGTATGATCTTTTAAAGTTTTTTGCTAGCTTCGTAACGAGCTCAAGATCATTTAAATTGAAGTTTAGGTGCTCAAGTAATGGTTGTTTTCGTGTTGATGTTTTGTGTTTGGGAGGCTGCAGTCTTTGGTGCTGACAGAAAATGTATTTTCGTTCTGTATGCAGTCCGGACTCCCCATCTCTATAGGCCATAGTACTCGGTGTTAAGTGCTTTGCAATGGCTAGTTGTTGGGCGGACTTATGTAAGGCCTCCCGCTTCTTCCCCAAAGGTGGGCCACGACTTGGAATTCATTTCCCCATCATTGTTGATCTCCAAAATATTGATTACTCTATATTCCTCCTAGTATTTTTTTGCATATTCTTAGGAGAAAAGAGAGAGGAGATATAGATCTACAATTTCACCAATCAATATCCTCTCTAAGTGAGGGGAACATAGTAGATCTAGGTATTGGAGTTTTTGTGGATTTCGTCACTTTCTTCCTCTCTTATTCTCCCAATAGCTTTTGTATCCTTGGTGGAATTTGAGAGAGAAGGATTTCAGCGCCTTGTGTATTCTTGCCATTGCATTTGGTGCATCGATTTGAGTTCTCCGCTGTGATACATGGAGGTGAAAGTTCGTGAGTATATTTATTCGGGAGCTTGTTCCTCTTGGGTCCTTGGACCCTAGATGGTGACTTAGTGGAATTCTTCGATCCTCCAATTAAGTTATGGTGATTCTTCAAGCGTGAGAATGTGGTGGTAATTTCTTGGGAGACTCCAATTAAGTTGTGAAAATTCCTCAAGCGTGATTATTTGGTGGCTATTTTTTGGGAGCATCCAATTAAGTTGCGGAGATTTCCCCAAGTTTCTACGGGTTTGTGACTGCCCTCAAGGGTCCCTTAGTGGATTGAGGATTTCCTTTTTGGTGGGAAGGCTCGAGGAGAATGCGGGGATGCCTTAGTGGTGTTTGGAGTACTTTGTACTCCACACCGCTCCAACGGAGAGTAGCACTCGCAAGAGTGTGAAATTCAGGATACATTGTCATCTCCGCGTCACCTCAGTTATTCCTATACCCAAACTCTTTACATATGTAATTTACTTTGTGATAGCCTTCGTGATTGATGTTATATATATTGCTATCACATATGTGTATTTTGCCTAGCATAAGTTGTTGGTGCACCTAGGTGAACCCTAGTTGATATATATTTCTTGATTGACAAATTAAACAACAATTTTATTTTGCATTTATTAAGCCAATCTCGTAAAAGTTTTGTATCGCATATTCACCCTCTCCCTATAAGCGACATCAGTTTCCTTACAGCCTCTACAGGCCGTCCCCGACCCACATGGGGCATCATGGGTCCCGGACACAACTCATGGTCAAATCCACGTAGGATACCGATAGTCGGGTACCACACGCTAGCGACCCAACCCCATTTCTCCCACCACATCGCATCGCCTCTTGCTCGAGGCCGCTCCCACTTTGCGTAATCACCACCGCCACAGCCTATTTCGACATCGATTATGGACCAACCACGCCTCACCTACGCCGACCGCACCTCCCATGTCGCCTCTCCCCGCTTCCTCATTGTTATACACTACACAGAAGGTGCGGCGACCTCGCGCGCCCGTCTTGCTCGCAAGTTGTTCGGTTCTTTGGTTGTGACGGTTTTTCGCCTCTCTTGTTATTTGCTTAGTTTTTATTTATTTATAGAATACAGATAGAGACGACGAGATGATGATGCACGCGTCCATGGAGGAGGAAGGCATTGCCGCCGCGATGAAAGCGAGCACTTCATGATTATTGCCGCTACAAGCGGATGAAAACAACGCTCCCAAACGCGGAGGTTCAAATCGTGAGAGAAAGAAATCAAAGCCAAGACAGAGAATGGAGGAGCATGTCATGCTCTACACCAAATATTTCGCTAATGATTCTACTTATACCCCCAAAGGATTTTTGCAAGTGATTTAAGATGAACACGAAGTTGCTCATGACACTAGTGCATGGTGTGGGAGAGTACGATAATTACTTCATGATGAAGAAAGACTGCATTCGATCCCTGGTTTCTCATCAATTCAAAATTGCACCGCAGCATTGAGGATGCTTGCATATGGAGCTCCTAGAGATGCAAAAGATGAGTACCTACGCATGTCTGAGTCCACAACCACTGAATTCATGTATAGATTCTGCAGGGTAGTGGTGGGAAAGTTCGGGTCGGACTATTTAAGAGGTCCAAATGAAAAAAGATACATCATGGCACAAAATGAATCAGGAATTTTCTAAGATACCGGAAGCATCATTTGCACCACTAGTCATGGAAGAATTTTCCATTCTATTGGCAAGGTTTGTACAAAGGGCATCATGGATATTGTAGTGTGGTACCAGAAATTGTGGTAGACTATGACCTATGAATTTGGCATGTTTTTTTTTATATGGCGCTTCAGTGCTTTCTGGTGTTTGGTAAACTTGTTGAAGGCCATGGCTTGCAACTACGAGATCATATATCTAAGATGGTCGAGACTTGTGAAGATAATCGACGACCCTCTAAGTTAAAAGAATTCTCACTTTGCTTCGCGACAAGAGAGTTGCAGGAAGGATGCCGACCGAATATTTGGTGTGCTACAATCTCTATTTGTTGTTGTCAGGTACACGACACTTCATTGGTCTCAAGAGGATATGCGGAAGATGATGAATGCTTGCATGATCATGCAGAACATGATTATCGAGAATGCTTGCATGATCATGCAGAACATGATTATCAAGAGTGAGTGCAAGTCTTCATCAATGGGTGATCATCTTTGTGATCACCAGGGCCCTCTTTTCGTTGTTGATCACCAAGTGTTTGCGGATTTTCTCGCCATGCATGTGGAAGTCCGCGGTGTAGATGCTCATGCGTAACTTCAAAATAATCTTGTGGAGCATCTGTGGGGGATCAAATCTGTGGGGGATCAAATGAGTTGCAACTTGTCGAAGTTGAACTTCATTTTTTTGAATTATTTTATCTCTATTTTTACTTATTGTAAAACTATTTATTTCTCTCGTAAACCATTTATGATGTATTTTACTAGATTATTAGAAAAATTGTTGAAATTGCAAAAGTAAATGAAAAACCTAGTCGGATAGGTTGTTTGGGGACATGACTTGGCACACGTGCCCCGCAAAAGCGTCAGCCTAATGCCCTCATTTGATTTGTTCAGCGTCAGACGCATTTTGAGGGAGGCTGCTCGCTCTAAGTCCGCATAAGATCTTTATGTACAAGAGAATGAAGGCCACTCTCAACAATTATCAAACAACTGACCAAGCAAAACTTTCTTGTTCAATATTTGATAATTCAAGAGCACAAAGCTGAAAATATTGAGCTTTATTTAAGAACAAACTAAGCACCCAAACTTTGCCAACTACTATCCTTTGTATGTCAAGTTGTCAACACAATATGGCACTGCCTACCATCACTAATAGTAATTTAGGAAAGAACAATAAAACGGTTTAGGAGACCAATGTTGTGAAGACGACGGTGGCAAGTTCCCCTAATTCATTATCCGAAATCTCACCCACTGAGAAACAATGACATATTAAGACAGAGAGAAAATAAAATGGTTAAGAACATCATGACAGATTGATTGTAAGTATACTGAGTCAACCGAATGTGTCTGCGTCATATGAACTCGTGAAACCACTTCACTTATATTATAGTTCAACAATTCCTAGCGCAAGGAGAACATGAGATGTTGTATTGAAAAAAAATAACTCATCTGGAAATGGGTGATTCCGCTCTCCTTAATATCTAATAAAACACTAATTGGACTAAGGGGTCTTAACTTGGGAGATAAATATGGCACTAAAAAAAGAATAAGAGTATGATACATGAGAATTGAGTTTCTAAGCCAAATTGTTCATATTTAGGATGAGCCATAAATATAAATGATATCATGACTTTGAACAAAATAAGGATTTCGATCTGACATGTATATATGAAATACTAAAATTGTCATACAATTAGAACATTGATAGGCAGAAAACTTGTAAGAGAAAAATAGACAACAGAACTTGGATTATTTTTTACAAAATATAAATAAACCGATAATTTTCGATATTTCTAGACTATTGACAGCCTATATGAACTGGATCTTAGTAGATGGATTCCCTATCCCGAACTTCCTTGCCTCAATGCTAAGCATGTTACATCCGAGGTCAGTAAACAAATTAGAAGAAATACTCTTACAAAGTAGTTCCCATATCACCATATGCTATAGTCATTAACTATTTATATAGTTTTTGCTTGGCCATGAACTGGCTCAGTATTGTTCATTCAGCTGTACAAAAGAGAGAGAAAAGCGTAACCATCAGATGACTTGAATTAATCTGCAACATTATAAATTAACTAATGAGCAATACGGACTGCAAGTTTTACCGGGCCAAAGTAAGCTTAAGATGATAAAGAGAAAATATGAGATTGCAGATAGCTGCAAATAGTCATGAAATTTGCTTGATACAAAAAGGAAGAAGCAGGACCGCAGGAGACAAATTTCTTACCTCAACATGGACTAAGCACTGGACATCTAAACTGTAGCTCAAGCAAATAAATCATCTGTGCATACGGAAGGAAAATATATATATCAGGTCACATAGTTTGAAGTGGAAAAACACAGCACCAAGAGGCATTCTGAATAGGAGAAATGCTTATCACATCATTGAAATCGTGTGTAGCATTCTTTTTTCCAGAAAGGTTTAACAGTTGATGCATCAACTTTGCATTTGCGAACGCCAACCGTTCAAAAATCGCACAATGACGTTGCTGCAAAATACTTGACTGGTTATGAATAGGAAATAGAGAACAATTTTTTTTTGTCCTGTCTGTGTTCACAAACCAGGCATCAGAATATACATGAAAGCTTAAATGAGACTAAAGGAGAGGAAAGTGGAGTAGGTGGTGACCTTCAGCGATGTGAAGGAGGCACAAGCATTGTGATTGTGGCCGAGATGGATCTCACAAGGAAACAGGGAGTGCCGTAAAGACTATTCAAATCATCTGCCAGTGTGAGTTTCAAGAAGGGCATATAGGACTATTATAAACACAAACAATCATAGTTGACCCTAGTAGCCTCCACAGAAAAAAAGAGAAGAAACTGTGTCAGTTTCAAGAAGGGCATATAGGACTCACAAATTAACCTATATATTTTCTTACTAAAAGAATAGAATTAAACTTGTAAATAACCTGTTGTTTGCTGACATTCCCTACGATACAATAATAAAACAGAACATATTTAATCATCGGGCGGAAACATCGAACATCAGAATAGTAACATGTGGACTTATGAAAATTATATAGTAACAAATGGGAAGGAGTATCTTCTATTGTTGCTAATCGGATAGAATGAGTGCAAAGTCATGTATGCCTATTGAGCTGATGAATAAACTAACTTGTTCCAAGGAAGCAAAGCTGGCCTTTTATAAGCACTTCTCCTTTGCAGAAAACACACAAGTAAATGAACAAAAAAATACATAAATAAAAGGGAAAACTATACAGACGTAAGAAAATAGTGTTTAGCCGCCATGATTGATTCATAGAGATGGTGGCGTGTGTATAGAAATCTACTAACTCAAGTAGTGGCATGATTGTACAGGGCCGTGGGAAAATGCAATGGACTGGATTAGGACACAATATAGGAGCTTAAGTTGTTGGCACCAAACAAATATATGGGAAACTTGATTTGTGAAGACCCATCCATTAGCTAAAACATTGACCTCAATGAGTATATTGGAGATGTCAATTCTGGGATCCTGTACATTCACATACTGCTTGACTTCTTTTCTGCTTAATTCCCACACTATTTATAAACGATATACTTATTCTTTCAAAACAATGTTTTAGATAAGTGATACCATTAGCTACAATATGGCGGTACCCCAGTCAATATGTTATTTACACGGAACATGCATCAATCAGACATATATATGTAGATCTTCTCAACATGACCTACCGAAGCATGTGTGCTAAGATAGGACATGCAGAAGGGTTTCATTAGGGTGCAGAGTAGCTAACTGCCACCTCTAATCCTCATAGACTTTGTGGAGGGTCATATGGCAAAGTAAAGTGCAAATGCATCCAGGATGTGTGTTCGACCTAGAGGAACTCTTTGCTTGCCTCTCAGTTAGCTTCGCTGAAACCACTGTACATGTATACTTCAAATCAAATCAGATAGAACTAATTATTTTCGTGATGTTTGAATCGCACAAATATGAACTCAAACGCTATAGAAAGCAAATCATGCAGATTCCATGCACAATCCATCCAAAAATAATTGTTCAGATCTATCTATCCAACCATTATCAACTTGTTCCTTCTCGCCCATAGTAATTACCAAAAAAAAAAAGATGGGGAAGGAGAGAAGATAGACCTCCGGTCAGTGCAACCAAGAGTGGGAGCAGAATAGATAGTAGCTCGGGACGGTCGTCCATGAGATCAGGTCGAGGATAGCCTAGAGCTTCAATAGGGACGGAATGTGGAGCCTGCGACCTCCATGGCCACACTGCCGAGCTCGCCGATGGGTTTTGAGGGAGGATGGGGCGACCTCTCTCGACCGTGAGGGTCGCCGGTCTTTGGGGATCAGAAGGGGAAGGGGGAGGAGTGAGGAGGGGCTAGATGGAAGAGGTAGGGGAAGGGGAGGAGCGAGGGCGGGCGAGGCGGAGGCGGTGGCGGCCAATCGGTGACGGGCCGACTGAGCTAGCCTCGTGTAGTCGTGTGCAGGTTTTCTTTCGTGGTAGGTCCCACGAAAACGACCTGCCGATCCACCAGAGGCCCTCCCAACCCTGGGAGCTTAGGGCATCTCCAACCGTCACCCAAATGGACGCGCTGGGCCGTTCGTTTTGGGCCTTTGCGTGGCCGCCCGGACACGCGGACAGCGCCCCGCGTCCGCGTGTCCGTTTGGGTCGCACGCTGCGCCCAACGCAGCGGCCACCCATTTGGCCATTTGGCCTATTTCTTTTGGAAATAGGCCATCTGGCCACACATACTTATAAATAGTATGTAACAAATATAGAAATAATATCTAACAATTATAGAATAATATCAAATAGCATAAAACAATATCAAATAAAATGTTGCATGATGAAGAAATAAAATGTGCCATAGTTCGAACAAATATAAAAATTACAAATTGAGATTGTCAACTCAATTTGGACGCTCTAGGATCTCCTTCTGCCTCTTCTCGAACCAAGCTCTCTTCGCCTCGCTCATGTTGGTCAAGTCGGCGTTCATGATCAGGTTGTCCTCGGCTTGGCATTTGAGCTCAACTTCCTTCGCCTTCAACTCCACCTCTTGGGCCCTTGCCAGTGCTGTGAGCTCAATTTCTCTCTCTTTGAGCTCAATTTCTCTAGCTTTGGTCTTGGCCTTGACCTCTTCTATCTCAAGCTTCTTCTTTTGGACATCGAAGTAGTTCTTCCTGTCCTCCTCTTTCTCCCGGCGCCTTCTCTCATCCCTCTTGTCCGTGGACACCTCTCTATCGGCATGCAGCTCCTTCAAAGTGCCAAACAATAACATGGACGAGGCATCACGCTTCAAGTCGGCTTTGGTTGCCTTGTGGCCGCGAGGACGACTTGCACGAGAAGCGGAGCTACCGCAAGGCTGGCCACCATCAACGTCAATGACCGTCACATCTTTGGAGGTCTTGTTGCCAGTCAAGGTCGCCATGTACCCGTCGTACCCCTCCTGCAACTTGGGGGTGCCTGTGAGTATCTTCCAACAATGAGGGAAGGCAAAGGTCTTTTCTCCATTGACCGATTTGTACCAATCCAAAGCTTGCCACGCCTAGAGCAAAGCGAGACAAGAACGATAAACATATGTGCAAACACCGAATGAACGAGTTGAGGTTAAGAATCATACCAAGTCCTTGATGCCAATGCCGCTAACGGGTAGCCGCTTCACGTGATCATACGCCGCCTGGAATTTGTTGCATTCCGTTTGAATTGCTCCCCACCTCTTTTGGAGCGATATTTCGCTGAGGTCGCTCTCAAATGGCTCCTGTCCGTATTTGCGATGCTCATGAAAGTATTCATAGATCCGGCGCCAGAATGCGGTCCCCTTCTGCTCGGCACCCGTCAATGCATCTTGCCCGATGGTCAACCATCCTTTGACCAGCACCTTGTCCTCCTTCTCCGTGTAGTTGCTGGTTCGTTTGCTTACGCGGGAGCTCGAGCTTGTGCAGCTGCGGCTTGCGTCAACTCCTGAGCGAACAACGGCTCCTCCTCGATGTTAATGCTGCCGGGACAGGCAGTGCTGTCCTGATGTGTGTCAACGGCAGGCGGCTGGGGAGCCTGCTCGGTCGAAGCAGAGGGCATGGTGGTCGGCATTGGCTGCGTGTACACCAGAGGGGCCTGCACGGTGGAAAAATCGTCGAGCAGGTTCCGTGCGCCGGCCATCGCTGCTGCTCCCATGTTCTTGGGGCCTTTGGAGTTCGCCGGCGCACGGTTCAGGTCAATGGACGAAGGAGACGGCCCCGTGAACGACTCGCCAACCTCCGGTGACCCATCCCGTGACGGGTACGCGTACCGCGCCGACTGCGCCCCCAATTCCTGCGCGCCGGGCGTGTACCCAAACGGGGCTACCGGCAGGGATGTTGACCTTGGAGGAAGGGGCCGGGTCACGGACGAGGCCGAGCTCCCCCCCGAGGCCGTGCCACCGGCAGGGAGGATCAAGTGCGAGCGCTTGGTGGCCATAAAAGAGCATGGCATGCTCTTGCAAGACGTCCGCCTTGGCCTCCGTCTTGAGTTGGAGAAGCTGCTCCACCGCCCGCTGCCGCTCCTCCGCGGCAGCGATATCCCTCTTCCTTTGGTCGAGCGCCCTGCGGCGGTCGGCCCTCTTCTTGCTCTCGATCTTCCTCTGCTCCGTGGTGAGGTCGGCTTTCGCCTTCTTCGTCGCCGGCCCGGGCTCCACGACCACCGGCCCGGCCAGTTGAGGAGCCTCCGCCAAGGGAGGACCGGCAACGCCGCTACCTGTGCCTCGTCTCCGATGGTGGCGGTGGCGGCGGCGTCGCTTCGTCGGCCATCTCTAGGTTTTGGGAGTGGAGTGGACTGGGTGTGTTTTGGGAGACAGACAGCGGGCCAGGGGCGGACAAGGGAGGACGCGCGACGACCAGCATCCGCGTCCACGCAAACTCGTCCCGGGTTTGGGTCGTCCCGGACGCCGCGGCCATCCGTTTTAGGGATAGGTCCGCGCGCTGGGCCGCGTTTTTGTCCGGCTCGACCCAAACGGACGCGCGGGCGCGGTTTGGGTCGCGCGGTTGGAGATGCCCTTAGTGCTCTTAGGAGATAAGTGATAAGTCCATACCCTGATGCGTTCAGTGTATCCCTATTCACAATCATGCGGATATGAGGAAGATCGATAATAGATCAAATGACTAGCACCGTCGACTTAGAAATAAAAAAACCAAGTTGACTTGGGTGTAGATGGATCTATTTAAGAAAATTGCCCCATGATGCCCCTTAGTTGTAACCATAGTTGCCAAAATTACGGATCGTCCGGGTCGAGGAACGTGGAACGGGATCGAGGTTCGCCATCCTAGCGAACGAGGGTCGACGAGGGGTATACTTCTTTGGGTCGCTATTGTGGGTCATGGATCGTGATCCACCTTGTTTTGGGTCGATGATCCCGGGTCGATAAGATGGGAAGTGGTACAGGATCAACTTTTTCCCATGAATTATGTTTCCTTATATTGCGTGGAGGTCCTCTCCCGACCCCTCCCCAACCCTAACCGCCGCCGCCGCCGGTAGCGCCCCCGGGGCAAAGACCCTCGGGGCGTGGCGGTGGCGGGGGCCTCTCCTCGCCGACGTGGGGGACGATGGACGGGCTCTCCCCTCCTCGACGCTTGCGGCGGCGGCCGGCGCGGATGGTGATGGGCGGCGACGGCTCTAGCGCTGCGGTCCTCCCCCTCCCCTCCCGTAGGCTTCCTACCGCAGCACACCGGCAGGGGCTGGTGGTGGGCGGTGGCCAGGCCCTCGGTCTGTGCCATGCCCTCCCCCCCGCCTCTCGTCAGTGCATGGAGGCGATCTCGGGCTTCTTCCACGTCACGAGGGCGCCCGGGACAGCAGCCTTGGGTTCGACGGAGGAGGTGGCTCTCTTCTACGCCGGAGAGGGTTGGCCTGCGGTTGGTGGTGGTGGATCTTTTGATCTATCACCGCGATCCAGCGACGAGATGGAGGGGCATGGAAGCCGGCGATGGTGTCGCTGGTGGAGGGTTGGATTGGCCAGCCCGGGATGGTCGCCGACATGGGGGTCCGACCTGTATAAAGGCGGCGGTCCTAGGGCCTCTCTTGCGTGAAGAGGAGGACATACCGGAGGTCTGGACTCGTGATCTGGCCGGGAGGATGAGTTCCGGAAGGCTCCGCCGAATGTAATGCTTTGCAGGTTTTTGGATCGGAGGTATTCGGTCGTGCGCACCCATGCTTTCTTTGCCTGGAGTTTGCTGGATCGGAGGTATTCGATCAGAGCATGAGAACCTGGCATGGTCTGTAGGATAGAATCGCGGACTATACCAGCTCGGGACTAATGTTGGGGGATGACCCCGGTATGCCAAAGGCATGCCAAACCGGGTGGTTTGAGCCATCAAGATACCGGTTTAATATTCTTACCGGAGCACAAAGATAAGAATTTGGCTAAGTGAAGCTAAGCCGGTATCCCCAAGAGGGTATACGGAACCGGATAAAGAAGATACGGAAAGAAGGGCTGTCGGCAAGACCGGTCAAAGATTCTCTTGAGCTAGAAGACAAGGATGAGCTAAGCAAAGTGACTTTAATCGGAGCCTGGCGCCAAAGAGAGGGTGACGCTGAAAGAAGCTGGAGGACGTCGGCGTCCCGATTAAAGAAGACCCCGACGTCATCCATGATTAAAGTAGCTTTGTAAAGTAGTTTGTCCAGTCAAAGATGCCATTAGGGTTTCTTGCTCTGTAAGCCACTCTCTCCCCTATATAAGGAGAGGGGGCACATCCTCTTACGGGCGCGTGTTGATAGAGGAGATTAGACGATAGACTTTGTATCCAAGAACCTGTAACCATGTTGAGATCAATGAAGCTGGCGATCTAGTAAAGAGTTCTTCCTCTTGTCTCTCTTCTTGCATACTGGCCTTTGGCTGAGTTCTTGAGGAAAACATTCGGAAGTTCATCCCATCTAGTCGCAAACCCTCCCCCGAATCCTCTAGCGCCCATTCGGCCCCAATTTAAGCCATCCCATGGCATCTGCTCGTTCACCATGACGACAGTTGGCGCCCACCGTGGGGCATGAAGTGGCGCTTGCTGGAGTTCACATTCGGGCGGGCATCCTCGACGTCGCCGGCCAGCGTACGGTCTCCGCGTTGGTGCAGCGCATCTACGCCATGGATTTCATCAACGACAACGCGGGCTGCTTTGCCAACGGCGGCATCTTCCCCAAGAACGGCCGTATCATCAAGTTCGGTAGCCACCGCATCTACTTCGGCACCGTTCCTGTGCGCCAGTGACTCTCGCCGGTTGATACGTCTCCGACGTATCGATAATTTCTTATGTTTCATGCCACATTATTGATGATATCTACATGTTTTATGCACACTTTATGTCATATTCGTGCATTTTCTGGAACTAACCTATTAACAAGATGCCGAAGAGCCAGTTCTTGTTTCTGCTGTTTTTGGTTTCAGAAATCCTAGTAACGAAATATTCTCGGAATTGGACGAAATCAACGCCCGGGGTCCTATTTTGCCACGAAGCTTCCAAGACCGAAGAGAGACGAAGTGGGGCCACGAGGCGGCCAGACGGGGTGGCGCGCCCCCTTGGCCGTGCGGCCTGTGGTGTGGCCCCTCGTGCCGCCTCCTGACCTGCCCTTCCGCCTACTTAAAGCCTCCGTCGCGAAACCCCCAGTACCGAGAGCCACGATACGGAAAACCTTCCAGAGACGCCGCCGCCGCCGATCCCATCTCGGGGGATCTAGGAGATCGCCTCCGGCACCTGCCGGAGAGGGGATTCATCTCCGGAGGACTCTACACCGCCATGGTCGCCTCCGGAGTGATGAGTGAGTAGTCTACCCCTGGACTATGGGTCCATAGCAGTAGCTAGATGGTTGTCTTCTCCCCATTGTGCTTAATTGTCGGATCTTGTGAGCTGCCTAACATGATCAAGATCATCTATCTGTAATTCTATATGTTGCGTTTGTTGGGATCCGATGAATAGAGAATACTTGTTATGTTGATTATCAAAGTTATGTCTATGTGTTGTTTATGATCTTGCATGCTCTCCGTTACTAGTAGATGCTCTGGGCAAGTAGATGCTTTTAACTCCAAGAGGGAGTATTTATGCTCGATAGTGGGTTCATGCCTCCATTGATATCTGGGACAGTGACAGAAAGTTCTAAGGTTGTGGATGTGCTGTTGCCACTAGGGATAAAACATTGGTGCTATGTTCAAGGATGTAATTACTGATTACATTACGCGCAATACTTAATGCAATTGTCTGTTGTTAGCAACTTAATACTGGAGGGGTTCGGATGATAACTCGAAGGTGGACTTTTAGGCATAGATGCATATAGCGGTCTATGTACTTTGTCGTAATGCCCAATTAAATCTCACAATACTCATCATAATATGTATGTGCATGGTCATGCCCTCTTTATTTGTCAATTGCCCAATCGTAATTTGTTCACCCAACATGTTGTTTATCTTATGGGAGAGACACCTCTAGTGAGCTGTGGACCCCGGTCCAATTCTCTATATTGAAATACAATCTACGCAATCATGTTCTGTTTTTCGCAAACAATCATCTTCCACACAATACGGTTAATCCTTTGTTACAGCAAGCCGGTGAGATTGACAACCTCACGTTTCGTTGGGGCAAAGTACTTTGGTGTGTTGTGCAGGTTCCACGTTGGCGCCGGAATCCCTGGTGTTGCGCCGCACTACATCCCGCCGCCATCAACCTTCAACGTGCTTCTTGGCTCCTCCTGGTTCGATAAACCTTGGTTTCTTTCTGAGGGAAAACTTGCTGCTGTGCGCATCATACCTTCCTCTTGGGGTTCCCAACGAATGTGTGAGTTACACGCCATCACCGGTGCTGGTGGCGCCGGATCCGCCAAGGTGGCTACATGCTGGCCGCGCTCCAGGCAGCGTGGAGGTGATGATGGCAGGCGCGGTCGACGCCGGCAAAGAAGCTGCGGAGGAAGGCGCTGGGCGTGCGGTTTCGACCCGTGCGGCCAAGCCACCGCTGGAACGAGGCGCAGGCGCAGCGGGAGCATCATCCGCGCCACCGGAAACACCGCTCCAAGCGGCGATGAACGTCCTCGCCACCCCCATCGCGCGGAACATCGACCAGCAGCGGCTCGGGCGGGGCTGGAGGCGCGGCGGGAGATGCTCGGACGGCAAGGACATCGCGGCGCAGCACGAGCTGAACCTAACCCTACGTGAGTATAACGCTGCCCATGGCTTTGCTTCTGTTAGCGCTCATGCTGCTAGGATACCGGAAAACCGGCTTAAGGCTCGTAATCTAGATCAGGATCTGCGCAAAGAAATTGCTGCCAGCAAAAGCACATCTGCATCTGTGAGCATTGTAGAGAAGCCTAAGTACAGTAGCCCGGATAAAACAATAAAAGCTGCTAAAGCTGCCGTAGCGCTATGTGACTCGCTTTCGGGGACGCTCTGGCAAAACAACAAGAGCGTGTCCGGGAGCTTCTTGAAACTATCGAGCAGCAAAATGCTGAACAGCTTGATAGGCTAAACAAGGCTGTGGCTTCAAAATCCGCGCGTTCGACAAGAAATGCCGGTAGCAAGTCCCATGGGCAGGCTTCGTCCCCCATCCGGACAGAAGAAGAGAAAAAGAGGTAAATGCGCAGCAGATGACTGTGTATGATCCGGTTCTTGCCGGAAAGCAACAAGCCGGGCAATATGATGCCGCAGAAAAGGCCAAGGGGCAAACAGAGGCTATGCCAGAGGGCTATGCCGGAAACAATGCCGGTAGACAAGAAACGGGCAAAATTATCGAGCTGCAAGGGCGGCGTATGATGAGGAGGAAATAGATCCCCCAAGGTACCGGCAGGCAAGGGCCGCGGTACCGGAATGTTACGATGAGGCTGATTCCGCAAGACCGGCAGCATACCGGAACCCATTGGGAGAACGCTTGGGAGAAAGATACCTACCGGAACGGGATGCGAGGCACCGTCTGGATAGAGTATACTTGTCAGAAATGATCGAGGAAGATGGTCTCCCGGGCCCAAAGTGTTTTGGTCCAAGGATCATGAAAGAAAAGCCACCAGTTCGCAACTTTATGTTGCCTCGTGACACAAAAACATATGATGGCACTACGAAGCCGGAAGACTGGCTCGCGGACTATGTGACCGCGGTGTACGTCGGCGGCGGAGGAACCGTAGCTGGAGGAGGAAACCGGCGATGGGCCGTGAGAATCATACCATCGTTTTGGTTGGACCGGCAAGAATCTGGCTAAACAACTTGCTGGCGAGCATAAATGGCTGGCTGGATTTTGAGGAAGCTTTCGTGAGCAATTTTAGCAGCACCTATCGAGGCCAAAAGGCCGCAGCTCGCTTTGTGCATACAGCGCCAACGAAATAGACCGGGATTATCTGGCCGGTGGAACACTACAAGGAACTCCTGTGAAGGGGTAATCGAGGCACAAGCCATTGCTTGGTTTAGCAGTGGGTGCAGGAGAGGCTCACCGTTGTGGCAAAAGCTGCAGCGGAACATGCCGACAACGTTGGCAGAAATGATACGTGTGGCGGATAGCTATGCGTTGGGAGACCCAACGCAGCCGGCATGCAACCTGAGCCGGAACAGCAGCGCCAAGAGCAACGGGATAACCGGAATAACAAGAGAAGGGAAGATTTTCCGGATCGAAGGTACGGTCACAAGTTGCTGCTGTGCAAAAACTCGAGGCCAGCGGCAAACAGAGGCAAAGAACCGGATCGCAGCCATGGGCGGGTCCTAAAAAACAGTGGGTAGAAAAGAAGCCTTGGGTTCAGAAGAAGAACTGGCAAGAACCTGCAAAGTACACCATGGAAGCTGCCATGGACCAACCTTGCCGGTGGCACACACCGAATCCGGCACACCCGTCAAACCATCTGACGAAGGATTGTACCTGGACCAAATACTTGATGCAAAAGGGAACGGTAAAAGATGCACAACCGCCGCAAGATATGCCGCGGCAACAACAGCTACCACCACCACCACCGCTTACCGGGGCAAACGCCTTACCGGTGCAGCCAAACCGGCAGCAGTACCAGCAAGTTAACCAGGTGGTGGAAGGCAATGGCCAACCACCTCCGGCACCTTTGGGCCGGAACATTTACAAAGATCCAGATATGTGCTGCGTTGTGTTCGTAACTGAGCCAACCGACAGACAGAGCCTATATCGCCGTTCTATGGAAGTGAACGCGGTGATGCCGGCAGTACCAAAGTACATGCTGTGGTCTGATCAAGAGATCTTGTGGTCATTCAAGGATCACCCTAAGATCATGCCTAACCGGGTGGATATGCGCTTGTCTTGGACCCAATAATGCAGGGGCCAAATGCTCGAGTCAAATTCAGCAAGGTGCTGATAGACAATGGGAGCAGCATAAACATCATGTACCGGCACACCATGAACACGCTGGGCATAACAGAAACATGCTTCAGCCAACGCGCACAACGTTCCATGGAATCGTTCCGGGACTGTCCTGCACCGGTTGGAAAAGTCCGGGTGGATGTGTCGTTTGGAGGACGTGACAATTGCCGGGTTGAGAACCTTGAGTTTGAAGTGGTGGATTTAGACAGTCCTTACCATGCTTTGCTGGGAGACCGCATTGGCTGCTTTTATGGCCTCGACTCACACGGCATATCTCAAGATGAAGATGCCGGCACCTCGTGGACCCTTGACGTGGTGGGAAACTACAAAGTCTCGCAGACTGCTTCGCCGGATCAAACCTGCAGAATCGCTGGTGATCGCGAAGAAAAGAGGAGGATGCAAACTGCGGTTGGCGGCTCAGTCCTCACAGCTGAGTTTAGCGGCAATGAGTGCAAACCTGGCGCACCGGCATTTAAGCCGACAAAAGAAACAAAAGACATTGTGCTGGATCCGGCTTACCACGAGCGCACCGTTCGTATCGGTGCCGGCATGAATGAAGCATAGGAAAGCGCTCGTCAGCTTCCTCCGTGAGAATCGGAATATCTTTGCCTGGTCTGATGACTTGGTAGGTGTTCCGAGGCTGGCTGAGCACTCACTAAATATTCGGAAAGATGCAAAGCCGGTAAGGCAGCCGCTGCGCGGTTTGCTGAAGACAGGAGAAAGATCATTGGAGAGGAGGTGACAAAGTTCTTGGTTGCCGGTTTCATTGTGGAAGTCTGCACACCGAGTGGCTAGCCAATCCGGTGCTGGTCGAGAAGAAAAAGAAGAGAACATGGAAGCAAAAGCTCCAAAGGTGTGGCGCATGTGCATCGACTACACCAACTTGAACAAAGCTTGCCCGAAGGACCCTTTCCCGTTACCTCGGATCGATCAAGTGATTGATTCCACTGCAGGATGCGAGCTGTTGTCTTTCTTGGATGCTTATTCCGGTTTCCACCAAATCCCCTTGAAAAAGGAAGATCAAATAAAAACTGCGTTCATTACCCCGCACGGGGCTTATTGCTATGTCACTATGCCTTTTGGTTTGCGCAACGCTGGTGCAACGTACCAATGCTGCTTGTTTGATCAAATTGGAAAAAATGTGCAAGTCTATGTAGACGATGTCGTGGTGAAAACTAAGGTAAAAGAAACCTTAATCTATGACCTCCGGCAAACGTTTGATAACCTGAGAAGATTCCGGATGAAACTCAATCCGGCAAAGTGTACCTTTGGTGTCCCTGCCGGCAAGCTGCTTGGTTTTCTCGTATCAAGCCGAGGCATTGAGGTTAATCCAGTAAAAATCCAGGCAATTGAAAGAATGACCATACCGCGCGATCTAAAGGACGTGCAGAAGTTTACCGGAAGCTTGGCATCGCTAAGCCGGTTCATAAGCAGGTTGGGAGAAAAAGCTCTGCCGCTCTATGCTCTCATGAAAAAATCTCACACGTTCGTCTGGACCCCTCAAGCAGACGCAGCGTTTAAAGAGCTGAAAACTATGTTGGCAACAGCGCCTATACTGGCTTCACCTCTAGAAAGGGAGCCTATGCTATTGTATATAGCAGCAACAAACCGGGTTGTGAGCGTAGTGGTTGTGGTTGAAAGAGAAGAGGAAGGAAAAACCGTCCAGAGGCCGGTATACTACCTGCGAGGTGCTCTCCCTCTCAAAGCAAAACTACCCTCACTTCCAAAAGATGACCTATGGTGTGTACATGGCCGCCACAAAGCTTAAGCATTATTTTGAAGAACACCCCATGAAAGTGGTAAGCGAGGCACCCATTTCCGATATCATGTGCAACAAGGACGCTAGCGGTAGGATTGCAAAGTGGGCAATCCAAATATCACCATATGTGCCTGTGTATGAAAGGAGAGATGCCATAAAGTCACAAGCTTTGGAGGATTTCCTCGTTGATTGGGCGGAAATGCAATACAAACCGCCAGATCAGAGAATAGAGTACTGGAAGATGCACTTCGACGGATCCAAATTGAAAGAGGGTCTAGGTGCTGGTGTGGTGCTTACCTCGCCTAAAGGAGATCATCTCCGGTATGTTCTGCAAGTGCATTTCAGGGCATCGAATAATGTCGCTGAGTATGAGGCTCTGATCCATGGGCTCAAGGTAGCAAAAGAAATCGGTGTGCACCGGATCATTTGCTATGGAGATTCAGATCTTGTGGTGCAGCAATGTTCCGGAGATTGGGATGCAAAAGATGCTAACATGGCTTTGTACCGGTTTCACGTGCAAAAAATTGCCGGCTTCTTTGAGGGTTGTGAGTTTCACCACGTACCGCGAGCGGAAAACGAAGCCGCGGATGCTTTGTCCAAACTGGGCTCATCTAGGCAGGAAATTCCTCCCGGAATAGCCTTGGAAGACTTAAGAGTACCATCAATCAAACCAAGCCGGAATCGGAATCAATTTTCGGAATCACACATAGTACCCATGGACATTGATGAAGGGAACCGGGGACTCTCCGTAAACTCGGGGGCCTCCGGCAAGCTCGGGGGTGATGCAGCACCGGAAGAAACAATCTTGGTGGATAGCATGGAGATAGATGCACCGGTGTTTTAGTTCGAGAGACACCGTCATGGGTTAAACCTATTAAGGAATTCTGATCAACGGCACCTTGCCGGATGACGAAAATGAGTCAAGAAGAATCCAAAGAAGATCCAAGGCATACACATTCATCAACGGTGTACAAAAGAGCGTTACCGGTGTCCTTCAAAGATGTGTGGAACCGGAAGAAGGAAAGGAAATGCTTGAGGAAATTCACCAAGGAGAATGTGGGCACCACGCTTCATCAAGGGCGCTGGTAGCAAAAGTGTTCCGGCATGGGTTCTATTGGCCCACTGCTTTGGAAAACGCTGAGGATTTGGTAAGAAAATGCAATGGGTGCCAAAGGTACGCCAAGCAAAATCATACCCCAGCGTCCGGTTTAAAGACAATACCGCTAACATGGCCATTTGCTGTTTGGTGCCTTGATATGGTTGGCCCATTCAAAACTGCAAGGAAAGCATGACTCACATCTTGGTTATGGTGGATAAATTCACCAAGTGGCTAGAAGTGAAACCTATCGCAAAGTGTGATGGGCACACAGCGGTGAAGTTCTTAAAGGATGTCATTTTGCGGTATGGATACCCGCACAGCATCATCACTGACAATGGAACCAACTTTGCTCAAGGTGAGTTCAAAAGGTTTTGTGAGGACAACAACATCCGGTTGGATTTGTGCTCAGTGGCACAAGGCAATGGCCAAGTGGAAAGAATGAATGCTTTGGTACTTTCCGGTATCAAACCAAGGCTCATCGAAGCGGTAGAAAAGTCACCAGGGTGTTGGCTTGATGAGCTACCATCGGTGTTGTGGAGCATAAGAACAACTCCAAACCGGTCCACCGGGTACACTCCATTCTTCATGGTATACGGAGCAGAAGCGGTCATACCAACCGACATCATTCATGATTCACCAAGGGTACAGCTCTATACGAGCAAGAGGTCAAAGAGGCCAGAAAATGATGTGGACTTGCTAGAAGAAGCAAGAGAGTTGGCTTTGGCAAGAACAGCCATTTACCAACAAAACCTCAGACGCTATCATAGCCGGAAGGTTAACCCGAGGATTTTCCGGAAGGAGATCTGGTGCTACGCCTAGTGCAGCGCACTGAAGGCCGGCATAAGCTTTCACCACCATGGGAAGGTCCCTTCATTGTGAGCAAAGCTCTTCACAATGACTCCTATTACTTGATCGATGCGCAGGAGTGGAAAAAAGGAAAGGCAGAAAAATCCGGAGAGGAGAGCAAGCGTCCATGGAACGTAGCTCTGTTGCGTCCTTTCTACTCTTGAAGTTGTGGAGTAAGAAGTTCCTTTTTTGTACCTTATATGCTATGAATAAAAGATGTCGGAATCTCGAATGAATCTCGGGGACTACCCCTAAAGTTGCATGCAATGTGTTTATTTTTTCAGTTCACCGGTTGCTTGGTGAACATTTTTTCTTTCCGGTTTAGTAGCGTGCTAAACCTACCGGAGTCTTCGACTCTGCTGCTGTCCGTAAACCGGCTTCATGGCAAGCAAGATAAAACCGGTAGCAACTAAGCACGCGAACTGCGAAAAGAGAGAGTGGGAACAAACAATCCGAAAAAATTTAAGCTAACCCCGGTCAAACCGGTTTTTTGCAAAATTTCGAAGTTATTTCTAAGTTCAAGAAAATGCTTGTTTGGTGAAAGAACCTTGTGCTCATACGCCAAAGAACGCCCAGAGAAGGCAGGCAGAGCCAAGGCAAAAGAACCAAGTGTGCATCGAATTGGATGCGGAAAAAATTTGGAAATCTTTGCAGTGCAGGATAAAATCAAAACCATGAGCAAATATGCTAAGGCAAACATAAGATAATTAACTACCGGTATAACCTACCGGCTTAAACTGTTATGCAGCAACCAAAAGCAAACTTAGAGTTTTACATCATAAACCCCGGCATACCGGGGTAGAATTTAACGGGCATTGTTTTGATACAAACATGACCAACAGACATAGCACAGGCAAACATTCAGTAGAAGGTCATCAGGCAGCGGGGGCTTCCGGAGGAGCATCGCCAGCACCAGCATCATCCAGAGGCTCCTCATCGGCTTCATCCTCCTCCTCCTCGAGATAGTCTTTGACGTCGGGGGGGAGGGATGAAGGTGCGCATATCGGCGTACTCCGCGATGTGGTACGCGCGATCTTGCCGCTTAGCGGTGAGGATCGGGTCCGGATCGGTTTCCGCGCCTTCGCGCACTCCGGTGAGGGCGTCCAGGTTCAGCTCCGGATACCAAGAGCAGGCGGCGCGGAGTGCAGAGCCCCACCGGCAGCGGAGCCGCCACTCGCGAATCCTCCTGCCACCCTTGAGACGGTCGGCGATCAAGGTGAAGGTATCCGGCACCACTTCGCCAGGCCAGAGAGTCCTGAAGAGCTGGGTAGCTACATCAGGAATATCAGAGAGATTGCGGTCAATGGCGCGCATATGAGACACCCGCGCGTTCATGTAGGATAACGTAGCATAGAAAACAAAAATTTTCCTACGGCGAACACGCAATCCAAGCCAAGATGCAATCTAGAAGACGGTAGCAACGAGGGGATTGTCGAGACTCACCCTTGAAGAGATTCCAAAGCCTACAAGAGGAGGCTCTTGTTGCTGCGGTAGACGTTCACTTGCCGCTTGCAAAAGCGCGTAGAAGATCTTGATCACGATCGGTTCCGGCGCCACGAACGGGCAGCACCTCCGTACTCGGTCACACGTTCGGTTGTTGATGAAGACGACGTCCACCTCCCCGTTCCAGCGGGCAGCGGAAGTAGTAGCTCCTCTTGAATCCGAAGCACGACGGCGTGGTGTCGGTGGCGGTGGGGAATCCGGCGGAGCTTCGCTAAGCGTGCGGGATATGGTGGAGGAGCGGGGCGCTAGGGTTTGGGGAGAGGGGGTGGCCGGCCACTATGGGGGGCGGCCAAGCTTGAGGCTTTGGTGTGTCCGGCCCCCTCCCCTTGGCCCTCTATATATAGGTGGATCCCAAGTGTTGGTGTCCAAGTCTTCGAATAAGACCCGAAACCAAAACCTTCCATAGGAGGGGGGAAACCTAGCCCAACTAGGACTCCCACCCAAAGGTGGGTTTCCCACCTCCCATGTGGGGGTGGCCGGCCCCCTATGGTGGAGTCCACTTGGGACTCCACCCCCACTAGGGCTGGCCGGCCATGGAGGTGGAGTCCCTTGTGGACTCCACCTTCCTTGGTGGTTTCTTCAGGACTTTTCTAGAACCTTCTAGAACCTTCCATAGAACCTTCGCATCATTTTATTCACATAAAATGACATCCTATATATGAATCTTATTCTCCGGACCATTCCGGAACTCCTCGTGATGTCCGGGATCACATCCGGGACTCGAACAAATATTCGAACTCCATTCCATATTCAAGTTCTACCATTTCAACATCCAACTTTAAGTGTGTCACCCTACGGTTCGCGAACTATGCGGACATGGTTGAGTACTCACTCCGACCAATAACCAATAGCGGGATCTGGAGATCCATAATGGCTCCCACATATTCAACGATGACTTTAGTGATCGAATGAACCATTCACATACGATACCAATTCCCTTTGTCACGCGATATTTTACTTGTCAGGGTTTGATCATCGGTATCACACTATACCTTGTTCAACCTCGTCTCTGACAAGTACTCTTTACTCGTACCGTGGTATGTGGTCTCTTATGAACTTATTCATATGCTTGCAAGACATTAGACGACATTCCACCGAGAGAGGCCCGGAGTATATCTATCAGTCATCGGGATGGACAAATCCTCATTGATCCATATGCCTCAACTCATACTTTCCGAATACTTAATCCCACCTTTATAACCACCCATTTACGCAGTGGCGTTTGATGTAATCAAAGTACCTTTCCGGTATAAGTGATTTACATGATCTCATGGTCATAAGGACTAGGTAACTATGTATTGAAAGCTTATAGCAAATAACTTAATGACGTGATCTTATGCTACGCTTAATTGGGTGTGTCCATTACATCATTCATACAATGATATAACCTTGTTATTAATAACATCCAATGTTCATGATTATGAAACTAATCATCTATTAATCAACAAGCTAGTTAAGAGGCTTACTAGGGACTCTTTGTTGTTTATATATCACACATGTATCAATGTTTCGGTTAATACAATTATAGCATGGTATATAAACATTTATCATAAACATAAAGATATATAATAACCACTTTTATTATTGCCTCTTGGGCATATCTCCAACAGTCTCCCACTTGCACTAGAGTCAATAATCTAGATTACATTGTAATATACCTAACACCCATGGCATTCTGGTGTTGGTCATGCTTTGCCCTAGGGAGAGCTTTAGTCAACGGATCTGCTACATTCAGATCAGTGTGTACTTTGCAAATCTTTACTTCTCCATCTTCGATGTATTCGCGAATCGAGTGGTAACGCAGCTTGATATGCTTCAGCCTCTTGTGTGACCTTGGTTCTTGTGCATTGGCGATGGCACCCATATTATCACAGTAGATGACAAATGGGTCCAATGCACTAGGAACCACACCGAGCTCTACAATGAACCTCTTCATCCATACCGCTTCGATGAGCCTCGAAGCCGCTATGTACTCCGATTGTTGAGGATTTCGCCACCATGCACTGCTTCGAGCTTGCCCAGCTTTGCAGCACCATTCAATATAAACACGTACCAGATTGTGACTTAGAGTCATCAGGATCGGTGTTCCAACTTGCATCGGTGTAACTTGTTACAACGAGCTCTTGGTCACCTCCATAACAAAGAAACATATCCTTAGTTCTTTTCAAGTACTTAGGATATTCTTGACCGCTGTCCAGTGTTCCATTCTGGATCACTTTGATATCTGCTAGTCAAACTAACGGCATGTGCTATATCCGGTCTTGTACATAGCATGGCATACATGATAGAGCCTACTGGCGAGGCATAGACTCATCCTTTCTCTTTCTTCTGCCGTAGCCGGTCCTTGAGTCTTACTCAAGACCTTGCACAGTAACATAGGTAAGAATCCTTTCTTACTTTCGTCCATTCTAAACTTTTTCAGAATCTTGTCCAGGTATGTACTCTGTGATAGCCCTATTAGACGTCTTGATCTATCTCTATAAATCTTGATGCCTAATATGTATGATGCTTCACCAAGGTCTTTCATTGAAAAACTATTATTCAAATAACCCTTTACATTGCTTAATAGTTCTATATCATTCCCAATCAATAATATGTCATCTACATATAATATCAGGAATGCTAGAGCTCCCACTCACTTTCTTGTAAATACGGGCCTCTCCATGACACTGTATAAACCCGAAGTCTTTGATCACCTTATCAAAACGTCGGTTCCAACTTCTCGATGCTTGCTTCAGTCCATAGATTGAACGCTGAAGTTTGCATACTTTGTCAGCATTTTTAGGATCGACAAAACCTTTGGGTTGTACCATATACAACTCTTCCTCAATGTCTCCATTAAGGAATGCCGTTTTGACATCCATCTGCAAAATCTCATAATCGAAAAATGCAGCTATTGCTAACAAAATCCTCACAGATTTTAGCTTCGCTACGGTGAGAAAGTCTCATCGTAGTCAACACCTTGAATTTGTCGGAAACCCTTTGCGACAAGTCGAGCTTTATAGACAGTAATATTACCATCGCATCTTTTTCTTTTGAAGATCCATTTATTCTCGACACCTTGCGGCTATCAGGTAAGTCTACCAAAGTCCATACTTTGTTATCATACATGGATCCCATTTCGGATTTCATGGCTTCTTGCCATTTGTTGGAATACGGGCTCATCATCGCTTCTTCATACGTCGCGGGGTCCTCATCATTGTTATCCACAATCATGACATTTAGACAAGGATCATACCAATGAGTGGCACGATCCCTTGTCGATCTGCGAGGTTCAGTAGCTGTCTCATTTGAAGTTTCATGATCATTATCATTAGCTTCCTCTGTTGCCGGTGTAGGTGGTACAGGAACATTTTCCGGTACTGCGCTACTGATCAGAGTAGAGATTCTTCAATCTCATCGAGTTCTACTTTTCTTCCAGTCACTTCTTTAGTGAGAAATTCTTTCTCAAGAAAGGTTCGTTCTTAGCAACAAAGATCTTGCCTTCGGATCTGTGATAGAAAGTGTACCCTATAGTTTCCTTAGGGTATCCTATGAGACGCATTTCTCCGCTTTGGGTTCTAGCTTGTCCGGTTGTAACTTTTTTACATAGGCTTCGCAACCAAACTTTTAGGAACGACAGCTTAGGTTTCTTATTAAACCATAATTCATACGGCGTCGTTTCAACGGATTTTGATGGTGCTCTATTTAAAGTGAATGCGGCTGTCTAATGCATAACTCCAAAATGATAACGGCAAATCAGTAAGAGACATCATAGAACGAACCATATCTAAGAGTTCGATTACGACGTTCGGACACACCGTTTCGTTGTGGTGTTCCCGTGTCAATTGTGAAAGTATTCCGCATTTCTTTAAATGCATGCTAAACTCATAACTCAGATATTCACCTCCGCGATCAGATCGTAGAAATTTAATCTTCTTGTTACGTTGATTTTCTACTTCACTTTGGAATTCCTTAAACTTCTCGAAAGTTTCGGATTTATGTTTCATTAAATAGATATACCCATATCTACTCAAATCATCTGTGAAGGTTAGAACATAACGATAACCACCGCGCGATGCTACACTCATTGGTCCACATACATCTGTGTGTATGATTTCCAATAAGTCGGTAGCTCGCTCCATCATACCCGAGAATGGAGTCTTAGTCATTTTCCCATCAGACATGCTTCGCATCTATCAAGTGACTCAAAGTCAAGTGATTCAAGTAATCCATCGGTATGGAGTTTCTTCATGCGTTTCACTCCAATATGACCAAGACGACAGTGCCACATATAAGTAGAATTATCATTCAATTTAATTCGCTTAGCATCAATGTTATGTATATGCGTATCACTACTATCGAGATCTAACGAAATAAGCCATTCTTTTGTGGTGCTCGACCATAAAAGATATTATTCATAAAAATAGAACAACCATTATTCTCAGATTTGAATGAATAACCGTCTTGCATTAAACAAGATCCTGATATAATGTTCATGCTCAACGGGTACATAATAACAATTATTTAGGCTTAAAACTAATCCCGAAGGTAGATGTAGAGGAAGTGTCCGTGCGATCACATTGACCTTGGATCCGTTCAACGCGCATCGTCACTTCATCTTTCAGCGGTTGTCGTTTATTCTTTAGTTCCTGTTTCGAGTTACAAATATGAGCAACCGAACCAGTATCAAATACTAGAACGAGAACTAGTGAGATAAACATCTATAACATGTATATCAGATATACCTTCTTTCTTTTTCTTGATAAGGCCGCTCTTGGATCCGCCAAATACTTGGAGCAATTACGCTTCCAGTGTCCCTTCTCCTTGCGTGCTCAGCATCAGGCTTAGGGCCGGACTTAGGTTTCACGGGAGGCGTGGCAGCTTTCTTGCCACTCTTCTTGTTCTTGCCTTTAGACTTGCCCTGTTTCTTGAAGCTGGTGGTCTTGTTGACCATCAACACTTGGTGCTCTTTCTTGATCTCAATCTCAGCAGCTTTTAGCATGCCAAAGAGTTCGAAACTCCTTGTTCATGTTCTGCATATTGTAGTTCATCAAAGTTCTTGTAACTTGGTGGCGGTGATTGAAGGACACGATTAATCCCAGTCTGTTAGGAATCACTATTCCCAAGTCATGAGTTTCTTCGCATGCCCGGTCTGCGAGCATGTGCTCACTGATGGAGCTGCCTTCTTCCATCATACGATTTGAAAAGTGTTTCGATGCTTCATAGCATTCCACGGCCGCATGAGTCTCAAAAATAGTCTTCAACTCTTTTATCAACTCATGAGGATCGTGGTGCTCAAAACGTTTTGAAGATCGGATTCCAGACTGCATAAGATGGCACACTGAACTTGAGAGTACCGAGTTTTCCGAGTCATGTAAACATTCTTTACTTCATCGGTTTCAGTTTCTGCGGGAGGGTCACCTAGCGGTGCATCAAGCACATATTGCAGATTTCCGCCATTGAGGAAGATCCTCACATGACGGAACCGTGAAAGTTGCTACCGTTGCTCTTAAGCTTTTCTTTCTCTAGGAACTGGTTAAAATTGATTGAGGACGCCATATCTACAACATATTTGCAATAGTTTAGACTAAGTTTATGACAAATTGAGTTCAAATTTTAATTCTACATAATTAAAAATCTAGGTGAACTCCCACTCAAAACAATATCCCTCGCATTGTCTTAGTGATCACACGAACCAAATCCATCACACCTATGCCCGATCATCACGAGACAAGATGTAATTTCAATGGCGAACACTCAAAGTGTTCATCATATCAATCATATGATTCATGCTCTACCTTTCGGTATCACGTGTTCGAGACCATGTCTTTACATGCTAGGCTCGTCAAGGCCACCTTAGTATCCGCATGTGCAAACTGTCTTGCACCCGTCATATGTACTTATCGAATCTATCACACCCGATCATCACGAGATGCTTCGAAACGATAAGACTTGATAACGGTGCTACTAAGGATGAACACTTTATTATCTTGAGATTTTAGTGAGAGGGATCATCTTATAATGCTACCGTCGCGATCTAAGCAAAATAAGATGCATAAAAGGATTAACATCACATGCAGTTCATATGTGATATGATATGGCCCTTTTGTCTTTGCGCCTTTGATCTTGATCTCCAAAGCGTGGACATGATCTCCATCATCAACGGGCATGATCTCCATCATCGTCGGCGAAGCACCAAGGTCAATGGCGCCGTCTTCATGATTGTCCTCCAAGTAGCAACTATTACAACTACTTTGAAATACTACTCAACATGAAATTTAAAGACAACCATAAGGCTCCTCCGGTTGTTGCCACAATACAATAATGATCATCTCATACATATTCATCATCACATTATGGCCATATCACATCACCAAACCCTGCAAAAACAAGTTAGACGTTCTCTAATTTGGTTTGCATATTTTACGTGGTTTAGGGTTTCGAGCAAGATCCAATCTACCTACGAACATGAACCACAACGGTGATACTAGTGTTGTCAATAGAAGAGTAAATTGAATCTTCACTATAGTAGGAGAGACAGACACCCGCAAAGCCACTTATGCAATACAAGTTGCATGTCAGCGTGGAGCAAATCTCATGAACGGTCATGTAAAGTTAGCCCGAGCCGCTTCATCCCACTATGCCACAAAGATGCAAAGTACTCAACTAAAGATAACAAGAGCATCAACGCCCACAAACCATTGTGTTCTACTCGTGCAACCATCTATGACATGACGATACTGTAGGATAACGTAGCATAGAAAACAAAAATTTTCCTACGGCGAACACGCAATCCAAGCCAAGATGCAATCTAGAAGACGGTAGCAACGAGGGGATTGTGAGACTCACCCTTGAAGAGATTCCAAAGCCTACAAGGCTCTTGTTGCTGCGGTAGACGTTCACCGCACAGCGCGTAGAAGATCTTGATCACGATCGGTTCGGCGCCACGAACCCGTGCTCGGTCTCAGTTCGTTGTTGATGAAGAGCGTCCACCTCCGTTCAGCGGGCAGCGGAAGTAGTAGCTCCTCTTGAATCCGACGGCACGACGGCGTGGTGTCGGTGGCGGTGGAGGAATCCGGCGGAGCTTCGCTAAGCGTGCGGGATATGGTGGAGGGGGCGCTAGGGTTTGGGGAGAGGGTGGCCGGCCACTGGGGGGGCGGCCAAGCTTGAGGCTTTGGTGTGTGGCCTCCCTTGGCCCTCTATATATAGGTGGATCCCAAGTGTTGGTGTCCAAGTCTTCGAATAAGACCCGAAACCAAAACCTTCCATAGGAGGGGGAAACCTAGCCCAACTAGGACTCCCACCCAAGGTGGGTTCCACCCCCATGTGGGGGTGGCCGGCCCCCTATGGTGGAGTCCACTTGGGACTCCACCCCCACTAGGGCTGGCCGGCCATGGAGGTGGAGTCCCTTGTGGACTCCACCTTCCTTGGTGGTTTCTTCCGGACTTTCTAGAACCTTCTAGAACCTTCCATAGAACCTTCCGCATCATTTTATTCACATAAAATGACATCCTATATATGAATCTTATTCTCAGGACCATTCCGGAACTCCTCGTGATGTCCGGGATCACATCCGGGACTCAGAACAAATATTCGAACTCCATTCCATATTCAAGTTCTACCATTTCAACATCCAACTTTAAGTGTGTCACCCTACGGTTCGCGAACTATGCGGACATGGTTGAGTACTCACTCAGACCAATAACCAATAGCGGGATCGGGATCCATAATGGCTCCCACATATTCAACGATGACTTTAGTGATCGAATGAACCATTCACATACGATACCAATTCCCTTTGTCACGCGATATTTTACTTGTCCGAGGTTTGATCATCGGTATCACACTATACCTTGTTCAACCTCGTCTCGACAAGTACTCTTTACTCGTAGTGGTATGTGGTCTCTTATGAACTTATTCATATGCTTGCAAGACATTAGACGACATTCCACCGAGAGGGCCCAGTATATCTATCCGTCATCGGGATGGACAAATCCCACTGTTGATCCATATGCCTCAACTCATACTTTAGGATACTTAATCCCACCTTTATAACCACCCATTTACGCAGTGGCGTTTGATGTAATCAAAGTACCTTTCCGGTATAAGTGATTTACATGATCTCATGGTCATAAGGACTAGGTAACTATGTATTGAAAGCTTATAGCAAATAACTTAATGACGTGATCTTATGCTACGCTTAATTGGGTGTGTCCATTACATCATTCATACAATGATATAACCTTGTTATTAATAACATCCAATGTTCATGATTATGAAACTAATCATCTATTAATCAACAAGCTAGTTAAGAGGCTTACTAGGGACTCTTTGTTGTTTATATATCACACATGTATCAATGTTTCAGTTAATACAATTATAGCATGGTATATAAACATTTATCATAAACATAAAGATATATAATAACCACTTTTATTATTGCCTCTTGGGCATATCTCCAACAGTTCAGCACAACAAGATGGTCATAGGGGGTCCATGGCACGCCAAGATTCTCCTGGGCCTGGCTAACGCGGTGCTCCTCAACCCTCTTGATGGCGAACGCCTGAGAGTCCGGGAAGAGGCCTGCGCAAAGAAAGAAAGAGGCTAAGAAAAGGCAGCCGGAGGAAAATGCAACCGGAAAGAAAGACAACCGAAAGAAAATGCAATCGGAAGAAAAAAGCTTATAAGCAGAAATCGGAAAAGGGAAAAAGAAGGAACTTACGGAAGGCATGCGCATCAGTCTGCGTGATTAGCCGGTCATATTCCTTCCGCTCCGCCTCCAGTCGCGTGGCCTTGTCCTCGGCACCTTTCAGCGCCTTGGCGGACTCCTCCAGCCCGGCCTGCATCCTCAAGAGCTTCATGCATCTTGGCCGCTGCGTCGGCTTCAGCAGCCTTTAGCGCCTTGGCATGGTCAAGGCCCAGCTGGATGAGCTGAGCCTTGAGCTCCTGATAGCTGGTCTTCTGGGCGCCCAGCTCCTCCTGGTGCTGCCGGATAAGCTGCTCCTTCTCCCCTGAGACCCGGAAAAGAAGATGTTAACAAAGTTGTATTGTTAAGATAAACAGAAAAGCAGGCCAACCAGAAAACAAGAAAGTCATACGTTGGGCGGCGGCGAGCTGCTCCTTGAGAGCCTCAATGGAAGCTTCCGAGATGACTGTTGAACAAAAATCGTAAGTGTTAGGAGAAAGAAAGATTTCTGGTAAAAAGATGCCGGTGGTACAAAATTTACCTTGGCACTTGTCATGTGCCTCAGCAAGATCCCGGTGCTCCCATAGAAGCTCCTCAAAGAGGACCTTCCGAGCGTCAGCCGTGGCTGTTCAAGAAAAAGAGATTAGTTAAGTTTGCGCTAAGAACAAGGTTCTTAACCCAAAACTCGGGGACTGGCAGTGCGGTTTCGCGCGTTTTAAGTTTTGCGCTAAGAACAAGGTTCTTAACCCAAAACTCGGGGACTGGCAGTGCTAGTTTCGCGCGTTTTTAGCTAAGTTTTGCACTAAGAACAAAGTTCTTAACCCAAAACTCGGGGACTAGAAATGCCGGTTTCGCGCTAAGTTTTTTAAGTTAAGTTTCGTGCTAAGAGCTACGCTCTCAACACAAAACTCGGGGACTGGGAAGATAGACAAGAGAGAAACCGGCACAAAACTAAAGGAAAGATAGAAAAAATACGGGAGTAAGGAAACCGGCAAAAGTTAAAAAGAGTTGCTGGAAACTTACCCTCAGATTGTTCGTGGAGTCAAACCACGCGTTGTCGAGCTCCTTCACGGCTCGGCGGAGCCGCATGAAACGCTCCTCGGAAGATCGGTCCCCAGCGGGGTCTGGCGCCGGCTGCCTGTCCTTGCCCACGCCGCGGGTCGCCGGGGTAACATCCGCGGCGTTCCACTTCTGGGCATAGGGCAGCAGATGCCCCAGCTCCCGCCCCCCGCTCCGGAACTGGTGAGGCGGCCTCCGGCCGCGCCTTCTCCTGGCAGCGCTAGCACTAGAGACTGGCAGCAGTCGAGGCCGTCGAGGGGTGTTGGAGCGCGCTTCCCCTTGATAAGCTTGGAGATCTTGGGCGGCGGCAGTTGGAGCAGCCTCCGGGCCTGAGCGAGGATCCGGCGGTGGTGGAGAGGGGGCGTGGGGTTGGAACCTTCGGCGGCGCGAAGAACCGGCGCGGAAGTTGTCTTCTTCAGGACGGGAGGAACCAAAGGTTCCACCCGCCTCTTCTCTCTTCGCGCGCGATGTTGCGGAGGTATCTTGGGTCTCTGAAGGGGAGACAAAGTCCTCCTCCGTGCGGTGTTCTGCGGTGTAGGGGCCACACGCCGAACTTGTAGTGCCCCCCGAGGGGAGGCGGAGATGTTGCCGGCACCAGAAGGTGCCGGGCTTGAGTGAGGAGGAGGTTGAGGTCCTCGCGGAACCCTCAGAGCCCGCGGCCTTGAGCCAAGCTTCAGCGCAGGGCTAAACAAGAGAAAAAGCAAAGAGTTGGAAAAAGTAACCAAAAGAACTTGGTAAGAAGAAACAAGTAAAGAGAAAAGGAAGAAGCTTACCCCGTGGCGGTCGGCATCTGCTTGCGCTTGTAGCGCCGCATGCCCACTTCCTTCTCCCCCAGAGGCTCCGTCCGGAAGCGCTTAGAGGGAGGGGCCTGGCTGGAACCGGCATCAGACCGGCGCCTTGTTCTTCTGGCCCTGGGCCATGAGCTTGTCCACAAACTCATGACCGGCCTCGGCTTGCAAGGGCGGCACGTGCTCGTGGATCTATGAGTTCAAGATAGCTGAGAAAAGATCCGCAAAAGAACAATAATGAAAGAAGCAAAAGAAACCAGAAAATAAAGGTACCTCGATCAAGGTCAGGTCATCGGAGGAACCGGTTGGTTTCGGCACGGATCTGCCGAGGCGCGAGGCTTGGGTCTTGCCCATCTTCAGATCCTTCCAACCGATGTACGGATCCGGATCGAAAGAATCAAGCGCACGCTTCACGCAAATCCCGCGTCGCTCTGCGAGGATGGTGGGGAAGCGGTCCTTGGCCTGAAACAAGTAAAAAGAAGGTTAATCAGTAAAGTTACCGGTGAACCGACCCGAGTTGCGTAATTTCTTACTTCTTGGGTCGGAGGGTTAGTAGTGCTGAGAGGAAGGAGGCCCCATTCCCAGTCGGCATGGCGATCTGGCAGTCTGCCTAGCCTTGACGACGTCCTTCTTGGAGAGGGGAAGGCCGGTGATCTTGGTGGGATCGCCGGGGCCATACATCTCGCTCATCCTATGCTGCGCGCAAGAGGAAGCACCGGCGCGAGATAAAAGTGCGGATGATATCATCCGAGCAGATGTTGGTCTCCTTCATGAGGTTCGCCATGAAGCGTACCACCTGGTTGGTTTCGATGTGATCCGTCTTCGGGTTGTAGCTCCATTGGCCCTGCTGGGAGGCGCCGCATTGATGGGCGGCAGATCGATGAGGTTCGCGGGGCCGTTGTTCTTCACGTAGAAGAAGGTCCCTTGCCATTCGCGGCAGGACTCGAGGCCGGAGAATTTGAAGAAAGAGCTCCCTTGGCGGGAGCCGATAATGCAAGACCCGCACTGTACGGGGGGTTTGGGCTTAGGAATATCTTTGCCCTAAACGGAATTGATCCGCATAGCAAAGAAGCGGGCAAACGTCTCACGAGTGGGACGAATGCCAATGTAGGCCTCCATGAAGGTGGCAAAGCAGGAAAGATAAAAAATGGCGTTGCCAGGGAGGTGATGAGGTTGGAGTTCATAGAAATCTAAGAACTTCCGGAAAACGGCCGGAAGGCCGAAGCCGCTCAAAATGAGCAAGGAAAACAACGTGTTCACGGGTTGGAGCACCGGTTCGATCTCGTCGCCAGAAGCCGGCAGGTTACCCCTTCCGGAATCCTCCGCGACCGGTAAAGCCAATCGATCTCGTATTCGGTAACGTTGGAGCCCATCCAGGCTCCACGAGTGACAGGTGAAGGGTTTACACCGGAAGCTTGGCTAGAGCTACCGGATTCTCCGTGGCTACCGGAATCGGTATCCATCGAAGCGGAGTCGGCAGATCTATCGGAAGATTGCCTACGCCGGCTACCGGAAGAAGAGGAAGAGGAGGAAGCAGAGGAAGATTCCTCGTTAGACATTGGTTCAAAGGTAGAAAAACAGAAATCCCACAGTCGGCCCCCGCGCGATGATCTACGAGTAAGAGGAAAATCAAAGAAAAAGGGGAAATAAGAACACTGTCGACCCAAGATCTGGAAAACTAGCGAAGGGCAAGCAAAGTAAGATTGGAACTAACCTGAGGCGGCGCAGTCGCTGGGGAAGAAGTTCAACGGCGAAGTAGCGGGCCTGCGGTCGCCGACGAGCACCATCGACGGTGAAGCGGAGAAGGACGCGAAGGAGCGTGAATGCAGCGGTCGCACGCTGCGAGGATTTCCGCACGGCGAGGCGGAGGAGCGGCGTGAGTTCGCCGGGCGGCAGAGCTTGAGCGAGCGGTGGCGAACGGAGAACGGCGGAGGCGCAGCGAGTGAAGAACACTGTGCGCGAGGAATGGGGAATGCGAGAAGAGGAAGAAGAGGCGACGGTTCCACCTTATAAAGAAGGGAGAAGATGGGCCGAAAACCGCTGGGCCGCGGCGGTTCGCACTGCGGGCTGCGACGGTTCGCGCCACGGGCCGCCACGTGGCAAGGAGGTACAAGCGAAAAAATAGAAAGGGACACGGAGGCGCACACGGATCTGAAGCGGCAAGTGGGATCCGCTGAGGAGCAATTAATACACGCGCGGGAGTCGAAGCGAAGTGACATCTGACACTGGCACGCCAGTAAACATTGCGCATGTCACTGACAGGCGCGGGGCCCGAGATATTCTCGACTTCGCGAGAGGAAAGAGTAAATGCGTAAGATAGGAGAAAAAGATGCCGGAAGATACCTTGTAAAGAGAGAAAAGAAAAGTTCGTGCAAAGATCTTTGGAGGATACCTTGCAAAGAGAGAAAAGAAAAGTCCGGGCAATGATGCCGGATCCAAGCTAAAGCGTTGAAAGGATTAAACCGGTATCCTAAAAGCATGAGAACCTGGCATGGTCTGTAGGATAGAATCCGACAGACTATACCAGCTTCGGGGACTAATGTTGGGGGGATGACCCCGGTATGCCAAAGGCATGCCAAACCGGGTGGTTTGAGCCATCAAGATACGGTTTAATATTCTTACCGGAGCACAAAGATAAGAATTTGGCTAAGTGAAGCTAAGCCGGTATCCCCAAGAGGGTATACGGAACCGGATAAAGAAGATCCGGAAAGAAGGGCCTGTCGGCAAGACCGGTCAAAGATTCTCTTGAGCTAGAAGACAAGGATGAGCTAAGCAAAGTGACTTTAATCGGAGCCTGGCGCCAAAGAGGTGACGTGAAAGAAGCCGGAGGACGTCGGCGTCCCTGATTAAAGACCCCGTCGTCATCCATGATTAAAGTAGCTTTGTAAAGTAGTTTGTCCAGTCAAAGATGCCATTAGGGTTTCTTGCTCTGTAAGCCACTCTCCCCTATATAAGGAGGGGGCAGCCTCCTTACGGGCGCGTGTTGACAGAGGAGATTAGACGATAGACTTTGTATCCAAGAACCTGTAACCATGTTGAGATCAATGAAGCTGGCGATCTAGTAAAGAGTTCTTCCTCTTGTCTCTCTTCTTGCATACCGGCCTTTGGCTGAGTTCTTGAGGAAAGCATCCGGAAGTTCATCCCATCTAGTCGCAAACCCTCCCCCGAATCCTCTAGCGCCCATTCGGCCCCAATTTAAGCCATCCCATGGCATCTGCTCGTTCACCACGACGACAACCTTGTTTTGGGTCGATGATCCTGGGTCGATAAGATGGGAAGTGGTACAGGATCAACTTTTTCCCATGAATTATGTTTCCTTATATTGCGTGGAGGTCCTCTCCCGACCCCTCCCCAACCCTAACCGCCGCCGCCCGGTAGCGCCGCCGGGGCAAAGACCCTCGGGGCGTGGCGGCGGCGGGGGCTCTCCTCGACGTGGGGGACGATGGACGGGCTCTCCCCTCCTCGACGCGGCGGCGGCCGGCGGATGGTGATGGGCGGCGACGGCTCTAGCGCTGCGGTCCTCCCTCCTCCCGTAGTCTTCCTACCGCAGCACACCGGCAGGGGCTGGTGGTGGGCGGTGGCCAGGCCCTCGGTCTGTGCCATGCCCTCCCCCCGCCTCTCGTCAGTACATGGAGGCGATCTCGGGCTTCTTCCGCGTCACGAGGCGCCGGGACAGCAGCCTTGGGTTCGACGGAGGTGGCTCTCTTCTACGCCGGAGAGGGTTGGCCTGCGGTTGGTGGTGGTGGATCTTTTGATCTATCACCGCGATCCAGCGACGAGATGGAGGTGCATGGAAGCCGGCGATGGTGTCGCTGGTGGAGGGTTGGATTGGCCAGCCGGGATGGTCGCCGACGTGGGGGTCCGACCTGTATAAAGGCGGCGGTCCTAGGGCCTCACTTGCGTGAAGAGGAGGACATACGGAGGTGGACTCGTGATCTGGCCGGGGGATGAGTTCGGAAGGCTCCGCGAATGTAATGTTTTGCACAGGTTCTTTGGATCGGAGGTATTCGGTCGTGCGCACCCATGGTTTTATTCCGACCAATTGGTTCTGGAGGGAGCGGCGTGAAGCTCGTTTTCTGTATTGACATCAAGTGACTATGGATCCATGATGAAAGTCGGAAGAAGAGAATTTCATGAAGGAGAGGAGGACTAGCTAAGGGAGGTTCAAGTCTTCGCTGTTGAGAGACTTGCTTGGTGTTCGGGCTTCACAGCAGCGGTATGAAAGTGGGGGCGACAACACAGGTGAAGTGCAGAGTCTTACCTTTCAGGGTGAAAACTGTAATATCCCAGGTATTGAGGTTACAAAAATAGAGGAAACAGATGTGTGCATTGCATTCATGCATAGAAAATCTGGGGAATTTCCGCGCTTTAAAAAAACAGTCACAGTAACTGAAGTTTCACTTGATCTTGGTGGAATTGAAGTAGCTCATCAAGTCAAGCGCTATAAACCTCAAAGTGACTTTGTTAAAACCTTGTTTTGGGTAGAGATGATTTGATCTAAAGGGTTAGATCAAATGGAAGTAAAATAAACACAAGAACTTATTAATCAAGGATCAACTACTTGATCTTATTAAAGATCACAACATGGTAATCCTTGTCATAACATATGAACACCAATTCAATTGTAAATCAAGTAACAATAGAATGGAGAAACCATTCTTGACTTATCTTTTCCATATCTTAAATTAATCCTTGGTCCTACCATGAACCTCATGGTAATCATTCTATTTCAATCTGGGAAACAAGACAAGGAGATCAACTCTAGAGGTATATATTCCTCCCTATTACATATTATTATACATCAAACCTAGAGAGGTGAGAGTTCTATGTTATTAAGAAGAGAAGCAATGCCAAACTTTGAGCTAAACCTTGGATATACATCCAAGGTATTCAAACCATCATTCTTAAGAGAAACCCTAGGATATTATCCAAGACAATTCCTAGAGAGATAAACCATTTATATTTAACATAGACATTGATGATCACATCAATCTCTATAGAGCCTAACCTCAGGTTAATATTAAAGTCCTTCCCAAATGAGTGAGACCATTCATACTAATCCAAACTTTACCTATTTAAGAATAAAGGACAACCTTTGAACTAAAGAGTGAGGAATAACCATTTCATCTTGGAGTGGTGAGACAACCTAGAATCACATGGAATAAGATTATATCCATGGATTGATAAGGAAAGGAGGAGATTAATTTAACCAAGATGGCCAAGTGGAGTTTTAGACTAAATACCTATCGAGATATTGTGAATACACCATAAACCCTAGAATAGTCCAATCCTATATAAGAGAGCTCAAGTTCTGGTATTACACTCAAGTTAATGAGGCAACACTTGGACTTGGGAAAGAAAACTATCTATATAACCAGATGATTATATCTTCATTGATTAAGTAGAACCCTAACATAACATCTCAGGCATTCTCCTGGGATGTAAACTTTAGAGGCAACCATTGTAGTCCCATTCAAGAATCTGGATAAGGGATATATTCAATTATATCCAGTAAGATCATTACGGAGTTCAAGAAAAGTTTAAGTCTGCATAAGTCAGAACCACACTCCAAAAACGTGAAAGAGTTCAAACTTCGAGGACGAAGTTTAGTTTAAGGGGTAGAGACTGTAATATCCCAGGTATTGGGGTTACAAAAATAGAGGAAACAGATGTGTGCATTGCATTCATGCATAGAAAATCCGGGGAATTTTCGCGCTTTAAAGTAAAACAATCACAGTAACTGAAGTTTCACTTGACCTTGGTGGAATTGAAGTAGCTCATCAAGTCAAGCGCTATAAACCTCAATGTGACTTTGATAAAACCTTGTTTTGGGGAGAGATGATTTGATCTAAGGGGTTAGATCAAATGAGATTAAAATCAACACAACAACACTTTACTCAATGATCAATTGCTTGATCTTATTAAAGATCATAACATGGTATTTCTTGCCATAACATATGAACATCCATTTTATTGGAAATCAAGTAACAATAATTGGAGAAACCATTCTTGACTTATCTTTTCCATGTCTTAAATTAATCCTTAATTCTACCATGAATCTCATGGTATTCATTTTACTTCATTCTTGGAAACATAACAAGGAGATCACTCTCTAGAAGTATATATTCTTCTCTATTCCAAATAGTTAAGCATCAAACCTAGAGAGGTGAGAGTTCTATTATAATTATTAGAGAAGCATTAACAAACCTTGAGTTAAACCTTGGATATAGATCCAAGTATTCAAATCATCATATTTAAGAGGAACCCTAGGATCTTATTCAAGATATTTCCTAGAGAGAGAAACCATTTATGTTAACCATAGATATTGGTGACCACATCGTTCTCTATGGAGCCTAACCTTAGGTTAGCATTGTAGTCCTTCCCAAATGAGAGAGACCACTCATACCAATCTTAGTTTTACCTATTTAAGAATAAAGGACAACCTTTGAACTAAAGTATTAGGAGATTAACCATTTCATCTTGGAGTGGTGAGACAACCTAATATCACATGGAATAAGATTATATCCATGGATTGATATGGAAAGGAGGAGACTAATTCAACCAAGAGAGCCAAGTGAAGTTTTAGACTAAATACCTATTGAGATATTGTGAATACACCATAAACCCTAGAATAACTATTCCTACTAGATGACCTGTTGCGCTATCGCGCACAGGCGGAGTCAGGTTAAAATTTAAACTATTAGTTTTTCTTATTTTAGTATTACAAATAAGCTCGTAATTTAACTGCTTTAGTATCTTGCAGACACACTATTACATCGAGTTCTACAGTAAGACATGATAATTTAGTATTTCCTCTGATTCATATTACTAATACAATATAGATGTATAGCGACACGTTTTAATTGTAGATACGTCCATTCTAATGGCAAGTAGTATGGATCGGAGGAGGGAGTACGATTTTGCACTTATTTTTCAGCTTTTAGCTCCCCCACCAAATTATGGTTATTGTGCCAAATTATGGAGTAGTATCATAAAAGAAGCATAAAAGGACAATTACTAACTTTAAAAAATTTAAAAGGAATATTCCTACTTATTGTGAGTAGCAAGACATAAAGAGTATTGTTTGACATTTTAAGTCCCTTAACCGATACCACGGAACCAGAAACTACTACAAGTGGTTTGCTCCACGTAAACAATTTCTGCCACTATTCTAGGCTGATACCACACATCCCCATCACGATTAAATTATGTTAACAGCCCAGTTTCTTAGATGACCCGTTGCACCACTGGCGCACAGGTGGCAGAGTTAAGTCATGGTCTCACCTCCTCAGCACTCAAATCATCAGACTAAACATACAGACTATGTGATCTGAGAAACATACACCATATTTTATACGTTAAATAAACTAAAACTATGTGATTTAGAATACAGGGTACATTGTGCATATTAATCACGTGGAAGTAGGCATTATGTTTCTATTAATGAAAAACGCAATGCATCTGAAATTGGTTTTAAAAGGAAGGTACTTCAGAATGTGATTCACAAGAAAGAACGGAAAGCCTATTGGTTCTTCATCCCAAGTACCATCATAATAAGATAGACTCAATTTAGTAATGTCGGAAATAACGGAAAGTTCAACATTGTATTGTTATTCCTACTTAATATAAGGAGGTCGTTACAAATTCGAATTTACTCCAGCTATATATATGAAACATCCCTTCAGTGTTTCCATCGACCACATTGAGTGCTCCATTGTCATCAGCCTTCTTCGGTCATGTGCTTTCCCTTTGAATTTATCTACTCACGCATCTGCAATAATTCCAGGCAATGCTATGATAACACCAGATGAGCAGAAGCTGCCCTGTCAACATAGCCAATAAATATATTTGCAGAACCCCACATATTACACATGTAGTGGTTAAATTTAAGATATGATTTAGTGACTGAAGGTAACCACATGTTCACATAACACTAATGCGTACTAAGGGCCTTCAAATATGCACTCTAGTTTCATGGAAGGCTACATGCCCACAAACACAGACTACCGTAAAAAGATAGTGTTACTTAACACCCTTGAAATAATAGATTTAGCACTAATCATTCTACCATTAAGGACCATGCAGTGATTACTTTCATTCAGGTATTACTTTTATAATCATGTATCGAAACAAAAGGACTGATGCTTTCAACAATAAAAAAGTAGTAGTATTTCGTTTCGTTATAAATTCACAGCCTAACTATGCAGAATTCAACATATGCTAAATTGGCTCTCTATGCCAACAGTTCCATAGCCAATGAACAATCTAATAGTTCTATTACATGCTCTACAGATTGAAAAAAAGCGAACAGAAAGCATACCAGTGAAGTGACACAGAATACACACCTTACCCGTATCTCTGAAAAGACAACACACTGCAATGGGTCCTCCCGGGATAAGGAAAAGCTTTGAAGCTATACTGATGTGCCCAAACAATAGGACCACTAAAATAGTTGATGGCCAATTATGTACGTGTACCTGAAATTTCATCACCTGTAACCTCGGGTGCTTGAATTTGCCCAGATGAATAGCTAATAGTTGGAGCACATGTACAAAGAGAACAAAGCGGTGAATACTTGTTTACTTGAGATTAGGCCACAGGTCCTCGAGGAAACCTCTATGTATGAATTATGGAACCAGAAACCTCTCCTTGGGTGCTTGGATTTGCCCTTGTACCATGCTGAGTCGTGCATAAAAAGAAAGAAACACCATGGACCATGTAATGGCCTCTTAATGTTTTCATCAATATGAAATTTCGTTCTTTCTCAAGAGCTGACATGCGTCGAAAAAACATTCTACTGCTAATTCAATATCCCCTCAAGGTGCCATGTCCATACAAACCATTAAATGCATTGAGCCCCTTGAGTAAGTTCGTAAATTAAAGATAGGATAAAATATGCTAGAAGTGTATGAACCAGCAAACGAAAATACGTGACAATACGAGGAAGACCACAATAAAAATTACACGGTAAATACGCTAATGATATGCAATCCCTGTAACCTAGGTTGGTCATGTCCCTGAAGCTATTCTTGAGGTGATAGTAAATAACAATCTAAATGCGTTTAACATGGAATAAAAACCCCATTAACTAAAAAAAACAATACACGTACAGTCCACATATATCAGAGAATGCTTAACCCTTAGATCTCAGGGTCGTAGGTAATCATGTAATGAAGGGAAATCAGTGTAAGAATATTAATTGGAAAATACGAAGAGCATTTACCTGGGGATTGCGGTGCCTTTGGAGTGAGGTGTCGAATGGCCAATATAGGGTCGTAGTGAAGGTAAGGATAATCTGTGATATCCATAATATCCCAGTCAAATCATACCAAACCTAGCCGCGAAGAGTCGAATCAATGAATAATATAGGAAGCTGATGTGTAGTATCCGAGGAATTAGATCGAGCTTCACACTCCTGCAGAAACTCTAAGTCTCGGTGCAACCACTGCTAAAAAAAGAAAGCATTACAAAGCAAGCAAAACATCCAAAAGGAAAATAAATTGTCATGGTCAGCAGGTTAATCCATCTCTCTCGTTGCATTGTGGGACGTAACGTATATAACATAACTTAAGGTTATTGGAATTATTTCTGCCATATTCTCTTCAGCTCTTTAGCAGTGAAAGAGCCTGGACCCAACATTCTTCCTCAACACCGTGGGCTAATATCTATTGCACCAATCGATGCAAACCAGGGATGTAGAGTATGATATTACAGTTAACAGTAAAGGTCTCGAAAAATATGGTAAATAACTTATAGATCAAGAAGAGCGCTAAATTAGCCTATGGTGCTCCTATTAACCATTCATCAATTCTATTACAAATGCATGAGAACTCTGCTAACAGTGCGTGAGATCACACCAAAACAGATCCACTATCACATAAGCTATTCTAGCTTAATTAACAGTTGATCCCCAAAACAGATCCACCATCACATAAGCTATTCTAGCCTAATTAACAGTTGACCCCCATTCCAGAGAAGCCAAACTTAGAGATCTTGTATTCCGAACACCAAATATCCCTACATAGATATTTCTAGATTAGATAACTCATGCGACCAAATTAACCAGCAAACTAAAAGAACAACATATCTAAATTCAAAACGTTGAAAGGACAATAATGGGAAAAATATAAACATGAACCATCACCAACTATTTCACAGACTCAATTATGTAGAATAAAAATAAGCGTACATGTGTACAAATGAGCCGGGCGGGTTTTATTTTTAGGAAGAACCAAAATGAATAGAAATAGTAGACGAGAAACTGATCAGAATCCTTCATATTAACGGCTCAGTTCTACCATAAAAATGAAAGCCTTTTTGAGGTGTCATTCTTCTATCTGGAAGACTGTAAAGCAATCAATCAACAACACAAGAGGCAATGGATATGCACATCGGCTGGAACAACATTCAAACAAGCTTAAACCACAACATCCCATGATTACAGGTACCATTCTTCTATATGCTTTAGCATTCTCTTTAATTAATACCAAAGATCACAAAACCATTTTCTGCAAATAGACCACGGTGCACAGTTCAGGAATTATAAAGACATCACAGCCCAGCAGCAATGAACTTTCCATTGTATGCATAAGTACCAGGATGTAGGACACGCCTGGCAACAGTTTAAATTATAAGAAATGTGATCACGCATAACTAAGATTTAAAAAAAATTGCAGCACAACAAAAACGAGGGATAAATATTAGTGAAATAGTAGAGCCACCATAATAAAAACAGGTTGGTTGTATTTCAATACATTACTAACTGAACCAATCCCATACTCACCATAGTATACCTTGACGGAGAGCTTGGTCTGGACCATGAAGGAGGCAATGGATCGGGCCTGACCCGGCCTCACCAAAACCACCTCGACATACGGCAGTGCTGCAGCAAACCATTTGCCTGCGTGAAACGAATAAGAAAAGTCAAGGAGCATACAAAATTGAATAGAAAAATAGAGAAGGATATCATATTAACACAATTGGCCAATGCATCAAGGCAGCCATGCCACGAGCATTATGCTACAAATAGAGAGAGCAGATGAAATTCATCGATGCATCATGGCCACCATACAACGAGCTTCATTCGCCGATTACTATATAAATGCAGTTGACAATTCACTCACCGACTAACACTCTACCTAGATATGAAACCAGGTTCTGAACATGACATCAGTGAAACTACCGACTTCAGTGAAACTACTGACTTCAATGAACATGATATCTTGTAAAAATGCAATTAGAAAACAGGGAGACAAGCACCTAATAATAAGATCCAATACACACGGGGAAATAAAAATAGAAACTCGCATAATGGAAAACTCCATTATTTTTTAGTAATTAAAAGGGTTACCATAAATGCAAAGGTTTGATACACTCCAAACCTTACCAAGATCCAAAAATGGCAGAGATAAAGCGGAAAATGCTGAAATTTGTAAAATAAAAAGATATGAGTCGAACAATACTACGAAAGGAAAATACTGCAAAAGGAAAATAGTCCCTCTTGCAACGTCCAAATAATCCCGCTGAACATGTACATAAAACATCTTGGATATGAACTGATTGGCTTAAATTTTCATTAGTACAGATTGATTCTATCTAGGATTATTTTGCCGCAAAAGTTCCAGTTTACCATATTTCACTGGACAAAGTAATTAATGGGCAAGAGGATATCAATCAGCTAAAACACCACTTTGTTCAGTTTCTAGCAAGATTTTCACCCTGCTTTGTTCACCTAATATTGTGTGCAAAATACCACTAATGAATAACCGGAGCGTGAGCTGTGCATTTATTTCTACATGTAGGAACACTATTTTGATATTCAACGAAACACTGAACACAAGAGAAATTGGCACAAAATCAGAGAAGTTGACATTGGCAGCCAGGGCCAAATGAACAAAATGTTCTCCCTCCCAAATAGCACACAAAACTCAACCCAAATTGCTGAAGCGAAACTATTCAAGCCTATCTGGCAAAAAATCCAAAGCAAAACATTCTAGAGGCTCCACGAATAGCATATCAGTTTAGTAAATGCAGTGGTAGCTCCTTTTGTTTGCTATAAAGCATATAATCTTAATTTCGATGAAAAGCTAACCAGCACAGGTGAAGAATATATGGCTACATTATATTGGGGAAAATAAATGTAAGTACAGTTGTACAATTCTAGCAGCATGAGAAAGAGCTGCATTGTATCTACTTCATAATATAATATCAACATCAATCTCTCAACAGTTACAGTATACAAGTTTGGTACTCTTGTATAGGAACTAAACCATCTGCACAATATGTGTAAGGATATATGTCTCATCCCTGTAAATCAGCACAAGGTATCTGCTACAGGAAAAACAACTTCACTAAGCCAAAAAGAGAAAAGCAATCATATAAAAGTGAGCACTGAGGACTGGTCAAACTCAAAATAGGATGTATGTCGTGGAAGTACATTAAGAAGGCTAGGCTATCCTTATTTTTGTTTGTTGCATCTGTTATCCACGAACAGTAATAGACAGTACCAAAAGGATCTTTTATTTAATTTGAGTCTCTAGAGAGCGAAATCACATTGCTCCTATTTTTTAAAAATAGTAAAACAGCGTTGAAGAGCCGGTACTCAGAATCTGGGTGCTCACCTAGGATTGGGAGAAGATCCATAGCATCCTCTCAAAGTTTCGGGCTATTCATCTATCCCAGTAACATCTGAACTGATTCCAAAGTTCCAAGCATCATCAAATATTTTACGTCCCATGCTACAAAGTTGCAGGTTAAAGGGAGAAAGAACCGGTTAGAAAGAAGATTCAAATTGCTTGACAATATAATGTGCATGTTAAGTAGAATATTGTTAGTGATATTGCTATAAATGCACTTATAAATTATTAGCCAGAGTATAAATATAAGTAAGAGATCATCCAGAAAACATGGAGCAACATTATCTGACCAAGGATTTAGAGCATCACGAATCTGAACTGTTTTGACGAATATACAACATATTTGAGAATTTTAAAATTATGGATATTCAGCTACACAATTAACAACAAGAGTATCATGTGAGGTCTCCATACCCAATAGTGTTTGCAAGACATATTTAGATGCAACTCTTGATACGGTTGCATAAGCTCACCTTCATGTGAAATTGTCAAGGGTCAAATTTTCATCTATGTGATCCCCCGTAACTCATCAATGCACCAAGACCACCTAAAACCCTAAACACTCATATATAACCTATCAAATCTTGTTTCATATATAACCTATCAACAGCAAAAAGGCAACACCATTATCAAAAAAATCAGGATCATCAAATATTTAGTATAAGAACTTGAACCGTAAAACAAAAGTTCATGTACATTTAAGAGCTGGTAAGACATGGTTTACAATTGTAATCATCCAAGTATCTACAAAAAGTCCAAAACAAAACAAGTATTTGTTATTAACGAATATAACCGCCAAGGTAATTGAGACCACACAAGTTAAGCTATGTGATAAGGTTAATATAGACTATGCAACGGCATTCTTCATCTCCTTGAATCATCACATATATGAACTAACAAAGGGGCTATAAAAAAACTGAGGAAGATATTCTAAAGTATAGATTGTTACCTGATAGCACATTAATTAGCTGCTATAACTGCGGGTAGCTTCAAACCACCATCGGAAATAATTAGCTTCAAACCACCATCGGAAATAACACTAATCTAAATTCAAATAGATTGGCATGTGCACTATCTAGTGTTAAATAATTTCCTTTTTTGGGATAATCCAAAGAAGAAAAGTAGGAGACCGAGCTAGAAAAAATATAACACATGGCTAAATATATGGTTTTGCAAGGTAAGCAAGTAAACCTGTAAAATAATTAGTATTGCTTTGTCCGGAGTAGCAATGAGAACATCCTCAATAAAACCAAACCAGCACCAAACCTGAAACGGAAAAATTGACATCCCCATGAATTAACATGATTGAGGCAGTCAACAAAGGAGAGAAACAAAACCATAACCTCTCACCTATCATTGGCCAGGTGATGAGAAAAGATGTGCAACTTCTTTGCATTCTGAAACAAAATGGAGCAGACGGGGGGAGAGATATTTAGGCTCACGCTCACCTGACCATCTATCTCCTGAAGTTCAAACCAAAGCACACAAAATCTATAGTTAGTGGCAAAGAGAGTTAAACAAGGATAATAAGGAGACAAAAATCGTAGAGGATCTAAAACAAAATGGAGCAGAGAGGGGGGGGGGAGATATTTAGGCTCACGCTCACCTGACCATCTATCTCCCGAAGAAACTTCCTTCAGCACTCCGTCCAGGCCGGCTAGAGGACGAGGCCAGCGGTGGCATGGATCAGCGCCCCTCTCTGCACCGCCGGCGTCGTCTGTGCATGCTCCTGTAGGGCCTTCTTCGGCCCGCCACTGCAGCCGTCCATGTCCGGTCCATCCACTCGCGATGGAGAGGCGTGTCAGCCACCGTTATTGAGAGCTCGACCATGAAACCATGACGAGGCTCTCTGCACAAATCTTCTCAAATTCCTATAAAATGAATTGTTATACATAGGAGTTGAGATATATTATCAAGGTAATTACAGATTACCCTTAATTCACCACTATTGATATTTGCATTATTCGTTTTTCTTTAAAAATGCAATAATGTATTTCTCTTTTCCATACTTGTATAAATAAACTTGAAACATCAGTACACAAACACCAATAATAAATTTTGCACGAACAAGAAAATTGCAACATTTGCAGAATTTCACCCAACAAAATTGTCTCCAAGCTGATAAGCCAATATGATGGTATAACTATTATTGTTCTTCTCCGAGTAAAATTACAGAAGCTTACCACCGAATTGTTTCCATCAAAGAACCAAGTCTAACCACATCAAACACTCTCTGAGAAGTTTTACAGAAACAAAACATCAATGGTTTAGGTAGCAGCAAGAGGAACAGCAGTACCATCAGTTTACAAAGGAAGCTGGGAACCCATGGAAACTTGCACAGAATCAGATATTGCATACCTCCTCCTAAACAACTTGCTAATTACCTAAATAAAGATCACTAATATAGAACACCAATCAATTTTTCTAGCGAAAACAATGCAGTATCATCTTCTCTACGGAATAGCATTCATTAGTATAACATTTGGTGCCCACAAGTTGGCAACCGTTGGTTGCCTTAACGATTAGCTGCCAGGTCTCTTTACATCCTCATGATAAATTCAGAGATGGACACATGGACAGATAAATAGGTTTGGACTACGAAACCAAAATCAGACCAAATAATCTATTTGACTCACACATTTTCAGGGGAGATAGGCCTGGACCACGAAGGAGAATGGGAACAAGCAAGTGAAGCAACATCTCAAAAGAACTTTGTATAAATTCATTTTATCGAGAAATTTCCACGCGAAGTAATAACCTTTGGAAATGTTAAAACAACACTGGAAAAAAGGCAAAATTAAGTTAATTAAGTTGTCAATTCAGAAAAGGAGCAATTAGAAGAAAAATCGATGGAAGCCAAAATAATTTGTTGTCCTAATTTACCTAACAGATAATATCCAGAACAGAATATAAGGAAAAAGGTATAACGGTCTAAACTGTGTTCAACAGTCAACCATGGCCAACATCCTATATCATAGACCTCACTTCGAGCAAAAACCGAGTTGAAGGCTTCAAGCAATAAATTTGTAATTTGCAACAAAGCCGTAACAATATCCTAATTGCTAGAACCACTACCACCAAATTTCAGACAAAACAGGAATAAATGTGACACACAATTATTAATAGCGAGATGTTATCTTACCAAGAAGCGCTGGATTTTATCTGTTTTGTTAACACAACCATAAGCTGAGCCTGTATCCTGTGCGCTGCCCTCATATTTAACCGAATTTGCTCTCTGTGAGAATCTCCATTTGCTGTTGTATCGGACATGACAAAAGACCCTATTTTACAGCAGGCTGAACCACATCCTTTTGAAAATCAGATCTAATATTTGATCAGGAAATTAACAAATTTGTATCTTAATTAAAAACCACACACAATAGGCATCGCATATGCACCGGAGAGGAGATTGACATTGCACAGAAATCAAAAAGGAAAGGAGGATTTGCCATACCTGCAGATCCGTTCAAGATGGTGAGGTCGCCGGAGGTAGGACGGCCGAGGAGGACGTGGGCACCCTCACCCTTTCCGTGCTCCTCCTCCCGCATCCTCTCCTCCCAGCTAGGAAGAGCACGCCCCCTGTGTGCCATCCTCCTTGTGCATCTTCTCCCCGTCCCCACCTCAGTCGGCCCACTCAGGCACCTCTTTGCCTCAGTGGAGGCGGCGTCTCCCCGCTGCAGCAACTTCGACCCAGATCCTCCACAACGCGTGAGCCGCCGTCTTGGGAGCCCTCGTTCCGCCGCGAGTTGCCGCTGACCGAGGAAAAACCGGGGACGAACTCCACCAAAGATCTTGGCGGGGAAGATGCAGACCATGCCGGGGAGGAACCCGGAGACCAGCGCGGCGGCGTCCAGGGCCTCAGCGCGCTCGTCCCACGCTGGAACGCCGCCACGGCTGCCTCCCCGTCCTGCCCATAGGACGCGACGTAGGCGAGCGCCGCGCAGGGCCCCGGTGCGCTCCTTCCTCGCCGCAATGCCGGCACGGCTGCCTCCCTGCGCCGACATTGAAGAGGAGAGGACGAGGAGACAGGTCCCCTCCCTGCGCGTTGAGCTTCGTCTCCATGGCCGGGCTGAGCCGCCGCTGTCTAGAGGGATTGGGGAGGAGAGGAGTGGAGGCGAGCGCACGGGATTGGGGAGGCGGCAGATTGGGGGAGAATGAGGAGACGGGGCAGGGGATTGGGAGAGGAGAGGAGGCTCCCGATAGGCTAGGGTTTTCACCGTGGGCGCACACGACGAGAGAAAGGCGACCTGAGCGAGTGACTTCGCCGCCTCTGCTCGCTGACCCCACGCCTGCAAGGCCCCATCTGTCATGGACCTACTTAGACAAGTAAAGAGTGAAAGAACAATTACCGTATCCGACGGCTGTGGTGAAAAGTGGGTTTGCAAAGTTACTGTTCATACCAGATTGGACGAACCAGATTGATTTGCCCCTCTCAGATGGCCTGGTTGGGAGGGTAGTCTAGGATCATTTATAGGAGAAATGAGAGAGAGCTCAAGCTATGGTGTTACACTCAAGTTAATTGAGGCAACACTTGGATTTGAGGGAGAGAACTATCCATATATCCAGATGATTATATCATCATTCTCTGTAAAGAAATCTGAGTGATTATCTCAGGCATTCTCCTGGGATATAATTTATGGAGACAACCATAGCCATGTCCACTCAAGATAGTATAGAATAAGTACCGATTAGCTCGCCGGAGTTGGCCGCCGCAGAGGGTTTCGTCGGAGTAGTTCCGGCGACCAAAACTTGGTAGCGTTGTTACCATCTAACTCGGCGGGTAGTGGGGGTTCGGAAAAACAACTTTGTGCATCCTCTGGTACTCGATATTGTCATCGACGGTGATCACCGGAGTTACTCCGGCGATGTCGACGTGGCCAGTGGATCCCAGGTAGAGAGTTTGACTAGTCTCTGCTTGCGTGGCAGTCAACGTGGCGCTGGTCCCATTAGTCAGTGTGTGCGGTTAGGTTTAGCTCGGTACAGTTAACATTTCCTATTATGTAAAATACCAGAAAAATATCTGAAGCTTTACAAATTCATATAAAATTCGTTCTAACTCAGAAAAATATAAATGAGATATCAAAATCTATTATATTATTAAAACAACAACCAATCAATGGTGTAGATTAGCTAGGCATAATCAACTAAATAAGGGCGGCCCAGATTAACTTCGCCGATCGCTAATCCTCCGTATCCAGAGAGCTGATTGCTAATCCTCCGTATCCAAACCGCCACATACTATCTTTCTCTCCATGTCTAACCTAAACTGCGCCGCCGCAACACAAGTACATGGAATCTTTAATTGACAAGATGAATAGAACTACAACTCCGAGCCATGTACGACCGCCGGGCGGCCGGCGTCCTTGCTCCGCGCCTCCGCCTCATCCAGAACCAGCCAGGTTTGCACGGTAAGCCTGAATCACGGATGCGATCAGCTGCTTGGCCGCAACACAAGCACATATCAGGTGGTGGTAAATTACTACCTTGAGCAATGTACGACCATGAGTTGGGGGCAACGATTATTAACTTCCGGCAACTATGTACGACCACGAGATCGGAAATTGTTTGTCCAACTGTTTCGTGCATGATTAAAGGTAAACTACGAGGTAATATGTTCCACCAATTTCAATCTGACAATATATATTCTCCCTGTTTATTACGCTGACATGCAGTTGAAGATTTTTTTTATTTAGTCAAAAAATCTAAATTAACTGTCACAAAATTTATTACCCATGCATTTGCGACATAGCTATGCCAGCGTCAGTACGTTTTGACCACCCATCGACACGAATCTAGATCGATATTGATTGCAGTTGACAAAATTTGTTTGTGCTTTCGATGTTTTGACTGGCTATTTTGAGCTTCTCCCAGCAAGTACGTGTGAGATGAATGCGAAGGTCGGTTTTTAGCTAGGGCACTCACATGTTTTATGGCAATAGAGGAACCTAGGTGTTAATCACCTATGCTAATATACGATCATGCATTTTCCCTTTTGTTTCAGGTATGCGGTCACTATGAGTAGTTCAAATCCGAGCTAACACACCAATCTGCTGTAGGTTCAGTCAGGTCCTTTCTTTTGGCTTCTGCCAACAGTCTCGATCGACACCCAAGCAAGTAAATCACCTAGATATACCTATTCTTTATATTTTTACCTGGTGATAGGTTGATCTGAAAGGAGGAAGGCCGGTGCAGCGTCATTATATTTTCGCCACCAAGGATATATAGGAATCTAGATTCGCGTTGGTTGCAATGGAGAATATCTTTTGGTGCTTACAATGTTCGCCTGGCTATTCTGAGCTTCTGCCGGCTAACTAAGAGAAGGTTGGTTTTCAGATAGTCGATGAATTTATATGAAGCATCATCGATATATAATCAGTAGTTCAAACTGTTAAGAGGATCATACTGTACACTGCATCTACTTTCAGATTTAGCGGGAGTGCTTGATACAATGTCGTGCATAACTACCTCTGATGATAATCAAAAAATGGATGAACATTTGAATTTACCTTATACAATAACATTGGCTAATATTACATGTATAGGTCAGCCAATATAGTTACGATTATTAATTTTATAGCCTATTTCAGTGACGTGGTGCCATATATCACTTTTGCCACATTGACATTAACTTTTCCTGAAATGTTAAATACTATAAATTATGGGTTCTACTTTTTTTGAATTGATACATCATATATCTTTCAGTGTTGGCATCGGTTAATTAGTTAGGAGAGAAACATGATATGATTTTGTTTATTCAGTAATGTATTTGCTGGGGGCTCCCTCCTTGCAGAAATTGATTCATCTATTGCTTGATCGATAGAGAAAATATATAGAGTTCTTATTTTTATACTTCTCTTCCCTTTTGAATACATTTTTCTGTAACAAATGGAGATGTCATGCCTGTAATTTACTATGAATGGTGCTTCCAGCTGACAAATATGAGTGCTACATTGGCCCGCTTGATGGTAGACAATACAATGGTATTTTTCCATCACGTACTTTTACTTTGGAACAATTGTATAGTACACTGAAATATACTTCAATGTACAAGTATCACTTCAGCAATTCAGAGTTGTTTCTTTGGCTATCATGGTACTAATTTTGGGTTTGTTTGTTAGATTCGATTATTCATACGAGAGATGCAATGAGAAAGTTCAATTCTAACAAATGTTAGAAATACCGAAGGCCCTTGCTGACAAGAATTGTCATGAAAAAAAATTGACGGCTCAACGGCCGAGAGAGTTGTCCACTGGCATGTAATTTATAAAGAGTGATGTCGACATATAAGTGTAAGACAAACAATTGCTGTAATTATTATTCAATTTACAAAAAAAAACATTCGGCTCAAAAATTCAATCTAAAATAAAGAAAATATGAAAAGGAAAAAAATAAATATGAATATTAACATCGTTGGGTGAAGGTTATTTGTATCTATTCATGTCTATATTTATCTTTTTTGGTTAGAAAAATATATTTGACTCTATTCATTTATATATAACTATATAATATGATTTACTGAAGATGAAAGGCACCAAAGCAAGTTTAGTAGATAAAGAGTGCAAAAATAATAGTAATTTCAATATACCATGTTATCTCAGTTAAAAGGTAAGCTCCACTTTTTGCAGGAAAAAAAAAGGATTACCTTACTATCAGAGTGGGAATAGATGTTATATGAAATTAAATTGCCAAAATTGCTTCTCTTATTTGTAAAAGTCTCTGATGGTTAATCAAAGTTATATGTTAATCGAGTATAACCATGTTGTCTTCTTGCTATATAGCTCTAATTACAAAAGACTTACTAAAATTGCGTATAAATCAATTGTCGCCTGAAACCAAATCTATAAATGTTTAATTACACATCTAGGAGCGCAAATGCGCGGGCTATTTCGCTAGTTCTTATAAAAGTAAACTCTATCCAATAAAAATATAAAATGAAATTTATATTTTTAATAAAAATTCAATTATTTAATACTTGTTATTTAAGCCTTATTTATTAATTCTAAATTCAATTAAAATTCAATAATTAGGAAAACTTTCCAAATTAAATAAAAACCAGTAAATAAATAAAGAAAACATTAAAAATAATTTTATTTATTTGTTAATTTGTTAAATCCTTATTAGAAGAATTTAAACCCTAATTAATAATTACCTTAATTATTAATTCATTAAAAATAATAAAATATCAAATCCAATATTATTTTTATTCCTAAGTTATTAATAGCTTCAACTTTATAATGAAGTTATTAAGCATAGAACTATATGGTAGATAGCAAACCCTAATTCCTTATTAAATGGTATTACAACATTATCATTGCATGTGAAACCCTAAAACCCTAATACCATTAGGAACCCTAGCTCCATTAATTCATATGAACCCTAATTCGTTTCTAACCTAAAACCTAGGTTAGGAGATGTGATCATGATATTTTCCTTTTGAACCATAGAACCATAATTAGCAATTAAATACTTGCCCTGTCCACATAAAATGTAGGAGCCCTATTATCCATAATTCAGTATTCCATGTATGCACACCTATCTTACTTAGATGATCAAATAGGATCAACCCTAGTCCTTATTACCAAGAATCTTATCCTTACTCATCCATGCTTAGCATCACACCCTTGTGATGAACCATAATAACAACCATGCCCAATATTGTGCATCATATACCATACACACTAAACCCTACTAGTGTTAGATATTTATGAACCATCTTATTTAGGAACCAATTGTTCATTATCTAATGAAACCAATAGTAAACCCTAGTCAACCACAACTCTAATTGAGATACTTCTTATTACTTAAGAAGTATGTTCTTCAACCCTACATTATAGGACCTATAAACCCTACCTAGCTATCACCAGCTAGATGAACCCACCATGATAACAACCATGTATAACTAATTGCTTAAGTTGCTTATGCTTAAGTAAAGCCATTCAAGCCTAGTTTCTAATGAATCCAACCTTGTTAGGATCCATCTAATATCTACTCCAGAGCTAATTGGAACCATAGTTAACCATAGAACCCCACCAACCTAATTATCATACTTGTTCTTTATTATAGAACATGTTCTTCAAATATTATTCTTTTGAATTATATAATAAGTAATCATCAACCATGCACTATAAGACCTAAAATTGACAACTGCTCTTTACTTATTATACAACTACTATTCCTTGGTGTATGATTATTACTATGCATTTTACCACTTGCTTATGGTTCTGTAACAACACAACCCTAATAAGAATCCACCTTAAAAGTGCAACACACCTGAACCAATCATTACAACTCACTGATCCTAAATCATCGGGGTTAGGTCACGCTTAGAGCGATTGCATCTCATACTTATGCATTATTGCATCCTTGCCAATCTTTTAAACATCGTCCTTACCGGACGATGATGCTATTTCAGAATTTGGAGTTATTGCGTATCGAAGACCTTGTATGCATAATCTTGCAGCCAAGAAAGGCAAGTTCATCGCTTGCTCATGTCATTTGAGTATTTTTATCAAATTACTTGCAAAGTACTATGATTATCACTATTGCATAAAAACCAAAACCACTATTTTCATAACTATGAATATGACTATGTGGTGGGCAATGGAACCATGGATTGTGTTGATATGGTGGAGGTTCCATTGCAAGGGTTATATCCATCTAGGATTAAACAACAAATGTCGTCCAGTGATTCTTGTGCCGTAATACCCGTGTTAACCATAAGATCTGGAGTGGGACGGAATAGTCAATTGTATTTCCACCTCTTGTACATCAACGGATGCGCTTTACCGTAGACCCTTGATCCAAGAGAGGACAAGTGGTACCCTTGATCCAAGAGAGGACAAGTGGTAGGGTGGGGGTCCCGATGAAGTCCCCACGGTTATTGCGGTCTATGATGGGTTGCAGCTGCCGGCGAAGGAGTTCATGGTAGAGACCTGAACTGTTGTCGTGGTCGGGGTCCGTCCCTAAGTGGTGTAAGTGGACCGACGAGGACCCAGGGTCGGAGTTTGCAACAACGGGTGGGTGTATGAGGTAGCGGAGGAATATGATTGGCTATGACCTTATACCGGGCCTCACACCAAAGGAAGTGGACGGGTCGCCCCGTTGGCACCAAGGTTAAGATCTCTTATGGGTAAAGCAACACACCTCTGCAGTGTAAAACCGTGACTGTCACTCCTGTTGGGATATGGAACTGAAGCGGGAAAGGAGCTCCATGAAGTTCTAGTAAACCGGTGAAGGGACGGATAGTTCTTCTGATTAAAAGCAACCTTTTGAAGAAATGGTTATGAAAACCTGCATTGGTATTAGACTTTTGGTCTAATGTAGCTAGTGCATTAAACACCTCTTTCCTATAATGAACTTGTTGAGTACGCTCGTACTCTTAAATCCCCTCCTTAGATATGGAGGCATCGAAGGAGGATCTACAGTGCAACTCGAAGGCTGAGGAGTCAACAACTACTTCAAGAGACGGACCTGTCAGAGGAGTCAATACCACATCCAACAAGGAGAAAACCTAGTTTAGCCATAGAAGGGAACTAGCTTCCTAAACCTAGCTCCTATTTAGCTAGAATCTATTCATAGCCCCTATAGCTAGTCAAATACTCTACAAATAGAGTTCGTGATAGGATTAGACTTCGAGTCATTCTTCTGGAGTTTATTTGCAGATTTACCTCATTGTAAAGTAGGAGGTTGTGCTGATCTTATGTAACAGAGTCCGTATGTAATTCTATAGACATGCCTTGGACCCGCATATGTTTCTGTTGTACCACTCGAGCGATATAATGCTAGTGGAACGGTGTTTCATTGGTGTTATATCAGACTTGCATACTACACCATGCGGTGGTATGCGGGTCACCACAGTTGGTATCGAGCAAATGCTTTGACCCAAGGATTAAAACCCTTTAAAGGAGACCTATAGGATTGGTAGTGTCTATAGGAAGTTGTCCTAGGTAAACCAAATACTTCTTATGACTTGAGATGGATATTCACTTGAGAATAATCCTGACACACTTGAGTCAAAATTTCTTATCTAACTTACCTAGATAAAGTAAATATAGTCAGCTAATCCCAAACATGTAGAACACCATTAAGACCCTAAAACAATAGATGAGTAGATCACAGTTGGTATACAAAACATGGTAGTCCAAAGAAAGGATACAACCATAAGGAAGATATCCTATTGGAAGATGTGTACCAACACCTGTTATATTTAAGTAAGAATTATCCAGACCTGTAATATAAGTGATATCAAGTAACAAAGATATGGGTATAAGAAAAATATCCTATTAGAAGGTGTATACCAAAACAAGTAATGGGTAAGTAAAATCTATCCAAACTTGTGAAATAGTTGATAGTAAGTGATAAATATGAGTTATATGAGGTAGTATAGACCATGATGAGTCAATCATGGGAGGTAAGTGAAAGAACATCTCTCACATTATGTTTTGTGTGTTTGATGTCAATATATGTGATACACTAATGTTTGTTTAAGTGGTACAGGGATTACATAGATACATGTTCATGTGTGTTGGATATGGTCGGTATGTCAAAAGAAATCAGCAAAAAGCTGGTCAGGCTGGATAATCCGGGCCGGATATTGTGGAAATATCCGGCCCCCAGATTTCGGCTAAGTCTTTGAGGAAAAACGAGTATAGGGCGGACATTTGCCGGATATTGTCCCGTATTGTACCAGGCCGAATATCCGGCCGGATATTTTGGAAATATCCGGCCCCTCGAAACTAAGGAGGAAGAAAAACAAGTGCGGCATAGGGCCGGAATTTGGCCGGTTTTGTCCGGTGGCCGGATCCGGATTATCCGGCCGGATTTCCGGCCAAGAAATTCGGCCCTCGGCAGCTGAAAGAAGTATAAATACCCCCTTCTTCTACCTTGGTTGCTTGCTCAATCATTGCACAAGAAATCTGCCAAGCCACCTCCATTAGAGCCACCTCAAGAAACTCAAGATTTGCAAGATCTCCTTCCTCCCCCAACCAAAGCTCTTGATCTTTGGAGATTCGAAGGAGAAGACACCAATCTACATCCTCACCGAAGCGTTCTTCATTTCCCCCTCTCTTGTTTGAGGGATCTCATGCTAGTGTTCCTATTTGGTTCCCTAGTTGATTTGTGTTGATGTATTGTTGTTGATTGTTGTAACAGATTTGGGAGCCTCCAATTTGGTTGTGGATGTGTGCCCCAAGAACCTTGTAAAGGCCCGGTTTCCGCCTCGAGGAAATCACTTAGTGGAAGTGGGCTAGGCCTTCGTGGCGTTGCTCACCGGAGATCTGAGTGAAGCCTTCGTGGCTGTTGGTTTGGCTTTCGTAGCAACCACACTCCTCCAAACGTAGACGTACCTTCTTGCAAAGGAAGGGAACTATGGGAATCATCTCCGTGTCATCGCGTGCTCCACTCTCGGTTACCTCTATCCTATTCTATCTCTTATATTGCTTAGCTATATCTTGCTTAGTTGTTAGCTTTGTCATATAGGTAAATTCACTTAGTTGCATATATAGAGAATTTACCTTTTGTGTCAAGCCTAAATTGAAAAAGAACTAAAAATTGGTTAGCACCTATTCACCCCCCCCTCTAGGTGCGGCATACGATCCTTTCAATTGGTATCAGAGCCACGGCTCTTATTTCGGGCTTAACCGCCTAAGAGTATGCCGGACGATGAACCTTCGGAAGGGGAGACTAGGCCGGTCACCATGGAGGATATCAATTCGTTGAAGTCATCCATGGATGCTCAAATGGAAAGCATGAGAAAAATGATTTCCGAGCTTTTGGCTCCTCCCCGTCCCGTGGCTCCCACCATAGAGGTTAATATCACGGATGCGGTTGTAGAGGGTGATACTTCGGTATTACCCTCCGCTACCACACCCATGGATGGTGATAACTTAAACACTATCAAACCCCCCATTGCATCTCCCAAGGGAACTAGTGGAAGTGAGAGCTACAATCGAGTACCTCCACCTTTCCAATCACCCGATATACCGGTTCCCCATCCTCATATAAACATCCGGGGCGACCCACCTAAGTTTTCCGTTAATGATTACGATACTTGGCAATTTGAGTTTAGCTCTCATGTTCGCAGTGCCTCCAATGAACTTTGGAGAATCATCGAGGAAGGCTTCAATCCTTACAACCCCAAGAAGTTGACTAGAAGAGAAGCGGTTGATAGTCAACTCAACAACACCGCCTTGCACATGATTCAAACCGCCGTGGGGACAAAGGAGTTGTCTCGTGTTCGGCATTTCACCACCGCCAAGGATGCTTGGGATGCTTTGGCCGCGGGTTGCATTGGAAGTGAGAGCACAAGAAGGAACAAGTATAATGCTCTTCGGAATAAAGCCGAAGGATTCATGAGGCTTCCGGATGAAGATCATGAAGACATGTATGGAAGACTTCTCACCGTTGCCGATGCCTTCCGGATTGTTGGAGCCACTCACATTAATGACTCTTGGATCAAGGAGAAGTATATTGAGTGCATGATGCCGTTCGAGCCTATTGATGTCAAGACTCTTGTCGGAAGAGAATGCTATGCCTCTCTCACCTCTCAACAAGCCGTGCACGAGATGCAAGCTCTCAAGGTGCTTGAGCAAAACTCTCATGATTCCCGCAATCGTGCCATTGGGATGACAAAAGGGTCCAACCTTGCCTTGGTGGTCAACCCCGTGCAAGAAGTGATTCCTCAAGAATCTTATAGGGCATCTTGGAGCATGACCTATCCGGAAGACTTGGAACACCACTACCATGACCACATGGCATTCCATGCAAACACCTTTTGGATTGATCCTTCCAAGGCCAAGGAGGACAACATCAAGAGAAACAACTCAAGGGGTCCCTCAAGCTCGGGCCCAAGAACAAGATCTTGCTACAATTGCAATGACAAGCGCCATTTCATTGCCGAATGTCCCTATGAGAATAGGGAGACTCATGGTGGAAGGCTCATCCCCAAGGACAAGAGCAAAGACTCAAAGGGCAAATATTCAAAGCCCCCCAACAAGAAATTCTACAACAAGAACAAGAAGGGCAAGAGGCCCTCAAGGATTGTGCTAGTGGCTAATGAAGAATACTCTTCCGATGAGATTGCAAGTGCTAGTGATGATGATGAAGAGGAAAGCTCAAGAGAAGTGGCCGCCATTGTCACCACCAATATTCCCTTTCCTCTCTCTTTGATTCACCCAATGAGAACCCTCAACGCAAGAATGCACATTGCTTCATGGCAAGGTCCACCTTGGACACATCTATTGTGCTATCAACTCAAGAAGAGTATACCTCCGGAGATGAAGATGTTGATGATGAAGAAGATGCAACCTCAAATGGATTGGTTGCCCTTGCCTCCCTCTCTACTAACTCTTCATCAACAAGTGAATCTCCCAATGAGGTCATTCATGTGGAGGAAGAAAGTTGCCTCATGGCTAAATCTTCCGAGGTATCATCTCCTAACCCCTCTATGCCTAACATTGCTAATGATCTAGGGGTTGACCCCGCTAGTCTAAAAGTGAAACAAGAAATGCTAGAGTTTGATGATTTCATTAGTAACCTACAAGGTAACACTAAGAAGCATGTTTCAAGTCTCATGGTTCGTATGGCTCAACTAAATGATACTCTTGAGAAAAAGTGCCAAATAGAGAGAGAAGACTCTCTAGAAATACATGCTCTTAAAAATGCTCTTGAGGAATGTCAAGAAACTATAGCATCTCTTGAAGAGAAGCTAGAAAGTCTTGAAGAACCTCAAGATAAACTTAACAAGCTCACTAAAGCTAGAGATCTTGCTAGAGCTAAGACTAAAGTGCTTATAAAGGAAAAGGCCAAATTTGGTGTTGATCATGAGAAACTTGTGAAGGATCTAGATGAACTAGACAAGGCTCACAAAGCCTTGAAGAGTGAATACTCTCTCCTCTCCGAGTCTTATGAGCAACTTCAAATTAGGCTTGCTTCATATGACATACCTAGTACCTCTACTCCTTCATGTGATCATGCAAATATTATTGAGGAAAATGCTAGGTTGAAGGATGAACTTGCTAAGGCCTCCTATCCCCAAAGTAAACTTTCCTTGGATGATCTTTTGAGTAAGCAAAGGTCAAACAATGGGAAGGAGGGACTTGGTTATAATACCAAGGCTAAAAAGGCAAACAAGAAAAAGACCAAGCCCGCACATGAGAAAGCTAATGGTGAAACCCGAAAGGGCAACACCATTAATGATGATGGTGCGGGAATAGATAACCCTCACTATGTTCTCTTTAAAGATTATTATGGTGATGTTTATGCTAAATATGTTGGCCCATATGATGGTTATGTTGCTTGGTCTATTTGGGTTCCAAAGACCCTTGTTGCTAACAAAAGAGGACCCATTGAAAAATGGGTACCTAAATCCAAGAATTGATCTCATGTAGGACTATGCCGCCGGAGGTTCAAAATGGGTACTTGATAGTGGATGTACAAGTCATATGACCAGCGGCAAGAACCTCGTCAAGGAGTTGAGGCCCAACATAAATCATATCACCGTCTCCTTTGGCGATAATTCTACATCCGAGGTATTGGGTTTTGGCAAGGTTGTGGTTGCACACAACATTACTCTTGTGGATGTCATGCTTGTCAAAACCCTTGGTTACAATTTGCTTTCCGTTTCCGCCCTTGGCAAGATGGGTTTCGCCGTCTTTATTGATAATGATATTGTGGTCCTCTTGTGGAGCAAGACTCTAAAAGTCGCATTCGTTGGGTATCGCGAACACAACTTGTATGTGGTGGACTTTTCGGGGACCACCACGACAAGTGCGATGTGCCTATTCGGAAAGGCGGACGTGGGTTGGTTGTGGCATCGCCGCCTAGCCCATGTCAACATGAGAACTTTGCAAAGTCTTCACAAGGGGAACCATATTGTGGGACTAATGGAAAATGTGTCTTTTGCCAAAGATCGTGTTTGTAGGGCTTGTGTTGAAGGCAAAATGCATGACTCTCCGCATCCAAGCAAGACCATTATCTCTTCCAAGAGGATCTTGGAGCTCCTTCATGTGGATCTCTTTGGTCCCGTTACTCATGCAAGTCTTGGTGCGAAGAAACATTGCTTGGTGATTGTCGATGACTACTCAAGATACACTTGGGTCTACTTTCTCAAGACGAAAGATGAGACTCAACAAATATTCATTGACTTTGCTACCGAGGTGCAACGCCAACACAACCTCCTCATTATGGCAATAAGAAGTGACAACGGCTCCGAGTTCAAGAACTACACACTCAATGATTTTCTTAGTGATGAGGGGATTCGTCATCAATATTCCGCTGCTTACACCCCTCAACAAAATGGTGTTGCGGAGAGGAAGAACCGGACTCTTATGGATATGGCAAGGTCTATGATGGCGGAGTATAAATCCCGCTATAACTTTTGGGCCGAAGCCATCTCCACCGCTTGTCACTCCTCCAACCGGCTCTATCTCCGCAAGGGCTTGAACAAGACTCCATATGAAATACTCACCGGAACAAGCCTAATATCTCATACTTCAAGGTGTTTGGGTGTAAGTGTTTCTACAAAATCAAAGGAGTTCGTTTATCTAAATTCGCTCCTAAAGCTTTGGAGGGTATATTTGTTGGTTACGGTGCCGAGTCTCACACTTATAGAATCTTTGATATAGCCTCCGGGATTATCATTGAATCTTGTAGTGTGAGGTTCGAAGAAAATGATGGCTCCCAAGTGGGGCAAGTTGATGTTTGTGCAGGTGATGAAATACCTCAAGATGCCATAGTAAGAATGGGTGTGGGATTTTTCCGCCCCATTGAGGGACACGGTGTGGCGTCTCGGGAAGGACTATGCTCTACCACGGTGGAGCCCTCATCTTCTCAACATCAACAAACCCCATCAAGTGAAGCAAATGATGCACCAACCCAAGAACAAGAACAAAACCCTCCCTCTAGTGTGCAAGATCAAGGACAAGATCAAGGGCAAGATCAAGGACAAGATCAAGGACAAGATCAAGGTCAAGATCAACCAAGAATTCATGATGGTTCCGGCGAGTATCCATTTGATATTTGCTCCGCACCAAATGATGTCCAAGATCAAGCACATGATGTTGAGCACTCACAAGAAATTGTAGTTGCTCAAGTTGAAGGTCAAGACGGGGACCCAAAGGATCAAGTTGATCAAGTGATACCTCCAAGGCCAAGAAGAACCAAGGAGGAGATCGAGGCCCGTCGTCTAGCAAGAAGAGAAAGGAACCTTGAGCTTCGTGATCACACTCATGATAAGGTTCTTGGTGATATAAGGGCAAAGGTTTCCACAAGAAGGCAATTGGCTAATTTTAGCAACCATCATGCTTATATCTCCTTAGTGGAACCCAAGAAAGTATTTGAAGCCCTTGAAGATTCGGATTGGATGGAAGCTATGCACGAAGAACTCAATAACTTCAAGCGCAACAAAGTGTGGACCTTAGTAGAGAAGCCAAAGGAGTGCCGCAATGTTATTGGCACTAAATGGATATTCAAGAACAAGCAAGATGAGTTTGGCAATGTTGTGAGGAACAAGGCAAGATTGGTGGCTCAAGGGTTCTCTCAAGTTGAGGGAATTGACTTTGGAGAAACCTATGCTCCCGTGGCTCGCCTTGAGTCCATCCGTATCCTTCTTGCTTATGCATCACATCATAACTTTAAGTTACAACAAATGGATGTGAAAAGTGCATTTCTTAATGGTCCTTTGCATGAAGAGGTTTATGTTAAGCAACCCCCGGGGTTCGAGGATCTCAACTTCCCTAACCATGTCTACAAGCTCGATAAAGCTCTTTATGGTCTCAAACAAGCTCCTAGAGCTTGGTATGAGCACCTTAAGGAATTATTGGTAGACCGTGGGTTTGATGTTGGGCTAATCGATCCCACTCTTTTTACTAAGAGGGTCAATGGGGAGCTTTTCGTTTGCCAATTATATGTTGATGATATTATCTTTGGCTCTACTAACAAAGCTTTCAATGATGAATTCTCAAAGCTTATGACCGATAGGTTTGAGATGTCTATGATGGGAGAGATGAAGTTCTTCCTTGGTTTTGAGATCAAGCAATTGAGAGGAGGAACCTTCATCAACCAAGCAAAATATCTCCAAGACATGCTCAAGAGGTTCAAGATGACCGAGATGAAAGGTGTTGCCACTCCTATGGTTACCAAATGTCATCTTGCACTTGATCCCAATGGTAAAGAGGTGGATCAAAAGGTATATCGCTCCATGATTGGATCCTTGCTTTACCTTTGTGCATCTAGACCGGACATAGTGTTGAGTGTTGGTGTGTGTGCAAGGTATCAAGCTTCTCCTAAGGAGAGCCACATGATAGCTCTCAAGAGAATCTTTCGATATTTGGTTGATACCCCAAGATATGGTATTTGGTACCCCAAAGGCTCAAGTTTTATTCTCAATGGATACACCGATGCGGATTGGGCGGGAGACAAGGATGATAGGAAATCAACCTCCGGGGCTTGCCAATTTCTTGGTAGGTCCTTGGTGTGTTGGTCATCTAAGAAGCAAAATTGTATATCTCTCTCCACCGCCGAAGCCGAATATGTTGCCGCCGCAAGTGGATGCACTCAATTGTTATGGATGAGGCAAACTTTAAAGGAATACGGTGTCATTTGTGACAAAGTGCCTCTATTATGTGACAATGAAAGTGCTATCAAGATTGCCTATAATCCGGTGCAACATTCAAGAACGAAGCATATTGAGATCCGGAATCATTTCATTAGGGATCATGTTGCCCGGGGTGATATTGAGCTTATCTATGTTCCTACCAAAGATCAACTTGCCGATATATTCACGAAGCCTCTTGATGAAGCAAGGTTCACTTATTTGAGGAATGAGCTAAATATCATTGATTCAAGGAGTATAGCTTGACCATCTTGCAAACACACCTTCGTCTCAAAACTTTATTTGGTTTAGATGTGGGCATGGAAATAGGGGGAGTGTGGTTTAAATTATTGAGCTATCCCTCCCCCCATAATGCCAACATTAAGAAATCATTCTCTTTATATCATATGTTGATATGTGAGCTTCAATGATGAGTAGTGGCTTGGACCCAAGATATATCTTCGCGGTGCCATGCCACAACACTCATATATGGTGGCCTAGGCCACCACACTCTTCTTTGTGAAGAGTTGGAGTTATTTGGATCTTATCGCCTTTTATTTGACAACTCCTTGTTCTTATGGGAAATCACTCTAGTTTGGCCTTATTTGCTCATATCTTGCAAACTTGAGTGACCATGTACCATTAACAGTTTGTATCTTCTAACACCTAAGCCTACTCTCTCCTATAAGCCACTTCCATCTTGCTCATTTGTCATGTTTGGTAAAAAACTTGGAGTTTGAGGTTTTTCGGTCGGATGATCTAGGTTGCTCCATCTTATTGGTAAATTTGCATCTTATATGTGACGTGATACATTATTGCATCACATATGGGTCTATGCAAATAACCAACGAAAGATGGGCCGGATTCCCGGTGATTCTGGAATTTTCCAACCGGATAATCCGGTCCCAGGACCCGGAATATCCGGCCGGCCGGATTATCCGCCCTAAGCTAGGGCCGGATTATCCGGCCTGGGAGTCTTGAAAGGGTTGAGTACGAGGCCGCGGGGGGCAAACGGTTCACACCACCCCCACGCGCCTCTCTCTCCTCTCTCTCCTCTCAAGTTCGCCGGACCTCCTCCTCCTCGCCGGAGACGCTCCGTCCGCTCCCTCTCGGAGTTTTGGGTGGATCGGGTGCATCTCCTCCCTAGCTACCTTCTCCTCCAAGCGGTTTCCACAATGGATGTGGGTATGATTCACAATCTCTAACCCTAGATGTTGTGTTTTATATGTGCTATTTTCTTGGTGGAATTGGTGTCTAGTTGTTCCAAATCAGGTGTAGTGTACTCCTCTTGCATGCTATGAGGCTGATCTAGTCTTAGACATGCTTTTGATTGGAAAACTGCAAGTTTCGCAAGGCCGGATTATCCGGCCCCCGCGCAGGCCAGATTATCCGGCTAGGCCGGATTATCCGCCCCCAGGGACACCGGATTATCCGGCCTGGAGCTTCATCGCCGCTGCAGTTTTTGCTTCAATCTAACATGTCTAGATTTGTACCGACTTATAGTATGTTTCTCGAGTATATTACTGTATCTTACATGACTTATGAGCATTACCTTCTCTTTGCTACCCGCCTTTGCTTCTCACAGGTGGTGCTTCTCGGGGTGGTCGGAGACGCCCTAGGCATGATCGCTCAAGTGATGAGTTTGCATCCAATGCACCTCGCAAGTCTGTCACCTCAAGGCGGAAGAACAAGGAAGTGAGGGAAAACTACAAGGCCATGGACCCAATCTCTTATTCCGCTATCCGCATGAAGAATTGTTATGAAGATGTCCCAAGGGATGAAGAGATAGAGGGCAGGAGATACTGGTGCATGGAGCAGGAGTTCATCTACAAGGACATCTATGAGCCCATGAAGAATCTGAGACCCATGCAGTCTATGATGTGGACCTTCTGGCAGTCAACAATCACTTTGAAGATGCAATCTGGGTAGCTGGCAGGATGGGCTTGAAGGATATCATGAAGATTCAATGTGACTATAGCCCAGAGTTGGTGAAGCAATTCTTTGCCACATTGGCAATCAAGAAAGATGATGACCGCACTATGGAATGGATGACGGGCTCCACTCACTGTAGTGCCACTCTACGCCGATTTGCTGGTTTTCTTGGAGTTCCTGCAGAAGGTGGTCGTCGCCTTCATGGACCACAGAAGACAGATAAGAATGCACTGGTTCATCTCTATACCTCAGCGGGCAGTTGGTTCGCAAGGGGCTGCTTCCTATCTACGATCAGTTGCTCGGTTCTTTCGGGCAACCATTTGCCCAAGTGGTGGTAACAATGATGCTCTCCGGGGAGCCCTTGTGGATCTTATGCACCTCAGCTATAGGTGTGCTCGTGATGTCGATGAGGAACGGGATTTCACTCTTGATGTCATGGACTTCATATTCCATGAGATCCATGATGCCATGGTCTCCCGGACCACCATACCTTATGCACCCTACATCCAGCTTCTCATCAACAACTCTGTGGCTTTGGGTGGTGAAGACTTGAGTGGGTACCCTTTGGTGAAGCACAATGTCAAGAAGGCCTACAAGCTTAAGCCAGTCTCTTCAGCTGTACCTGCACCTGACTCTTTCATGGGTGATGCTCGTTCTAGTGGTTTTGCTCCTGCTCGCCATCCTGATGTCCCGGCTATGAGGAAGCAAGTGAGCCGACTTAGTTGGTTTCAGCGTCACATCCTTTGCATGAACATTGAGATCCATAAGGAGAACTATGCGGCTAGCCGAGAGCGTTCTGAGATTAAGCATACTCAGGCGGTTATTCTACACAAGCTCAGTGGTGATCAAGGTCCCCGCCTCAGCCTCCAGCTCACCAAGGTTACAGTGGATGGCATTCTGCACAGGTTCCATGGAGTGATCTTGATGATTGCCTTCAAAGGTCCAACATCTCTCGCTCTCCGGATGCTCCTGACACTGAAGATGAAGATGAGGAAGCGGCATACCAGTCCGATGATGAAGATGCCTCCGAGTGATTCCCATGGGACGTGTAGCATCGCGCTTGTCCCCTTTTTGGCGTCTCGATGCCAAAGGGGGAGAAGTGTTCTATTAGGACTCTCGGGGATTTGCATGGTTTGGGCACAAGCATATGCGTTTATCATTATTATATTGCTTGTGTTCCCTCTTATTTGAACTATTTGGTTTGTTTGTGTGCCGTTCAAAACTATGTGCTATGTGGTGTGAGACATTGTTATGGTTTTCGGATTTCTATTTGTTGAGATCAAGGATATTACATTATGTGTGATGCTATATCTCCGTATTATATATCTACACATGGGTATGATTTCTTGCATCCTATCTCAACTTCATATTTGTCGATGTCTATTGTTAGAGCTCATGTTGGATATCTCTTGTGTTGAGGAACCTCACTCCTATGTGTTGTGTATTTGTATTCAAATGCAAATTACTTATATGCACACATGTAGGGGGAGTGCCTCTATGTTTTGCCATCATGCTTGTCTCTATAGTGATTCTCTTGCAAATCCGTATATTGTCATCAAACACCAAAAAGGGGAGATTGAAAGAACATCTCTCACATTATGTTTTGTGTGTTTGATGTCAATATATGTGATACACTAATGGTTGTTTAAGTGGTACAAGGATTACATAGATACATGTTCATGTGTGTTGGATATGGTCGGTATGTCAAAAGAAATCAGCAAAAAGCTGGTCAGGCCGGATAATCCGGGCCGGATATTGTGGAAATATCCGGCCCCCAGATTTCGGCTAAGTCTTTGAGGAAAAGCAGCGCAGTATAGGGGCCGGACATTTGCCAGGATATTGTCCCGGTATGTACCAGGGCCGGAATATCCGGGCCGGATATTTTGGAAATATCCGGCCCCCTCGAATTTGGCTAAGGACTGGAAGAAAAACAAGTCTGGCATAGGGCCGGACATTTGGCCGGATTTTGTCACGGTTTTGTCCGATGGCCGGATTATCCGGGGCGGATTATCCGGCCCTTACTTAGGCCGAATATCCGGCCCCGCGCAACGGCTCATTTTTGTGGGGGGTATAAATACCCCCTTCTTCTACCTGGTTGCTTGCTCAATCATTGCACAAGAAATCTGCCAAGCCACCTCCATTAGAGCCACCTCAAGAAACTCAAGATTTGCAAGATCTCCTTCCTCCCCCAACCAAAGCTCTTGATCTTTGGAGATTCGAAGGAGAAGACACCGATCTACATCCTCACCGGCGTTCTTCATTTCCCCCTCTCTTGTTTGAGGGATCTCATGCTAGTGTTCCTATTTGGTTCCCTAGTTGATTTGTGTTGATGTATTGTTGTTGATTGTTGTGTTGTAACAGATTTGGGAGCCTCCAATTTGGTTGTGGATGTGTGCCCCAAGAACCTTGTAAAGGCCCGGTTTCGCCTCGAGGAAATCCCTTAGTGGAAGTGGGCTAGGCCTTCATGGCGTTGCTCACCGGAGATCTGAGTGAAGCCTTCGTGGCTGTTGGTTTGGCTTTCATAGCAACCACACTCCTCCAAACGTAGACGTACCTTCTTGCAAAGGAAGGGAACTATGGGAATCATCTCTGTGTCATCGCGTGCTCCACTCTCGGTTACCTCTATCCTATTCTATCTCTTATATTGCTTAGCTATATCTTGCTTAGTTGTTAGCTTTGTCATATAGGTAAATTCACTTAGTTGCATATCTAGAGAATTTACCTTTTGTGTCAAGCCTAAATTGAAAAAGAACTAAAAATTGGTTAGCACCTATTCACCCCCCCCCCCCTCTAGGTGCGGCATACGATCCTTTCAGTAAGGAAGAGAGATAGGAATAAAATATGCCTACTTACATGGTAGAGATAGAAATCATATATGATTCACCTGAGAATCGTTATGTGATGGACTAGAATATCATCAATACTTAGGAGGAGTTTGATAAGAAGTTAGACGCGAAACAATAGAGTAAGATTTGTGTTCCAAAACCATGGGAACTGTGTCAAGTACATCAGAACCCTAGTTATATGGTAAGAACATATGGAAGTATATATATTTCCATAGTTATGTGTTTGGAGTAGCCATGTTAGAACCTTGACATATCATGTGAGATAGTCCTCAATAAAATGAAAGTTAAGTAGTACTTCCAAAGAAAATTAGGTTAACCTTAACCATCCCAAACCACTTTGTTTCAAGTTTATCTAATTGCAATTGTGCAATTAAGGTAAAAGTTGAGATAAATCATAGAATCCAATATATTCGTGCTAAGTATCACGATATAAACCTATCTTATGTGGTGTTATATACTACACATCTCAGCCTGATGTTTAGAGATGTCTTACTCAACTATTATAATTCAGGCTTATGATGATGTGTATTATAAGCACAAAGCTGTATCTTCTTGGATTTTTATTAGATTTTCATTGATTGACTAGATCCATACATGAAGTTCGACTTTGATATGCAAATGCATGTTGCAATATCAAGTTCTGACTTGATGCTATAGATCTAGAGGGTAATAGTATTCGTGTGAGGAAGCGACGACTGAAGATTCGAAGACAAGATGAAGGTTCATCGGAGAAATGAAGTAAAGTTGTGGGAAGTAACCACAATACTCTGAAAGAAGTACAATCAGAAACTCATGCTTACCTCAACAGAGGAGTACTTTAGTACAGAAGAAGCATGAAGGTGAGAAATATGATGATTATGGTGAAGCTCAAGCAGATCCCTAGTCATCATGGAAGAGGGAATGCATGGGAAATCACTTCGGATACTATATTCATAGTGTCAGTTAGTGGTTCTCTTGCAAAATAAACCCTGACAGAAGGAAGATGACCTATGAAACCATAGCAGAGATAAGAAGATCATAGTTGGTATCAGAAGACCACAGTTGTGGTATAGGATCAATACTGTGAGATAAAGTAGAAGATGTCTCGTCCAATTGATCAGAACCTATAATAGAATCCATTTTTAGTTAACAAATAGCCACAATTGGTATCAAGTAGTCCACCATTGGATCGTTTGTACCAAGAAGTTGTGAACAAATAAAATTCTGTTAGCCAAATAACAATAACCTATAACCATTTAGTCGAATGATTCACATTGGATGTCCACAATTGAGTGGATACACCACAAACATTCTTCACGAGACCTAAGAAGAAATACAAACCATAAGCTACACCTAGACCAATATTCTAACCATTAATCCAATGGTTGGAAGAAAAGGAATTGAAGACCATAAGAAAACTCTAAGGGGTAGAGTAATGATTGAGTTGGATATACAATAACTCAATATTTTGAGGCAGATAGTTGAAGAAGGTCTGAACTGAGAGGAAGTTCGATCTTATTTTCATAAGATTGTTGAACACTACTTTCAGAAGAATGTCAGACATTCCTCGAGGAAGTAAGAAGTGGACTATAACTTGAGAAAGTGAGTAAAATTTACTCAGAAGTATGGAAGCTCAAGTAAGCTAAGTATAATAAAGTTGGACGAAGGAAATACCGTAGACCAATAAAGCCCAAGTTGGTCAAAGAATGAAGAAGATTGAACATACCAATATCAAAGACTAATAGAATGATTCCTTTCATGGAACCTAAAGAACACAAAATAGTTATAGGTATCAACTATAAACCATGATTGGATGGACTAAATGAGTCCAATCCATTCTTAGAGGAATAAACCACCATGATCATTTCCATGTTAAGTACCTTACTTAGTACCATTATTGCAGTTTTGGTAGTAAGGGAAAACAAAGACCTATTTATCAATTAGGAGTATGTTGTTAAATTAGTCTTCAGTTGAGACTAGCAGTATTAGAATAAGTCCCAATCATTGAATCTTTAATGGGAAAAGAAACAAGATTAAGATATTGAAAGAATTCATGGAATTGAAGTAAAGAACCATGGTTCAGAGATAAACCCTAATGGATTCCAAGAAGAATCTGAATAAGGGATATATTCAATTATATCTAGTGAGATCAATATGGAGTTCGAGAAAAGTTGCAGTCTATACAAGTCAGATCCACACTCCGGAAACGTGAGAGTGATCAAACTTCGAGGACGAAGTTTAGTTTAAGGGGTAGAGACTGTAATATCCCAGGTATTGAGGTTACAAAAATAGAGGAAACAAATGTGTGCATTGCATTCATGCATAGAAAATCTGGGGAATTTTCGCGCTTTAAAGTAAAACAGTCACAGTAACTGAAGTTTCACTTGACCTTGGTGGAATTGAAGTAGCTCATCAAGTCAAGCGCTATAAACCTCAATGTGACTTTGATAAAACCTTGTTTTGGGGAGAGATGATTTGATCTAAGGGGTTAGATCAAATGAGATTAAAATCAACACAACAACACTTTACTCAATGATCAATTGCTTGATCTTATTAAAGATCATAACATGGTATTTCTTGCCATAACATATGAACATCCATTTTATTGGAAATCAAGTAACAATAATTGGAGAAACCATTCTTGACTTATCTTTTCCATGTCTTAAATTAATCCTTGATTCTACCATGAATCTCATGGTATTCATTTTACTTCATTCTTGGAAACATAACAAGGAGATCACTCTCTAGAAGTATATATTCTACTCTATTCCAAATAGTTAATCATCAAACCTAGAGAGGTGAGAGTTCTATTATAATTATTAGAGAAGCATTAACAAACCTTGAGTTAAACCTTGGATATAGATCCAAGTATTCAAATCATCATCTTTAAGAGGAACCCTAGGATCTTATTCAAGATATTTCCTAGAGAGAGAAACCATTTATGTTAACCATAGATATTGGTGACCACATCGTTCTCTATGGAGCCTAACCTTAGGTTAGCATTGTAGTCCTTCCCAAATGAGAGAGACCACTCATACCAATCTTAGTTTTACCTATTTAAGAATAAAGGACAACCTTTGAACTAAAGTATTAGGAGATTAACCATTTCATCTTGGAGTGGTGAGACAACCTAATATCACATGGAATAAGATTATATCCATGGATTGATATGGAAAGGAGGAGACTAATTCAACCAAGATAGCCAAGTGAAGTTTTAGACTAAATACCTATTGAGATATTGTGAATACACCATAAACCCTAGAATAACTATTCCTATGAGAGAGAGCTCAAGCTATGGTGTTACACTCAAGTTAATTGAGGCAACACTTGGATTTGAGGGAGAGAACTATCCATATATCCAGATGATTATATCATCATTCTCTGTAAAGAAATCTGAGTGATTATCTCAGGCATTCTCCTGGGATATAATTTATGGAGACAACCATAGCCATGTCCACTCAATATAGTATAGAATAAGTACTATACCTAGTTGATAAAGACAATGCTTGACCATGGAAGTGAGAAACCTATTTAATGAGAGATACTTTAGGAAGCCAAACCTGGATCATTATAAATTGAGTGATGATCATAAACCATAAGAACTTGAGGTAGAGATAAAAAGAACAAGTTGATCATGTCTAATCCATGATCATGCTCTTGAGATATGTGAGGATAAGTTAAAACCTAATAGGATAAACAGATATCATTCACCACATGAAATCATAGGGGGATAACTAGTAAGCAACCCTAGGCTTATATTCCAACCTTTACTTGTGAACCACTTGGTGATCACAAGTAAAACCCTAACCTATATCCCAATATTAGTTTGTGCATCACTTGGGTGATCACAACTAAAACCTAAACCACAATTAAATTCCAACCCATGTGTCATTAGGTGAATATAATTAGAACCCTAGTAATATTTGAGATAAGCATCCTATTAATGGTGAGGTAGAGTAAACCTAAACACTCAACATATGATCAACACACACTAGGAAACAATAATACCTAATACCATATTGCACTTATGCTTCATCTCATAAGCATAAGAAAACTCTAGTATCAATTCTATAAAGATCCTAACAGGAATCAAGATATAAACCCAACCTACTCTTCAAACTTTGCATATATAGGTAGATCAACTATTGTTTTCAAATAAATGAAAGCCTCATGAGAGGAATAATATCCATCTTAACCACTTTAAAACTAAGGGTTTACAAGATGACATTAATACTTTATAATAGCTTTAACCAATTCTCCAAATCCCTAACAACCAAGAGCACATGAAATAATACCATGAGATCATATTCTCAAATAAGAAACTAAATAATAAGCCATGCCTCGTAAATTGTTTCATGCAAAGCAACCAAAAACTTAACTATCAATAGGTACTTTGAAGATCCTCTTGACAAATAGTTTGTACCACTCTAAATTGATATGGGAAGTTTTGACTATATAGATGCTCATTACCAAACCCTAATAACATTTAATAAACAAGGGTGTCATTACACATATAAAATATTTCTAAGATCTTGTGTTAGCTACGTTAGTATCTCTATAAACTTCAAAAGGATTTACATATTTAAAATCCTGCAAAACAGAATGGTAATTCAAATCAGGTTTAAATAGGAAATAGAAAACAGAAAAACAGAAAAAAAGAGAAGAGAGAGGCTTACTAGAAGTTAAGCACCGCAGCAGCCCACCAAGTGCAGCCCAACACGAGCCCAACGCCACCACAAGCCGGTCCAGCCCACCGTAACCCTTCGTGAAAATAAACGAAGAAGAAAAGCTTCTTCTTCCACCTCCGTCCGCTCGCCACCGCGGCGATGCCAGTCGGCGCCGGCCACGCCATCGATAAGGATGATCGGACGTTGCCAAGCATCTCAGAGCTTCACTCCAACTGCCTAACGTCCGTGCTTATCCAAAATACGCCATGATTCATGCCGCCACATATACCAACTTCGCCGTCGTATCTGTGCCGTCCCCGTCGTCGTGCCGCCGTTGCCAACCGCCCCAAGCCCTATAAATACTCCCCGAGATTCTCCAGCGAACCCTAATGCTTCACCCCTAAACAAATCGTCCTCTAACCCTCTCAATATCCCGCCACCATCAGACAGTTGCCACCGGCGTCGACCACGCTACCGTCGGTAGAGGTCACCCCATGGACCAATATGTAGTTCACAAGAAGCGCCAGAGTTTGCTCATCGTTCTGGTAGAAGGAATCGAGAAGTGGCCTTACCAATCGAGCGAATTTCGGCATTCCCTTCCACGGTGGTTCACCGGAATCCGCGACGCCGTGCTCGCGTCTGACCACCCCAAGCCTCGCCAAGCCCTCCATCAACTCCAGGTTGCTCTCGCGCATCTCCAGCACCTATTTAATCGCTTTAGAATCAATTGTATCGCAGTCCCGATTAGCTCGCCAGAGTTGGCCGCCGCAGAGGGTTTCGTCGGAGTAGTTCCGGTGACCAAAACTTGGTAGCGTTGTTACCATCTAACTCGGCGGGTAGTGGGGGTTCGGAAAAACAACTTTGTGCATCCTCTGGTACTCGATACTGTCATCGACGGTGATCACCGGAGTTACTCCGGTGATGTCGACGTGGCCAGTGGATCCCAGGTAGAGAGTTTGACTAGTCTCTGCTTGCGTGGCAGTCAACGTGGCGCTGGTCCCATTAGTCAGTGTGTGCGGTTAGGTTTAGCTCGGTACAGTTAGCATTTCCTATTATGTAAAATACCAGAAAAATATCTGAAGCTTTACAAATTCATAGAAATTCGTTCTAACTCAGAAAAATATAAATGAGATATCAAAATTCTTATAAAAGTAAACTCTATCCAATAAAAATATAAAATGAAATTTATATTTTTAATAAAAATTCAATTATTTAATACTTGTTATTTAAGCCTTATTTATTAATTCTAAATTCAATTAAAATTCAATAATTAGGAAAACTTTCCAAATTAAATAAAAACCAGTAAATAAATAAAGAAAACATTAAAACTAATTTTCTTTATTTGATAATTTGTTAAATCCTTATTAGAAGAATTTAAACCCTAATTAATAATTACCTTAATTATTAATTCATTAAAAATAATAAAATATCAAATCCAATATTATTTTTATTCCTAAGTTATTAATAGCTTCAACTTTATAATGAAGTTATTAAGCATAGAACTATATGGTAGATAGCAAACCCTAATTCCTTATTAAATGGTATTACAACATTATCATTGCATGTGAAACCCTAAAACCCTAATACCATTAGGAACCCTAGCTCCATTAATTCATATGAACCCTAATTCATTTCTAACCTAAAACCTAGGTTAGGAGATGTGATCATGATATTTTCCTTTTGAACCATAGAACCATAATTAGCAATTAAATACTTGCCCTGTCCACATAAAATGTAGGAGCCCTATTATCCATAATTCAGTATTCCATGTATGCACACCTATCTTACTTAGATGATCAAATAGGATCAACCCTAGTCCTTATTACCAAGAATCTTATCCTTACTCATCCATGCTTAGCATCACACCCTTGTGATGAACCATAATAACAACCATGCCCAATATTGTGCATCATATACCATACACACTAAACCCTACTAGTGTTAGATATTTATGAACCATCTTATTTAGGAACCAATTGTTCATTATCTAATGAAACCAATAGTAAACCCTAGTCAACCACAACTCTAATTGAGATACTTCTTATTACTTAAGAAGTATGTTCTTCAAACGTTATTCTTTTGAAGAAAATAAAGAATAGCCATCAACCCTACATTATAGGACCTATAAACCCTACCTAGCTATCACCAGCTAGATGAACCCACCATGATAACAACCATGTATAACTAATTGCTTAAGTTGCTTATGCTTAAATAAAGCCATTCAAGCCTAGTTGCTAATGAATCCAACCTTGTTAGGATCCATCTAATATCTACTCCAGAGCTAATTGGAACCATAGTTAACCATAGAACCCCACCAACCTAATTATCATACTTGTTCTTTATTATAGAACATGTTCTTCAAAAGTTATTCTTTTGAATTATATAATAAGTAATCATCAACCATGCACTATAAGACCTAAAATTGACAACTGCTCTTTACTTATTATACAACTACTATTCCTTGGTGTATGATTATTACTATGCATTTTACCACTTGCTTATGGTTCTATAACAACACAACCCTAATAAGAATCTTGTTTGTAAATCACCCTAAAAGTGCAACACACCTGAACCAATCATTACAACTCACTGATCCTAAATCATCGGGGTTAGGTCACGCTTAGAGCGATTGCATCTCATACTTATGCATTATTGCATCCTTGCCAATCTTTTAAACATCGTCCTTACCGGACGATGATGCTATTTTAGAATTTGGAGTTATTGCGTATCGAAGACCTTGTCTGCATAATCTTGCAGCCAAGAAAGGCAAGTTCATCGCTTGCTCATGTCATTTGAGTATTTTTATCAAATTACTTGCAAAGTACTATGATTATCACTATTGCATAAAAACCAAAACCACTATTTTCATAATTATGAATATGACTATGTGGTGGGCAATGGAACCATGGATTGTGTTGATATGGTGGAGGTTCCATTGCAAGGGTTATATCCATCTAGGATTAAACAACAAATGTCGTCCAGTGATTCTTGTGCCGTAATACCCGTGTTAACCATAAGATCTGGAGTGGGACGGAATAGTCAATTGTATTTCCACCTCTTGTACATCAACGGATGCGCTTTACCGTAGACCCTTGATCCAAGAGAGGACAAGTGGTACCCTTGATCCAAGAGAGGACAAGTGGTAGGGTGGGGGTCCCGATGAAGTCCCCACGGTTATTGCGGTCTATGATGGGTTGCAGCTGCCGGCGAAGGAGTTCATGGTAGAGACCTGAACTGTTGTCGTGGTCGGGGTCCGTCCCTAAGTGGTGTAAGTGGACCAACGAGGACCCAGGGTCGGAGTTTGCAACAACGGGTGGGTGTATGAGGTAGCGGAGGAATATGATTGGCTATGACCTTATACGGGCCTCACACCAAAGGAAGTGTGGACGGGTCGCGGTTGGCACCAAGGTTAAGATCTCTTATGGGTAAAGCAACACACCTACGCAGAGTGTAAGAACCGTGACTGTCACTCCTGTTGCAGGATATGGAGCTGACGTGGCGGAAAGGAGCTCCATGAAGTTCTAGTAAACCGGTGAAGGCTGACGGACATAGTTCTTCTGATTAAAAGCAACCTTTTGAAGAAATGGTTATGAAAACCTGCATTGGTATTAGACTTTCTGGTCTAATGTAGCTAGTGCATTAAACACCTCTTTCCTATAATGAACTTGTTGAGTACGCTCGTATTCATCCCACTCTTAAATCCCTAGATATGGAGGCATCGAAGGAGGATCTACAGTACAACTCGAAGGGGAGGAGTCAACAACTACTTCAAGAGACAGGACCATGTCAGAGAGAGTCGAATACCACATCCAACAAGGAGAAAACCTAGTTTAGCCATAGAAGGGAACTAGCTTCCTAAACCTAGCTCCTATTTAGCTAGAATCTATTCATAGCCCCTATAGCTAGTCAAATACTCTACAAATAGAGTTCGTGATAGGATTAGACTTCGAGTCGTTCTTCTGGAGTTTATTTGCAGTTTACCTCATTGTAAAGTAGGAGGTTGTCTTGATCTTATGTAATCTGTATGTAATTCTATAGACATGCCTTGGACCCGCATATGTTTCGTTGTACCACTCGAGCGATATAATGCTAGTGGAACGGTGTTTCATTGGTGTTATATCGGACTTGCATACTACACCATGCGGTGGTATGGGGTCACCACAAAAACCAAAGTCAGCCTTAGCGGTTGTGCCGGCAATGACCTTGGTGGAGGCATTGTTTTTGAGAGCGGGGACTATCTTCGGGTGAAAACCTAAGATCTTTGATCGGGCGATGATGGTGTTTGAGCACTGTTCCCTTCTTGGAGGCATCATTTTTTGGAGAGTCTGTAATTCAGGTGTTGTCTTGGCGGTGGATGTATTGTTGTTGTTAGGCCCGAGATATGTAGCGGGACTTTTGTTTCTTAGTTTTCTTTTTCTTTTTTTGGTTGTGTGCATCCGTAGTGCCATTAGGGTGGTGCGTTGTTGCAGAGGCTGGGTGTAATTGGTATCTTATTGATATTAATATATTCCCTTTATTGAAAAAAAATATTGCGTGGAGGTCCACACGTCGTCAGCCCACTACCATGTCAGTTGAACCAACGCATCTCATCTCTCTTGGTTCTGTTCTTCCCAACGAAGAAATCCCCAAATCCCACGGAAGTGACTGCAGTATAGTTGAACGGATGAATAGGTGCAATCCCAAATCCCACGGAAGTGTGGCGGCGCCGTGAGTTTGAGGTCTTCCAGCCGGCGCCGGCGTACCCACCAGTGGAAGGATGGAGATGGCGCAGATGGAGTACGTGCGCAGCTCGATGGAACGGCGGGCGAGTGGACTGGGGCGGGATTCCTCGTATGCTCTCTTCGTGGGCAGGAACTACAGCAGCCATCGAACGGGGTCGTGACCCGTCTATGACCCACGTCGATCCGCCATCGTTCCCGACCCGCGATCTGGATAGATCGACCCTAGGTCGTGGAACGCGGCATCGATCCCGTTCCCGGCTACTATGGTTGTAACTTTGTGATGGCTTACCCCTACTTATGTTTTTTTTATCGGAACTAACAAGCTGTGAGAATAATGTTTTAGCTAATTACTAGCAGGAAACTTATGCTCGTATTCATGATGGGGTGTACCCCATAGGATTGTATAGGTAGCCTCGCATGTTAGACAAAAAAGATTTGATTGAATTTGAGAGAATTTGATATATGGGCCATCTACTTATCAATTGTCATGTTCTCTTAAAAATATCACATCATCGTGGTACTGTGGTGACCTGGCATACCACTGCATGGTGTAGTATGCAAGTTTGATATAACACCAATGAAACACAGTTCCACTAGTATTATATCGCTCAGAGTGGTACAACAGAAACATATGCGGGTCCAAGGCATGTCTATAGAATTACAACATTGACTCTGTTACATAAGATCATCATGACCTCCTACTTTACAATGAGGTAAAGCTGCAAATAAACTCCAAGAACGACTCGTAGTCTAGTCTTATCCCGAACTCTATTTGTAGAGTATTTAACTAGCTAAAGAGGCTATGAATAGATTCTAGCTAAATAGGAGCTAGGTTTAGGAAGCTAGTTCCCTTCTATGGATAATCTAGGTTTTATCCTTGTTGAATGTGATATCTGACTCCTCTGGGGTCTGTCTCTTGAAGTGTTGTCGACTCCTTCAAGGTTATCTTGTAGATCCTCCTTTGATGCCTCCAAATCTAAGCGGGGGATTTAAGAGTGGGATGAGTACGAGCGTACTCAACAAGTTCATTATAGGAAAGAGGTGTTTAATGCACTAGCTACCGCATTAGACCAGAAAGTCTAATACCAATGCAGGTTTTCATAATCATTTCTTCAAAAAGTTGCTTTTATTCGGAAGAACTATGTCCGTCAGCCTTCACCGGTTTACTAGAACTTCATGGAGCTCCTTTCGGCAGCGTTCGCAGTTCCATATCCCGAACAGGGTGACAGGTCACGATTCATTACACTCTGCAGAGGTGTGTTGCTTTACCCATAAGAGATCTTAACCTTGGTGCCAACCGGGCAATTTCCCCGTCCACAATTCCTTTGGTGTGAGGCCGGTATAAGGTCATAGCCAATCATATTCCGCTACCTCGCACACCCACCCTTTGTTGCATACCCCGACCCTGGGTCCTCGCCGTCCTCTTATACCAATTAAGGATGGACCCCGACCACAACAGTTCTGGGCTCTTACCATAAACTCCTTCGGTTGCAACCCATCATAGACCAATAGCAGTGGGGAACTTTTGGCTTCCCAGCCTACCGCTTGCTCCTCGGGCGACAAGTGTCTACGGACAATGCCGTGGGGAACTTTTGGCTTCCACCTACCGCTTGCCCCAACCAGTTACAAGTGTCTCTAAGGCGCGTCTGATTGTACAGAGGTGGAAATACGATTGACTATTAGTCCCACTCCGGATCTTCGGATTAACACGGGTATTGACACAAGAATCAGGACGACATTTGTTGTTTAATCGTAGATGGATATAAACCCTTGCAATGGAACCTCCACCATATCAACTCAATCCATGGTTCCATTGCCCACCACTTAGTCATATTCATAGTTATGAAAATAGTGGTTTTGCTTTTTATGCAATAGTGATAAACATAGTACTTTTGCAAGTAATTTGGTAAAAATACTCAAATGACATGAGCAAGCGATGAACTTGCCTTTCTTGGTAAGATTATGCAGGCAAGGTCTTCGAAACGCAATAACTCCAAATTCTGAAATAGCATCATCGTCAGGTAAGGATGATGTTTAAAATTGGCAAGGATGCAATAATGCATAAGTATGAGATGCAATCGCTCTAAGCGTGACCTAACCCCGATGATTTAGGATTAGTGAGTTGTATTGATTAGTTCAGGGTGTGTTGCACTTTTAGAGTGATTTCCAAACAAGGTTCTTATTCAGGTGTGATTACTTGGTATCACAAACATGTGCTGCAATATATCATAACAATAGTATTGATAGCACACAACAATAAGATTTGGTGTAATCCTAACATGTAATGAATAGTGGTTGGTTTTAGAATCATAAACAATTAGTAAGATGCATAGTATCAATCATACACTCCAATGAATAGTAGTTGTATAATAAGTAAAGAGCAGTTGTCAATTTTAAGTCCTATAATGCATGGTTGATGATTACTTATTATATATTTCAAAAGAATAACTTTTTAAGAACATGTTCTTTAATAAAGAACACGTATATTAATCAGGGTTGTGGGGTTCTATGGTTTATTATGGTTTCCAACTAGTTTCTAGGGTAGGGAGTAGATGGATCCTAAAGATGTTTGATTCATCAACCACTAGGGCTTGTATGGTTTTAGTGAAGCATAAGTATATTAAGCAATTAATAGTATATGATTGCTATCAGGGTTGGTATACCTGATTGGTGCTAGATAGTTAGGGTTTATAGGTCCTATAAGGCAGGTTTGATGGCTACTCCTTATTTGCTTCAAAAGAATAACTTTTGAAGAACATACTTCTTAAGTACTAAGAAGTATTACAATTAGGATTGAGGTTGTCTAGGGTTTGCTATTTGATCCACTAAGTAAGGAATAATTGACTCCTAAATAGGATGGTTGATAAGTATCCAACACTAGTAGGGTTTAGTGGAATATGGTTAAACAATGCTCAAGATTTGGCATAGTTGCTCCTGAGGTTCATCACATTGGTGTGATGCTAAGCAAGGATAATTGAGGATGATTGTTTTGGTGATAGGATCTAGGGTTTACACTTGGTTAATCCTAATTTGATTATCTAGGTCTGATGAAGATGAACACATGGGATACCCACCTATTGGTGATAGGTCTACTATATTTTATGTGGACATGACAAGTATTTAGTTGCTACTATGGTTCTATGATTTGAAAGAAGGTACCATGATCATAAGTTCTAACCTAGGGTTTAGGTTAGAACCATTTAGGGTTACTATTGACTAATGGAACTAGAGTATGGTGCTGTTATCACCAGATTTTAACCAAATCAGAGGTGGGCCGTGATTGAGATGGGCTTAGCGAATATGCGTGGAAAATATTCATGAATCGGCCTTGTATAAGAATTTGGGCTAGATGGCCGTGTATCTGTAAACTAAGTAGGTTACGTGTCGGTTAGAATTAAGAGATAGAGTTTAGCTCGTACACGGTTGGGATTATTCCCAAGTTAGAAAGTCTGCGGACTATAAATATGTATCTAGGGTTATTGAGAAAGGAGGACGATCACGTTCACAACAAACTAATCTAGGCGCATCGCCACCCCTTGTTTCGAGGGTTTCTTCCGGGTAAGCGCTATGCTGCCTAGATCGCATCTTGCGATCTAGGCAGTATCTTGTTTATTCGTTGTTTATGTGTTGCTCATACTGAAGCCTTTTTGATGGCGAGCAACACTGTTATCATGGATATTTTAGGGCTAGCATCGGTACTTTCTTGATGTATTTGCTTAGTCATGCTACCCCTGGATATCTAGCCGCCCTTGTACCCATCTTAGGTGCAAGGGCGGCACCTTGCTTAATCTTTATTTGGTAGATTCGATCCGTTATGGTTGCTCCTTGTTCTTCAAGGATTAGTTTGATATCTACATAGTTAGGCCTTGCAAACGGGTTGAATGATCCAGTAGTGCGTAAGGTGTAATTTACCGATCCTAGAGAGGATGTTCCGGGAATCAACTCTACGTTGGTTTTTAGGCCTTGTCTAGGGTTGGTTTGTGATCATCTTTCGTGTCTGCCAGGCTCAATTACGTGTAGGACATTCCAGTTATGTGGTGAAAACCTAAATCGTCGTAGGTCTTTTTAGCTTAATATTGATCAAGCAGGACCACCATGTTATCGTAAATCCAATACGAATCATGGGTGGATCGGCTCCCTGAGCCGATTCACAGGATAACCTGAGAGCCGATCGAGGCTCGTATTTAATGTTTACGTGTATGCCATGCAGGAAACTAGTCGAAGCAATCCATCACCTTCGACCGGTATAGGTCAGGTGGCACGCCCTTGCACCGGCATCGGACGTGCGTGCGGAACATTGCGGGCGTCGCAGGGACCAGGGCCCACGGCGATCCTGGGAGCCTCCCGGCTCTACGTGTTGCCCGTCGCTACTCGCCGGTGGGTTTTGGTGGTCAACACATTCTGGCACGCCCGGTGGGACATTCTTCTACAACAAGTGCATCAACATCTGCATCAGAGATGGCGAAGACCCGTCACGTACGAAGATCGGCGAGGAGTACAAGAAGAAGTATGGCGAGATCAAAGCTCTCTTGAGCCGACCTCATCGGCTCTTTCCGGAGGACCCGCTCACATGGCATCGGGTGGAAGGGGTTCTCGCCTGAAGGCGCTCTCGATGGAGTGGATCTATCTACTTCTTCGGAAGAACGCACCACGTCAGGAGATTAATTACATGGTAGCTCATTCGCTACACCGCCATTCGAGAGCCTGGTGAAAGCTTTCGAGCGCGTCGCGCTTCGCGTGGTCCAGGAAATCATGAAGCATCGGTACTCTCGTCGGGACCTACCTGAGGACTCACCAAGGAGAGATCGTTCCGGACCGGACCACGAGCCATTCGCGCTAGCGCACAGCTGCCGAGTTCACCGGCATCGTCGTCTACAAGATCGGTGGCGATCCTAGTGATTACCAGTTCTTGTATGAACCGCCTAAGGAGATCTCGCACGGATACATGTGCACATATGGGCGGGTTGCAATCGGGCACGCACGACCGGACGAGCGAGAGAGATTGAACAGCCGGAGGAGTTCTGGGTCGGATCCCGAAAGCGGCGTGGCTAGCTAAATATGCCACTACCACGAATCGGCAAAGCTCAACTCCTGCGGCTAGCACCGTGGATCGGATCGGTGCAATCTTGAGAGACCGGTTCGGCATGGTGCCGAAGAGGGAAACAATCGGCTATTCCAAGCCGTACCCCAATGAGTATGATTTGATCCCACTACCCAATTATCGGATCCCTGAGTTCTCAAGTTTAGTGGATCGAAGGCTCTAGTTCAATTGAGCATGTGAGCGATATTTGGCGCGATTGGGCATGATCTCGCATCGGACCCATTACGTGTGAGGTTTTTCGCGCAATCTCTCACATGATCGGCTTTCGGGTGGTACACCCGTTGCCACCAATCCGGACTTGGAAGCAGATGGAAGAGCAGTTCCACATGCAATATCACTCGAAGCTTAGGCGGCATTGCGATCTGGCACAAGTACGACGAAGCACGGAGAAACGGTATCGGAATACATTCAGCGCTTCAGGACGTCGAGAACCGTGCTATTCGGCTCGTTTAAATGAAAAAGAAGCAGTCGGCGGTGGTGGGTCTCGCGTCGCCAATCAAGGATATGGCTTCCCAAGCAGAGTACACTTCATTGGCGCATATGGTTCAGAAACTATCATTATATGAACAGCGCCACCCAGAATTGTACCAGGACAAGTTCAAGCGCTCGGTAATCCTGGTTGAGACAGAAGAAGATGACTCTGCGGGAGATCGGGAGGTAGCCGTGGCTGAATGGACTCGGGGGCAAACCCCGTGTCCTGCAAATGGGTTAAACCACAAGGTCCTGCAAAAGGGTTTGACATCGACGTAAGCAAAGCTGAGCAGATTTTCGACCTCTTACTCAAGGAGAAGCACTGACCCGAAGGCCATAAAATCCCTACGGTACAAGAGATGAATGGAAGGTCATACGCAAGTGGCATAACTCGTTCACCCATACCACCGGCGACTGCAAAGTGTTGCGTCAGCAGATCCAAATGGCGATAGAACAAGGCCGTCTAATTTCCAGCCAGTACGCCATGAAAGTGGACACGCAACCGTTTCCTGCCGTCAACATGGTGGAGTGCAGTCGCGCCGTGAGGTGCCAGCCAGATTTCTCGTTCAGTATCAATATGGTAGGACCTGTATACCACCCTGGCAAGGACAAAGAAGAGAGCAATCGCTCTCGTGACAAGGAAAAGGAGGAGGCCAGTCCACGCGATCGGCCCCGATATGACGACAAGCGCTACATCACAGAGGGGCAAGTGAGGAATGTGCGATACCAGCGACCTCTCTCCGAGCATCTCCTCAACAAATATGAGCGTCAGTACGACCAACACCGGCGATACGACGTCGACGACGAGAGAGATCGTCGGTCTAGTGTGGATAACAGGAAATATCGTCGGTATGATCGAGACGACGAAAGATATGAGCGCCATGCTAAGGAAAAGTCAAGAGAGCAGGATGATGTGGACAGACACTGGGATTGTCCATTCTTCAAGCATTGCTGGGACTCGGGAATGAGCCGATTGCCTACAATCGGCAACTGCCCAGAGTGTAGACAGAAGAAGAAGGACACAGGAGACGTGTCAGTGTTCAACCGTCTAGGGCCTCTCCCATCTCGGAACAAGCAAGCTGAGTCCTCTCGGGTGGAAGATCTCAAGGAATTAGAAGATGATGAAGAAGAAGAAGATAGATACCACCGGCCCAGGTGGTGTCCTGATGGACTCAGTCATTCTCAAAAGCGTAGGGTTCGGCGACTACGTAGCGTGGAGGAAGCCGAGAGACGATACCTACACGCGTTAAGGAAAGCGCGGCTCTGATGGCGCGAAAATCCCAAACTCGGACGAGGAGGGTCGTCCACGAGAAGAAAGAGTGGCGCCCCAAACAAAAGAAAGCCGATGATAAGACATCGGCTGGCACAAACATGGTGTTCATTCTTCCCCGGAGTTTTGTGCTCCAAGAACAGAAGAGGCACCTATAGCACAGCTCGTTGCGGCCACGGCCGATTATCTTTGAGAAGCCCGAGAAAAGAGCTACAGGCATCGAAGGCCTGTACTTGAAAGGTTATATCAACGGTCGGCCTGTCAACAAGATGCTGGTTGACACCGGAGCGGCATCAATATAATGCCGTACTCCATGCTACGTCGCTTGGACGCTCTAGCGCGGATCTGATCAAAACCAACGTCATTGAACGACTTCAACGGCCAAGCATCGAAGCGCAAGGCGTTCGAACGGGATTTAGCGTAGGCCGAAAGACCATCCCTACGTCATTCTTCATCGTCGACAAAAGCACGCTATCTGCTAGGGAGAGATTGGATCCACGCTAGCTGTTGCATCCACGATGCACCAATGCTTGATACAGTGGGATGGAGATGAAGTGGAGATCATCCATGCGGATGATTCAGCCGAAATTTCAACGGCTGGCATGAACATTTGGGAAGCGGAAGAACAAGAGCCGCTCTCCGGAGTCAGTTTGGACGGTTGTGAGTGCATCGAAGTGACAAAAAACGGGGTGAGGCTGGTCTTATCCACCGGCCTGACAGTATAAAAAGAGCAAAGGCAATCGACATACGTGGCAAGGCCGGTCCCTGCGATCGGCCCCAAAAAATAAAAAGTGATGATCTCGTCTCAAGCATGTCATGTAGTCGCAGTAAAGCACGAACAAGATGTGAACCTTCATTGAGCAATACGATCAAAATGGGGGCCGATTCCAGCAATCGGCCCATACCATCCTCGCCATACATTTTTCCTGTGTTTAACATCGATCTAGCAGGCGACGGAAAGCTAGGGTATGGGTTTACATCGGCTGATGAGCTAGAAGAGGTTGACATTGGTCCTGGGGATAAGCCACGACCAACTTTTATCGGCAAAAAGTTAGATCCACATCGAGGAGGATGATAGCTCTGTTGAAAGAATACCCAGCGGTTTGCATGGGATTACACAGAGATGCCTGGGTTAGACAGAAGCATCATGGAGCATCGGCTCCCTCTCGAGAAAGGATTTCAGCCGTTCCAGCAACGTGCACGTCAGATGAAGGCCGATATTCTAGAAGAAGTCACGAAAGTGTTGAATGTCGGGTTCATCAAGCCATACAGACAAGATCACCGGAGAGCCGATATCTTCAATTGCATGAAAGATTCGGCTCGGGGGGAACCTAAACGGAGCATACATGAACAGTGAAATATGGGGGCCGATGCATAAAAAATCGGCCAGTAAAAAAAATGTACATACAAATCACAACCGATGCACAGACATCGACTTGAGAAAATATGCAAAACAACAGTATACAAGTACAGCCGATGCACAGACATCGACTTCAGAATAAAAAAAGCCGATGCATAGCCATCAACTCTAGAAGAACAAGCTCGATTAAGCAGTTATCAGATTACAAAGAGAGGCTCTACTGAAGGAATACACCAAGAGCATGGAGGGCGTCAGCACGGACACGATCCACCTCGGCGATCTCGGCCTCATCATCCTCGTCCTTTCTGTCACCGTCGCTATTCAGGGCGCGTATTTCGGCCGATCAGTCTTCAGTTCAGCTTTGAGGCCTTCGCTTCCTCTTGGGAGCGATAAGAGCTTCTTTATCTTGGATAAGCTGTCTAGTTACCCTGACCCTCTCTTCAAGGTCCTCCAGTTCCTTGCGCAGGGTCTCAAGCTCGGTGTTGTTGGCAGAGGTGCCAGTTTTGGCGTCCAAGGCAGCATTTTCTCATTAAGCCGTTGACACTTGTCTGCGATATCGGCTCAACAAGGGTGGGCATGGCGGAGGTCGATTCTCGACGAGCCAACTTCACCCTTGACACGAAGGCTGATAGAGTCACAACTGGCCAGAGTTTCACCTGCAGTGTCACCGGGAGATGGGGCTGAATGTCCTCAAGAATGCCCTTTACTTCCTCGGGGTTTTCAACCAATGTCTCAATTGAGGAGGAGAGCAGAGCCTTGAGACGCTGGAGTTGACCGTGGGTAGTGCTAGGTCTTGGCTCTTCACCTGCCCTGGAAGTAGATGGTTCGATGGATTCAGGGTCGAGCGTTAGCAAGCTTGAGAGATCACAACCCTGGCAGACAAACAAGAACAGCGTCAGTATGCAGCCAAAGAAAAGGGTAGAGCCAAGGGAATGGAGTGTACCTCTCCTAAGACTAGAGGGACAGCCGACGCTGAGGTGATCGGCTTTTCTGTGGGCTTGGCTAAGTTGGCAACCTTGTCAGCCACGCTCTTAGAGGTTGCTAGATCAAGGGTGGCGGATGGCATCGGGACTTCTTCGACGTCCCCACTAGAGGTGTCCTCAGTCTACAAAGGAAATGGTTAGCCGATCTGGGTAGCGATGGGTTAATATGAAATATGAGCCAGGGGGAGTAATTACATTTGAAACCTCCTGACTTGGTGAAGAAGCTCGCGGTTCTTTGCGAGCTCTCTTGATGCATCGACTCTTTGTGCGTAGCCTTGCTTTGATTGGAGCTTGGAAAGCAACAGGTTCGGGAGCTGACCTTTTCTTGGAAGCCGACGATGGCAAGTCTGTCTGGCTCTGTGTGGTGGTTCCCCCAGAGTTGCCTGAGCTCGAGTCCCTTCGGCTAGACTGTGTCTCCTCGCTGGAGTTCTCCTCGGTGGAGGTCTGTACAAGAAATACAGGCATGTTGCAGAAGCCTAGAAGAATAGATGAAATTAGCCAAGGCATAGATCAGCTTACGTGCAAGCTTTCTTGAGCGGGAGTAGGGGTTTGGCGCTTTAAGGTCTTCCTGGCAGCTACTTTCCTTACTGCTTTTCTCGCCTTGCTTGAGGCTCGGGGGGCAGCTGGCCCAGAAGATGCTTTGCTCTTAGGAGCCGATTTTGGTGAAATCGGATGGCTCTGCATCACAACCTTCTTCAAGGGTGGTGAGCTTTTGCAGAATAGAACCACCGGAGCTGGTGGGAGGAATTGGAAGGGGCCGTCAGTTTGCACAGTTCGGGCCATCTTGTTCTGCAAGGAAATGGAGCCAGGTTACAGATAATCATTGTGAGCCACTGCAAGAAAGTTGTGAGTAGTGGTACCTGTTCTGCAGGAATATCGTATTCAGCATCAAGTTGCTTCAGCAACGGTCCTAGAGCTCTCCTGAAGGCGTGGGTCTTCCACATTGACCACCAAGTCTCAAAACCATCGGTGGTGGTGGTGAAACGAAGGTTGTGAGGGATTGGAATGGCCAGAGCATCAAAGAAGGAGTAGCACCTCTGGCCAGTGAGGACATCAGGCAACTCAGCTCTGCTTTCTGTCAAATGGTGAAGGAAGAAGTGTGGAGACACTTGCCCGAGACCAAACTGCCGGGCCACTACCACCGGCTGATAAGACTCATAACCGGGTTTGATGATCTGTTTGAGGTACTCATGCCAACTGGAGGAAGCAAGGACGGATCATGATGGAATACAAGTGCCGAGTCTTGGGGTCATCGGCAAAGCTGTCCAACCTAAAGGAGACTGGATTCTCAAAATTTTGATTCGGTGTAAGGAAAGAACAGGGGGTTGTCCAAGCCTTGGAAGAAAATTCTGAACCACTCTGATGCTTCCTTAGGGATCAATCTGCTACCTGGAAGGCTATATAGAGCTTGGCCGTAGCTAGAGCATCGGATCTGCCTCCCATTAGCATCTGGGAAGGTGCAAGTGGTCAAAGGTGGGGAGTTTGGGATCTGGTTTTGGAAGTACAGCTGAGCCCATAGCTGAATAAACCACCGGGGCCTCCTGTTTTAACTGTCTTTTGGGAGAATAGTTTGACGGACCTCAGTTGGAGAGATCGATAGACCTCTCCAAGGAATAATTTGCCGATGCCAAGCTGAGTGCCTTTGGCAAGTTCATAGGCCAGGAAAGGTAATTCTTGGTGGGGCGAGTGAAGGGCCACGAATATGAAGTGTTCCAACCAGAAGTTCAGGAAGGCCGTGTGTTCTTTCTCTCACGGGGCCTTTGGTTTTCATGTAACGTCTAAGGTAGGCACCCCAGCTTGTACACTCTGTTTTGGAGGAGAGGGTGAAAGGAACCTTTGGCAGCATAAAAGCAGAGGGGCTTGGGGATGCAATGTCTAGACCTGTGATCATGGCCACGTCTAACAGAGTTGGTGTCATGGGACCATGGCCAAACATGAAGCAATTCAGTGCATCAGACCAGAAGTAGCCGATGGTTTTTAGAAGGTTCTCGTGCTTCTCAAGGGGAGACAATGATAATGACAAAGCATCAGCTATCCCTATAGTTTCCCATGTGGCATGGTGAGTTTTGGATACTCTATGTACCATGCCACCCAACCCTCGGGAGGATTAGGCCGGGCTCGTGGCGGTCGGCTCAAGAAGTCGGATCTAAATTCTGGGTTACGAAGGGAATTCTATTGGCCTCGCATGAAATTAAATGAGCAGGACTCTCGGAAGAACGGGGGCCAAGACAAAGAGAATTTGGGATAGAAGGATGCGGCAGCAGGATGTCTGAAACCTAAAATTAATAGCGAAATAGGACATTAATTTAGGTGTTTGCTGTTAATCCTAACATTTACTCGGATGGCGAGGAGCGGTTAAGGATTACCTTCAGACCGGAGACCATAGCGTTGGCGTTGGATGATTCCGCCATTGGATGCGCTGCGGAGTTGATTTGGCGCGGTTGAGATCTGAGATTCGTGTGGCCGTGAGTTGGATCTGTTCGAGCGGCGATTTGGGGATCTGAGTTTACTCTCTCAGACGAAGGTTGCAGGTTACCGTTTGAAGAGGCAACTGATTTGGCCTTACTCGCGTTTTATGGTAAAGGCCGATGCGATGCCGTCGGCTCTTTGGGAGTTGACCGACTTTGACCATCGGCAAGATTAATTGGAAACACTTCTTCATTAATAAAGGGGGTTTTTTACAATGAAGAGCCGATTGCTCAAGGAAGGAAGAACAAAAGAAGAGCCGATTGCTCAAGAACTACTACTAGTCCTATACTAGTAGTTCCTATTCTAAGGGCCGTCGCTGGCCTCGTCGTCGCCGTCGTAGCTGCCATCGGCGCTGCTTCGGCGGGCTCCTCGTCTTCTGCTCCCTCGGCCGGGGCTTCTTCCTCCTCATCATCGTCGTCGTCATCCTCTGACCAAGAGCGGAAGCGCTTTGCCGGCGGCTACTCGTCGGAGGAGTCGTCCTCCTCCTCTTCCTCCTCCTCGTCGTAGGAGGTGAAGCTGGCCCAGGAGTAGAGGTCATCCTCGCTCTCTCCCTCCAATTCCCTGTCGACGAGGCGGAGGTCCGCCTCGTCGGGTCGAGGATAGGTCGTCATCGACCCGACGGCGGCCAGGGTAGATCGTCGTTCACCCTGACGGTGAAGTCCCACTCTTCGTCGTCCCAATGCTCGGGAGCCTCCTCCTTCTGCGCCATCGGGACATGCTCGGTATCGGCTCGCTTGGAGGAGGAGGATGGAAAGAGAGACGAGGCGGAGGAGGAGGAAGAGGAAGACATTGCTACTGAGAGAGGGGTTTTGTGCCGATGGCTAGTACGAGCAAGGGGATGAAGAGGCGAACTGTTCGATGCGGTTAAATAAAGGGGATATAGTGGAGATTTAATGCCACGGCGGTTTCCGAGGAAGTGGTGCCAAAAACTGTCAAATCTTGGAGAAGTTGAGAAGGCAAGGCATCATGATGAAGGATCTGCGACGGTTCTGCTACGCCACGACATGACCCGACGAAGAAAAAGCAGTGATTTTGGAATTATCATTGCCAAACCGGGGGCATGTGTTATCACCGATTTTAACCAAATCAGAGGTGGGCGTGATTGAGATGGGCTTAGCGAATATGCGTGGAAAATATTCATGAATCGGCCTTGTATAAGAATTTGGGCTAGATGGCCGTGTATCTGTAAACTAAGTAGGTTACGTGTCGGTTAGAATTAAGAGATAGAGTTTAGCTCGTACACGGTTGGGATTATTCCCAAGTTAGAAAGTCTGCGGACTATAAATATGTATCTAGGGTTATTGAGAAAGGAGGACGATCATGTTCACAACAAACCAATCTAGGCGCATCGTCATCCCTTGTTTCGAGGGTTTCTTCCGGGTAAGCGCTATGCTGCCTAGATCGCATCTTGCGATCTAGGTAGTATCTTGTTTATTCGTTGTTTATGTGTTGCTCGTACTGAAGCCTTTTTGATGGCGAGCAACACCGTTATCATGGATATTTTAGGGCTAGCATCGGTACTTTCTTGATGTATTTGCTTAGTCATGCTACCCCTGGATATCTAGCCGCCCTTGTACCCATCTTAGGTGCAAGGGCGGCACCTTGCTTAATCTTTATTTGGTAGATTCGATCCGTTACGGTTGCTCCTTGTTCTTCAAGGATTAGTTTGATATTTACATAGTTAGGCCTTTCAAACGGGTTGAATGATCCAGTAGTGTGTAAAGTGTAATTTACCGATCCTAGAGAGGATGTTCCGGGAATCAACTCTACGTTGGTTTTTAGGCCTTGTCTAGGGTTGGTTTGTGATCATCTTTCGTGTCTGCCAGGCTCAATTACGTGTAGGACGTTCCGGTTATGTGGTGAAAACCCTAAATCGTCGTAGGTCGTTTTAGCTTAATATTGATCAAGCAGGACCACCATGTTATCGTAAATCCAATATGAATCATGGATGGATCGGCTCCCTGAGCCGATTCACAGGATAACCTGAGAGCCGATCGAGGCTCGTATTTAATGTTTACGTGTATGCCATGCAGGAAACTAGTCGAAGCAATCCATCACCTTCGACCGGGTATAGGTCGTGTGGCACCTGCACCGGCATCGGACGTGCGTCTTTGAGCATTGCGGGCCGTCGCCCGAGGGACCAGGGCCCACCAGCAGTCCTGGGAGCCTCCCGGCTCTACGTGTTGCCCATCGCTACTCGCCGGTGGGTTTTGGTGGTCAACAGGTGCATAATTGAATTAGGGTTTTAGGGTTCCACATGGAATGATGGGGTTGTAATATCATTCAATATGGAATTAGGGTTTGCGATTTACCATATAGTTCTATGATTAACAACTTCATTTTAAAGTTGAAGTTATCAGTAACTTGGAAATAAAAATAATATTGAATTAGGCATTTTATTAATTTTAATTAATTAATAATTAGGGTAATTATTAATCATGGTTTAAATCTCTCTAATAATGATTTAACAAAATAACAAATAAAGAAAACTAGTTTTAATGTTTTCTTTATTTATTTAATGGTTTTTATTTAATTTTGGAAATTTTTACTATTTATTGAATTTTAATTGAATTTAGAATTAAAATTAAAGGCTTAATTAACAAGTATTAAATAATTGAATTTTTATTAAAAATAAAAATTTGATTTTATATTTTTATTGGATAGAGTTTATCCTTATAAGAATTTTGATATCTTATAGATATTTTTCTGAGCTATTATGAATTTTCTAGATTTATTTGAAGTTGCAGCAATTAAATAGGATTTGAATTAAAATGAAAAGAACTGCTAAACGCACACTGCTGATTCTACCCGTGGTCACTAACCAGTGGGCCTATGTCCACGTCAGCCGCCACTGTGTCATTGACCAAGGTCAAAATTGAAACTATGGCATGTGAGTTCACTGCCGGCGGGAATTGACGACGGCGATGAGGCTACGGACGGTTTACGGGCGCGCGGTGATGCTCTAGCTGCTCTACGCGTCACGGGGATGCTAACGGTGGTGGCGCCGCCCATTATTGGTCGCCGGCGCTTGCCCGACGGCAAGGCCGAGCGGCGGAGCTCGCAGGTCCACGACGATGGCGCAGTACAGAGAGCTAGGGAGGGTGCGAAGTGGTCTACGAGGTGCAGGAGCTCACCATGAACGCGTAGGAGGGCTCAGGTGGGGCAGAGGTGGTCGGACGGAGAGGCGACGGTCACGGCGGTGCTCGACCGTCTGCGGGGAAGACGAGCTCGGTGAGGTCGCCTCGGGACGCTACGGCTCAATTCCTCGCGCCGGTAGAGCAAGTGGAGGATCGCGGTGATGATGGCGTCCACGGCAGGGCCTAGGGCTTCCCCAATCGGCGGCGAGAGGTGGCGGTCCGGGAGCTAGGGTTTCCAAAATTGGGACGATTGAGACGAAGAGAGGGGAATGGAAGGGCTTCTGCGCCTTTTATACGGGCTTCGGCGTGTGCTGGCGGTCAGCGTCAGCGGCGACGACCGTGGGACGTGTCCCTTCCCGTCGCGGTGTCGACCTCCTGTGCGTGCAGTGGAGAAGACGAAGACGATGACCTTCGTCTCGTCTTTATCCACGGCGAAACGGTACGTGGATCGGATTCTGATGGTGGACTGGGCCGTGCTGATGGGCTCGTGCTGGGCTGCGGTGGCCCGTCAGGTAAGCCAGGTAGGCTCTCTTCTCTTTTCTATTTTCCATTTTCTGTTTTATAATTCTAGTTTTCCTTTTCTAATTTGTATTCTGTTTTAAATTCAAATTTGAATCTTTTTCTATTTTGCAGGTGTTTGATAACTGAAATTTTATGAGGACTGATAAGAAAATCATTATATTACTGCATTGTTCTTGAATAAATACTAATAGATATATGTGGCCTTGCTACAATTTTTAATTAGGCAAGAATTTAGGTATTAATTTTAATTTCCTTTCTCATTTATGATATAACTCCCTGTTGAATAATTAGAGTTGGTTATTCCTCTTCCAATTGTTTTGGAAGTTATTATTAGGACTTGATTTCATATTGGAGGAATTGGTCAATTGCACATGATTTTATGTGAGCTCCAATGTATGAGGGTTTTATAGTTTCTATCATAACCCTTCTTATTAAGGTTAATACTATCATTATATTTGAAAGTATCTAAGTAGGTATTGTTTCCATCATGGTTTATCTTGGTTACAAAGTTAAGTGGTTGTTAACCACACAGGGGTTTAATTAAAGGACTTAGCATTAGTTGGCTCTTTTGTTTTATAATTGAAGCATATAATTTGGTTAATGAACCATTAGGGTTCACATGCTCTTTACCTATTAACACATGGTTTAAACTTAAGTGGGTTTAGGTTTTAGTTGTGATCACCCAAATGATGCACAAACTAGGGTTGAGATATAATTCTAGATTGTAGGAATGAGATGGCACCATAATGTATTTGGTAGGGTTTAGTCTCCCCTAACCAAGATAAGATGGGTACTTGCTTAATATTTCATGTGCTCCTTTAATTACTAAGGATTTGGGAATTGGTTTTATCCTCTACCAATTAACTTCTATTATTATCCTCAATTTATCATTAAAGTGACTACATTGGTTATAATTCTTTTTTATAGTTAACTTTGGTCATATGGATGTATGGTGTCTCACCATATAAAGTATAGAATTTAACTCTAAGGTTTTTCTTAAGTTCTTTACTTGATGAATGAATGAAAAATAGATGGGGTAAGATTCTACTTATGATCACCAAGTGATTCACAAGTTAAGGTTAGAGTATAAGCCTATGGTTGCTTACTAGTTACCTCCCAATAATTTCATGTGGTGAATGATATCTACTTATCTTATTAAGGTTTAACTTATCCTCGTATATCTAAAGAGCATGATCATGGATTAGGCTTGATCAACTTGTTCTTAATATCTTTACCTCAAGTTCTTAGGGTTTATGATCATTACTCAATTTATAATGATCAAGGTTTCGCTTCCTAAGGATCTCTCATTAAATGGATTTCTCACTTCTATGATCAAGCATTGTCTTGATCAACTAGGATATAGTACTTCTAATTTACCTTCTTGAATGGGACTACTATGGTTGCCTCTAAATTTTATATCCCAGGAGAATGCCTGAGATATTATGTTAGGGTTCTACTTAATCAATGATGATATAATCATCTGGTTATATGGATAGTTCTCTTCCCCAAGTCCAAGTGTTGCCTCATTAACTTGAGTGTAACACCATAACTTGAGCTCTCTCTCATAGGAATAGTTATTCTAGGGTTTATGGTGTATTCACAATATCTCAATAGGTATTTAGTCTAAAACTCCACTTGGCTATCTTGGTTGAATTAATCTCCTCTTTTCCTTATCAATCCATGGATATAATCTTATTCCATGTGATATTAGGTTGTCTCACCACTCCAAGATGAAATGGTTAATCTCCTAATACTTTAGTTCAAAGGTTGTCCTTTATTCTTAAATAGGTAAAGCTAAGATTGGTATGAGTGGTCTCTCTCTCATTTGGGGAAGGACTTTAATACTAACCTAAGGTTAGGCTCCATAGAGGTTGATGTGATCTCAATATCTATGTTTAACATAATTTGGTTCTCTCTCTAGGATGGTCTGGAATAATATCCTAGGGTTTCTCTTAAAGGTGATGGTTTGAATACATGGATGTATATCCAAGGTTCAGTTCATGGTTTATCATTGATCCTCTAATAAGTAATATAGAACTCTCACTTCTCTAGGTTTGATGTATAATAATTTGGAATGTAGACGAATATATACTTCTTGAGTGGATCTCCTTGTTATAATTCCAATGTTGAAGTGGAATGAATACCATGAGGTTTCATGGTAGGATCATGGATTAGTTTTAAGGCATGGAGAAGATAGTCAAGAATGGTTTCTCCATTTTATTGTTACTTGGTTTGTAATTGAACAAATGTTCTTATGTTATGGCAATGATTACCATATTATGATCTGTTATAAGATCAAGCAATGGATCATTGATTGAAGTGTTGTTGTGTTAGATTTAATTTCATTTGATCTAACCCCTTAGATCAAATCATCTCTACCCAAAACAAGGTTTTAGCAAAGTCACATTGAGGTTTATAGCGCTTGACTTGATGAGCTACTTCAATTCCACCAAGGTCAAGTGAAAGTTCAGTTACTGTGACTGTTTTACTTTAAAGCGCGAAAATTTCCCAGATTTTCTATGCATGAATGCAATGCACACATTTGTTTCCTCTATTTTTGTAACCCCAATACCTGGGATATTACATATCAACAGATGGAGCCTGCTAGGAGGCTACGATACAATGAAGGCGACGATGACAGTAATGTCGTCCATTTTACTGTCAGCACTTGCTAGGATTCGATTTGAATTGGTACATAGGTTCTCTTCGCTCGATGGCGAAGGGGAATTCAGATGGAGTAACTGGAGATATCGATTACAAGCCACGGCCTCTGCCGTTTCCTAATCGCCAACTATTACAGAAGCTTCCATCGCTATATATAGTTCCCTTCGCGGTATCTCGGGTTGGGCCGTCTTGCTCGCCTGTCTGGATACGCCTGGTCCAGATGGGCCTTCACTTGTTGGGCTTCAGCTGGTGTAGTAGAGGTGGAGGTAACATTCCCCCTTCCTTGATTACCGGCTTGACCCCAAGCCGGTGCATGAGGAAATCTCTGATGTAGCTCCTCCAGGTCTTCCCAAGTCGCCCTTGACTCCGGTTGTGAAGACCAATGAATGAGTCCTTGAGCAATGGAACGGTCACCTCGAGGACGCAGACGACGCTGCAGTACATGGAGAGGAAACTGCAAGATATCATCAGGAGAAGGAAGTGTAGCAGGAACCTGATAATTCTGACCCAACGCCTTTTTGAGCTGCGAAACATGGACCACTGGATGGATACGGCTGCCCTCCGGAAGCTTCAGCTGATAAGCAACCTCCCCCACACGAGACAGCACTTGATAAGGACCATAGAATTTGAACAGAAGTTTGTGGTTAGCACGAGGAGCAATGGAGGATTGTATATAAGGCTGCAGTTTCAGGAAAACCATATCACCAACTTCAAATGTGCGTTCACTGCGCTTCTTGTCTGCTTGACGTTTCATTCTTTGACGGACCCGCTCCAAATGCTGCTTCAGTAAACGAGTCATCAAATCACGCTCTGCCAACCAAGCGTCTAGGTCTGGAATAGGGCATGTATCATCCACTGACAAGCCCAATTGACGAGGAGACCTGTTGTACACTACTTCGAATGGAGACTTCCCCAGAGCAGAATGGAGACTCGTGTTGTACCAATACTCGGAGAGGGGCAACCACTGCAGCCACTTTGAAGGACAAGCATGGCAGAAGCACCTCAAGTACGCTTCCAAACATTGGTTGACTCGTTCTGTCTGACCGTCAGTTTGTGGATGATACGACGAGCTCATTCTCAGGAATGTGCCCGAACGACGAAATAACTCCTTCCAAAAGGCACTTGTGAAAATACGATCTCGGTCAGATATAATGGACTCTGGCATACCATGCAACTTGTGGATATTGTCCATGAATGCTGCAGCTACTGTCGAAGCTGTGAATGGATGGGACAAAGGAATGAAGTGAGCATAACGAGAGAACTTGTCGACCACTACCAAGATGCAATTGTACCTGCCTGATCGAGGAAGACCTTCAATGAAGTCTAAGCTGATCATTTGAAAGGCTTCATCTGGTACTGGCAGTGGTTGAAGCAACCCTGGATACTTGGCTCTGTCTGGTTTGGCTTTTTGACATATAACACATTCAGCAACCAGTTTCTTGACAGATGCTTTCATTCCTTTCCAGAAGAACAACTGTTTGACGCGGCGCAGGGTAACAGGGATACCAGAATGACCACCAGCTGGGCTTGCATGCAACGCAAGGACTATCTTCTCCTGTAACTCTGAAACTACTGGTAGCCAGATACGATCCTTGTATCTAATGACACCTTTGTGAAGTGTATAACCTGGTTCAGATGATGGAGACATTGCCAGGTTACGAAGCAACTCCACTGCTCGAGGATCAGACTGATAAGCTAACTCGAGTTCCTCCATCCATACAGGTTGACTTGAAGAAATTGCAAGCACATTACTGAGATCTTCATGAGGACGACGAGACAAAGCATCAGCCACACGGTTCTCGCTACCTTTCCTGTAGGTGATACGGAATTGAAGTCCCAAGAGTTTAGTGAAAACTTTCTGCTGCCACGGTGTATGCAAACGCTGCTCAGATATACTAGCCAGACTGCTGTGGTCTGTGCGAATCAAGAACTCTGCATGCTGTAAGTAACAACGCCACTTCTCGACAGCCAGAAGGATTGCGAGATACTCTTTTTCATATGTAGATAAGCCACGGGTGCGAGGACCCAGAGGTTTGCTGACAAAGGCTATTGGATGGTCACCTTGCATAAGCACAGCTCCAATTCCATTGTCTGAAGCATCAGTTTCGACCACGAATTCCTTGGAGAAATCAGGAAGAGCGAGCACTGGTGCCGACACCAAAGCATCCTTCAAGGCTTGGAAGGAAGCTTGTGTCTCGCAAGTCCATACAAATGGAGTATTCTTGCGAAGCAGATTTGACAAGGGTCGACTGAGAGCGCCATAATTCCTGACGAATTTGCGATAATAACCAGATAAACCCAGGAAACCCCTCAATTGCTTCAGATCAGTCGGAACAGGCCAGTCCTTGACATCTCTAATTTTAGAATCATCAGTGGACACTCCTGCACTGCTGATAACATGCCCCAGATAATTTATAGACCTCTGAGCAAACTCACACTTGGATGCTTTCACACGCCATTTCTGTTCTGATAGTAAGGATAACACTTGCTCCAGGTGAATCAAATGATCTTCATATGACGAGCTATAGACAAGAATATCATCAAAAAACACGAGAGCTGACTTCCGGAGGACTGGGGATAATGTCTTGTTCATGGCATTCTGAAAGGTTGCCGGTGCTCCAGTCAAGCCAAATGCCATAACTAAGAATTCAAAGTGACCATGATGAGTATGAAAAGCTGTCTTGTGTTCCTCACCGGGTGCCAAACGAATTTGATGATAACCCGCCCTCAAATCCAATTTGGAAAACCAGCTTGCTCCATGGAGTTCATCCAACAATTCATCTATTACTGGCAGCGGGTAACGAGTTTTGACAGTAAGCGCATTCAGACGCCTGTAGTCCACACACGGCCTCCAAGACAAATCTTTCTTCTTGACCATGATTAGTGGTGAGGCAAAAGCACTTGTACTCGGACGAATCACCCCTGATTCCAGCATTTCAGCTATGTGCTTCTCAATCTCCGTTTTCAACTCAGGAGAATGCCGATACGGCCTGCTGTGAACTGGTGTAGCCCCTGGTAGCAAATGGATATGATGGTCAGACCCACGACGAGGCGGTAACTCTGTCGGAGTTGCAAATAACTCAGAGAATTTATTCAGCAACTCTTGCACAGCAGCAGGAACCTCAGAAAGCATCTCAGGCTGTAACAGAAATAGTGCATACCATTGACAAGAAAATTTGTCCGGCAATTTTCCTTGCAAAAACACATGCTCACCAAGTCTGTCAAACGACATCCATTTGCCTTGCCAATCTACATGCATCGGGCCCAAGGTTGTGAGCCAATCCATACCCAGAATTCCATCATAACATTTGAGAGGAAGAACCTTGAATGCAGAGTGGAATTGGAATCCATTATGAGACCAAGGACAATCAGGAACAATCTCAGCACTGTGAAGAATACCACCACCAGCCACCTTAACTGAGCAAGCACGAGGAGCTGGTTGGCAACTGGGCAAGCTATGAGCCAGTTCTTCATTCAGAAACGAGTGTGTGCTGCCAGAGTCGATCAAGAAAACCACATTACTGCCTTGGACTGTGCAATGTAACTGAATAGCATTGACAGGCTCAGCTTGAGATGAATCAGCTGACAGCAGTAGCATCAGGTTGCCTGTATCATCTTCTTCTTCATCAGAAGCTGGGGCACTCTCTGCATAGAAGAACTCAAGCATCTCTTGTACCACATGTAATTGTACTGACGCCTTGCACTGGTGACCACGAGCCCATTTCTCCCCACAAGTGAAACACAATCCCTTGGCACGCCTATAAGACTTGAGAGCTGCCAACTTATCTTCCACTGCATTCTGGGCTGCGCGCGAGCACTCAGGAGCATCAACAGCAACGGCAGGAGGCGGCAACAGAGCTGGAAAACGCTGCTGTATACGTCTTGGCTGATGAAGAGGTTGAGGCGTGTTCAAGACAGTCGTTCCATCGCCAATCTCTTCCTGCAAGGAGGCAAGCAAATACGCAGTATCCAAATCGCTTGGTCTCTGAATAGCAACTAGAACTCGAATGGAAGGTTTCAAGCCATCAAGGAAACGAGTAGTGTAGTGCAAGGGATCTGGACTGGTTTCATAAGCAGATAACTGATCTACAAGCTCGGCAAACTGCTCTATATAGTCATCGACTGTTCCTGTTTGAAACAGACGATAGAGGCGGCGAATCAATGTTTGGTGCTGATTACGCCCAAAACGCTGAAGCACCATGGAACAAAACTCCTCCCAGCTGACAGAGACTATCTTCGACTGAACTGCCTGCAACCAACGTGCGGCAGCGCCCTCAAACTGCATCGCAGCCACGGAAATCCAGAGAGCGGGATCCGTGTCGAACATGACAAAATAATCCTCACACCTCGACTGCCACAGCTTCGGATTCTCGCCCGTGAAACGAGGAAAATCCATGAACGGAAGTCTACCACTACCAGGAGATGAAGAGCTGCGGTTCCTATTGAACAGGTTCACGGCAGGGTTTGCGGAGCTTTCTCGGTTACCTCTTGCCGGAGGAGGAACATACAGCGCCACGGCTGGTCGTTCCATCCCCCGTGTGGATGTAGCAGAGCGGAGCCCTCCTGGGCCGGATTCGGCAGCACGCGGCGTCCGTTGAGGCGGAGGCGCGTCGGTGGAGACGTTTGCCGAATCCACGTTGTTCCTCAGATCTGCGAGCTCCTGGCGAATCTCCTGCTCGGCCCCATCCGTGTACATTCGCATGTCCTTGATCGCGGCGGTGACCGAGCTCTGGATGGCGGTCTCGATGGTGGCGACGAGGCGGGCCTCGAGTTCCGTAGCGGATCCCGCCGCCTCCTTCCGTAGCGCCTCGTAGATCACCTTCCCCTCCTCCGAGAGGTTCTCCATGGCCTCGCGGTGGCGCCGCTCTTGAGCCGCCCGTAGGCGAGTGTGGTGGGGATTTTGGATCTCCAGGGCCTGGATCTAGGGCTCTGATACCAGATTTGTCAGCACTTGCTAGGATTCGATTTGAATTGGTACATAGGTTCTCTTCGCTCGATGGCGAAGGGGAATTCAGATGGAGTAACTGGAGATATCGATTACAAGCCACGGCCTCTGCCGTTTCCTAATCGCCAACTATTACAGAAGCTTCCATCGCTATATATAGTTCCCGTCGCGGTATCTCGGGTTGGGCCGTCTTGCTCGCCTGTCTGGATACGCCTGGTCCAGATGGGCCTTCACTTGTTGGGCTTCAGCTGGTGTAGTAGAGGTGGAGGTAACATTTACCGCCGGTGAAGTTGGTACCTTGCTGTTCCCGGCTGGCGGCACTGAAAGGTGACTCCCTACTGCTCATAGCCATGTCGTAGGCGAGTCTTCCTATGGCTTGTGCCATCTTGCCTGGCGTGAGACTCAAAGCCGTACACATCTGCACTATCCCCTCGAGTGCCGCGTCGAACACGTTGTCGAAGAGGCCGTCCGTCCCGGCCACCACAACTTCGCCTTCCTCCACTGGGAACTCGCCCAACGCCGCGTCCTGCACCCTGTCGCCGCCGACCGCTCTGAGCTGGAACGGGCAGTTGAAGTAGTGCTGCTGCGGGAGCGCGCGGAGCAGGAGCCTGCCGCCGCGGAACACGGTGAACGTGTTGTCGCCGATGTAGGCCCACCTGAGGGCGCGGCCGGCCAGCGACAGGACTAGCACGGTGGACGCCGCCGGCGTGCGCGTCGACGTGACCGTCTTCTGGTACGCCCTCTCCAGCAGCGTGTAAGGGCAGATGCCGGAGGAGGACGCTGCAGCCACCGCGTTGTAGGCGTTGGCCATGAGCCCGCGCGAGAACTCAGCGGCGTCCACGCCGTCGCCGCGGCATCCCCCGACCCCGTCCGCGACGCCGACAACGCCGGCCCCAGCGTGGCAGAAGTGGGCGTCTTCGTCGTGGTCCGGCAGGTAGGAGAAGTCGCAGTCCATCCTCAGTGCCGTCCGCGCGGGCGGCGGCGCCTTCTGGTCGCAATCCATGGGGTGGCCGTTCTCCCACCCGACGTCGTCGGTGGCGGACGTGGGTATGCCAAACACCAACCCCCTGAGGGCGTCGGGGATTTGCATGTCGATCTCCATTGTTGGCTGGCTTCACTGATTCGCTAGTAGTCTGTCGACGTCTCTTAGTACGCGTGCGCGCGATGTGAATATATGTGATTAAGCTGTTGACGTAAAAACGATCTGAAGCTGAAGCGGAATTATTTCCGAACTCGGAATCTTGACCGGAGGAAGTTCATTTCGGAATCGGAGACAAGATCGGCAGAGGCGCGCGCCGGGCTGCTGCTGCTGATGATGCGTGCTTTCCACGAACCACGACAGAACGGCAAACAACTCTGAACACAAGATTACTCAAACTCCCATTGCTCAGCATCTCTCGGCGGTGCGCATGCGCCGACGAGGACAACCTCTTCTGGAACCGTGAAAGAGCTAGGGTTTGGACTAGTGAAGAGAGGAATCGCACAGCACTCAGGCTACATGCGTGGCTCTCTGCTTTCATTATATGAGGAAACAATTGTAGAAATACGGGTATAAAAACCCAAACGTATAAAGACAGAACTCTAACACAAATACTAACTAGATAATGCCCCACGTGTTGCTGCGGAATTTATAGTAAACATTATTTAGTAAATTGAATTACGATAAATGTTCTGAATTTTATAAGCAGTCCATATAGATCTTCAGCTGCATATAAGATGGGCATGAAGGGTTTTCCCGGAAAGTACATACACAGGAGCCAGACCATCTCATTCATATATTCAACATCTCACGGTTGGCAAGCACAATCATAGGATTGGAACCATTGCAAAATGTAGATTTTGTTTTGAACTTTTGATAGCAGTAGGAAAGGATCAACCAAAATGTAGAATCACTATTAACAAGTACGTTTAGCTTTTTAGTAGGCGAAAAACAAATTTCCAGTAAACTTTCAATGTCGAGTTTCATAGGGCAATCTGATTCAACACCGTCTTGTGATTGGTCGGATGGCATTGCCATCAAATCTCCCTCCAAAGCAGCGGGAGAGTTGAACAGAATATGGGCGCGTTTGGTAGCCTGGGCGCCCCTTGGCTCGCATCGGTCCAGCATTTTTCGGGCCGTTTGGTTCCCTGAGCGCACTCGCGTTCTTGCATAGCACGGGTTTTAAACCACCCCTGGGATAGGCCCCGGAGGAACGCCCGGTTTGACAGTTTCTCCAGGGCCAGGCCCTGGTGAGACGAAAATCGACAACGCCGTTCGGGCGGGAGCTCCGCCTCGGTATGGTGGGAGAAGCCGAAATCCCAGCGGCGTTGCGCGGCAAAGGTAGGGGTAACCTCCCTCTTCGGTTACCCTCTCCATTAGCCCCCTCCCAAATTTTCACTTCCCCCAAATTTCGCACTGACGACGACGGCGGCGACCCAGATCTGGCAGCGCGCATCTCCCTTTGGTCGCCGGCGACGGACCAGGTTCCTCTTCTCCAGCCGCGGCGGAGCCTGCGCACATCTGCGACGGCTTTCAGCCGTGTCCATCTTCCACCATGACGGAGGTAAGGGGAAACTCCTCTGCTCTACTGCAGTGTTCGATTCATGTTCGTAGAACTGGTTGGGTTCGATAAGACCTTTCTAATGCATAGATCTTGTTTGAGTAGACCGACCAGCTCCAGCTTGTGCATCACACCGCAACACTCATCATTTGCGTACAAGCATGGATCCTGATGGTGCACAAGAGAGCAGTTAGGCATGCTGCTTATCCTCGTGTGACTTACATACCTATGTTACAACGAGATCAGGAGAGGATTGCCAACCTAAACAACATCTACAACTGCAACGACGTAGAGGCCATCCAGATGCTATGGATGAGAAGAGCCCTTTTCTATGCACTTGTGAAAACATTCCGGGAAAGAGGACTGCTGACTGATAGCATCCACACCTCTGTCGAAGAACAAGTCGCTATATTTCTTCATGTCGTCGATCATAACCAGAGGTTCAGAGTCATCCATAACACATTCAGGTGATCCACGGAGACTATCTCTCGGTACTTCCAGCAGGTGTTGTATGCCATTGGGGATCTCAGAGGTGAAATAATCAAGTCAGCATCAATGAACATACCAACCAAGATCAAGAACAGCTACAGGTGGTTCCCCTATTTTAGGGTGAGTACAAAATCATGTTCCTTGTACCTATTAGGTGTGTGCTACTGTCAGAAACATGATTGTGTGCTAATCTTTTTACATGATTGCATTGGGGCTATTGATGGTACTCATGTCACTGCAAAGGTACCGAGATCAATGTCTGCAGCATTCCGCGGGAGGAAGCACTACACCAGCCAAAACGTTCTAGCAGTTGTGGATTTCGATATGAGGTTCACCTACGTGCTTACTGGGTGGGAGGGTTCAGCTCATGACGCGAGCATCTGGCCGACAGCTTGTCAAGGCGATGGGTGCAAATCCACGGTAAGTTCTACCTTGGAGATGCTGGATATGCATGCCGACCTGGAATTCTACCTCCCTTCAGGAAAACAAGGTACCACCTCAACGAGTTCTCTACGAAGCATCGACCTTTGAATGCGAGAGAGTTGTTCAATCTCAGACACTCAAGCCTTAGAGTCACCATTCAGAGGGCCTTTGCTGCATTGAAGAACAGGTTCAAGGTCCTTGACCAGAAACCATTCCACATGTTTGACACTCAGGTAAAGCTGGTCCTTGGTTGCTGCATTCTTCACAACTGGATCCTAGGTTGGGGCGAGGATGAGTTCTTCGAAGAGGTTGTCACTTTTGATGAAATAGAGACCAGCCATGGCGTGGAAGCAGGCGACAATGATGCCTGGAAGGTGAAGAGGCCAGAGTGGGCAGACGCAATGTGGGAAGCCAGAGGCAACACCACCATCTGAGAAGAAGTGAAGAGGTGAAGAAGAAATGAAGAAGTGAAGAAGAAGTGAATAAGAAGAACCCCTATGATCTCCTGTTTCTCGAACCCTTTTCGATCCCCGTATGTTGAACGACCCCGTTATGATAAACTGCAATTCGTAATAGCTAGGGAGCAACATGTTATGAACTACCATTCGTAGTAGCTAGGGATGATTTCTTGAACTGATTGCAACTATCATGAACTGTGATTTCTGTGTGATGGGAGGTGAGAGCATGGTAAGGCTACCCGTCGTATAGAAGAGGTAACCTTAGGCATGCCTGGATGGTACCAAACAGACCTAATATCATCTCCATCGGGATTTGGGCTTGGCTGCAGGCAAACAAACAGGAAGTCCTTTTTGGCCCAGCCGGTGCAGCCCGACCTACCAAACAACAGGCTAATTCCAGCCCGTGGCTTGTTCTGGACGCGCAAGTATGCTTGCACCGCTACGCCAGTGAGTCATGAATCAAATCCAGGCAACCAAACGCGCCCCATGTGAATGGAGAAGGTCAGCGCCAAACAGTTTCTCTTTTCGTTTTAGAAAGAATGCTAACAAATCGGCTTTTATATTGAATAGCTAGCAGGTCTTTGCTGGGACGATCAGCTAGAAAGTAAAATCTGAAAACAGGAAAACACATCCACACTTGATCATGTTTAACTAGAAAATTCGCAAAAAAAAAACCCAGAAAATCACAGATAGAGTTTCTACACTGGTAAGGAAAAACGAACAAAAAGAATATGATTACACAAAAAAGTTAACTAATGCCTCGATGCACTTCCGCAGCCGCAACCTCCTGCTCCTAGACACAGATACCTATACGATTGCCAAAACACATCTACCAGCTAGAAAAAGATATATTTTTTTCTTTTTCGAAATGGGGGAAATATCGCCCCAGCTTGCACACGGCTTTTTTATTAGATTATTCACAACACCTTACAAGAGCAATACAAAAGATCAAAACTCGAAGCCACCTCGCTAAACCTACAAAGGGATGAAGGGGGTGATAATTCACCAACTCATATCATCCAAAAACCAAATGCCTTCCCAGGCCGCCCAACAGCAGATGAGAAGCACATCCAGTCAAGCAGACTCTCAGCGCCCACGCCGTAGAAGTTGCTACCACCGTCTTCATCGACTCCATCTTCGAGAGAGATCATCGCATCGACCATGCCAGACCTGCCATCGATGCCGCCACGGCGCAGACGACTCCACCATCATGCGCGTGTCCATCACACTGCATCCGTCCCGAGACACCACTGCACCATGCCATGGCGACTCGACGACGGCAACACAGCAAAAGCACACCACTCCACCTCAGCACCACCGCCATCCGTTGTCTACTCCAAAAACGATAACCCCGACGGGGAGAACGGCGTTGCGCTCCGCCATCGTTCGATCCGGGAGACCCGAGTCTGGGGTTTCCCCCGGAGCAGCCCAGACGAATGTAACTGCAGGAACAATGCCTTCAACAAGGATACGACGAACCGCCATCGTCGCCAAGATTGTCAAGACCGGTTTTCACCGGCAGCCACGCCGCCGTCTGGGACTAACGCAGCTACAGGAACAATGCCTTCAACAAGGATGCGACGAATAGGCACCGCCATCGTCCGCCATGATTGCAGTCAAGGCCGGTTTTCACCGGCAGCCACGTCTCGCCGTTGGGGACTAGATGACGGATCGCGAGACCCGCCAAAATAGCCACAAAACTGGCCGATCCCCTCCGACGAAAGAGGAGACCGCCACCGCCCAAGCTTCCTCATGCTGCAGATCAGACCCAGGAGCACCACCGACAACCAACAGGGATGCCAGAGATGCAGGTATACCCAGCCCGACCAAGCCCAGATGGGCTCAGATCTAGCCCGCCTACCCGTAGCCATGGCCGTCCGCCGTCAGAGATCACCGAGGGGCCCTGGCCGCCACCGCCGCCTGCAGCAGTGCCTTAGATGGCCGGAGCGGGCGCCGCCGCTGCGCACCATGCCAGCGACCGAGGAGATCCGCCGCCGCCACCACGCCAAACGGGCTTTGCCCGGTGGCGCCTCCGGCAGCGGCGGCGGGCGGGGATGAACACGGGGGAGAGAGGGAGGGCGGCCGCCAGCTGAGCACCCCGGTGCGGCGTGGAGCGCCGCCGCACGGGGGTGGGAGGGGTTCGATTGATATGTTTGTTTAATATGTAGGGTTTTGCCATTTAGAAAAAGATATATGTAGTCAGTTGTACTACTATCATCCTATTCTAATGCTTGGTCATCTCCAACTCCTTTGCGCTTCATCTGCAGGTAAGCAGCTGTGAGGAGTGCAAAGAGAGAGAGAGAGGGGCTCACACTAACACACATGTTTGGAAAGTGAGGATTTATACATGATGTTAGATATATCTGATATTATCTTGCTAGCCGGAATAAATAGGAAATGGGAAGATGAGGAGCTCCCATGGGGCTAAGAATTAGTTTATGGCCACTCAACGGCTGATCAAACATTCATGCGGGCTGCGGGGTCAGCACTCACCAGTTGAGATAGTAGAGGGGACTGTAAATTAAAGAAGGGAGGTAAGGAGGTGAACGGGAGGCTATGGAGAAGATTATTCCAAAGGAAAATCATGTTACTACAAAACTGAGAGTGTAAAAAAAGTAATGATGTGGCATAGCTGCATGGGAGGTGATGTGGCATGCTTGTATGTAAAGAGAATTCAACTTAGCGGGTTGCTCCTATTTAGATATTATAGATTATAGATTCTAAGGGCCCCCTCAATCTTAGCAGTGGCACGAAGGCTAAGATTGCGCCGATAAATCTCAAAAGATGGTAGCGGCAACTGCTTGGTGAAAATATCAACAAGTTGATCTTTCAATGAGATGAATTTGATCTGAAGTAGTTTCTGTGCAACTCATTCCCTCACAATGTGGTAATCGACCTAAATATGCTTTGTCCTCGCATGGAAAACAAGATTAGATGAAAGATAGGTGGCGCCAATATTGTCACATCAAAGAAATGGAGGTTGCCCTGGGGAAACACCCAACTCATGTAGCAATGACTCTACCCAAATGAGCTCTGTCGTTGCATTAGCAGCAACCTTGTACTCATCCTTGGTACTACTCCGCGAAACAATGGCTTGCTTTCTGGCACTCCAAGCAATCAAGTTAGGACCAAAGAACACAGTATATCCCCCGTGGACAGGCGATCATCAGGACTGATAGCCCAATCAACATCAGAATAGGCCGAAAGTACTCTAGCACTGATACGTCTCCGACGTATCGATAATTTCTTATGTTCCATGCCACATTATTGATGATATCTACATGTTTTATGCATACTTTATGTCATATTTATGCATTTTTCGGCACTAACCTATTAACGAGATGCCGAAGAGCCAGTTTCTTTGTTTTTGGTTTGAAATCCTAGTAAGGAAATATTCTCGGAATTGGACGAAATCAACGCCCAGGGGCCTATTTTCACATGAAGCTTCCGAGAAGACGAAGGAAGACGAAGTGGGGCCACGGGGCGCGCCACACTAGGGCGGCGCGGCCCGGGGGGGCCGCGCGGCCCTAGCGTGTGGGGCCCCCGTGACGCCTCTGACCTGCCCTTCCGCCTACATATAGTCTTCATCGCGAAACCCCCACGAAGCCACGATACGGAAAACCTTCCAGAGATGCCACCGCCATCCCATCTCGGGGGATTCGGAGATCGCCTCGGCACCCTGCAGGAGAGAATCATCTCCCGGAGGACTCTTCACCGCCATGGTCGCCTCCGGAGTGATGAGTGAGTAGTTCACCCCTGGACTATGGGTCCATAGCAGTAGCTAGATGGTTGTATTCTCCTCATCATGCTTCATTGTCGGGTCTTGTGAGCTGCTAACATGATCAAGATCATCTATCTGTAATGCTATATGTTGTGTTTGTTGGGATCCGATGGATAGAGAATACTATGTTATGTTGATTATCAATCTATTACCTATGTGTTGTTTATGATCTTGCATGCTCTCCGTTATTAGTAGAGGCTCTGGCCAAGTTTTTACTCTTAACTCCAAGAGGGAGTATTTATGCTCGACGGTGGGTTCATGCCTCCATTAAATGTGGGACAGTGAGAAAGTTCTAAGGTTGTGGATGTGCTATTGCCACTAGGGATAAAACATTGATGCTATGTCAGGGATGTAGTTATTGATTACATTACGCACCATACTTAATGCAATTGTCTGTTGTTTTCAACTTAATACTGGAAGGGTTCGGATGATAACTTGAAGGTGGACTTTTTAGGCATAGATGCATCTTTGGATAGCGGTCTATGTACTTTGTCGTAATGCGCAATTAAATCTCACAATACTCATCATATCATGTATGTGCATTGTCATGCCCTCTCTATTTGTCAATTGCCCAACTGTAATTTGTTCACCCAACATGCTATTTATCTTATGGGAGAGACACCTCTAGTGAACTGTGGACCCCGGTCCATTCTTTTACATCGAATACAATCTAATACTTGTTCTACTGTTCTCTGCAAACAATCATCATCCACACTATACATCTAATCCTTTGTTACACCAAGCCGGTGAGATTGACAACCTCACTGTTTCGTTGGGGCAAAGTACTTTGGTTGTGTTGTGCAGGTTCCACGTTGGCGCCGGAATCCCTGGTGTTGCGCCGCACTACATCTCATCAACCTTCAACGTGCTTCTTGGCTCCTACGGTTCGATAAACCTTGGTTTCTTGCGAGGGAAAACTTGCTGCTGTACGCATCACACCTTCCTCTTGGGGTTCCCAACGGACGCGTCTTTGTACGCGTATCAAGCTCTTTCTGGCGCCGTTACCGGGAGATCAAGACACGCGCAAGGGAGTCTCCACATCCCAATCTCTTTACTTTGTTTTTGTCTTGCTTTATTTTATTTAGTACTTTGTTTACTGCATTATATCAAAATACAAAAAAATTAGTTGCTAGTTTTACTTTACTTGCTATTTTGTTTGCACTCTATATTAAAAACAAAAAAAATTAGTTACTTGCATTTACTTTATCTAGTTTGCTTTATTTACTCTTGCTAAAATGGATACTCCTGAAAATACTAAGTTGTGTGACTTCACAACCACAAATAATAATGATTTCTTATGCACACCTATTGCTCCACCTGCTACTACAGAGAATTCTTTGAAATTAAACCTGCTTTACTTGAATCTTGTTATGCGAGAGCAATTTTCTGGTGTTAGTTCATGATGATGCTGCCATCTCAATAATTTTGTTGAACTTTGTGAAATGCAAAAGTATAAGGATGTAGGTGGTGACATTATAAAATTAAAATTGTTTCCTTTCTCATTAAGAGGAAGAGCTAAAGATTGGTTGCTATCTCTGCCTAAAGAATAGTATTGATTCATGGACTAAATGCAAGGATGCTTTTATTGGTAGATATTATCACCCTGCTAAAATTATATCTTTGAGGAGTAGCATAATGAATTTTAAACAATTAGATAATGAGCATGTTGCCCAAGCTTGGGAAAGAATGAAATCTTTGGTTAAAAATTGCCCAACCCATGGACTGACTACTTGGATGATCATCCAAACCTTTTATGCAGATGAATTTTTCTTCGCGAACCTATTGGATTCAGCTGCTGGAGGTACCTTTATGTCCATCACTCTTGGCGAAGCAACAAAGCTTCTTGATACTATGATGATTAATTACTCTGAATGGCACACGGAAATAGCTCCACAAGGTAAGAAGGTAAATTAAAAGAAACCTCTTCCTTGAGTGATAAGATTGATGCTATTATGTCTATGCTTGTGAATGATAGGACTAATGTTGATCCTAATAATGTTCCGTTAGCTTCATTGGTTGCTCAAGAAGAACATATTGATGTAAACTACATTAAAAATAATAATTTCAACAACAATGCTTACCGGAACAATTCTAGTAACAACTATAGGCCATATCATTATAATAATGGCAACGGCTATGGTAATTCTTATGGGAATTCTTACAACAATAATAGGAACACACCCCTGGACTTGAAGCCATGCTTAAAGAATTTATTAGTACACAAACTGCTTTTAACAAATCTGTTGAAGAAAAGCTTGGGAAAATTGATATACTTGCTTCTAAAGTCGATAGTCTTGCTGCTGATGTTGATCTTTTGAAATCGAAAGTTATGCCTAATGAAAATCATAATAATAAAATTGTTACTACAGCAAATGCCATCCAAGTTAGAATTAATGAGAATATAAGATTGATGGCCGAATTGCGTGCTAGGTGGGAAAAAAGAAAATGAAAAAAGAAGATAATATAGCTAAAGTTTGGACTATTACCACCACTAGCAATGCTCATGCTCCACATGTTGCTGTACCTCCTACTATTAATGGTAAAATAATTGGTGTTGGCAATGTTTCCACTTCTAATGCAAAGCGCGAAAAACTGCCTGAAACTGCTAAAACCGCTGAAATTTTTTCCAACATTGGGGATAACGATCCCATTGCTTTAGATTATAATGGTTTGGATTTTGATGATTGCAATATCTCTGAATTTATAAAGTTCTTACAAAAAGTTGCTAAGAGTCCTAATGCTAGTGCTATAAATTTGGCTTTCACGAAACATATTACAAATGCTCTCATAAAAGCTAGAGAAGAGAAATTAGAACGCGAAACTTCTATTCCTAGGAAGCTAGAGGATGGTTGGGAGCCCATCATTAAGATGAAGGTCAATGACTTTGATTGTAATGCTTTATGTGATCTTGGTGCAAGTATTTCCGTTATGCCTAAGAAAATCTATAATATGCTTGACTTGCCACCGTTGAAAAATTGTTATTTGGATGTTAATCTTGCTGATAATTTTACAAAGAAACCTTTGGGGAGAGTTGATAATGTTCGCATTACCGTTAACAATAAACTTGTCCCCTTTGATTTTGTTGTCTTGGATATTGAATGCAATGCATCTTGTCTCATTATATTGGAAAGACCTTTTCTTCGAACTGTTGGTGCTATCATTGATATGAAGGAAGCTAATATTAAGTATCAATTTCCTCTCAAGAAAGGTATGGAACACTTCCCTAGAAAGAGAATGAAGTTACCTTTTGATTCTATCGTTAGAACAAATTATGATGTTGATGCTTCGTCTCTTGATAACACTTGATACACACTTTAGCTGAAAGGCGTTAAAGAAAAGCGCTTATGGGAGACAACCCATATTTTTACTACAGTACTTTTATTTTATATTTGAGTCTTGGAAGTTGTTACTACTGTAGCAACCTCTCCTTATCTTAGTTTTGTGCATTGTTGTGCCAAGTAAAGTCGTTGATAGTAAGGTTCATACTAGATTTGGATTACTGCGCAGAAACAGATTTCTTTCTGTCACGAATCTGGGCCAAATTCTGTAGGTAACTCAGAAAATTATGCCAATTTACGTGAGTGATCCTCAGATATATACGCAACTTTCATTCAATTTGAGAATTTTCATTTGAGCAAGTCTGGTGCCTCAATAAAATTCGTCTTTACGAACTGTTCTGTTTTGATTCTGCCTTTTATTTCGCATTGCATGTTTTGCTATGCTTGATGGATTTTTTTCCATTAACTTTCAGTAGCTTTGTGCAATGTCAAGAAGTGTTAATAATGATTATGTCACGAACATGTAAGTTGATTGCACTAACCCTCTAATGAGTTGTTTTGAGTTTGGTGTGGATGAAGTTTTCAAGGATCAAGAGAGGGAGATGATACAATATGATCAAGGAGAGTGAAAGCTCTAAGCTTGAGGATGCCCCGGTGGTTCACCCCTGCATATTTCAAGAAGACTCATGCGTCTAAGCTTGGGGATGCCCAAGGCATCCCCTTCTTCATCGACAACATTATCAGATTCCTCTAGTGAAACTATATTTTTATTCCATCACATCTTATGCACTTTGCTTGGAGCGTCTGTTTGTTTTTGTTTTTGTTTTGTTTGAATAAAATGGATCCTAGCATTCATTGTGTGGGAGAGACACGCTCCGCTGTTGCATATGGACAAGTATGTCCTTAGGCTTTACTCATAATATTCATGGCGAAGGTTGAATCTTCTTCGTTAAATTGTTATATGGTTGGAAACGGAAAATGATACATGTAGTAATTGCTAAAATGTCTTGGATAATGTGATACTTGGCAATTGTTGTGCTCATGTTTAAGCTCTTGCATCATATACTTTGCACCTATTAATGAAGAAATACATAGAGCTTGCTAAAATTTGGTTTGTATAATTGGTCTCTCTAAGGTCTAGATAATTTCTAGTATTGAGTTTGAACAACAAGGAAGACGGTGTAGAGTCTTATAATGTTTACAATATGTCTTTTATGTGAGTTTTGCTTGCTTCATCCTTGTGTTTGTTTCAAATAGCCTTGCTAGCCTAAGCCTTGTATCGAGAGGGAATACTTCTCATGCATCAAAATCCTTGAGCCAACCACTATGCCATTTGTGTCCACCATACCTACCTACTACATGGTATTTCTCCGCCATTCCAAAGTAAATTGCTTGAGTGCTACCTTTAAACAATTCAAAATTTATCACCTCGATTTGTGTCAATGTTTTATAGCTCATGAGGAAGTATGTGGTGTTTATCTTTCAATCTTGTTGGGCAACTTTCACCAATGGACTAGTGGCTTCATCCGCTTATCCAATAATTTTGCAAAAAGAGCTGGCAATGGGATTCCAGTCCCAAATTAATTAACAAAAATAGACACTCCTCCATGGTATGTGATTGTTGGACGGCACCCGAAGGATTCGCCATGGCTTGAGAAAGCAAAGGTGGGGAGGAGTGTCATCTAAATAAAACTAAAATAAAAATGCACTCCTTCATGGTACGAGATTGTTGGCAGGCACCCGAAGGATTCGGTTAGCCATGGTTTGTGAAAGAAAGGTTGGAAGGAGTGCCACACAAAAATAAAATAAAATGGGAGCCGTTCTTTGAAGGTTTGTCTGGCAAGGGGTTAGAGTGCCCACTACCATTCGTTGACAACAACAAACACCTCTCAAAATTTTACTTTTATGCTCTCTATATGTTTTCAAAACCAAAGCTCTAGCACAAATATAGCAATCAATGCTTCCCTCTGCGAAGGGTCATTCTTTTACTTTTATGTTGAGTCAGTTCACCTATTTCTCTCCATCTCAAGAAGCAAACACTTGTGTGAACTGTGCATTGATTCCTACATACTTGCATATTGCACTTGTTATATTACTTTATATTGACAATATCCATGAGATATACATGTTATAAGTTGAAAGCAACCGCTGAAACTTAATCTTCCTTTATGTTGCTTCAATGCCTTTACTTTGAATTATTGCTTTATGAGTTAACTCTTATGCAAGACTTATTGATGCTTGTCTTGAAAGTACTATTCATGAAAAGTCTTTGCTATATGATTCATTTGTTTACTCATGTCATTTACATTGTTTTGATCGCTGCATTCATTACATATGCTTCCAATAGTATGATCAAGGTAATGATGGCATGTCACTCAGAAATTATCTTTGTTATCGTTTACCTGCTCGGGACGAGCAGAACTAAGCTTGGGGATGCTGATACGTCTCCGACGTATCGATAATTTCTTATGTTTCATGCCACATTATTGATGATATCTACATGTTTTATGCATACTTTATGTCATATTTATGCATTTTGGCACTAACCTATTAACGAGATGCGAAGAGCCATTTTCTGCTATTTTTGGTTTCGAAATCCTAGTAAGGAAATATTCTCGGAATTGGACGAAATCAACGCCCGGGGGCCTATTTTCACGAAGCTTCCGAAGACCGAAGGGAAGACGAAGTGGGGCCACGGGCGCCGCCACAGGGCGGCGCGGCCCGGGGGCCGCGCGGCCCTAGCGTGTGGGGCCCCGTGACGCCTCCGACCTGCCCTTCCGCCTACATATAGTCTTCGTCGCGAAACCCCCGTACCGAGAGCCACGATACGGAAAACCTTCCGAGACGCCGCCGCCGCCAATCCCATCTCGGGATTCGGGAGATCGCCTCCGGCGCCGGAGAGGGGAATCATCTCCCGGAGGACCCTTCACCGCCATGGTCGCCTCCGGAGTGATGAGTGAGTAGTTCACCCTGGACTATGAGTCCATAGTAGCTAGATGGTTGTCTTCTCCTCATTATGCTTCATTGTCGGGTCTTGTGAGCTGCCTAACATGATCAAGATCATCTATGTAATGCTATATGTTGTGTTTGTTGGGATCCGATGGATAGAGAATACTATGTTATGTTGATTATCAATCTATTACCTTTTTGTTGTTTATGATCTTGCATGCTCTCCGTTATTAGTAGAGGCTCTGGCCAAGTTTTTACTCTTAACTCCAAGAGGGAGTATTTATGCTCGATAGTGGGTTCATGCCTCCATTAAATCTGGACAGTGACAGAAAGTTCTAAGGTTGTGGATGTCTTGTTGCCACTAGGGATAAAACATTGATGCTATGTCAGGATGTAGTTATTGATTACATTACGCACCATACTTAATGCAATTGTCTGTTGTTTTCAACTTAATACGGAAGGGGTTCGGATGATAACCTGAAGGTGGACTTTTTAGGCATAGATGCATGGATAGCGGTCTATGTACTTTGTCGTAATGCCCAATTAAATCTCACAATACTCATCATATCATGTATGTGCATTGTCATGCCCTCTCTATTTGTCAATTGCCCAACTGTAATTTGTTCACCCAACATGCTATTTATCTTATGGGAGAGACACCTCTAGTGAACTGTGGACCCCGGTCCATTCTTTTACATCGAATACAATCTACTGCAATACTTGTTCTACTGTTTTCTGCAAACAATCATCATCCACACTATACATCTAATCCTTTGTTACGGCAAGCCGGTGAGATTGACAACCTCACTGTTTCGTTGGGGCAAAGTACTTTGGTTGTGTTGTGCAGGTTCCACGTTGGCGCCCCTGGTGTTGCCGCACTACATCTCGCCGCCATCAACCTTCAACGTGCTTCTTGGCTCCTCTGGTTCGATAAACCTTGGTTTCTTCGAGGAAAACTTGCTGTACGCATCACACCTTCCTCTTGGGGTTCCCAACGGACGCGTCTTTACGCGTATCAAGCTCTTTTTCCGTTGCGGGAGATCAAGACACGCTGCAAGGGAGTCTCCACATCCCAATCTCTTTACTTTGTTTTTGTCTTGCTTTATTTTATTTAGTACTTTGTTTGCTGCATTATATCAAAATACAAAAAAATTAGTTGCTAGTTTTACTTTACTTGCTATTTTGTTTGCACTCTATATTAAAAACAAAAAAAATTAGTTACTTGCATTTACTTTATCTAGTTTGCTTTATTTACTCTTGCCAAAATGGATACTCCTGAAAATACTAAGTTGTGTGACTTCACAACCACAAATAATAATGATTTCTTATGCACACCTATTGCTCTACCTGCTACTACAGTAGAATTCTTTGAAATTAAACCTGCTTTACTGAATCTTGTTATGCGAGAGCAATTTTCTGGTGTTAGTTCTGATGATGCTGCTGCCCATCTCAATAATTTTGTTGAACTTTGTGAAATGCAAAAGTATAAGGATGTAGATGGTGACATTATAAAATTAAAATTGTTTCCTTTCTCATTAAGAGGAAGAGCTAAAGATTGGTTGCTATCTCTGCCTAAGAATAGTATTGATTCATGGACTAAATGCAAGGATGCTTTTATTGGTAGATATTATCCCCTGCTAAAATTATATCTTTGAGGAGTAGCATAATGAATTTTAAACAATTGGATAATGAGCATGTTGCCCAAGCTTGGGAAAAATGAAATCTTTGGTTAAAAATTGCCCAACCCATGGACTGACTACTTGGATGATCATCCAAACCTTTTATGCAGGACTGAATTTTTCTTCGCGGAACCTATTGGATTCAGCTGCTGGAGGTACCTTTATGTCCATCACTCTTGGCGAAGCAACAAAGCTTATTGATAATATGATGATTAATTACTCTGAATGGCACACGGAAAGAGCTCCACACGGCATCGAGCCTCCGCGATGCCGTCCGCACGTCGGCGCTCTCCCGCGCCTGGCGACGCCGATGGGAGGCCCTCCCGTCCCTCGACCTCGACTTCCCCCGCCCCAAGGGCGGCAAGGGCGCGTCCAAGGGGCTGAGGGCCGTCGACAGCGTCCTCCTACCTCGACCAGCTCCACGCGGGCCGCCTCGACGACTGGCTCATCGTCCTCTCCCGCCGGGCCGTCGAGGTCTTCAACCTCATCTCCGTCGACGGCCTCATCGTCCTCCCCTCCGCCATCTTCTCCTGCGGCCGGCTCACCGTCCTCCGTCTCTACGGCTGCGCGCTCCCGCTCCTGCCCGCGGGCTTCCAGGGTTTCCCGGAGCTGAGGAACCTCGCTCTCATCAACGTCCGGTTTCAGGCGAACGGCGAGTACCAGCAGCTGGAGGAGATCATCGCGACCTCGCCGTCGCTCGAGAAGCTGCTGCTTTGGGACGTGGAAATAGCGGGTGACTTCACCGAGTGGGTGATTCAGGCGCCCAATCTCCGGGACCTGAACATTCGATCAGCTGGGGATCTAGGCTGGAACATTGGGGAGCTCCCGTCGCTGCACTCTGCCGATATTGATATCCGGGATTATTTACCGGACCGAGACTTCGCCAAATTCCTCGCCGGATTTGCGAGTGTTACCAAGCTCGTGCTATGCACTCTTCATTCGCCGGTACACGCCAATGCTCTCAATTTAGCATATCTTATTAATATAGATAATTATGCTCATTTTCTTTAGAATCATCAGAGATATATTGGAATTTTCTTGCAGATAAACATCATAGATATGTTGTACAGTACGTTTTTCCTATCTGTTGTGCATTACCTTCCCAGCATATTCCCTTGATGCCCAATTGAAATGACGCTCATATCCACGTCGCATAGGTAGGAGAATGCGAGCACGCAGCCAGCTTGGAGGTCGTGGCAGTGCGCCACACCACATAGAAAGCCGGTCTCTAATCTCCAAATTAGATGCTATTATCAGTCAGAGCATGAAATGCGGTCTGGTAAGCAAACCATCTCAGGACTTCAGAATCGGTAACATCATCCGAAAGCTATGGCCCTCATCCCCCAATTCCTCTACTCGTCTAGCTCAACCATCACAATAGTCCGGCGTTTGGTTCATAATAACCATCCCTTATTCCTAAATTGCTCTCCATCTGCAGGAACAAGGATGAAATCAATCCAACCACCAATCCTAGATGCTACCCTGATGTGGCGGCACGATACGCGTTTCTTAGGCCTAGCACGGATCAGGGAATCCGTAATCCGTAATCCCTGCATCTGCGCGGAGCATCTAACTAACAGCACCAGAATTCAACCTCGGCTTTAGAACAAATTCCGAAACAAGCATGAAAAAAGAAAACAAGCATGAATTAGAGGGTGGAGCTTAGCTATGAGGAGGAACAGGAGGAGGAGGAGGAGGAGGAGGAGGAGGGGAACTTACTCTTCTTGGCCTGCAGCAAGCTCCTCCCCGTAGATCCGGCGCTCCCCTGGAACACGCTGTCTGTTCAAGCATCGGCAACGAACTCGTCAGAAGTGAACGATCGAGGCAGCAAGGAACACGAAGCAAAGGGCACGGAAACGCACCGGAAATGAAGGGGGACGCGGAGGCGAGCCCGGCCAGGACGGCGGCGGTGAAGAGGAGCAGCAAGAACCCACGGCCCGCGGCCATCGCGCGCGCGTGCCTCCGCCCAGACGCGAGAGCTTCCACGCGCTGCTGTTTCTCCTTGTCGGATCTAGACCGCCGGTGGTGGACGGCGCGGTGGGGAGGAGAGGAGAGGAGAAGCTGCGAGCCCACGTGCGCGCCTCGACGTTCCTCGCTGGTGCTTGTAAGCTCTGAGGTTGAAGTAGTGCTGCTGCGGGAGCGCGCGGAGCAGGAGCCTGCCGCCGCGGAACACAGCGAAGGTGCTGTCGCCGACGTAGGCCCACCTGAGGGCGCGGCCGACCAGCGACAGGACTAGCGCGGTGGATGCCGCCGGCGTGCGCGTCGTCGCGACCGTCTTCTGGTACGCCATCTCCAACAGCGTGTAAGGGCAGATGCCGGAGCAGGACGCTGCAGCCACCGCGTTGTAGGCGTTGGCCATGAGCCCGCGCGAGAACTCGGCGGCGTCCACGCCGTCGCCACGGCATCCCCCGACCCCGTCCGCGACGCCGACGACGCCAGCCCCAGCGTGGCAGAAGTGGGCGTCTTCGTCGTGGTCCGGCAGGTAGGAGAAGTCGCACTCCATCCTCAGTGCCGTCCGCGCGGGCGGCAGCACCTTCTGGTCGCAATCCATGAGGTCCCAGCGGTGGCCGACATCGTCACCGGCGGACGCGGGGATGCCGAACGCCAACCCCATGAGGGCGTCGGGGGTTTGCATGTCGATCTCCATTAACTGATCCCAAACGCTAAAAAGTGCACGGTGGCCAGTTTGTTATCCCGAGCCTTCGATTCCTGGCCGTTGGATCTCGGATCGACAACCACAGATATGGGAGCTGTTCCGACCGGTCCCCACCTGAGTTCCCCACACGCCTCGCGCGCGTACACGGCACGGCGCACACATCCCACGCCTTCCCCCCAGAAATGGCGAAGCCGCCGCCGGCAGAGGAGGAGACTTCGGCGCTGCGGAGGCGCCTGAGGAAGCTCGTGGCCACCATCACCGCCGGGTGCGCCGGCGCGGAAGCCTTTGACGAGGCGGCCGCGGCGCTCGCGTCGCTAAGGCAGGCGGAGGTCAGCAGGAGCGGCAAGGGTGCCCGCGGAGAGGAGGCCCGGCCCGCGGAGGATGCGGAGGCGGTACCGGCGCAGTTCCTCTGCCCGATTTCGTCCAAATCATGGCGGATCCCGTCGTCGTCGAGTCTGGGCAGGTGAGGACCGGGCGCTTCGGGAGCGGCGAGTGCGACTCCCCGTCCTCGCGCCCGCCGTACGCCCTCCGGCGGCGGCGCCCCCCCCCCCTTCCCTCCCTCCCGCCCGCTGGTCCGCGGTTCCGGGCGCCCTCGCCCCGCACCGCTGGTTGCCTCCTCCCGCGCCCCCGCCATGGCGTCTGACACGCCGCGCTCCCGTCGCTGGTCTGACATGGTGGAGGAGGAGGAGGAGCTGGAGCTGGCCTCGTTGTCGGAGGCTTCCTCCCGCCGGTCCTACTCGGACGTGGTGAAGGACGAGTCGCCCAGCCCCGCGCGCTCGGCTTCGCCGGAGGTCCAGCAGCCAGTGGGTGGCTCGGCACTTGTTCGACGTATTGCCTCAGTGGTGTCCAGGCCCAGCGCGGCGCTGGGTGGTTCTTCACGTGGATATGGCGGACGGCGCGGCCCGCAGCCGAAGCGCCATCGCCATCGTGGCCCGCTCCCCTCCCTCGTGGTGCCGGAAGGTGTGCCTGCCGGGTTCGTCGGGCTCTGCTTCAACTACGCAGAGCCTGGGCATGTCGCCGGTTTGTGCGTGGCTAAAAGGCGCTGCCTTCTCTGCAAGAGCGAGGAGCATGTGGATAGGAACTGCCCGCAGGCATCTTCTCCTGTGGCTGGGACGGTGGCGTTTGGGGCGCCGCCTCCACCTCCTAAGTTGCTTACCCCATTTCATTAATTTTGCAGTACTTAACTAAGTTCATTTTACGTAGATTTAAGTTAGTTGCAGAGCATAGATAAGTTATTTCTACGAACATAATTAAGTTGCTTTTCCACGCTATTAACTTTCAGTTCATTTGCTTAGATTGAAAAAGTTGCTTTTGCAAAATAGATAAGTTGTTTGTGGCAATGTAGTCAAATTGCTTTCCATGCTATTAACTTTGAGTTCATTCACGTAGACTGGCAACATAGTTAAGTTGCTTTGAAATATTCAATTAAGTTTATTAACGTAGCCTAGTCTATTTTTTGAACACCGATTGTAGGTGGGGAGTTGTTTTACTTTTGTAATTTTAATTTTCTTCATTTGAAGTTAATTTATCGGTTTGTAAGTTGTTTTTGTCACCATCAACAAGTTGCTTTTTCAACATTTGCTTCATCGGGCACCACAGTTGCTTCATTGGGCACCAAAGTTGCTTCGTCGGGCACCAAAGTTGCATTCATTGTGTACCATAGTTGCTTCATGCACCAAAGTTGCTTGTTCGTGTACAAAAGTTGCTTCATCGGGACCAAAGTTGATTCGGTGGGCACGAAAGTTGCTTCGTCATCCACCGATGTTGTGAAGTTGTGTACCGCCCACGGTTGCTCATTGTGTACCATAGTTGCTTCGTCGCGCACCAAAGTTGCTTTTCATGTACCAAAGTTGTTTAATCGGGACGAAAGTTGCTTCGTAGCGCACCAAAGTTGCTTATTCATGTACCAAAATTGTTTTAATCTGGACGAAAGTTGCTTCGTAGCGCACCAAAGTTGCTTATTTGTAGTTGAGGGGTATTCCTATAGATGAGTTTATATCAAGAGAAGACGGAACTAGATTAGTTGCAGGTTGAACTTACATTAGTTGCTGGCAGAACTAACTGTAGTTGCAGACATCATATACGATGAGTTGTAGTTGAGGGTTATTCCTAACACGAAACTAGATTAGTTGCATGTTGAACTGGCATTAGTTGCTGCAGAAGTGAGTTGCAGACATCATATGATGAGTTGCAGTTGAGGGATGGATTCAGGAGTTGTCCATTGTTGTCACGAAGTTGCATATCGTTGATGTTAAGTTGCCGTTTGTTGTTCCTTTTATATACTATAAAGTTGCTGACTGTTGTTGTAGCTTCTCGGAAACTAAGTTGCCAACAAAATGCAAAAAGAACTAGTGTAAGCAACTCTTATTACGAAGTTGCTTCGCCACAACACTAGAGTTGCTTCACCAGAATACTAGAGTTGCTTTTCGAAAAAATAGTTTGCCGAAAGATATACAAATGAGATCTAGTTTCGAAGAGCTCGTCGCGAGAGGCCCAACGGTAAAAACGGATCGCAATTTTGACGAACCGTTTATGAGTTATGCCTTTTTTTATTTGTCCCCTCATGGAATTAAATGCAAGTTGTAAGCATGTGGAATAATTGATTTCCTTAATTAAGGTGTTTGCTAGTTTGGACAAACCAGCCAACGTTTGCTGCCTAGTAGCGCCCTAACTGATTCGATCGGCTTCTCGTACTAGTACGGATTAACGGATGCCTGCGCTCGATATGTTATATATAGGCTGTTGGCATATGAGTTCGTCTTGGTCAGCGTAAAGGAGGACTTATTTCTGAACTCGGAGTCGGACCGGACCGACTTCATTTCTGAATCGAAGACGGACTGATGCTTGACGACAAGTGCGGCTGCTTGACGAAACATAATGAAACATGGAGCACACATGGAACACGGATCTCAAAGCGTGAAATAAAGTGAATCTAACGATACAATTGTTCCATGCACGGGACATATGTATTTCTGCAGTTTGTTCCGTGTGAGGGCATCTCCATCGGCGACGCAAACGGACGCCGAGCGACCCTTTGCGTCTGCGTGGACAAAAATGCGTCTCGGACCAGGCCGAGCGGCCCGACGCATACTGTCCGGTCTTTTCGCGACGACGCAAATCTGACTCAAATATGCATCGAGTTTGCGTCTCGGCGGACGCTGCACAGACGCGCCGAGTGACCGCCGAAACTTACGTAGGACCCGCGCGTCAGTGGTAGGGACACTGATAACATTCCCGCCAGTGGCCATTCCCGGCGCGAAAAATCAAAGTAGACCGGCGCCAACAGTCCAGGCCATAGCGATGGATGTCCTCTTCGCCGCAGCCACCATGGATTCCGAGGGAACCGTCGCAGCCGCCACCGCGCCGGACTCCCCCATAGCCACCACCATAGCCCCAATGGAGGCCGCATCTCCGGCCGAAACAAAGCGTGCTGCCACCAGCGGCCGAGAAGCTAAGCCGAAGGCGGCAAAAAAAGTGTTGTCCAAGGAGGAGAAAGGCTTCGAGGCCGCGAAGCATCGCGGTTGGCGCAAAAATCTGAAGAAGAGGAATGCAGTGGTCGCCCCCGCTCAGCACGTGGAGGCCACCCAGCACATCACGTTGCAGATGCAGCTGAAAGCCGGCGCCGCGCAAGTAGGCCTCCATCTGAGCATAGCGGAGGCCATGCTCCTCGTCAAGCAAGAGAGGATCGTCGGCGTCGCTCCCACGGTCTCGTCGGTGAGCTCGTTAAGTTTACAGTTGCGTCCTGGAACACCTGCACCCTTGCAGGTCCACATGGTGTCGCGGTTCGCCTCCGGCGCCGCGCCGGTGCAGTTCAACGGGGTGCCGGTTCCCGACCTGAACCGGACGCCGAGGAGCATTGACTCGTGCCCGGGCGCGACAAAGAAGACACGCTAGGTCCCGGAGAAGAGCATGCCGGTGCCCCGCACCCTGTTTGACGAAATGACACCATTTGCCCCGACGATGGACGACCCGGTACGTTAGCTCTTGATACGTCTCCGACGTATCGATAATTTCTTATGTTCCATGCCACATTATTGATGTTATCTACATGTTTTATGCACACTTTATGTCATATTCGTGCATTTTGGAACTAACCTATTAACAAGATGCCGAAGTGCCGATTCTTGTTTCTGTTTTTGGTTTCAGAAATCCTAGTAAGGAAATATTCTCGGAATTGGACGAAATCAAAGCCCGGGGCCTATTTTTCCACGGAGCTTCCAGGACCGAAGAACACACGAAGTAGGGCCACGAGGTGGCGACACCACCGGCGGCGCGGCCGGGGGGCCGCGCCGCCCTATGGTGTGGCCCTCGTCTGCCCCCCGACTCGCCCTTCCGCCTACTTAAAGCCTCCGAAAACCCCAGTGAGAACCACGATACGGAAAACCTTCCGGAGACGCCGCCGCCGCCGATCCCATCTCGGGGGATCCAGGAGATCGCCTCGGCACCCTGCCGGAGAGGGGAATCATCTCCCGGAGGACTCTACGCCGCCATGGTCGCCTCCGGTGTGATGAGTGAGTAGTCTACCCCTGGACTATGGGTCCATAGCGGTAGCTAGATGGTTGTCTTCTCCCCATTGTGCTATCATTGTCGGATCTTGTGAGCTGCCTAACATGATCAAGATCATCTATCTGTAATTCTATATGTTGCGTTTGTTGGGATCCGATGAATAGAGAATACTTGTTATGTTGATTATCAAAGTTATGCTTATGTGTTGTTTATGATCTTGCATGCTTTCCGTTACTAGTAGATGCTCTGGCCAAGTAGATGCTTGTAACTCCAAGAGGAGTAATTATGCTCGATAGTGGGTTCATGCCTGCATTGACACCTGGACAGTGAGAAAGTTCTAAGGTTGTGTTGTCTTGTTGCCACTAGGGATAAAACATTGATGCTATGTCTAAGGATGTAGTTGTTGATTACATTACGCACCATACTTAATGCAATTGTCTGTTGCTTGCAACTTAATACTGGAGGGGGTTCGGATGATAACCTGAAGGTGGACTTTTTAGGCATAGATGCAGTTGGATGGCGGTCTATGTACTTTGTCGTAATGCCCAATTAAATCTCACTATACTCATCATGATATGTATGTGCATGGTCATGCTCTCTTTATTTGTCAATTGCCCAACTGTAATTTGTTCACCCAACATGCTGTTCGTCTTATGGGAGAGACACCTCTAGTGGCGTGGACCCCGGTCCAATTCTCTTTCTGAAATACAATCTCTGCAATACTTGTTCTCTGTTTTCTGCAAACAATCATCTTCCACACAATACGGTTAACTCTTTGTTACAGCAAGCCGGTGAGATTGACAACCTCACTGTTTCGTTGGGGCAAAGTACTTTGGTTGTGTTGTGCAGGTTCCACGTTGGAATCCCTGGTGTTGCGCCGCACTACATCCCGCCGCCATCAACCTTCAACGTGCTTCTTGGCTCCTCCTGTTCGATAAACCTTGGTTTCTTTCTGAGCTTGCTGCTGTGCGCATCATACCTTCCTCTTGGGGTTGCCCAACGAACGTGTGAAATACACGCCATCAAGCATATTTTTTGGCGCCGTTGCCGGGGAGATCAAGACACGCGGGGAGTCTCCACTTCTCAATCTCTTTACTTTGTTTTTTGTCTTGCTTAGTTTTATTTACTACTTTGTTTGCTGCACTAAATCAAAATACAAAAAAATTAGTTGCTAGTTTTACTTTACTTGTTATCTTGTTTGCTATATCAAAAACACAAAAAAATTAGTTTACTTGCATTTACTTTATCTAGTTTGTTTTATTTACTATTGCTAAAATGGCCAACGCTGAAAATACTAAGTTGTGTGACTTCACAACCACAAATAATAATGATTTCTTATGCACACCTATTGCTCCACCTGCTACTACAGCAGAATTCTTTGAAATTAAACCTGCTTTACTGAATCTTGTCATGAAAGATCAATTTTCTGGAATTAGTTCTGATGATGCTGCTGCCCATCTTAATAATTTTGTTGAACTATGTGAAATGCAAAAATATAAAGATGTAGATGGTGATATTATTAAACTAAAATTGTTTCCTTTCTCATTAAGAGGAAGAGCTAAAGATTGGTTGCTATCTCTGCCTAAGAATAGTATTGATTCATGGACTAAATGCAAGGATGCTTTTATTGGTAGATATTATCCCCCTGCTAAAATTATATCTTTGAGGAGTAGCATAATGAATTTTAAACAATTAGATACTGAACATGTTGCTCAAGCTTGGGAAAGAATGAAATCTCTGGTTAAAAATTGCCCAACCCATGGACTGACTACTTGGATGATCATCCAAACCTTCTATGCAGGACTAAATTTTTCTTCACGGAATTTATTGGATTCAGCTGCTGGAGGTACCTTTATGTCCATCACTCTTGGTGAAGCAACAAAGCTTCTTGATAATATGATGATCAACTACTCTGAATGGCACACGGAAAGAGCTCCACAAGGTAAGAAGGTAAATTCTGAAGAAACCTCTTCCTTGAGTGATAAGATTGATGCTATTATGTCTATGCTTGTGAATGATAGGACTAATATTGATCCTAATAATGTTCCATTAGCTTCATTGGTTGCACAAGAAGAACATGTTGATGTAAACTTCATTAAAAATAATAATTTCAACAACAATGCTTACCGGAACAATTCTAGTAACAACTATAGGCCATATCCTTATAATAATGGCAACGGCTATGGTAATTCTTATGGGAATTCTTACAACAATAATAGGAGTTCACCCCCTGGACTTGAAGCCATGCTTAAAGAATTTATTAGTACACAAACTGCTTTTAACAAATCTGTTGAAGAAAAGCTTGGGAAAATTGATATACTTGCTTCTAAAGTTGATAGTCTTGTTGCTGATGTTGATCTTTTGAAATCAAAAGTTTTGCCTAATGAGAATCATCATAATAAAATTACTACTACAGCAAATGCCATTCAAGTTAGAATTAATGAGAATATAAGATTAATGGCTGAACTGCGTGCTAGGTGGGATAGAGAAGAAAATGAAAAACTAGCTAAAGAGAAGAATATAGCTAAAGTTTGGACTATTACCACCACTAGTAATGCTAATGCTACACATGTTGCTGCACCTCCTACTCATACTAATAAAAGAATTGGTGTTAGCAATGTTTCCACTTGAATGCAAAGCGCGAAAAACTGCCTGAAACTGATAAAGCTGCTGAAATTTTTTCCAACATTGGGGATGATGATCCCATTGCTTTAGATTATAATGGTTTGAATTTTGATGATTGCCACATCTCTGAAGTTATAAAGTTCTTGCAAAAACTTGCTAAAAGTCCTAATGCTAGTGCTATAAATTTGGCTTTCACGCATCATATTACAAATGCTCTCATAAAAGCTAGAGAAGAGAAACTAGAGCGTGAAGCCTCTATTCCTAAAAAGTTAGAGGATGGTTGGGAGCCCATCATTAAGATGAAGGTTAAAGATTTTGATTGTAATGCTTTATGTGATCTTGGTGCAAGTATTTCTGTTATGCCTAAGAAAATTTATAATATGCTTGACTTGCCACCGCTGAAAAATTGTTATTTGGATGTTAATCTTGCTGATCATTCTACAAAGAAACCTTTGGGTAAAGTTGATAATGTTCGCATTACCGTTAACAATAACCTGGTTCCCGTTGATTTTGTTGTCTTGGATATTGAATACAATGCATCTTGTCCCATTATATTGGGAAGACCTTTTCTTCGAACTGTTGGTGCTACTATTGATATGAAGGAAGGTAATATAAAATATCAATTTCCTCTCAAGAAAGGTATGGAACACTTCCCTAGAAAGAGAATGAAGGTACCTTTTGATTCTATTATGAGAACAAATTATGATGTTGACACTTCGTCTCTTGATAATACTTGATACACACTTTCTGCGCCTAGCTGAAAGGCGTTAAAGAAAAGCGCTTATGGGAGACAACCCATGTTTTTACCTACAGTACTTTGTTTTTATTTTGTGTCTTGGAAGTTGTTTACTACTGTAAAAACCTCCCTTATCTTAGTTTTGTGTTTTGTTGTGCCAAGTTAAGCCGTTGATAGAAAAGTAAGTACTAGATTTGGATTACTGCACAGTTTCAGATTTCTTTGCTGTCACGAATCTGGGTCCACCTCCCTGTAGGTAGCTCAGAAAATTAAGCCAATTTACGTGCATGATCCTCAGATATGTATGCAACTTTCATTCAATTTGAGCATTTTCATTTGAGCAAGTCTGGTGCCATTTTAAAATTCGTAAATACGAACTGTTCTGTTTTGACAGATTCTGCCTTTTATTTCGCATTGCCTCTTTCGCTATGTTGGATGAATTTCTTTGATCCATTAATGTCCAGTAGCATTATGCAATGTCCAGAAGTGTTAAGAATGATTGTGTCACCTCTGAATATGTCAATTTATAATGTGCACTAACCCTCTAATGAGTTGTTTCGAGTTTGGTGTGGAGGAAGTTTTCAAGGATCAAGAGAGGAGTATGATGCAACATGATCAAGGAGAGTGAAAGCTCTAAGCTTGGGGATGCCCGGTGGTTCACCCCTGCATATATTAAGAAGACTCAAGCGTCTAAGCTTGGGGATGCCCAAGGCATCCCCTTCTTCATCGACAACATTATCAGGTTCCTCCCCTGAAACTATATTTTTATTCCATCACATCTTATGTGTTTTTTCTTGGAGCGTCGGTTTGTTTTTGTTTTTGTTTTGTTTGAATAAAATGGATCCTAGCATTCACTTTATGGGAGAGAGACACGCTCCGCTGTAGCATATGGACAAGTATGTCCTTGGTTTCTACTCATAGTATTCATGGCGAAGTTTCTCCTTCGTTAAATTGTTATATGGTTGGAATTGGAAAATGATACATGTAGTAATTGCTATAAATGTTTTGGGTAATGTGATACTTGGCAATTGTTGTGCTCATGATTAAGCTCTTGCATCATATGCTTTGCACCCATTAATGAAGAAATACATAGAGCATGCTAAAATTTGGTTTGCATATTTGGTTTCTCTAAGGTCTAGATAATTTCTAGTATTGAGTTTGAACAACAAGGAAGATGGTGTAGAGTCTTATAATGTTTTCAATATGTCTTTTATGTGAGTTTTGCTGCACCAGTTCATCCTTGTGTTTGTTTCAAATAAGCCTTGCTAGCCTAAACCTTGTATCGAGAGGGAATACTTCTCATGCATCCAAAATACTTGAGCCAACCACTATGCCATTTGTGTCCACCATACCTACCTATACTACATGGTATTTTCCGCCATTCCAAAGTAAATTGCTTGAGTGCTACCTTTAAAATTCCATCATTCACCTATGCAATATATAGCTCATGGGACAAATAGCTTAAAAACTATTGTGGAATTGAATATGTAATTATGCACTTTATCTCTTATTAAGTTGCTTGTTGTGCGATAACCATGTTCACTGGGGACGCCATCAACTATTCATTGTTGAATTTCATGTGAGTTGCTATGCATGTTCGTCTTGTCTGAAGTAAGGGCGATCTACACTGAGTTGAATGGTTTGAGCATGCATATTGTGAGAGAAGAACATTGGGCCGCTAACTAAAGCCATGTTCCATGGTGGAAGTTTCAGTTTTGGACAACAATCCTCAAATCTCTAATGAGAAAATTATTAATTGTTGTTATATGCTTATGCATAAAAGAGGAGTCCATTATCTGTTGTCTATGTTGTCCCGGTATGGATGTCTAAGTTGAAGAATAATCAATAGCGAGAAATCCAATGCGAGCTTTCTCCTTAGACCTTTGTACAGGCGGCATAGAGGTACCCCTTTGTGATACTTGGTTAAAGCATATGTATTGCGGTGATAATCCAGGTAGTCCAAGCTAATTAGGACAAGGTGCGGGCACTATTAGTACACTATGCATGAGGCTTGCAACTTATAAGATATAATTTACATGATGCATATGCTTTATTACTACCGTTGACAAAATTGTTTCATGTTTTCAAAATCAAAGCTCTAGCACAAATATAGCAATCGATGCTTTTCCTCAATGAGGACCATTCTTTTACTTTTAATGTTGAGTCAGTTCACCTATTTCTCTCCACCTCAAGAAGCAAACACTTGTGTGAACTATGCATTGATTCCTACATACTTGCTTATTGCACTCGTTATATTACTCTATGTTGACAATATCCATGAGATATACATGTTACAAGTTGAAAGCAACCGCTGAAACTTAATCTTCTTTTGTGTTGTTTTAATATCTCTACTTTGAATTATTGCTTTATGAGTTAACTCTTATGCAAGACTTATTGATGCTTGTCTTGAAGTGCTATTCATGAAAAGTCTTTGCTTTATGATTCACTTGTTTACTCATGTCATATACATTGTTTTGATCGCTGCATTCACTACATATGCTTTACAAATAGTATGATCAAGATTATGATGGCATGTCACTCCAAATTATCTGTGTTATCGTTTTACCTGCTCGACGAGCGGAACTAAACTAAGGATGATACGTCTCCGACGTATCGATAATTTCTTATGTTCCATGCCACATTATTGATGTTATCTACATGTTTTATGCACACTTTATGTCATATTCGTGCATTTTGGGAACTAACCTATTAACAAGATGCCGAAGTGCCGTTCTTGTTTTCTGCTGTTTTTGGTTTCAGAAATCCTAGTAAGGAAATATTCTCGGAATTGGACGAAATCAAAGCCCAGGGGCCTATTTTTCCACGGAGCTTCTGATACGTCCAAAACGTATCTACTTTCCCGAACGCTTTTGCTATTGTTTTGCCTCTAATTTGTGTATTTTGGATGCAACTAACACGGACTAACGCTGTTTTCAGCGAGCTGCTCTGGTGTCTCGTTTTTGTGAGAAATCCAACTTTCGGGAAAAACCTCGAATTTATGCGAAGGCCCTATTTTCCCGGAGCCGACGAGAAGGAGTAAGGTGGAGGCCCGAGGCCCCACCACGGCGGCGCGGCCGAGGGGGGCCGCGCGGCTGGTGGTGTGGCCCCCTCGGCCGCCTCAGACGCCCTCCTTCGGACTACTTATTCGCCTCGACCTAAAAACGCCGGAGAGAAGTGAAGTCGCCGAAACCCTCCGAACGCCGCCGCATCGAAACTCCATCGCGGGGCAGAAGTCTCCGTTACGGCACTCATGAGACGGGGAATGGGAGGAGATCATCACCGCCATCACCGCCAACGCCTCTACATCAACCAGCAATGTTTCCCCCATCCATGTGTGAGTAATTCCCCCGCTGTAGGCCGAAGGGGATGGTAGGGATTGGATGAGATTGGTCATGTAATAGCATAAGATTGTTAGGGCATAGTGCCTAGTGTCCGTTATTGGTACTTTGATGATATTGTTGCAACTTGTTATGCTTAATGCTTGTCACTAGGGCCCGAGTGCCATGATCTCAGATCTGAACATGTTATTGCTTCATCAAGATAATCATTGTTTATGGTCTTACCTATAAGTTGTATACACATGTCGCTGTCCGGAACCGATGGCCCCGAAGTGACAGAAATCGGGACAACCGGAGGGAATGGTAGCGATGTGAGGATCACATGTGTTCACGGAGTGTTAATGCTTTGCTCCGGTACTCTATTAAAAGGAGTACCTTAATATCCAGTAGTTTCCCTTGAGGCCCGGCTGCCACCGGCTGGTAGGACAAAAGATGTTGTGCAAGTTTCTCATTGCGAGCACGCACGACTATATAACACATGCCTATTGATTGCTTTGTACTTGGACACCGTTTTATTATTATCTGCAAATGCCCTGCTATGATTGTTACATGAGTTTCTCTCATCCATGCAACGCCCGTTATCCGTCCCCGCCTACGGTATTTTAATCCTGCTGTTTACTAAAATCACTCTGCTGTCTTTGTTACTCTGCTGCTGTTATTTCACTACCTTGCTATAAACCTGTTACTACCGATAAACCCTTGCGAGCAAGTCTGTTTCCAGGTGCAACTGAATTGACAACTCCGTTGTTAAGGCTTCCAAGTGTTCTTTGTCTCCCTTGTGTCGAATCAATAAATTGGGTAATACTTCCCTCGAAGACCGATCCCCTATACTTGTGGGTCATCAAGACTATTTTCTGGCGCCGTTGCCGGGGAGCATAGCTTTATTTGGAAGTTCACTTGGATTAATATTGTTTGCAAATTCTCCATCATGGGTAAACCTCGCGATACTAAGATCGCCATATTACCATCCACTACAAGAAAAGGTACAATTCTGAATACCTCTGTTGCTCTTGATTCACCATCTGTGATTGATAAACTTGTTTCACCGCCACATGCTTCGCATGCGGGTACATCTGCTGAATCTGAACACTCTCATAATATTGATAATGTTTCTGCTGTGCTGATGATAGTGGTTCATTGGGATCTTTTCTAGATGCTACAATTGCTAGGTCTAGACAAATTGAAAATACTGAAACTCCTAATGCTACTACACCTGTTAGTTCACCTGAACTTGGTTATTTTAGTGATGATCCTGAGGAAGATTATGTGGAGCTTGATGATGATTTTATTGAAAAATGCAATGCTACCACTGATGCAAGAAAAATTAAAAAGTTGCTTGCAGAACATGCTGTTAGATATAAACTGTCTCCTGATCCTAAATTTGCCACATCTCCTATAAACATTAGGGATAAAGATTATGATTTTTCTCTTGATCTATCTCATATAGCTATTGTTGAGAAAACACCCTTTTGTGGTACTGAAAAAGAAAGTGCTGTTGAACACATGACTGAGTTATCTACTTTGAGTAGTTTGTTTTCTGATGATGTTAAGAAGCGTACTTACTTTGTTGCTAAAATATTTCCATTCTCATTGAAGGATGACGCTAAAACTTGGTATAATAATTTGCCACCTAATTCTATTAAAAGTCCAAAAGAATTGCTTGCTGTTTTCTTTCGGAAATACTTTCCTGCTAGTGCTCAACATGCTGCTTTGCAGAGAGTTTATAGCTTTGATCAGGAGATGAAGAGAAATTGCCTGAGGCTTGGGCGAGATTTTGCTCTCTTATTAGAGCTTTGCCTGATCATGATTTAGAAAAGCATGAATTACTTGATATATTTTATAGTGGACTAACCATTGATTCTAGGGCATACCTGGATAGTTGTGCTGGTTGTGTTTTCAGGAAAAGAACTCCAGACGACGCTGAAGAATTATTGGCTAAAATAGGCCGGAATTATGATGATTGGAATACGCCTGAACCAACTCCAACGCCAATAGTAAAGAAGAGGGGTTTAATTAAATTGAATGATGAAGATATGAGGGAAGCCAAGAAGTCTCTCAAGGAGAAAGGTATTAAATCGAAGATGTGAAGAATCTACCTCCTATTGAAGATATATGTGAGATAATTCCCCCTTCTATGATTGAGGTAAACTCCCTTCAACGCTTTACTAGGGAAGATATTCCGTATTCGAAACCTCCTGCACAATGCTTAGATGAGTTTGATAATTATATTGTTAAGCAAGAAAATTTTAATATGAGAGTAGAGAATCATTTAATGGAAAATTCTCAAGCTATTAGTGAATTGCATGATATTGTGGAGAGAACCTCCAATGATGTTAAGATGCTTGTTAAACATTTTCAAATGATTCAAACTCAAATTGATCAACTCACTAAAGTGCAAAATGACTTGTTAGGGAATAATTCTAAAGAGAAACATGCTTATGAAGTAACAACTAGAGGTGGTGTCTCTACCCAGGATCCTCTATATCCTGAAGGGCATCCCAAAAGAATTGAACAAGATTCTCAACGCATTGAACCTAGTGCTCATTCTAGGAAGAAAAAGAAGAAGAAACATAAAAATGTTGTAGAATCCTCTGAACCTGTTAATGATCCTAATAGTATTTCTATTTCTGATGCTGAAACTGAAAGTGGTAATGAACATGATAATGATAAAGATAATGATAAGAATGATACTCCTGATAAAGAAGAGGTAGAAGAAGAACCGAAAAGCATGCTAAAAATAAAAAGTATACTAAAGAAGATTTTATTGCTGAGAAACATGGTAATGAAAGAGAACCTTGGGTACAAAAGCAAATGCCTTTTCCTGCTAAGAAACTAAAATCAAAGGAAGAAGAACACTATAATAAATTCTGTGATTGGATGAAACCTTTATTCTTGCAAATCCCTTTGACTGATGCTATTAAATTGCCTCCTTATTCAAAGTATATGAAAGATATTGTTACTAACAAAAGGAAAATCCCCAATGAGGAAATTTCCACTATGCTTGCTAATTACTCTTTCAATGGCAAAATTCCAAAGAAGTTGGGCGACCCAGGTATACCTACTATTCCTTGTTCTATCAAGAATAATTATGTCAAAACTGCTCTATGTGACTTGGGAGCCGGTGTTAGTGTTATGCCTTTTTCTCTTTATAAGAGACTTTACTTAGATAAATTGATACCTACTGATATATCTTTGCAAATGGCTGATAAATCTACTGCTATTCCTGTTGGTATATGTGAGAATGTTCCTGTTCAAGTTACTACTAATTGCTTGATATTAACTGATTTTGTTGTGTTGGAAATGCCTGAAGATGATAATATGTCTATTATTCTTGGGAGACCTTTTCTTAACACCGCAGGGGCTGTTATTGATTGCAACAAAGGAAAGGTTACTTTCAATGTTGATGATAGGGAGCATACCGTTTATTTTCCCAAGAGGATTGAAAAAGCGTGTGGAGTTAATACTATCTCTCATGTGAGAACTATCAAAGTGGGAACCATCGATTGTCCTATATATGAGCCTAAAGAAGAATATCAAACTCTCGTGATTGGATCCATATCAATACAATTTAAGGTAACATGATTGATTTGAGGTTTATTTCTTCTTATGCTATGTAAAAATTATTTGGTGACAAGACTTGATCAACCTTGTTAACGGATACTTTTTATATGCATGGAGAGGGTAAACAACATCTCTTTCTTCCTCCACTTGCTCTAGTTGCTGTAGCACTTTTAATTTGCAAAGTTCTTTGGTTATTTGAAGATTTCAAAATTTTTCCTGGCCAGTAATAATAAACTTAATACCCAGAAAATGTGCATTTTTCAAAGTTTTCAAAAATTCGCGAAAATTATACCGTTGGTCCTATTTTTCGACGAGGCACCTGGGAGTACCAGAGGATGACCTGTGGGGCACCAAGGGCGCCACACCACGGCCGGCGCGGCCAAGGAGGTGGCCGCGCCACCATGTGGTGTGGGCTCCCCTTTGCCCCCTCTTTCGCCAGCAGTCTCTCTCCCGAAAAACTCGTACCAAGTTCATCTCTCTCGCGTTTTTGCTAGAGCTCAGATTTTTCGATCTCTTTGCTCAGCCCAGATTTCTGTCTGAAATTTGGCACATTTGCTCTTCGGTATGTGACTCCTCCACCCATCCAAGTAGAATTTCGTTTGGTTGAGTATATCTTGAATATTTTGCTGCTGTAGGTAACATGTTTAGTGAGCTTGCATGCTTATTCTAAGTGGTAGAAACTAGTTTTGATGCATGATTAGTACTCTAGCAAGTTCCTATGGTAGTTTCCCTCAATTATATGTCACCAAACCAAATTTTTATGTCATTTGTTGAAAATTTCAGAGAAGCTATGAAGAAGTTTAGCTTTGGGGAGTTGTTCAAGAAGGGGACAACCAGCACCGGGAGGCCTTCTAGGGCCGCCACCCGGATTAGGCAATCATACAATGAAGACATCCTCGCGCCTAGCTTCGCGCCCGAAGAGGACCACGGTCCCCCTAATGCTTCTACTTTTCCATGTTATGATTTTCTAAGGAATGCAGGGATACTGGAGGATTTCTTGACCCTTGTCAACAGGGCAGGGTTAACCACCTATATGAGCGATGAAAGGGAGCAATACCACATGCTCACCAAGATCTTTGTCGAGAGTTTCCAGTTCGACAACAAACAATATGAGCCAACGGTTGCATTCAGAATCTATGGTAAGACTGTGACTATGCCGTTGAAGGATTTTTGTTGTGCCTTGGACATTGCCCCTGTAGGTACAGCAAGTAGGATTGATGACAACCCCCGGGACTTGCTGGAGCTCTACCGAGGGATCACCGAGGATGATTGTCGCACCATCCAGCGGGGCAAGATAAGGAACATCCAACTTCCCGCCATTAAGTATTTCGCATACTACATTGCTACTAGCATTCTTGGTAGGGAGAACACTAGTAACATCTCTAGTTACCATCTTGCTTTCCTGCATATTGCACTTACTGGTCAAACCTCCTATCACCTCGGTGCTCTTATTGCTCGCCGCCTGACTACCAGGGGGCCTATTTTTGGAGGAACTATCGCATTGCGTGTTTTAACATATCTTAATCTTCCTCTTGATCCTAATGATGTGCCATTGGCCCCTAGGAGACTCGATATTACTGCTATGAAGAGTCATCATTTTGTTACCACTGACTCTACTTTAGATAATATGGTGTATAGAATGTTGTTTTCTGACGGGGAGGAGAAGGAAATCCCTCTTCCCCAACCTGGTTTGTTAAGTATTGACAGGCAATCATGGTCGTGCACCAAGGAGGAGGTGGATGAACATATGAAGATACAAGAATTCCACCAGCAACATGACTCCGAGGACGTCGGGACCTCCTACGACCACACCGTCACATATCCGGGTGCTTCTTCTAGCACATACCCGGAATACGACCCATCTTCTTCATATTACGGAGACACTACTTCATGGGATCGATGGGATTGAACTCCACTTAGGCCAAAAGCCTAAGCTTGGGGGAGGTATACCGGCATCACTCATTCTTTGCATATTATGGTTGCTGGATACTTGTACATACTTGTTTTGTTCGTTTGAGTGGTTTTCTAATGAGAGGAAGATGATATTTGGGGAAGTGCTGCCTGAAAACAGATTCTGGAATGTTACTGTAAAAATCGTCAAAAATAGCCAGAACGTCATTTTGAGCTGCCAATTTTTGTGCAGGTTCCCCAGGTTGTTATCTAACTTTCATTAGTTGAACACTTTTCGATCTGAGCAACGTAAGATTTTTGTAAAAATCGATTTCTGTACTGCTGTCAGGTTTTGGCAGATTTCTGTCATCCTGCTGTTATGTGTTTCTTCTAATTTTCTATTTCTTGTTTTTGTTTTGCTTCCTTCCCAAAACACAAAAAGACCAAAAATATTTCTGTTGTTTCTCTTCACCATTTGTTTGCTTTGGTTTCTTGCATTTGTTTCACTTTATTTGCTATTGCTAGTTTGCTATAAGAAAACCCAAAAAGATTTTGCTTTGTTTGTTTGTTTCCTCTTGTTCTTATTTGCAATTCGAAAACACCAAAAATATTTGCTGTTCTTCTTTGGTTTGTAAAGTTCTTTATGAGTTCAATGGTCTTCGGTGGCTGGAGCGTGGTTTTCATTTCATATTATCCAAGCTACACAAGTGAAAAGGCAATAATGACGATCTACGACAATCTGATTGTGGTGAGAGGCTGGTATGAACTCTATTTGTTTTCATTTTTGTACATATACTCATTCATGTGAGCATGCTTAGTTGGTTCATGTGAGATATATGTTATTTGAGAAAGTCTAGTAGTTCATGATCTCTCATGATTAGCTCCAATTTATTAATATGAGTAGCATGTCATGGATGTTTGCTTGCATTGTTTTATTCATAAGTAAGTATGGCATTGTGGTATCCTCCTCTGAATAATTCATTTATATCGACTTGGCACATGCTCACGCATGCATATGACTGAACAAAAAGTCAAATTAGCTTCGATGATCTATATTGCTTCAGAGTTCTTGTATCACTTTTATGCCTCCGTTAATATATTTTGCCGCAAGCATGATTATGACAGTTACTGCTCTCTTGATTTGTCGCTCCCTAGTCTATTGCTAGCCTTCACTTGTACTGAGCGGGAATGCTGCTCGTGCTTCCAAACACATGAAAACCAAGTTATTCAGTGTCCACCATAAATACCTATGCATGACATTTCAAACCATTCCAAGTAAATTCTCATGCGCTACCTTTAAAACCTTCAAAATGCTTCTCAATTTGTGTTTATGTTTCATAGCTCATGAGGAAGTATGTGGTGTTTAGCTTTCAACCTTGTCATTTACTTTTGACGGACTCTCATATGGACTAGTGGCACATCCGCTTATCCAATAATTTTGCAAAAAGAGCTGGCAATGGGATTCCCAGTCCCGAATTAATTAACTTAAATAGACACTCCTCCATGGTTTGTGATTGTTGGACGGCACCCGAAGGATTCGGTTAGCCATGGCTTGTGTAAGCAAAGGTTGGGGGAGTGTCATCATCATAATAAAACTAAAATAAAAAGGGCACTCCTTCATGGTATGAGATTGTTGGCAGGCACCCGAGGATTCGGTTAGCCATGGTTTGTGTAAGAAAGGTTGGAAGGAGTGCCAAATAAATATGCAATAATTCATGGGAGCCGCTCTTGAAAGTCCGGTTGGCGAGGTAGTTAGTGTACCCATTACCATTCGTTGACAACAACAAACACCTCTCAAAATAATTTTACTCCTGATTTTAAAAATGAAAAGCTCTAGCGCATGTTAATCCCTGCTTCCCTCTGCGAAGGGTCAATCTTTTACTTTTATGTTGTGTCTCCTTTATTTCTTTGAGCACTATCTTGAGAGCACAACTGTCATTCTTAGTATAATATGCTTGTCTCAAAATATGATTGATTGTGGTATAACTTTGATGCATTTATCTTTTGACAATCACTACTTCTAGTCTTTTTATGAACTCCAGAGGTGCCCGGGCATTTATGTTTTGCCAATCAAATACAGGCAAGCGAGATACCACTTTATCATACTCTCTTATGAACATTGCAATTCTGCTTATATTCATGATTCATGATGCTTATTATTAATTGTTGGTACCTCTCCATGATTGACATAGCTGTTAGATGATCTTATTTGCATGTATCTCATTATGAACTGCTTAAGTATTAGCCATTGCATGAGAATATATACATCATATGAGCAAATGTGTTCGTGAAAGTTCTTTTATCGCTCAGTTGTTAACTGAATTGCTTGAGGACAAGCAATAAGCTAAGCTTGGGGGAGTTGATACGTCCTATCTACTTCCCGAACACTTTTGCTATTGTTTTGCCTCTAATTTGTGTATTTTGGATGCAACTAACACGGACTAACGCTGTTTTCAGCTGCTCTGGTGTCTCGTTTTTGTGCGAAATCCAACTTTCGGGAAAAACCTCGGAATTTATGCAGAAGGCCCTATTTTCCCGAGACGAGCCGAGAAGGAGAAGTAAGGTGGAGCCCCCACACCTGGCGGCGCGGGAGGCCCGCCGGCCTGTGGTGTTCGGCCGGCCTCCGCCCTCCTTCGGACTACTTATTCGCCTCGACCTAAAAACGCCGGAGAGAAGTGGAAGTCGAAACCCTCCAGCGCCGCCACATCGCGAAACTCCGTCGCGGGAGCCAGAAGTCTCCGTTCGGCACTCGCCGGGACGGGGTGGAGGAGATCATCACCGCCATCACCAACGCCTCTACATCAACAATGTTTCCCCCATCCATGTGTGAGTAATTCCCCGCTGTAGGCGAAGGGGATGGTAGGGATTGGATGAGATTGGTCATGTAATAGCATAAGATTGTTAGGGCATAGTGCCTAGTGTCCGTTATTGGTACTTTGATGATATTGTTGCAACTTGTTATGCTTAATGCTTGTCACTAGGGCCCGAGTGCCATGATCTCAGATCTGAACATGTTATTGCTTCATCAAGATAATCATTGTTTATGGTCTTACCTATAAGTTGTATACACATGTCGCTGTCCGGAACCGATGGCCCCGAAAATCGGGACAACCGGAGGGAATGGTAGCGATGTGAGGATCACATGTGTTCACGGAGTGTTAATGCTTTGCTCCGGTACTCTATTAAAAGGAGTACCTTAATATCCAGTAGTTTCCCTTGAGGCCCGGCTGCCACCGGCTGGTAGGACAAAAGATGTTGTGCAAGTTTCTCATTGCGAGCACGCACGACTATATATGGAACACATGCCTATTGATTGCTTTGTACTTGGACACCGTTTTATTATTATCTGCAAATGCCCTGCTATGATTGTTACATGAGTTTCTCTCATCCATGCAACGCCCGTTATCCGTCCCGCGCCTACGGTATTTTAATCCTGCTGTTTACTAAAATCACTATTTGTCTTTGTTACTCTGTTGCTGTTATTTCACTACACTATAAACCTGTTACTGATAAACCCTTGCGAGCAAGTCTGTTTCCAGTGCAGCTGAATTGACAACTCCGTTGTTAAGGCTTCCAAGTGTTCTTTGTCTCCCCTTGTGTCGAATCAATAAATTGGGTAATACTTCCCTCGAAGACTGTTGCGATCCCCTATACTTGTGGGTCATCAGCTTCCAGAAGACCGAAGAACACACGAAGTAGGGCCACGAGGTGGCGACACCACCTGGCGGCGCGGCCCAGGGGGGGCCGCGCCCTATGGTGTGGCCCCTCGTCGGCCCCCGACTCTGCCCTTCCGCCTACTTAAAGCCTCCGTGCGAAACCCCGTACCGAGAACCACGATACGGAAAACCTTCCCGAGACGCCGCCGCCGCCGATCCCATCTCGGGGGATCCGGAGATCGCCTCCGGCACCTGCCGGAGAGGAATCATCTCTCGGAGGACTCTACGCCGCCATGGTCGCCTCCGGTGTGATGAGTGAGTAGTCTACCCCTGGACTATGGGTCCATAGCGGTAGCTAGATGGTTGTCTTCTCCCATTGTGCTATCATTGTCGGATCTTGTGAGCTGCCTAACATGATCAAGATCATCTATCTGTAATTCTATATGTTGCGTTTGTTGGGATCCGATGAATAGAGAATACTTGTTATGTTGATTATCAAAGTTATGCTTATGTGTTGTTTATGATCTTGCATGCTTTCCGTTACTAGTAGATGCTCTGGCCAAGTAGATGCTTGTAACTCCAAGAGGGAGTAATTATGCTCGATAGTGGGTTCATGCATTGACACCTGGGACAGTGAGAAAGTTCTAAGGTTGTGTTGTGCTGTTGCCACTAGGGATAAAACATTGATGCTATGTCTAAGGATGTAGTTGTTGATTACATTACGCACCATACTTAATGCAATTGTCTGTTGCAACTTAATACTGGAGGGGGTTCGGATGATAACCTGAAGGTGGACTTTTTAGGCATAGATGCGGTTGGATGGCGGTCTATGTACTTTGTCGTAATGCCCAATTAAATCTCACTATACTCATCATGATATGTATGTGCATGGTCATGCTCTCTTTATTTGTCAATTGCCCAAGCGTAATTTGTTCACCCAACATGCTGTTCGTCTTATGGGAGAGACACCTCTAGTGAACTGTGGACCCCGGTCCAATTCTCTTTACTGAAATACAATCTACTTCAATACTTGTTCTACTGTTTTCTGCAAACAATCATCTTCCACACAATACGGTTAACTCTTTGTTACAGCAAGCCGGTGAGATTGACAACCTCACTGTTTCGTTGGGGCAAAGTACTTTGGTTGTGTTGTGCAGGTTCCACGTTGGCGGAATCCCTGGTGTTGCGCCGCACTACATCCGCCGCCATCAACCTTCAACGTGCTTCTTGGCTCCTCCTGGTTCGATAAACCTTGGTTTCTTTCTGAGGGAAAACTTGCTGCTGTGCGCATCATACCTTCCTCTTGGGGTTGCCCAACGAACGTGTGAAATACACGCCATCAGCTCTCTCAGTGTGTCGGTCTGCCGTGTGTCATTCGTCTGACGTCCGGTGATTCGTAGGCCTATTGGACGGGACACAATGAGGGGGAAATCCAAGCCATGATCTTCGGAGGCGGCTTCGTTGGCGACGTCGGCGCTGGGACAGGGTCGCATGATTAGTGGCCATAGAGGCAGGATGGGGTAGACATCGATGGCGCACGGCTGTTCTCCACCCAGCCCACGCAGGCAACAACGGTCTGCGTCGATGACTATGAGGAGGCGCCAATAGGGCCTATCCGCACCATGGATGATGGTACCAAGAAGAAGAGGGAGAGCCACAGGACCTGCGGCTTCAACGACGAGGAGGACAAGTGTTTGTGTGACGCGTGGCTGGCGACCAGTCATGCCTGCATTAATGGCGCCCAGCAAAAGGGCAAGGTGTACTGGGGCAAGGTGGTCCAGGAGTACCATGAGAGAAAGCTTCACAAGCCCTATGAGAGGAAAAGCAATCGCACATAAGAAGGGCTTTAACCAATTGCATTGGCGTGGCTTTAGTGGTAACGAAACGAGCATCATCATTCTATTCTATGTACAGCATTAGCAAGCCATGATCAAGGCTTTAACCAATTGCAGGTATCCAGGGCCTTGGAGAGGTTTAAGGAAACACATAAGAAGGGCTTCTATATGGTCCATTGATAGGACAAGCTGAAGGACCCGCAAAAGTGGAGGGTAATCTATGTGGCCTACCATGAGGCTGTCAAGAATGAGACAGCAACGGTTGTCGTCGACAGCGAAGACGACGATCCTGGACAGAAAGCCCTTCCACCTTGTCCCCGGGGCCATAAGGCTACCAAGGCCGATCTAGACCGGGAGGCATCAGCCCTTGAGTTGACGCAGACCTTGGAGAAGATGACGGTCGAGAATCAAGCCGCCATGGAGAAAAGAGACGAGAAGAAGCGTCTGGAAAAAGGTCGCAGCTGCCATCTACCTCAACCAGACCAAAGAGGTCATTGAGGTCCGAAGGATGGACGTCAAGGCCAAAATGGCAGACGCGGAGACCAAATTGTGTGACACCGAGGCTAGAAGGATGGACGCCGAGGCCAAGACCCGTGCAGAGGACAAAAGGATCATGCTGGCCGACTTGGGCAGCATGGACGACGACATCAGGGCCTGGTTCATGAAGAAGCGCGCCAAAATCCGCGCGCGAGAAGCCTGATCTGTGGCGCCATTGTCATGCACCATGGCCCCCTTTGGACAATATTTGTTGTTCTGGCCATGTTGTGCCCCTTTTGAAATCCATTTTGCGTGGTACCATGTGAAAAATGTGATGAACTTATTTGAGACCTCAATTTGAGCCAATATGATGGCTATAATTTCATGCAATTTGATTGTTTAAGATGTTTTCAGAAATTTCTGAAAAAACGGCCCACGCCCGAAATGCGTCGGACCGCTGGAGCCACCCCCGACGCAAACGGACGCACGACCATTTTTGCGTCCGCGGGCCGACGCAAATGGACGCGCGCGGACATTTTGGGCGTCCGAAATGCGTCGGCCCGCTGGAGATGCCCTGAGGGCACCAGGAATCTCCAGAGGCGCCGACGGCCGCGAGCCCTCGGCGTAGCCGTGAGAGGTAGTCGGCGTAGCCCCTCGGCAGAGGTTTTCCTCGACGGAGACACCTCGACCCTCTATGTAGGAGTAGCCCTCGGCGTAGAGGTCTGATGCCACTTCTGCCCCTCGGCGTATGGGCCCTCGGCGTAGGCTGGCGAGGTGAAGAGGTCGAAGTGAAGTGGAAACAGGAAAACATGCATGTATGGTACCGGTGATGGGAAGGGATGAGCCGTTACCTACGATGACAGCACGAGAGGAGATAGAAGGAGGGGACACGGAGGTGAGCTTACCGGGAACGGAGGTGAAGTGGGAGGAGGCGTCGGTGTCCATGATCCATTCTCTGGTAGGTGTGTGCAAGCCCATGGTTTGGAACTGGTTCATCAACGCGGCCTGGTCCTACGAGGCCGTCGACGATGCTGGTGATGGTGGAGGGGTGGTGCCGAGTCCGTAGGGCGACGACGCGGCTGCGTAGCCGTAGTTGTAGGAGACGGGCGCGACGCCGTAGGGCCTCTACGCGTAGTAGGCATGCAGCGAGGGGGTGTGGCGCAACACGTATGCTGGTGTCGGGGCGTGGAAGGGCGGTCGACTGAGGAGACCCCCTTGGCCATAGGGCCACATCAGGATGGCACCATTCCAGAGGTGCTGCATGGACGGTCAGGTCGGAGAAGCGGTGGCCGAAGTAGGAGGAGCGGCCGACGTCGCGGTGGGTGGCGCGATCTCCTTGGAGAAAGCTCAAGTGTGGCTCGGACACTTCATATCATATTTGTTTCATGCTCTCGGGCATTTCATCGAACATCTTGTATGCATAAGAGGAACCAAAAAGCAAACCCACCACCCCTTGTGAAGATTGTGAAGAGAAGTGGCACCAAATGGCTAAGTGAAGTGAGCTGAGCTGCCTTTTATAGGGATGGGCCTTTAGTCCCGGTGGCCTGGCCAACCGCGACTAAAGGCCTTCGGGCACCTTTAGTCGCGGTTGGCCAGGCCAACCGGGACTAAAGCCCCTCCCGTCCCCCAGCTGTCGACCGAGCCGCTGGGCCCAGACCTTTGGTCGCGGGTCGCCTCCCGAACCGCGACTAAGGCCCCGTGCGTGTATTTCACTATATGGAGGGAACAATTTTACTAAATACAGGGTATAAAAACTCAAACGTATAAAGACAGAACTCTAACACAAATGCTAACTAGATAATGCCCCACGCGTTGCTGCGGAATTTATAGTAAACATTATTTAGTAAATTGAATGAGGATAAATATTCTGGATTTTATAAGCAGGCCATATAGATCTTCAGCTGCATATAAGATGGGCATGAAGGGTTTTCTCGGAAAGTACATATACAAGAGCCAGACCATCTCATTCATATATTCAACATCTCACGGTTGGCAAGCACAAGCATAGGATTGGAACCATTGCAAAATGTAGATTTTGTTTTGGCAGCAGTAGGAAAGGATCAACCAAAATGTAGAATCACTATTAACAAGTACGTTTAGCTTTATAGTCGGCGAAAAACAAATTTCCAATAAACTTTCAATGTCGAGTCTCACAGGGCAATCCGATTCAACGCCGTCTTCTGATTGGTCGGATGGCTGTGCTCTCAAACCTCCCTCCAAAGCAGCGGGAGAGTTGAACAGAACATGTGAATGGAGAAGGTCAGCGCCAAACAGTTTCTCTTTTCGTTTTAAAAAGAATGCAAACAGATCAGCTTTTATATTGGATAGCTAGGTCTTTGCTGGGACGATCAGCTAGAAAGTAAAATCTGAAAACAGGAAAACACATCCACACTTGATCATGTTTAACCAGAAAATTCGCAAAAAAAAACCCAGAAAATCACAGATAGAGTCTCTACACTGGTAAGGAAAAACGAACAAAAAGAATATGATTACACAAAAAAGTTAACTAATGCCTCGATGCACTTCCGCAGCTGCAGCCTCCTGCTCCTAGACACAGATACCTTCACGATTGCCAAACCACTCCTACCAGCTAGAAAAAGATATATGTAGTCAGTTGTACTATTATCATTCTATTCTAATGCTTGGTCATCTCCAACTCCTTTGCGCTTCATCTGCAGGTAAGCAGCTGTGAGGAGTGCAATGAGAGAGAGGGGCTCACACTAACACACATGCTTGGAAAGTGAGGATTTATTCATGATGTTAGATTTATCTGATATTATCTTGCTACCCGGAATAAATAGGAAATGGAAAGATGAGGAGCTCCCATGGGGCTAAGAATTAGTTTATGGCCACTCAGCGGCTGATCAAACATTCATGCGGGCTGCGGGGTCAGCACTCACCAGTTGAGATAGTAGAGGGGACTGTAAATTAAAGAAGGGAGGTAAGGAGGTGAACGGGAGGCTATGGAGAAGATTATTCCAAAGGAAAATTATGTTACTACAAAACTGAGAGTGTAAAAAAAGTAATGATGTGGCATAGCTGCATGGGAGGTGATGTGGCATGCTTGTATGTAAAGAGAATTCAACTTAGCGGGTTGCTACTATTTAGATATTATAGATTGTAGATTCTAAGGCCCCCCTCAATCTTAACAGTGGCACGAAGGCTAAGATTGCGCCGATAAATCTCAAAAGATGGTAGCGGCAACGACTTGGTGAAAATATCAGCAAGTTGATCTTTCAATGAGATGAATTTGATCTGAAGTAGTTTCTGTGCAACTTATTCCCTCACAAAGTGGTAATCAACCTCAATATGCTTTGTCCTCGCATGGAAAACAAGATTAGATGAAAGATAGGTGGCGCCAATATTGTCACATCAAAGAAATGGAGGTTGTCCTAGGAAACACCCAACTCATGTAGCAATGACTCTACCCAAATGAGCTCTGTCGTTGCATTAGCAGTACTACTCCGCGAAACAATGGCTTGCTTTCTGGCACTCCAAGCAATTAAGTTAGGACCAAAGAACACAGTATATCCCCCGTGGACCGGCGATCATCAGGACTGATAGCCCAATCAACATCAGAATAGGACGAAAGTACTCCAGCACGCCGAAGGTGTAGACCAAAGGAAGCAGTGAACTGTGTAGGTAACACAAAATGCGTTTGACGGCAGACCCTGGGCAGACTCTATTAACTGCATATGAGATATCTGGTCAAGTGATGGTAAGATACTGCAAGCCACCAACAATGATGCGATACTCAGTAAACCCATCGGAAGAAAGGAACTCACCGACATCGAGCCTATCCGTGGTGGTCATGGGTGTAGTAGCAGATTTACACTTCAACATACCAACACCCTCATTCTCTTCCACTTCTCCACTACGGCTGTGGTGGTCATGGGTGTAGTAGCAGAGAGCCTATCCGTTCCACTATGGCTATTTAGCTATTTTTTAGATTCCAAAAATATCGAAAAGGAAAACAAAGTTTTTTTAGGTTTTAGATTTCGATGCAAAAAAAATCAGATCTAGAAAGTTTCAAAAAATTCACTTTCTAACTAATCCACCCTCTTTCCCTCATCCTCTTTCACTTCTACACCTTCTCCATTCTTCCCCTTCCACTTTTCCACCCTTATTCTCTTCCACTTCTCCGCCTTCTCCCCTCTTCCTCTTTCCACTCTCCACCTTCTTTCCCTCCTCTTTCACTTCTCCAACATCTCCCCTCCGATAACGACGACCATCTCCTTCCGATGATGGCAACCACCTGCCCTCCTCTCCGGCAACGGTGACCACCTCCTCCCCAATGACGGTGACCACCCCCTCTCCAGCAATGGCAACCACCTCCTCCCCAGACGACGGGTCACCGTCGACGCCCTTCTCTGGCGACCTGCTCCTCTCCTAGATCTCGTCAATGCCATGGACTCGATTGCTTTCTTTTGGGTTTTAGGGTGTTTTTTCAAAAATCACGTTGACAGCTGGGCGTTGTTCCTAGCTTTATTTTAAATTGCAAAAAAAGACTAGTAACTTGTTAGCAACGTGTCTGGTGCGCACGCGACTAGTACCTGGCATACTAGTCGTGTGCCGGGTGCCCATGTGACTAGTAGGACCTTAGCACTAGCGGGCCGGGGTCCGCGTCTGGTAGTCAAATTTGGCATGCGACTGCTAGGCTATTCTATACTGGTGAAATGTCATATGTTTTGATCCTAAATTATATCTTTTCACAACATGAAACTTAATGTCAATAATTTTAGCAACACCAATTGACATGTTACTAAGATCAGTCCGTACTCCAACAATCTAATTCGGAGTACTACAGCAAATGGTGACCAGGGGTTGAGGGGTAAAATCGTAACTTCCAGTATAATGTTAGGCATGAGTCTCATGCGTAGCGACGCTGGTAAGTGGTGACCGGCCATGCTGATCGTGGGGTTCGCAATAATCCTGCACTTACGGGCTATTCTTACGAGTAGAAAGCTACGGGATGATGTGTAAGCAATTTGTTGGTGCAAATTTTCACCTCCCGTAACTTGAAGTCCGTAAGAAATGCGCCCCTAGCTGTAGCATTGTTGTGGGGGTTGGGAGGTGCTCGCGCTGTCAGTTCTCGGCCTCGGCGACATGGCTGAACAGCCAGGACATGCACTCAAAGGAACATTTTATTCTTATTTTTGTAATTCGTGGCAAACACAATTATCGATCTATCGATTTACTCTTGCAAGAAACAGGTGCAGCAAGCAATACATCACAACCAGCCGCAGCGGGCTTACTAATCGATCTACTATATATGTTCGTTCCAAATGATGAACATCGTCTGATCGGCGTGCTGCAGTCGCGCCGGCATGTTTCCTGAAGATCAACTAGGCCTATTTTCTTTCAATACATGCACTCAAGACAACTTAGACAAGGCATTAGCTGCGATCGGGAGGAGAGACGGCGGCGATGCCTGCGAACGACGGGAAGAAAATTACGGTGTTCGCCATGGTTTAAAGTCAGTCAGGTAATTAGATCAGATGGGATCGGGAACAATTCCCGGTGTGTAGGAAGAGAAAATGATTAAGATGCCCCTCAAAATAGATGGCCAGATTTAGTTGGTACTCCACTCCTTCCATGGGAGTACAAGGGTACTGGAAAAACGCCCAAAAAATATCATATCGTCGTGGTAAGATCAATTAGATGGAGCCTGCTAGGAGGCTACGATACAATGAAGGCGACGACGACAGTAATGTCGTCCATTTTGCCGCCGGTGAAGTTGGTACCTTGTTGTTCCCGGCTGGCGGCACTGAAGGGCGACTCCCTACTGCTCATAGCCATGTCGTAGGCGAGTCTTCCTATCGCTTGTGCCATCTTGCCTGGCGTGAAACTCAAAGCCGTGCACATCTGCACTATCCCCTCGAGCTTCGAGTCGAACACGTTGTCGAAGAGGCCGTCCGTCCCGGCCACCACAACGTCGCCTTCCTCCACCGGGAACTCGCCCAACGCCGCGTCCTGCACCCTGTCGCCGCCGACTGCGCTGAGCTGGAACGGGCAGTTGAAGTAGTGCTGCTGCGGGAGCGCGCGGAGCAGGAGCCTGCCGCCGCGGAACAAGGCGAAGGTGCTGTCGCCGACGTAGGCCCACCTGAGGGCGCGGCCGGCCAGCGACAGGACTAGCGCGGTGGATGCCGCCGGCGTGCGCGTCGACGCGACCGTCTTCTGGTACGCCATCTCCAGAAGCGTGTAAGGGCAGATGCCGGAGGAGGACGCTACAGCTGCAGTCACCGCGTTGTAGGCGTTGGCCATGAGCCCGCGCGAGAACTCGGCGGCGTCCACGCCGTCGCCGCGGCATCCCCCGACCCCGTCCGCGACGCCGACGACGCCGGCCCTGGCGTGGCAGAAGTGGGCGTCTTCGTCGTGGTCCGGCAGGTAGGAGAAGTCGCACTCCATCCTCAGTGCCGTCCGCGCGGGCGGCAGCGCCTTCTGGTCGCAATCCATGGGGTCCCAGCGGTGGCCGTTCTCCTGGCCGACTTCGTCACCGGCGGACGCGGGGATGCCGAACGCCAACCCCATGAGGGCGTCTGGGGTTTGCATGTCGATCTCCATTATTGGACGTCTAGCTTAACTGATTCGATCGGCCTAGTCTCTCGACTTCTCGTACTAGTACGGATGCGTGCGCGCCATATGTTATACATAGGCTGTTGGCATATGAGTTCGTCAGCGTAGAGGACTTATTTCTGAACTCGGAGTCGGACCGGACCGACTTCATTTGTGAATCGAAGACGGACTGACGACAAGTGCGGCTGCTTGACCAAACATAATGAAACCTTGTTCAAAGCGTGAAATAAATAATTAATCTAACGATACAAATGTTCCGTGCACGGGGCACGCCGACCGACCCTTTGCGTCCACGCGGATAAAAATGCGTCTCAAACCAGGCCGAGCGGCCCGACGCATAGTGTCCGGTCTTTTCGCGATGATGCAAACCTTGTTCAAGTATGCATCGAGTTTGCGTCTCGGCGAACGCTGCGCGGACGCGCCGAGTGACCCCCGAAATTTACGTAGGACCTGCGGACGCCGATAACATTCCCGCCAGTGGCCATTCCCAGCGCGAAAAATCTAAGTAGACCGGCGCCAACAGTCCAGGCCATAGCGATGGACGTCCTCGTCACCGCAGCCACCATGGATTCCGAGGGAACCCTCATAGCCGCCCCGGCCTCCCCCATAGCCACCACCATAGCCCCAATGGAGGCTGCATCTCCGGCCGAAGCAAAGCGTGCCACCACCAGCGGTGGGGAAGCTAAGCCGAAGGCGGCAAAGAAGGTGTTGTCCAAGGAGGAGAAAGTCGTCGAGGCCGGGAAGCGTCACGGTCGGCGCAAGAATCTGAAGGAGAGGAATGCAGCGGCCGCCGGCGGCCAGCACATGGAGGCCACCCAGCACATCGTGTGGCAGATGCAGCTGAAAGCCGGCGCCGCGCAAGTAGGCCTCCATCCGAGCATAGCGGAGGCCATGCTCCTCGTCAAGAAATAGAGGATCGTCGGCGTTGCTCCTCCGGCCTCGTCGGTGAGCTCGGTAAGTTTCCAGCTACGTCCTGGAAAACCTGCACCCTTGCAGGTCCACACGGTGTCGTGGTTCGCCTCCGGCGCCACGTCGCTGGAGTTCAACGGGGCATCGGTTCCCGACCTGAACCGGACGCCGAGGAGCGTTGACTCGTGCATGGGCGCGACACAGAAGACGCGCCAGGTCTCAGAGAAGAGCATGCCGGTGCCCCGCACCCAGTTTGACGAAATGACACTATCTGCCCCGACGATGGACAACCCGGTACGTAGCTCTCTCAGTGTGTCGGTCTGTCGTGTGTCATTCGTCTAACGTCTGGTGATTCGTAGGCCTATTTGAGAGGACGCAATGAGGGGAACATCCAAGCCATGATCTTAGGAGTCGGCTTCGTTGGCGACGTCGGCACCGGGATAGGGTCGCATGATCAGTGGCCACAGACGCAGGATGGGGTAGACATCGATGGCGAACGGATGTTCTCCACCCAACCCACACAGGCAACAACGGTCTGCGTCGATGACTATGAGGAGGCGCCAACATGGCTTGTCCTCACCACGGATGATGGTACCAAGAAGAAGGGGGAGAGCCACAGGACATGCGGCTTCAACGATGGGGCGGACAAGTGTTTGTGCGACGTGTGACTGGCGACCAGCCATGACTGCATTAATGGCGCCCAGCAAAAGGGCAAGCTGTACTGGGCCAAGGTGGTCCAGGAGTACCATGAGAGAAAGCGTCACAAGCCCTACGAGATGAAAAGCAATCGCACATAAGAAGGGCTTTAACCAATTGCATTAGCGTGGTTTTATTGGTAAAGAAACGACATCATCATTCTATTCTACGTACAACATTAGCAAACCATGATCCGGACTTTAACCAATTGCAGGTATCCAGGGCCTTGGAGAGGTTTAAGGCAACACATAAGAATGGCTTCTATATGGTCGATTGCTAGGACAAGCTAAGGACCCACAAAAGTGGAGGGTAAGCTATGTGGCCTACCATGAAGCTGTCAAGAATGAGACACCAACGGTTGTCGTCGACGGCGAAGACGACGACCCTGGACAGAAAGCCCTTCCACCTCGTCCCCGGGGCTATAAGACTACCAAGGACGATCTAGCCCGGGAGGCATCAGCCCTCAGACCTTGGAGAAGATGATGGCTGAGAATCAAGCCGCCATGGAGAAAAGAGATAAGAAGAAGCGTCTGGAAAAAGGTTGCAGCTGCCATCTACCTCAACCTGACCAAAGAGGTCATTGAGGTCCGAAGGATGGACGTCAAGGCCAAAATGGCAAACGCCGAGGTCAAATTGCGTGACGCCGAGGCCAGAAGGATGGACGCCGAGGCCAAGACCCATGCAGAGGAGAAAAGGATCATGCTGGCCGACTTGGGCAGCATGGACGACGACACTAGGGCCTGGTTCATGAAGAAGTGTGCCAAAATCCGCGCGCGAAACGCTTGATCTGCGGTGCCATTGCCATGCACCATGGCCTCCTTTTGGACTATATTTTCTGTTCTGGCCATGTTGTGCCCCTTTTGAAATCCATTTTGCGCGGTACCATGTGAAAAACGTGATGAACTTATTTGAGACCTGAATATGAGCCAATATGATGGCTATAATTGCGTGCAATTTAATTGTTTAAGCTGTTTTCGGAAATTTCTGAAAAAATGGCCCGCGCCCGAAATGCGTCGGGCCGCTGGAGCCACCCCCGACGCAAATGGACGCATGACCATTTTTACATCCGCGGGCCAACGCAAATGGACACACGCGGATATTTTGGGCGTCTGAAATGCGTCGGCCCGCTGGTGATGCCCTGAGGGCACCAGGATTCTGCAGAGGCGCCGACGGCCACGAGCCCTCGGCGTAGCCGTGAGGGGAAGTCGGCGTAGCCCCTCAGCAGAGGTCTTCCTCAGTGGAGACACCTCGACCCTCTGTGTAGGAGTAGCCCTCAGCATAGAGGCCTGATGTCGACGACCGCTTCTGCCCCTCGGCGTATGGGTCCTCGTCGTAGGCTGGCGAGGTAAAGAGGTCGAAGTGAAGTGGAAATAGGAAAACGTGCATGTATGGTACCGGTGATGGGAAGGGAGGAGCCGTTACCTACGATGATAGCACGAGAGGAGATAGAAGGAGGGGACACGGAGGTGAGCATACCGGGAATGGAGGTGAAGTTGGAGGAGGCGCCGATGTCCATGATCCATTCTCTGGTAGGTGTGTGAGAGCCCATGGTTTGGAACTGGTTCATCAACGCGGCCTGATCCTACGAGGCCGTCGACGGTGTTGGTGATGGTGGAGGGGTGGCGCCGAGTCCGTAGGGCGGCGACGCGGCTGCGTAGCCATAGTTGTAGGAGACGGGCGCCACGCCGTAGGCCCCCTGCGCGTAGTAGGCATGTGGCGAGGGGGTGTGGCGCGACACGTATGCTGGTGTCGGGGCGTGGAAGGGAGGTCGGCCGAGGAGACCACCTTGGCCATAGGGCCACATCTGGATGGCACCATTCCAGGGGAGCTGCACCGACGGTCAGGTCGGAGAAGCGGAGGCTGAAGCAGGAGGAGCGGCCGACGATGCGGTGGGTGGCGCGATCTCCTTAGCAGCATCATGGGCGGCGGTCTTCTTCTTTTTCTTGCCTTTCCCGGGGCCCTTGGCAGGTGCATTGGTGCTGGTGAAGAGGGCCGAGTCGGTGTTGCGGCCGCGGTGGTTCTTGTGTTTCATGTCCTAAAACTCCAGGAGAGACTGGCACTGCGCGAACGTGATCCCTGGCATGAGAGAGATCAGATCGGCGGCAGAGTCATTCTACTTGGAGAGGCTGTTGAGGCAGTGGATCACCATCTCGGTGTCTTTGACGGGGCACCAAGATTGGACAACCCATCAGAGAGAGACGCGACCTTCTTCAGATAGTCCATCATGCTGAGCTCGCCCATGCTGACATCGCCAAGCTCGGCAGTGAAGTGAAGCTGGTGGTTGATCTTGTGATCATTGAAGAGTCATTGATGTCGTTCCAGAGATCGACGGCGAGGGGATCGTCGCCCGGTTTCATGAAGGTGTCGAGGGTGCTGAGGGAGACAGACCCATAGATCCAAGAGACGACCATGGCATCGAGGAGGGACCACTTTGGAGCTAGCTTCTCGGGGGCGTCATTGTCAAGGTGATCGAGGAGGAAGTACTTGCGAACATCAGCGCGGAAGAAGGTGCGCCACTGGCGGTGAACGGCGGTGTCAAGCGCGAGCTCGACGAGGATGTTTCCCTTGATGGAGTGCATGTCGATAGCCTGGGCATGCAGCAATGCTAGAGAGAACGACCCTGAGGTCGACCTGTTGGCGGTGGCGAGGGCCATCTTGTTCTTGGCAGCGTCTACGCCTGCCTGCTCCTTGAGGGCCTTGGCAGCCTCGTCGTCGGAGAGGTTCATGGAGGCAGGAGCGGTGGTGAGGCATGAGGGTTAGGGTTTGGTGGTTTCGGCGGTGGCGGAAGAGGTTGGGTGGCGCATGATAGGGTTTTTCGTCTGATACTGTAGGGATTCGTTGCATAGAAAACAAAAAATTTCCTACCGCGAGAACGCAATCCAAGCCAAGATGCAATCTAGAAGACGGGAGCAACGAGGGGATGATCAAGACTAACCCTTGAAGATTTCCAAAGCCTATAAGAGTAGGCTCTTATTGCTGCGGTAGATGATCACTTGCCGCTTGCAAAAGCGCGTAGAAGATCTTGATCACGGTGCCACGATCGGGCAGCACCTCCGTACTCGGTCACACGTTCGGTGTTGATGAAGACGACGTCCTTCTCCCCGTTCCAGCGGGCAGCGGAAGTAGTAGCTCCTCCTTGAATCCGGCACGACGGCGTGGTGGCGGTGGCGGTGGAGATCTACGGCGGAGCTTCGCTAAGCGTGCGGGAGAAGAGGAGGAGAGAGGGGGCGGCTAGGGTTTGGGAGAGGGGTGGCCGGCCACCTAGGGGTGCGGCCAAGCTATGGGCTTGTGGTGGTCTGCCCCCTCTCCTATGCCCCTCATTATATAGGTGGAAGCCCCAAGAGTTGTAGTCCAAGTCTTCGAATAAGACTCCAACACCAAAACTTCCCAAAGGTGGGAAACCTACTCAAGGAGGGAGTCCTACCCAAGGTGGGACTCCCACCTTTTCCTTAGGTGGGGTGGCCGGCCACCTCAGGTGGAATCCACCTAGGATTCCTTCCCCTTAGGGCTGGCCGGCCATGCTAGTGGAGTTCCTCCGGGACTCCACCTTCCATAGTGCTATTCTTCCGGACTTTTCTAGAACCTTCTAGAACCTGCCATAAATGCACCGGATCATTTCCAAACTTGGAATATGACTTCCTATATATGAATCTTATTATCCGGACCATTCCGGAACTCCTCGTGATGTCCGGGATCTCATCCGGGACTCCGAACAAATATTCGAACTCCATTCCATATTCAAGTTCTACCATTTCAAACTCAAACCTTAAGTGTGTCACCCTACGGTTCGCGAACTATGCAGACATGGTTGAGTACTCACTCCGACCAATAACCAATAGCGGGATCTGGAGATCCATAATGGCTCCCACATATTCAACGATGACTTGGTGATTGAATGAACCATTCACATACGATACCAATTCCCTTTGTCACGCGATATTTTACTTGTCCGAGGTTTGATCATCGGTATCCTCTATACCTTGTTCAACCTCGTCTCTGACAAGTACTCTTTACTCGTACCGTGGTATGTGGTCTATTATGAACTTATTCATATGCTTGCAAGACATTAGACGACATTCCACCGAGGGCCCAGAGTATATCTATCCGTCATCGGGATGGACAAATCCCACTGTTAATCCATATGCCTCAACTCATACTTTCCGGATACTTAATCCCACTTTTATAACCACCCATTTACGCAGTGGCGTTTGGTGTAATCAAAGTACCTTTCCGGTATAAGTGATTTACATGATCTCATGGTCATAAGGACTATGTAACTATGTATCGAAAGCTTATAGCAAATAACTCAATGACGTGATCTTATGCTATGCTTAATTGGGTGTGTCCATTACATCATTCATATAATGATATAACCTTGTTATTAATAACATCCAATGTTCATGATTATGAAACTAATCATCCATTAATCAACAAGCTAGTTTAAGAGGCATACTAGGGACTCTTTGTTGTCTACATATCACACATATACTAATGTTTCGGTTAATACAATTATAGCATGATATATAAACATTTATCATAAATATAAAGATATATAATAACCACTTTTATTATTGCCTCTTGGGCATATCTCCTTCAGATACCATGTAAGATTATGGAAAGCACACGTTGTGGTGCCTTGTATTGATCAATAAAAATACAATACGGTTTTATATTCTAACATATTTAAGAGGGCCAAATGAAGAAGAGATATATCATGGCAAGAAATGAATCAGGGGATTTTCTAAGATACTCGGAATCATTAGTTGCACCCACTAGTCATGGAAGAATTTTCCATTTTATTTGGCAAGGTTTGTACAAAGAGCATCATGGATAATGCAGTGTGATACCTGAAATTGTGGCAGATTATGACCACTGAATTTGTCATGCTTTTCTTAGATGGCGAGTTCTTAGAAAGTCACAATGACATCAACGTGTTTCAGCGATTTCCGGTGTTTAGTTGACTTGTTGGAGGCCATGGTCCACCTTGCAACTACGAGATCAATGGGAACCAACACACCAAAGCGTACTACCTAGGTGATGTCATCTATCTACGATGGTTGAGACTTGAGACGAACCTCTAGTTCAAAAGAAGTCTCACTTTGCTTCGTGATACGAGAGTTGCATGAAGGATATCGAGCAGACATTTGATGTGCTACAATCTCGATTTGCTATTGTCATGTACACGGCTCTTCGGTTGTCACAGGAGGATATGCGGAAGATGATGAATGCTTGCGTGATCATGCAGAACATGATTATCGAGAGCGTTGTTGATCACCAAATGTCTGCGGATTTTGCTAATTTTCTCGTCATGCATGCGGAAATCCGTGATGTAGATGCTCATGCGCAACTGCAAAATGATAGAACATATGTGGGGGATCAAGTGAGTTGCAACTTTATGAAGTTGAACTTCATTTTTTTGAATTTTTTTATTTCTATTTTTACTTATAAAACTATTTAGTTCTATGGTAAACTATTTATTTATGTGTTTTACTTGATTATTTAGAAACATTGTTGAAATTGGAAAAGTAAATGAAAAAACCTAGCCAGATAGGTTGTTTCGGGGACACGACTTGGCACGCGCGCCCCGCAAAAGCGTCAGGCGGATGCCCCCACTCAATTTGTTCGGTGCGTTTGCCAGACGCAGTTTGAGGGAGTTTGCTCGAGATGCTCCAAGTCGCCTAAGATCTTTATGTATAATTCCGTACCCTGATGTTTTCAATGTCTCCTTATTTACAATCATGTGGATACGAGAAAGACCCATAATATTGCAAATGGGTAGCACCTTCGACTTAGAAATAAGAAAACAAAATTGACTTGGGTGTAGATGGATCTATTTAAGAAAATTTCCCCATAATGCCCTTTAGTTTAAATTTGTGATGGCTTACCCCACTTATCCTTTTATCCAAACAAACAAGACGAACATGTCCGTGAGAATAATCTTTAGCTAATTATTAGCCGGAAACTTATGCTCGTATTGATGACAGATGTACCCTATAGGATTGTAGGTAGTCTCGCATGTTAGGCAAAAATATCACGGTTCTGTAGATTTGATTGAATTTGAGAGAATTTGATATGAGTCATCGATCTACTTAGTCAGTTGTCATGTTCTCCTAAAAATATCATATCGTCGTGGTAAGATCAATTAGATGGACCCGGCTTTTTCTTTAAAAATATCATATCGCCTGCTGGGAGCCTGGGAGGCTAAGTTACAATGAAGGCGACGATGACAGTAATGTCGTCCATTTTGCCGCCGGTGAAGTTGGTAGCTTGATGTTCCCGGCTGGCGGCACTGAAGGGTGACGGAAGGCTCAAGATGAGCCCGGTTTTAAATTAATGAAGCCACAATGGCAGAGTACACACAACACAAGACTGACAACACACACGAACAAGACATGCTCCAACCTGAGCAACACAACGACATCACCAACGAAAGGAGTCGCCCCAACGAGACCTCCCGACGTGCACAACGAACTAGTTCGACATAAGGGAAGGACATAAGAAAACTAAACTAGATCCACACGGTCCGCCGACGTAGATCCTCACGCCGGGCGGTCCCGGATGTTGGCGTGGAGCGAGCGAAGTCTCCAGATTGCCAACTCCAACGCCTCGCGGTCCTGCCGCCTAGCCACTGGCTTCCACACCTGTAAGTACATCAAAATTTTGTATAAAGCGTCAGTAGGTTGTGAAGGAAAAATCCCGTCAATGGTAAACTTGTTCCTAATGTTCCAGAGCGGCCACAAAACCCGTTTCGTTTGGCCTACGAGATCATCAAGGAGCCTATACAGCTCCGCAAAACAGGTAGGGTTCCAGGAGCAACCAAGCAGTTCCCGAACTGCACTTCACATGAATCTCACCAGAGGTTAGAGGAAGAAAATGTGGGCGGTGTCTTCCAAGTCCGAGCAAAGGGCACATCGCCCCGACGATGGGCCCCTTCTCCGGAGGATGTTATCATTCGAAGGAAGGCGTTTTCGAAGGAGTTTCCAAAGAAAGATGCGGATTTTCATGGGCACCGCGATCTTCCAGATGTCTTTGAAATGTTTACGCGGCGTCCCCTGGCAGAGCTTCCTATATAAGGACTTGACAGAGAACTTGCCCGAGGGCTCCAAGGCCCAGGAGATAATGTCCTGTCCATCGGATAGTTGCGTCCCTGCAGTATCCGTCAAAAGGAGCGCAAGTTCATTGCGTTCACGGGTTCCCAAACCGCGTCGAAAAGTCGGGATCCCTCCCATCGCGCGAAAGCATCTGGACACCGTGATCAGCGGGTCAGCTACGATGGAGAAGAGTGCGAGGAACCGGGAGCATAAAGGTCCCGACCCTTGCCAGCAGTCGCTCCAGAAGAGAGTGGTGGATCCACTTTGCATCTGGTGTCTCGCTCCCAAGCGAAACACCGATTTGATATTTTGGATCGCATTCCAGAATTGGGAGCCAGCCTGGTGAGAGTCCACCATGAGGTCCTTCGATCTAAGGTACTTGTTTCTGAGGATCTCTGCCCAAAGCCCTTGCTTCCCAGCATAAAGCTTCCAGATCCATTTGGCCATGAGGCAAATGTTCATGAGCCTGGTGTCGATGATGCCCAGTCCTCCTAGGGACTTAGGCTTGCAGAGCGCTTCCCATCTAACCCAGTGGTCCTTTGATCTAAGGTACTTGTTTATGAGGATCTCTGCCCAAAGCCCTTGCTCCACAGCATAAAGCTTCCAGATCCATTTGGCCATGAGGCAAATGTTCATGAGCCTGGTGTCGATGATGTCCAGTCCTCCCAGGGACTTAGGCTTGCAGAGCGCTTCCCATCTAACCCAGTGGTATTTGCGCCTCGGGCCGTTGGCTTCCCAGAAGAATCTGGCCCGGTGCTTCCTAAGCACAGCGTGGACGCCCTCCCCCAAGAGGTAAACCCCCATCGCGTCGAGGGGAAGGTTGGAGAGGCAGGCATTGATGAGGGTCAACCGTGCCGCGGACAACATGAATTTCCCCATCCACGGGTCCGCTGTCCGACCCACCCGAGTAGTAAGAGGACCCCAGTCCGCAGCCTTGACGGCAAGATTACTCAAACTCCCATTGCTCAGCATCTCTCGGCAGTGCGCATGCGCCGACGAGGACAACCTCTTCTGGAACCGTGAAAGAGCTAGGGTTTGGACTAGTGAAGAGAGGAATCGCAAAACACTCAGGCTACATGCGTGGCTTTCTGCTTTCATTATATGAGGGAACAATTGTAGAAATACAGGGTATAAAAACCCAAACGTATAAAGACAGAACTCTAACACAAATACTAACTAGATAATGCCCCACGCGTTGCTGCGGAATTTATAGTAAACACTATTTAGTAAATTGAATTAGGATAAATGTTGTGGATTTTATAAGCAGGCCATATAGATCTTCAGCTGCATATAAGATGGGCATGAAGGGTTTTCTGGGAAAGTACATATACATGAGCGAGACCATCTCATTCATATATTCAACATCTCACGGTTGGCAAGCACAATCATAGGATTGGAACCATTGCAAAATGTAGATTTTGTTTTGATAGCATTAGGAAAGGATCAACCAAAATATAGAATCACTATTAACAAGTACGTTTAGCTTTTTAGTAGGTGAAAAACAAATTTCCAGTAAACTTTCAATGTCGAGTCTCACATGGCAATCCGGTTCAACACCGTCTTCTGATTGGTCGGATGGCATTGCCCTCAAATCTCCCTCCAAAGCAGCGGGAGAGTTGAATAGAACATGGGCGCGTTTGGTAGCCTGAGCGCCCCTTGGCTCGCATCGACCCAATATTTTTCGGGCCGTTTGGTTCCCTGGGCGCACTCGCGTTCTTTCATAGCACGGGTTTTAAAGCACCACTGGGACAGGCCCCGGAGGAATGCCCGGTTTGACAGTTTCTCTAGGGCCAGGCCCTGGCGAGACGAAAATCGACAACACCGTTCGGGCGGGAGCTCCGCCTCGGCATGGCGGGAGAAGCCGAAATTCCAGTGGCATTGCGCGGCAAAGGTAGGGGTAACCTCCCTCTTCGGTTACCCTCTCCATTACCCCCTCCCAAATTTTCACTTCCCCCAAATTTTGCACTGACGGTGGCGGCGACCCAGATCTGGCAGCGCGCATCTCCCTTCGGTCGCCGGCGACGGACCAGGGTCCTCTTCTCCAGCCGTGGCGGAGCCTGCGCACATCTGCGACGGCTTTCGGCCGTGTCCATCATCCACCATGACGGAGGTAAGGGGATACTCCTCTGCTCTACTGTAGTGTTCGATTCATGTTCGTAGAACTGGTTGGGTTCAATAAGACCGCTCGTAATGCATAGATCTTGTTTGAGTAGACCGACCAGCTCCAACTTGTGCATCACACCGCATCACTCATCATTTGCGTACAAGCCTGGATCCTGATGGTGCACAAGAGAGCAGTTAGGCATGCTGCTTATCCTCGTGTGACTTACGGACCTATGTTACAACGAGATCAGGAGAGGATTGCCAACCTAAACAACATGTACAACTGCAACGACGTAGAGGCCATCCAGATGCTACGGATGAGAAGAGCCCTTTTCTATGCACTTGTGTAAACATTTAGGGAAAGAGGACTGCTTACTAATAGCATCCACACCTCTGTCGAAGAACAAATCGCTATGTTTTTTCATGTCGTCGGTCATAACCAGAGGCTCAGAGTCATCCATAACACATTCAGGCGATCCACGGAGACTATCTCTCGGTACTTCCAGCAGGTGTTGTATGCCATTGGGGAGCTCAGAGGTGAAATGATCAAGCCAGCATCAATGAACACACCAACCAAGATCAAGAACAGCTACAGGTGGTTCCCCTATTTTAGGGTGAGTAAAAAATCATGTTCCTTGTACCTATTAGGTGTGTGCTACTGTCAGAAACATGATTGTGTGCTAATATTTTTACAGGATTGCATTGGGGCTATTGAAGGTACCCATGTCACTGCAAAGGTACCGAGATCAATGTCTGCAGCATTCCGCGGGAGGAAGCGCTACACCAGCCAGAACGTTCTAGCAGCTGTGGATTTCGATATGAGGTTCACCTACGTGCTTGCTGGGTGGGAGGGTTCAGCTCATAATGTGAGCATCCTGGCAGATAGCTTGTCAAGGCCTGATGGGTTGCAAATCCCTGACGGTAAGTTCTACCTTGGATTTTTTTAGATGCTGGATATGCATGCCGATCTGGAATTCTACCTCCCTTCAGGAAAACAAGGTACCACCTCAACGAGTTCTCTGCGAAGCACCGACCTCTGAATGCGAGAGAGTTTTTCAATCTCAGACACTCAAGCCTTAGAGTCACCATTCAGAGGGCCTTTGATGCATTGAAGAACAGGTTAAGGTCCTTGACCAGAAACCGTTCCACACGTTTGACACTCAGGTAAAGCTGGTCCTTGCTTGCTGCATTCTTCACAACTGGATCCTAGGTTGGGGCGAGGATGACTTCTTCGAAGAGGTTGTCACTTTTGATGAAGTAGAGACCGGCCATGGCGTGGAAGCAGGCAACAATGATGCCTGGAAGGTGAAGAGGCAAGAGTGGGCAGACGCAATGTGGGAAGCCAGAGGCAACACCACCATCTGAGAAGAAGTGAAGAGGTGAAGAAGAAAGGAAGAAGAAGAAGTGAAGAAGAAGTGAAGAAGAAGTGAAGAAGAAGAACCCCTATGATCTCCTGTTTCTCGAACCCTTTTCGATCCCCGTATGTTGAACGACCCCGTTATGATAAACTGCAATTCGTAATGGCTAGGGAGCAACATGTTATGAACTATCATTCGTAGTAGCTAGGGATGATTTCGTGAACTGATTGCAACTATCATGAACTATGATTTCTGTGTGATGGGAGGTGAGAGCATGGTAAGGCTAGCCATCATAGAGAAGATGCAACCTTTGGTATGTCTGGATGGTACCAAACAGACCTAATATCATCTCCATCGAGATTTGGGCTTGGTTGCAGGCAAACAAATAGGAAGTCCTTTTTGGCCCAGCCGGTCCAGCCCGACCTACCAACAACAGGCCAATTCCGGCCTGTGCCTCGTTCTGGACGCGCAAGTGTGCTTGCACCGCTGCACCAGTGAGCCATGAATCAGACCCAGGCAACCAAACGCGCCCCATGTGAATGGAGAAGGTTAGCGCCAAACAGTTTCTCTTTTCATCTTAGAAAGAATGCAAACAGATCAGCTTTTATATTGAATAGCTAGCAGGTCTTTCCTAGGATGATCAGCTAGAAAGTAAAATCTGAAAACAGGAAAACACATCCACACTTGATCATGTTTAAGCAGAAAATTCGCAAAAAAAGAACCCAGAAAATCACACATAGAGTTTCTACACTAGTAAGGAAAAACGAACAAAAAGAATATGGTTACACAAAAAAGTTAACTAATGCCTCGATGCACTTCCGCAGCCACAGCCTCCTGGTCCTAGACATAGATACCTTCACGATTACCAAAACACTTCTACCAGCTAGAAAAAGATATATGTAGTCAGTTGTACTACTATCATCCTATTCTAATGCTTGGTCATCTCCAACTCCTTTGCGCTTCATCTGCAGGTAAGCAGCTGTGAGCGAGTGCAAAGAGAGAGAGGGGCTCACACTAACACACATGCTTGGAAAGTGAGGATTTATACATGATGTTATATTTATCTGATATTATCTTGCTTGCCGGAATAAATAGAAAATGGGGAGATGAGGAGCTCCCATGGGGCTAAGAATTAGTTTATGGCCACTCAACGGCTGACCAAACATTCATGCGGGTTGCGGGGTCAGCACTCACCAGTTGAGATAGTAGAGGGGACTGTAAATTAAAGAAGGGAGGTAAGGAGGTGAACGGGAGGCTATGGAGAAGATTATTCCAAAGGAAAATCATGTTACTACAAAACTGAGAGTGTAAAAAAAGTAATGATGTGGCATAGCTGTATGGGAGGTGATGTGGCATGCTTGTATGTAAAGAGAATTCAACTTAGCGGGTTGCTCCTATTTTTTTCCGATAAAGGGCGCTTCATTACTTAAAAGGTTTAAGCATTACACCCAGCCTCTGCATAACTAAGATGCACACAGCCGTTCAGAGTATCAAAAAGATCAAAAAAAAGAAGTACACAGTCGATAGAAAGATAAAACTAGATAAACCGGCATAGCCTAAAAAGCCCGAAGACGCCTATTATGCTGCCACCCATGTTGGGAAATAAACTCCTTCGCCGTGTTCTCCAATCGTGTAGACACCTCCGTACAAAGGTCGCGATCCTCCAAACGCTGGAGTGGCGACCATGAACAGAGCAAAGTCGTAGCGCGGTACACAACCTGCAAAAGAGAAGAGTTCTTGTCATAAAAAACCTTGTCATTTCTACATAGCCAAAGCGACCATATAACTGCAATCGCACCCATCCTGATAAGCGTTTTATACCTAGTATCAACCCCGTTTAGCCAGTTGCCGAAAATGTTTGCAACGCTACGGGGAGGGTATAGGGTAGAACCTATCTGAATGATTGACCATATAGACCTAGCAATTCTAAAGCTGAAGAAGAGGTGTTTTATTGTCTCATTTTAATGACAGAAAACACATTTCGTACAGCCATGCCAATTGCGTTTAGCAAGGTTATCTTTAGTGAGAATCACACCCCGACGAAGATACCATGCAAAGACTTTTGTTTTCAGAGGTATCTTCATCTTCCAGATGGATTTGTTATTAAAAACCGGTTGACTAGGTAAGATTAAAGCTTTATACATGGAACTAACCGAGAATTTACCATTCTTGGTAAGATTCCAACGAAATTCATCAGCCCCCTGAATCAGCTGGATTGAAGCTAATCGTTGTAGCAATTCATTCCATGAAGCCAGCCTGGGACCAATGAGATCACGCCTGAACGACATAGAGGGTGGAGAGGTTTCCATCACCTTCTGTAAGGTATCTCCTTTATGTCGAACAATATTGTACAAAGCGGGATATTGTTCTCGAAGAGTATTTGCACCCAACCACCTATCCTCCCAGAACCTTATCTCAGACCCATTCCGAATGGAGAATGAACCGAATGGGAAAAAGTGCTATTTTGTGGCCATGATGCCAGCCCAAAAATGCAAATCACCAGGTTTCCATAGAACCTGAGATATTGCTTTGGAGCCCTGATGACCCACAAGTATAGGGGATCGCAACAGTCTTCGCGGGAAGTAAAACCCAATTTATTGATTCGACACAAGGGGAGACAAAGAATACTTGAAAGCCTTAACAGTGGAGTTGTCAATTCAGCTGCACTGGAAACAGACTTGCTCGCAAGAGTTTATCATAATGAGTTTATAGCAGTAATAGTGAAATAGCAGACGAGTAACAAAGACAGATAGTGATTATAGTAAACAACGGGATTAAAATACTGTAGGCACAGGGATGGATGACGGGCGTTGCATGGATGAGAGAAACTCATGTAACAATCAAAGCAGGGCATTTGCAGATAATAATAAAACGGTGTCCAAGTACAAAGCAATCCATAGGCATGTGTTCGTATATAGTCGTACGTGCTCGCAATGAGAAACTTGCACAACATCTTTTGTCCTACCAGCCGGTGGCAGCCGGGCCTCTAGGGAATCTACTGGATATTAAGGTACTCCTTTTAATAGAGTACCGGAGCAAAGCATTAACACTCCGTGAACACATGTGATCCTCACATCACTGCCATCCCCTCCGGTTGTCCCAATTTCTGTCACTTCGGGGCCTCGGGTTCCGGACAGCGACATGTGTATACAACTTGCAGGTAAGATCATAAAACAATGCATATCATGATGAAACAATAACATGTTCAGATCTGAGATCATGGCACTCGGGCCCTAGTGACAAGCATTAAGCATAACAAGTTGCAACAATATCATCAAAGTACCAATTACGGACACTAGGCACTATGCCCTAACAATCTTAAGCTATTACATGACCAATCTCATCCAATCCCTACCATCCCCTTCAGCCTACAGTGGGGGAATTACTCACACATGGATGGGAAACATTTCTGGAGAGGCGTCGGTGGTGATGATGGCGATGATCTCTCCCCCGTCCCGGAGTGCCGAACGGAGTTTCTGGTCCCGAGACGGAGTTTCGCGATGGTGGCGGCGTCCTGGATGGTTTCGACTTCTCTTCTCGCGTTTTTAGATCAAAACCTTTAAGTAGTCCAGAGGCGTCGAGAGGGCAGCCGAGGGGGCCACACGCTAGGCGCGCGCCCCCTCCAGCCGCGCCGGCCTAGCGTGCTGGGGCCCTGGGCCTCCCCGGGCCTGCCCTTCGGCTCCGTGATTCTTCTGTAAAATAGGCCCTTTGATATAAATTCCGAGGATTTTCCCGAAAGTTGAATTTCTGCACAAAAACGAGACACGAGCACTGCTGAAAACAGCGTTAGTCCGTGTTAGTTGTATCCAAAATACATAAATTAGAGGCAAAACAATAGCGAAAGTGTTCGGGAAAGTAGATACGTTTTGGATGTATCAACTCCCCCCAAGCTTAGCTTATTGCTTGTCCTCAAGCAATTCAGTTAACAAAGTGCGATAAAAGAACTTTCGCGAACACATTTGCTCATATGATGTAAATATTCTCATGACATGGAAAAGTGCTTAGGCAATTCATAATAAGATACATGCAAATAAGATCATCCAATAGCTATGTCAATCATGGAAAGGTACCAACAAATTAATAATAAGCATCATGAATCATGTCTATCAGCAGGATTGCAATGTTCATAAAAGAGTATGATAAAGTGGTATCTCGCTTGCCCGTATTTGATCAGCAAAACATAAATGCCCAGGCACCTCTGAGGTTCATAGAAAGACTAGAAATAGAGATTGTCAAAGATAAAAGCATCAAAGTTATACCACAGTCAATCATATTTTGAGACAAGCATATTATACTAAGAATGACAGTTGTGCTCTCAAGAAAGTGCTCAAAGAAAGGATGGAGACACAACATGAAAATAAAAGATTGACCCTTCACAGAGGGAAGCAGGGATTAACATGCGCTAGAGCTTTTCATTTTAAAACAGGAGTAAAATTATTTTGAGAGGTGTTTTGTTGTTGTCAACGAATGGCAATGGGTACACCAACTACCTCGCCAACCAGACTTTCAAGAGCGGCTCCCATGAAGGACGTTATTTCTACCAGCAAGGTAGATCATCCCTCTTCTCTTTTGTTTACACATGTACTTTAGTTTTATTAGTGACACTCCCCCCAACCTTTGCTTACACAAGCCATGGCTAAAATCCTCGGGTGCCTACCATCAATCTCATACCATGGAGGAGTGTCTATTTGTAAAATTAAGTTGCTTACTGATGAATCAGGGCAAAACATGTGAAGAGAATTATTAATGAAGTTATTAGTTGGGGCTGGGCACCCCGTTGCCAGCTCTTATTATGAAGGTCTGTCAAAAGTAAATGACAAGTTGAAAGATAAACACCACATACTTCCTCATGAGCTATAAAACATTAACACAAACTGAGAAGCATTTTGAAGGTTTAAAGGTAGCGCATGAGAATTTACTTGGAATGGTTTGAAATGCCATGCATAGGTATTTATGGTGGACACTTTGGAATAACTTGGTTTTAAGGGGTTTGGAAGCACGAGCAGCGTTCCCGCTCAGTACAAGTGAAGGCTAGCAATAGACTGGGAGCGACAATCAAGAGAGCAATAACTGTCATAATCATGCTTGCGGCAAAATAAATTAACGGAGGCATAAAAGTGATACAAGAACTCTGAGGCAAAGTAAATCATCGAGGCTTAATTGACTTTTGTTCAGTCATATGCATGCGTGAGCATGTGCCAAGTCAATTCAAATGAATTATTCAGAGGAGGATACCACAATGTCATACCTATTTATGAATAAAACAATGCAAGCAAACATCCATGACATGCTACTCATATTAATAAATTGGAGCTAAACATGAGAGATCATGAACTACTAGACTTTCTTAAATGACATATACCTCACATGAACCAACTAAGCATGCTCACATGGATGAGTATATGTACAAAAATGAAAACAAATAGAGTTCATACCAGCCTCTCACCACAATCGAATTGTCGTAGATCGTCATTATTGCCTTTCACTCGTGTAGCTTCGATAATATGAAATGAAAACCACGCTCCAGCCACCGAAGACCATTGAACTCATAATGAACTTTACAAAACCAAAGAAGAACAGCAAATATTTTTGGTGTTTTCGAATTGGAAACAAGAACAAAAGGAAACAAACAAACAAAGCAAAATCTTTTTGGATTTTCTTATAGCAAAGCAACGATAGCAAATAAAGCAAAATAAAAGCAAGAAACCAAAATAAACAAATGGTGAAGAGAAACAACAGAAATATTTTTGGTCTTTTTGCATTTTAGGAAAGAAACAAAGCAAAAACAAGAAAATGAAAACTAGAAGAGTCACATAAACATAAAGCAGCAGGAATTCGTCAAACTTGACAGCAGTACAGTAATCGATTTTTAAGAAATTCTTCCGCTGCTCAGCTCGAAAAGTGTTCAACTAATGAAAGTTAGATAACAACCTGGGGAACACGCAAAAAAATTGGCTTCGCAAAATAATGTTCTGGCTATTTTTGAGAATTTTTTCGGTAACGGTCCAGAATCTGTTTTCAGGCAGCACTTCCCCAAATATCATCTCCCTCTTATTAGAAAACCACTTAAAGAAACTAAACAAGTATATACAAGTATCCAGCAACCATAATATGCAAAGAATGAGTGATGTCGGTATACCTCCCCCCAAGCTTAGGCTTTTGGCCTAAGTGGAGTTCAATCTCATGGTGCCCATGAAGTAGCACCTCCGTAGTACGACGAAGATGGATCATATTCCGGGTATGTGCTGGAAGAAGCACCCGGATACGTGACGGTGTAGTCGTAGGAGGGCTCGGCGTCCTCGGAGTCATGCTGCTGGTGGAAGCCTTGTATCTTCATTTTCTCATCCACCTCCTCCTTAGAGCGCGACCATGGTTTCCTGTCAACACTGAACAAATCTGGCTGTGGCAAAGGGATTTCCCTCTCATCCCCGTCAAAACAACATTCTATAGACCAAATTATCTGAACTAGAATCAGCTGTAACAAATTGATGGCTCTTCATAGCAGCAATATCAAGCCTTATAGGAGTTAATGGCACATCAGTAGGGTCAAGAGGAAGTTCTAGATGTGCTAAAATGCGTGATGCAATAATTCCTCCAAAAATAGGCCCCTTGTTAGATAAACGGCGAGCAATAAGAGAACCAAGATGATAAGGTGTCTCTCCAGTAAGTGCAGCAATTAAGAAAGCAAGATGGTAGCTAGAAATATTGCTAGTGTTCTCCCTACCAAGAATGCTAGTAGCAAGGTAATAAGCAAAGTACTTAATGGCGGGGAGTTGGATGTTTCTTATCTTGCCACGCTGAATGGTGCGGCAGTCATCATTGGTGATCCCTCGATAGAGCTCAAGCAAGGCCCTGGGATTGTCCTCAATCCTCTTTGTTGTACCTACAGGGGCAATTCCCAATGCAACACAAAAATCTTCCAATTTCATAGTAATAGGATTACCATAGATCTTGAATGCAACTGTCGGGCGATAGTGCTTGTTGTCGAACTTGAAGCTCTCAACAAAGATTTTAGTGAGCATGAGGTATTGCTCCCTTTCATCTCCCATATAGGTGGTTAAGCCCGCCTTATCAACGAGGGTCAAGAAATCATTCAACAACCCTGCATTACTCAAAAAGTCATAACATGGGAAAGATGAAGCATTAGGGACTCCATTGTCTTCTTCGGGCTCGAAGCTTGGCGCGATGACATCCTCATTATAGGATCGCCTAAATTGGGTGGCGGTCCTAGAGGGCCTTCCCGTGCTTGTCGTCTCTCTCTCAAACACTTCTCCAAAGTTAAAATTATCCATCTTCCTTTTCTGAAATTTTTCAACAACAATATAAAATTTGATTTGGTGACATATAATTGAAGGAAACTACTATAAGAACTTGCTAGAGTACTAATCATGCATCGAAACTAGTTTCTACAACTTAGAACAAGCATGCAAGCTTACTAAACATGTTACCTACAGCAGCAAAATATTCAAGATATACTCAACCAAACAAAATTCTACTTGGATAATCGGAGGAGTCACATACCGGAGAGCAAATGTGCCAAATTTCAACAAAAATCTGGGCTGAGCAAAGAGATCGAGAAATCTTGAGCTCTTGATCAGAAACACGAGTGAGAGAAAGCTGGTGCGGGTTTTTTCGGGAGAGAGAAGAGAGTGGGAGGAAGAGATGAAAAAGTGGGGCAAAGGGAACCCACACGCCAGGGTGGCGCGCCCCCCTTGCTGGCCGCGCTGGCCTGTGGGGTGCCACCCTGGGGTGCCCCATTGGTCATCCCTAGGTGCTCCCAGGTGCGTCTTCGAAAAATAAGACCAACGGTATAATTTTTGTGAATTTTTGAAAACTTTGAAAAATGCACATTTCTGGGTATTAAGTTTATTATTACTGGACATAAAAAGATTTTGAAATCTCTAATTAACTAAAGAAATTTGCAAAACAAAAGTGTTACAGCAAGTAGAACAAGTGGAGAAAGAAAGAGATGTTGTTTACCTCCTCTATGCATATAAAAAGTATTTGTTAACAAGGTTGATCAAGTCTTGCCACCAAATAAATTTTACATAGCATAAGAAGAAATAAACCTCAAATCAATCATGTTACCTTGAATTGTATTGATATGGATCCAATCATAAGATTTTGATATCCTTCTTTAGGCTCATATATAGGACAATCAACAGTTCCAACTTTGATAGTTCTCACATTAGAAATAGTATTAACTCCACATACTTTATCAATCCTCTTGGGAAAATAAACGGTATGCTCCTTGTCATCAACATTGAAAGTTACTTTTCCTTTATTGCAATCAATAACAGCCCCTGCGGTGTTAAGAAAAGGTCTCCCAAGAATAATAGACATATTATCATCTTCAGGCATTTCTAACACAACAAAATCAGTTAATATCAAGCAGTTATTAGTAACTTGAACAGGAACATCCTCACATATACCAACAGGAATAGCAGTAGATTTATCAGCCATTTGTAAAGATATATCAGTTGGTATCAACTTATCTAAATAAAGTCTCTTATAAAGAGAAAAGGCATAACACTAACACCGGCTCCCAAATCACATAGAGCAGTTCTAACATAATTATTCTTAATAGAACAAGGAATAGTAGGTATACCTGGGTCGCCCAACTTCTTTGGAACTTTGCCATTGAAAGAGTAGTTAGCAAGCATAGTGGAAATCTCCTCATTAGGAATTTTCCTTTTGTTAGTGACAATATCTTTCATATACTTTGAATAAGGGGGCAATTTAATAGCATCAGTCAAAGGGATTTGCAAGAATAAAGGTTTCATCCAATTGCAAAACTTTTTATAGTGTTCTTCTTCCTTTGATTTTAGTTTCTTAGCAGGAAAAGGCATTTGCTTTTGGACCCAAGGTTCTCTTTCATTACCATGTTTCTTAGCAATAAAATCTTCTTTAGTATACTTTTTATTTTTAGCATGCTTTTCAGGTTCATCTTCAACCTCTTCTTTATCAGAAGCATCATTCTTATCATTATCATTATCATTATCATGTTCATTACCAGTTTCAGCATCAGAAATAGAAATACTATTAGGATCATTAACGGGTTCAGAGGATTCTACAACATTTTTATGTTTCTTCTTCTTTTTCTTAGAAGGAGCACTAGGTTCAATTCGTTGAGAATCTTGTTCAACTCTTTTGGGATGCCCTTCAGGATATAGAGGATCCTGGGTAGAAACACCGCCTCTAGTTGTTACTTCATAAGCATGTTTCTCTTTAGAATTATTTTTTAACAAGTCATTTTGCACTTTAGTGAGTTGATCAATTTGAGTTTGCACCATTTGAAAATGTTTAACAAGCATCTTAACATCATTGGAGGTTCTCTCCACAATATCATGCAAATTGCTAATAGCTTGAGAATTTTCCATTAGATGATTCTCTACTCTCATATTAAAATTTTCTTGCTTAACAATATAATTATCAAACTCATCTAAGCATTGAGCAGGAGGTTTTGAATACGGAATATCTTCCCTAGTAAAGCGTTGAAGAGAGTTTACCTCAATCATGGATGAAGGGGGATTATCTCACATAAATCTTCTATGGGAGGTAGATTCTTCACATCTTCGGATTTAATACCTTTCTCCTTAAGAGATTTCTTGGCTTCCCTCATATCTTCATCATTTAATTTAATCAAACCCCTCTTCTTCAATATTGGTGTCGGAGTTGGTTGGTGTAGTCCAATCATCATGATTCCGGCCTATTTTAGCCAATAATTCTTCAGCTTCATCTGGAGTTCTTTTCCTGAAAACACAACCGGCACAACTATCCAAATATGCTCTAGACTCAACGGTTAGTCCACTATAAAATATATCAAGTAAATCATGCTTTTCCAAATCATGTCCAGGTCAAGCTCTGATAAGAGAACAAAATCTTGCCCAAGCTTGGGCAATTTCTCTCCATCTTCCTGGTCAAAGCTATAAATTTTCTGTAAAGCAGCATGTTGAGCACTAGCAGGAAAGTATCCGAAAGAAAACATCAAGCAAATCACCTGGACTTTTAATAGATCCAGGAGGCAAATTATTATACCAAGTTTTAGCATCATCCTTTAATGAGAAAGGAAAAATTTTAGCAACAAAATAAGTACGCATCTTGACATCATCAGAAAATAAGCTACTCATAGAAGAAAGTTCATTCATGTGTTCTACAGCACTTTCTTTTTCAGTACCACAAAAGGGGGCTTTCTCTACAATAGCTATATGAGATAGATCAAGAGAAAAATCATAATCTTTATCCTGAATGTTTATAGGAGATGTGGCAAATTTAGGATTAGGAGACAGCTTATATCTAACAGTATGTTGTGCGAGAAACTTTTTAATTTTTCTTGCATCTGATAGCATTGCATTTATCAATAAAATCATCATTAAGCTCCACATAATCCTCATCAGGATCATCACTAGGATAATCAACAGACTCAGGTGAATTAACAGGTGTAGCAGCATTAGGAGTTTCAGTATTTTCAATTTGTCTAGACCAAGCAATTGTAGCATCTAGAAAAGATCCCAATGAACCACTATCATCAAGCACAACAGAAACATTATCAATATTATAAGAGTTTTCAGATTCAGCAGAAGTACCAGCAAGTGAAGCTTGTGGCGGTGAAACAAGTTGACTCATTGATGTCTACGGGTGCTTCTATTCTTGTAGACAGTGTTGGGCCTCCAAGAGCAGAGGTTTGTAGAACAGCAGCAAGTTTCCCTTAAGTGGATCACCCAAGGTTTATCGAACTCGGGGAGGAAGAGGTCAAAGATATCCCTCTCATGCAACCACAACCACAAAGCAAGAAGTCTCTTGTGTCCCCAACACACCTAATAGGTGCACTAGTTCGCGAAGAGATAGTGAAATACAGGTGGTATGAATAAGTATGAGAAATAGTAACCCAGAAAAGTGCTTTCTGTCCAGGACGGCGTGTGGTTGATGGTGGTGATATTGCAGCCAAATGCAGTAGAATAGTAAACAAGCAGCGATAGCAGTATTTAGGAACAAGGCCTAGGGATCATACTTTCACTAGTGGACACTCTCAACATTGCAATCATAAAGGAATATAAATATAAGCACTTCACTATGCTATTCTGAATTACTCTCTGGCAAGATAACGAACTCTAATTCATCATGTAGGCAAACCTTAAAGATGTATTCCCAAGTACTAATGAACACCCCACGTCTTTGAGCATTCACGGGAGGTACTAACACACCACAATTTCATAGAGACATCCAACTCAAATCATAACTCGGTGAATAAGTATTCGTGAAATATAGCCTAAGAGACCCACACGGTGCACACACTATCACCTTTACACGTGGGACAAGGAGTCTCCGGAGATCACATAAGTAAAATTCACTTGACTAGCATAACGACATCTAGATTACAAGCATCATCATATGAATCTCAATCATGTAAGGCAGCTCATGAGATTATTGTATTGAAGTACATAGGAGAGAGATTAACCACATAGCTACCGGTAGAGCCTCGATGGAGAACTACTCCCTCCTCATGGGAGACATCAGCGTTGATGAAGATGGCGGTGGAGATGGCAGGAGGTGTCGATGGAGAAGCCTTCGGGGGCACTTCCCCGTCCGGCGACGTGGGGGAGCAGTCATGTCCCCCAGGATCTTGGCCGCGATGGCGGCGGCTGGAAGGTTTCTCGTACCGTGGCTTTCGTATCGAAGACTTAGGTCGGGGGCTTCTTATGGCGAAGCGGCGAGAAGGGGTGCGGGGCCACCGGACACTAGGCAGCGCCCCCGGGCAGCGCCGCCACCATGTGTGGGCCTCTGTGGCCCCTCTCTGGCGGCTCTCGGGTGTTCTGAAGCTTCATGCAATCCTAAGACTCGGGCGTTGATTTCGTCCAATTTCGAGAATATTTCCTTACTAGGATTTCTGAAACCAAAAACAGCAGAAAACAACAACGGCTCTTGGCATCTTGTTAATAGGTTAGTGCGGAAAATGCATAAATATGACATAAAGTATGCATAAAACATGTAGATATCATCAATAATGTTGCATGGAACATAGGAAATTATCGATACGTCGGAGACGTATCAGCATCCCCAAGCTTAGTTCTGCTCGTCCCGAGTAGGTAAACGATAACAAAGATAATTTCTGGAGTGACATGCCATCATAACCTTGATCATACTATTGTAAGCATATGAGCTGAGATCAAATCATTCAAAGCAAGTATCTATATTGATATAGGAGATGATAATGCAAGAGTTAGACAAGCTAGAAGTTTTCATGAACTATTGCTTTAAAGACATGCAACCGTACAAAGTTCATTAAGGATGTGTTAAGTATTCAGCATAGAAGTTCTATCCTTCATTCCAAGCATCAAGTAAATTTTCACAACATAAGAAGGATTCAGTCAAGTAAACATAAACATGAACGTCATGAATCAACTGTTTCGAAGTCTACTCAACCGGTGAGCGCAAGCATTTGGTATTAGCACCAGGATGTTATGGCATAAAGAACATTAATGGGGGTTTGGAAGGCCAAATAGAAGAAAGGCTTGCAAAGCTGTAAATGACCATTAGACAAGAGGAAGCCTTATGATCGAAGCTATGCAAGGAGTAGTGATTGCCATGCAACGGATGCACATAGAGCTATATGTGTATGAAAGCTCTCCAATGGAACTAGTGGGGGTGCATCCAACTTGGTTGCTCACGAAGACCTAGAGCACTTTTGAGGAGGCTCATCATTGGAATATACAACCCAAGTTCTATAGTGTAAATTCCCCACATAGTTATACTAGTAAAACATGAAAACTCTCTCATATGGAGTATAGGTGCTAAACATGAGCACAAGTGTGGATAAAAGATAGTAATGCTGCCCCTTTTTCTTTATTCTTTTTTTTTTCTTTTTTTTCTTTTTCTTTTATTTTTTTCTTTTTGATGGCCTCCATGGCTCTTTTCACTTTTAGGGGCAACATCCTAATATGATAACACACTTTTTGGTACAAATAACTCATAATGAATAAAACATGATGTATGAAACTCTATGCCTCTGCTAGTGTAGCAGGATGTGCAATGATCTAGCGTAACATGGGTAAACCACACATCAGCTGTATATGATCATGCAAAGCAATATATAAATAATAAATGACAACATGGCATGTAATGTAAAATGGATGTTGCATGGCAATATATCTCGAAACAGCTATGGAAATGCTGTGGTAGGTAGGTATGGTGGCTGTTTTGAGGAGATGTATGGGCTTATGTGTAGGAGGACAAGAGAAAGTCCTCCCACGGGTTTGGATGTACCGGCGAAGTATGCACAATTCTCAATGTGAGAAAAAGGCAATGCACAGTACCAAAGAATCTAGCAAATTTGGATGGTGGAAGTGCCAAAAACCGTAGCTTAACATTAGTCAAAAAGAACTCACAAGCTTATTGCAAACAACTAGCAGGTTCATCATTAAGAGCATGATTAAAATTTACTCCAAGGAGGGCCGTTCACGGTGGCACAAGTACCCCGCTAGCTCCCTCGACCTTCAGCACAACTTAGTTATTACGATGAACTCTCAGACATGGAAAGCTATCAAGTCCAACTACACCTTCAACTATTTAAATAGAGTTTGTAGTACGGCACAATCTTTAAAGACAACAATCCACTACTAATTTTAACTTATTCATCCAGCAAGCTTTACCATCTAAATACCTTAAAACATTTGCAAAGAATCAAGTTATCAAAGCTCAATGATCTACAAGATTATGCAAGTGTTTCATTATACCACTACCACATGTAGCATTTCCTGAACCGACCAAATAACAATGAACGAAGCAGTTTCAACCTTCGCCATGAACATTAAAAGCTAAGAACACATGTGTTCATATGAACCAGCGGAGCGTGTCTCTCTCCCACACAAGCATGAATTTATTCAAACAAAATAAAAACAAAAACAAACAGACGCTCCAAGTAAAGTACATAAGATGTGACTGAATAAAAATATAGTTTCAAGGGAGGAACCTGATAATGTTGTCGATGAAGAAGGGGATGCATTGGGCATCCCCAAGCTTAGACGCTTGAGTCTTCTTGAAATATGCAGGGGTGAACCACCGGGGCATCCCCAAGCTTAGATCTTTTACTCTTCTTGATCATATTGTATCATCCGCCTCTCCTGACCCTTGAAAACTTCCTTCACACCAAACTCGAAACCAACTCATTAGAGGGTTAGTGCATAATCAAAAACTCACATGTTCAGAGGTGACACAATCATTCTTAACACTCCTGGACATTGCTCAAAGCTACTGGAAGTCAATGGAACAAAGAAATTCATCCCACATAGCAAAAGAGGCAATGCGAAAGAAAAGGCAGAATCTGTCAAAACAGAACAGTCCGTAAAGACGAATTTTATTGAGGCACCAGACTTGCTCAAATGAAAATGCTCAAATTGAATGAAAGTTGCGCACATATCTGAGGATCACTCACGTAAATTGGCATAATTTTCTGAGTTACCTACAGAGAATTAGGCCCAGATTCGTGACAGCAAGAAATCTGTTTCTGCACAGTAATCCAAATCTAGTATGAACCTTACTATCAAAGACTTTACTTGGCACAACAATGCAACAAAACTAAGATAAGGAGAGGTTGCTACAGTAGTAACAACTTCCAAGACTCAAATATAAAATAAAAGTACTGTAGTAAAATAAACACATGGGTTATCTCCCAAGAAGTTCTTTCTTTATAGCCATTAAGATGGGCTCAGCAGTTTTAATGATGCACTCGCAAGAAATAATAGTTGAAGCAAAAGAGAGCATCAAAAAGCAAATTCAAAACACATTTAAGCCTAACATGCTTCCTATGCATAGGAATATTGTAAATAAACAAGTTCATGAAGAGCAAAGTGACAAGCATAGAAAGATAAAACAAGTGTAACTTCAAAAATTTCAGCACATAGAGAGGTGTTTTAGTAACATGAAAATTTCTACAACTATATTTTCCTCTCTCATAATAACTTTCAGTAGCATCATGAGCAAACTCAACAATATAACTATCACATAAAGCATTCTTATCATGAGTCTCATGCATAAAATTATTACTCTCCACATAAGCATAATCAATTTTATTAGTAATAGTGGGAGCAAATTCAACAAAGTAGCTATCATTATTATTCTCATCATCAAATATAGGAGGCATATTGTAATCATAATCAAATTTATCCTCCATAACAGGTGGTACCAAAAGACCAATATCATTATAATCATCATAAATAGGAGGTAAAGTATCATCAAAGTAAATTTTCTCCTCAATGCTTGGGGGACTAAAAAGATCATGCTCATCAAAACCAGCTTCCCCAAGCTTAGAATTTTCCATAGCATTAGCAACAATAGTGTTAAAAGAATTCATATTAATAACATTCCCATTAGCATGCATATAAAGTTCCATGGGTTTTTTTCTCTCTTCAAACACATCATGTCCTAATTCAAGATAAAGTTCATAAAGATCTCTCATATTTTTGTTGGTTTCCATTATGACTAACTAGTGTAAACAAGAAACAAAAAGATGCAATTGCAGGATCTAAAGGAAATAGCTTCGAGTACTTACAATAGCGCCGGAAAATAGCTTAGTAGCCGAGATCCGGAGTGTGAGTACCTTTTACCTTTCCTCCCGGCAACGGCGCCAGAAAAGTGCTTGATGTCTACGGTGCTTCTATTCTTGTAGGCAGTGTTGGGCCTCCAAGAGAGAGGTTTGTAGAACACAAGTTTCCCTTAAGTGGATCACCCAAGGTTTATCGAACTCGGGGAGGAAGAGGTCAAAGATATCCCTCTCATGCAACCTGCAACCACAAAGCAAGAAGTCTCTTGTGTCCCCAACACACCTAATAGGTGCACTAGTTCGGCGAAGAGATAGTGAAATACAGGTGGTATGAATAAGTATGAGCAATCGTAACGGCGCCAGAAAAGTGCTTTGCTGTCCAGGACTGGCGTGTGGTTGATGGTGGTGATATGGCAGGCAGTACAGATGCAGTAGAACAATAAACAAGCAATGATAGCAGTATTTAGGAACAAGGCCTAGGGATCATACTTTCACTAGTGGACACTCTCAACATTGCAATCATAAAGGAATATAAATATAAGCACTTCACTATGCTATTCCGAATTACTCTCTGGCAAGATAACGAACTCTAATTCATCATGTAGGCAAACCTTAAAGATGTATTCCCAAGTACTAATGAACACCCCACGCTGTGAGCATTCACGGAGGTACTAACACACCACAATTTCATAGAGACATCCAACTCAAATCATAACTCAGTGAATAAGTATTCTGTGAAATATAGCCTAAGAGACCCACACGGTGCACACACTGTCACCTTTACACACGTGGGACAAGGAGTCTCCGGAGATCACATAAGTAAAATTCACTTGACTAGCATAACGACATCTAGATTACAAGCATCATCATATGAATCTCAATCATGTAAGGCAGCTCATGAGATTATTGTATTGAAGTACATAGGAGAGAGATTAACCACATAGCTACCGGGACAGCCCTTAGCCTCGATGGAGAACTACTCCCTCCTCATGGGAGACAGCAGCGTTGATGAAGATGGCGGTGGAGATGGCAGCGGTGTCGATGGAGAAGCCTTCGGGGCACTTCCCCGTCCGGCGGCGTGCCGGAACGAGAGTCCTGTCCCCGATCTTGGCTTCGCGATGGCGGCGGCTCGGAAGGTTTCTCGTACCGTGGCTTTTCCGTATCGAAGACTTAGGTCGGGGGCTTCTTATAGGTGAAGAGGCGGCGTCGGAAGGGTGCAGGGCCACGGACACTAGGGCGGCGCCCACAGGCCGCGCCGCCACCATGTGTGGGCCTGTGCCCCCTCTCTGCGGCTCTCGGGTGTTCTGGAAGCTTCATGCAATCCTAAGACTCGGGCGTTGATTTCGTCCAATTCCGAGAATATTTCCTTACTAGGATTTATGAAACCAAAAACAGCGAAAACAACAATGGCTCTTCGGCATCTTGTTAATAGGTTAGTGCTGGAAAATGCATAAATATGACATAAAATATGCATAAAACATGTAGATATCATCAATAATGTGGCATGGAACATAAGAAATTATCGATACGTCGGAGACGTATCACTCATCACAGATGGTGAATCAAGAGCAGAGGTACTCAGAGTTGTACCTTTTCTTGTAGTGGATGGTAATATGGCGACTTTAGGATCACGAGATTTACCCATGATGGAGAATTTGCAGCGAACAATATCAATCCAAGTGAACTTCCAAATAAAGCTATGCTCCCCGCAACGGCGCCAGAAAATAGTCTTGATGACCCACAAGTATAGGGGATCGCAACAGTCTTCGCGGGAAGTAAAACCCAATTTATTGATTCGACACAAGGGGAGACAAAGAATACTTGAAAGCCTTAACAGCGGAGTTGTCAATTCAGCACACTGGAAAGGACTTGCTCGCAAGAGTTTATCGATAGTAACAGTTTATAGCGATGTTGATAGTGAAATAACGTAACAAAGACAGCATTAGTGATTATAGTAAATAAAGGATTAAAATACTGTAGGCACGGGGATGGATGACGGGCGTTGCATGGATGAGAGAAACTCATGTAACAATCAAAGCAGGGCATTTGCAGATAATAATAAAACGGTGTCCAAGTACAAAGCAATCCATAGGCATGTGTTCCGTATATAGTCGTACGTGCTCGCAATGAGAAACTTGCACAACATCTTTTGTCCTACCAGCCGGTGGCAGCCGGCCTCTAGGGAATCTCTTGGATATTAAGGTACTCCTTTTAATAGAGTACGGAGCAAAGCATTAACACTCCATGAACACATGTGATCCTCACATCACTGCCATCCCCTCCGGTTGTCCCAATTTATGTCACTTCGGGGCCTCGGGTTCCGGACAGCGACATGTGTATACAACTTTCAGGTAAGATCATAAAACAATGCATATCATGATGAAACAATAACATGTTCAGATCTGAGATCATGGCACTCGGGCCCTAGTGACAAGCATTAAGCATAACAAGTTGCAACAATATCATCAAAGTACCAATTACGGACACTAGGCACTATGCCCTAACAATCTTAAGCTATTACATGACCAATCTCATCCAATCCCTACCATCCCCTTCAGCCTACAGCGGGGGAATACTCACACATGGATGGGGGAAACATGGCTGGTCGAGGGAGGCGTCGGTGGTGATGATGGCGATGATCTCCTCCAATTCCCGTCCGGAGTGCCGAACGGAGTTTCGGTCCCGAGACGAGTTGCGACGGTGGCGGCGTCTTGGATGGTTTCTGGCGACTTCGACTTCTCTTCTCGCGTTTTTAGATCGAAACCTTTAAGTAGTCGAGAGGAGGGCGTCGGAGGGCAGCCGGGGGCCACACGCTAGGCGGCGCCCCCTCCCTCCGGCCGCGCGGCCTGGCGTCTGGGGCCTGGGCCTCCCTAGGCCTGCCCTTGGCCGTGATTCTTGGTAAAATAGGCCCTTTGATATAAATTCCGAGGATTTTCCGAAAGTTGAATTTCTGCACAAAAACGAGACACGAGCAATTCTGCTGAAAACAGCGTTAGTCCGTGTTAGTTGTATCCAAAATACACAAATTAGAGGCAAAACAATAGCAAAAGTGTTCGGGAAAGTAGATACGTTTTGGACGTATCAAGCCCACATACTTTTTCCGCAATAGTTGTTGCCACCGACCATCCTCAGTTAATAACCTGGCCAGCCATTTTCCAAGCAAGGCCCTGTTTTTAACTTCAAGATCATGAACTCCAAGCCCACCTTGATCCTTTGGTTGGCAGACAACACTCCATTTGGTTAACCGGTATTTTTTCTTTTCATTATCCCCTTGCCAAAAGAATCTTGATCGGAAATAATCCAACCTTTGCAAGACTCCTTTGGGCAATTGGAAGAAAGAAATCATATACAGTACCATATTTGTCAGTACTGAATTTATGAGAACCAATCTTCCTCCAAGGGATAATAATTTACCTTTCCAACTACTCAGGTGTTTCTGGAGTCTTTCCTCCAGAATTTTCCATTCGGCTAGCGTGAGCCTCCGATAATGAATCGGAATGCCCAGATAGCTAATTGGAAAACTCCCGAGGCCACATCCGAAGAGCTCGGCATATTGGTTGGCATCGTCTTTAGCCTCACCGAAACAGAACAATTCACTTTTATGGAAATTTATCTTTAGACCGGACAACTGCTCGAAAGCTGAAAGAATTAACTTCAGATTCATTGCCTTGTCCAAATCATGATCCATAAATAAAATTGTATCATCGGCATATTGAAGGATAGATAAGCCCCCATCCACCAAATGGGGAACCACACCTTCAATCTGGCCATCAACTTTAGCCCTCTCGATTATAATAGCTAGCATATCCGCCACAATATTAAATAATATTGGAGATAGGGGATCGCCTTGCCTCAACCCTTTTTTTGTCTGGAAGTATCTACCAATGTCATCATTGACTTTGATTGCAACACTTCCTCCAAAAACAAAGTTATTAATCAGAGCACGCCACTCATCAGAAAAGCCTTTCATCCTGAGTGTTTGTTGTAGAAAGGACCATTTAACCTTATCATAGGCTTTCTCAAAGCCAATTTTGAGTATTACTCCATTCAACTTTTTATGGTGCATCTCATGAATTGTTTCATGCAAAGTGACAACACCATCTAGGATGTATCTACCTTGCATAAAAGCAGTCTGAGATGGAAGCACCACATGATCAGCCACCGAATTCAGTCTAATAGTCGCTACTTTGGTAAAAATCTTGAAGCAAACATTGAGAAGACAAATTGGTCTAAACTGCTGAATCCGTTCCGCGTCAATCACTTTTGGTAAAAGAATGATCTCACCAAAATTGATACGGAATAGATACAGTTGACCCAAATGAAGTTCACTAAATAGATCCATTAAATCTACCTTAATAAAATCCCAGAAGCTTTGATAGAATTCCGCAGGAAAGCCATCCGGTCCTGGTGCCTTATTGTGTTCCATTTGGAAAACCGCTTTCCTAATTTCTTCCTCGGAGTAAGGAGAAGTCAGAAGCGCATTTTCCTATGGAGACACTTGAGGTATATCATCAATCCTGGACTCGTCCATAGAAATATCAGATTCCTCAGGGGCACCAAACAGGCCCTTATAATACGAAGTAATATAGGACTTTAGCTCTTCATGACCTTCAATCACGCCCTCTTCCTGGACTAGAGAGTGAATGATTTTCTTTCTGTGTCTGCCATTGGCTACACTATGAAAGTATCTCGTATTCGAATCTCCTTCCAACAAAAATTGGGCTTTTGATCTTTGGTACCATTTGAGTTCCTCCTCCCTTAGTAGACCTGCTAACTTTGCGTTGAGTTGACTTTTAAGTTCAATCTCATGCGTAGTCAATGGTCGTACCTCAGCGAGTGCCTCTAAATTATCTATTTTCGATGATAGGCCGAGTTTCTCTTTTTTTAGTTTCCCAGTCATGTGCTTAGACCATCCACCAAGGTATCTACGCATTGAGCGTAACTTATTGTTCCACCTTTGGATTGGAGTGTTCCCAGCAACCGGTTTGTCCCATATAAACTTAACCATATCAGAGAAACCTTCCCGTTGTAACCATCCAAGTTCAAATTTGAACGGACATCTACGCATAGGAGATGGTGCCCCTATTGAAATTAGAATAGGGGCATGGTCCGACAAAGCCTCTATACGAGGCAAGACCCGTACCGAGACCAGAGGGAACTTTAATTCCCAATCCGAGTCCATTAGTACGCGGTCCAACTTCTCGTAGGTAGGCTCTGGGAGGCTATTCGCCCAAGTAAATTGCCTCCCAACCATTGAAACCTCTCTTAATTCCAAGCTGTCAATGATGACATCGAATAAAAAAGGCCAATGTGTATCGAACCGTCCCTTGCTCTTCTCCTGTGGAAAATGAAGCAAATTGAAATCCCCCCAATAATGATCGGGTGCGGATTGTCCTTCGCTAGGTTAACCAATTTGCGGAGAAAAGCAGGTTTAGCCGTGTCCTGAGCAGCCCCATAGACTGAAACCAAGCTCCATATGAAATTATCGGATTTATTCCGGATGTGAAGCTTTATATGAAAGTCACCTCCAGAATTATCCAAAATTTCCATAGTAGAAGTTCAGACCCCGACTAATAGGCCCCCAGAACGTCCTCGGGGTGGGCGGGATACCCAAGCAAAGTCTTCCCCGCCTGAAAGGCGATTTAGAAAACTTGTTGAGTAATTCCGCTTGCCCGTCTCAGAAATGGCAATAAAGTCTAAAGCATGCTCCCTAATGCTATCGGCGATGTGTAAGTGTTTAGCCAAGTCTTTTAGACCTCTCCTATTCTTAAACATACGAATCATTTGGAAACAATAGGAGATTTATTCACCTTAGCCTTTTTATTTGGCCAAGCATTTCTCTTAATAGAGGATGATCTAGATTTACGTTCCGCTGCTTGTAGTTCAATGCATGAACCAAGCGCCACATCATCCAAACCAACCTCGGAAACCTCTCCAACTAGATGCGAGAGAAGCTGTCCGTCTGAGACGGAATACACTTCCTCATCATCATCGTCGGAGACAACAAAATCAGGCTTACTTGAAATCGTAGGAGTAAGTTTGATTCTATCAAACTCCATACGTCTAAGAGCATTCGCCGAAACAGACATAGCATTAACAGACTTCCCAACGAAACACCCACTTTGCTAAGATTTGCAGAAATTAGTGGTGTTGGGAAAGTTAAAAACGACTTTGAACTTTTATTTATACCTGCGAAGTCGAGGTTCGTAGCCGCCTTACGCCTCATCGCCTTAGCAAGAGAGTCCTCATCCGACGCCGCAGCCCCATCAGGACCCACACCGTGGCGTGCACTCCGCCTAGACGGCGTTGCCACCCCCGGCCCGGCTGGAGTCACCTTCCCCTTCTGACGGGTAGGGATCGGGGCCACGAGCCCTAGCCCAGAAGGTGTCGAAGAAGCAGTTGTGCCCGCCAAGTTGGCCATGGGAGGGGGTGATGATGTCGTAGAGCCCCCTCCAAGACCAACCAAGGCCGCACCGCCCCCCGACGCATGAGTAGCCGAAAGCGGCGAAGCCGAAGGGGAGGGTGTAGCGGGTGTAGAACCCTCCCCGCCAACCATAGCCGCAGCATAAACATCCGCCTGCACCTCCTCTAGAGCCCCCGCGGACACCATTGCCGCGACGCAACGGTCGCGAGCAGCTGCCGGCGGGACTCCCGCATCCTTGTCTTGCCCCGACTGCACCGGGCAAGATGAAAACCGGGAAGCAGCGACCGCCACGCTCCCAGCAGCCACGGAGGCAGCCACATGAGGAGGGGGCGGAGCCACCTCGTCCCCACTGGCCCCCGGTGTCGACGAAGAGGGGGCCCAGGAAGGTGGTGAAGCCGACGCACGTCGCGACGCTGAGTGGGTCAGCCGTCCCAACGTGTGGACACGACCCCGAGCCGGCCTATCCGACCCCGATGACCCCAACGCCGAAGGAGTACCCTGCATAAGAGGGGGCGACTGCGGAGTAGCCATAGATAGAGCCATGTGGAGGTCCTCTGCAGAAACAAGAGGCCGAGACTGTGTAGACTTTCTCTCAAGACCAGGACTGAGTACCCTTAGCTTGGCCACCATCTCTTTAGCCAGAGGGGTTTGCGGATTGGGGTTGAAGGGAGTGACCGCAAAACTCGCCGTCTGCACACCCCCAGAACTGGAACCACCTATCTGAGGCTGCGGAGTGACAACCGCTGGAGGCATAAAACTGGCCTCAGATGTGTCCATAGCATCATCATCAGGTCCATTACCACTGCCCCCCTCATCGCCATCATCCTTCTTCACCCACACAAGAGGAATAAAATCACCATCATGCACAAAATCAGCAGGCTTCCGACGAAAACAAAAATCAAAACATTTGAACTTGACCAACACATCAGATTTAACAAACACATCTGAGTCTTGTAGCAGCTTCTGTAGAACCATGGAATCCAACATGGCCACCTGGATGCGGACAATCCCCTTGCGTCTGAGAGTGGCAAGGTCTACATCCACCGTCTTGCCCACCAAGGACCCAACAGCCCACAACCCCAAGAAGTGACGCACACTATGAGGCACCCCATCCACGTGAAGCCAAATCTTCTGGAGCTCCAACTTGTGAGGTACTTCAGCGGATAACCATTTGGAAATAGCTAAGGTAGAGCCGAAACCTGGAACCCCAACCTGAATGCCATCAACTCTATCCAGATCCGCAAAAGAAGGCAGGCTAACCAGAAACTCATTCTCCCCATTAGGCACAGCTTCCCACTTCCAGTCCTGACGACCAGTACATCGCCTCGCTACCTGCTTAGCAACAACATCAGCTGGTACCTCATCTCCAGAAGTGACGATCCTGGCAACCGGAGACTGACTGGGCACCAAGTCATCATCAACCACGGAATCTAGAAACGATGTGAAATAAGTCTCAAGTGCACCCATCCCCAAAACAAGTGCGGAGGGTCTGGGAGCTCGAAGAACTGGGCATCTCTGTGTCGGATGAGCACGCTTGTCACACACATAACAATAATGCTTCACCTTACAGTCCTTGGACGCATGGGTATCCGCTGAGCATTTCCAGCACCACACCCCTTTCTTGCCCTTTGCAGCATTATTGACCACCGTCTCTACTGGAACTACCACCGGTTGCGCAGGCACAGCCGGCGGTAAAGGCTGCGGCTGAGACGTAACCTGCTGCTGCTGCTGAGGAGCCACAGGAGGCCCTGCATGCGGAGGCATGTACTGCGGCATGAACTGGCCCGGCTGAACAAAACCATGCGACTGAGAGATGGCTACCGACACCCTGGCATGTTGCGGCATGTATTGAGATTGATACTGACCCTGCTGAAGAAAATCTGCCCTCGGCACACCCTGACCCTGCGGCACAAACGCAGACTGCTGAACACCGGCAACACCCTGTTGAGGAGGGCCCTGACCAACTTGCACTTGAGCTGCTGGTTGCGCCGCTCTCTTCTTCTTATTCTTCTTAGGCTTAGGGTTAGCCCCAGGTGCAAACACATCAGGCTGCTGCAAAGCCGGCCCGTACCCCTGCAGATGTTGAGGCAGCTGACTCCCATGCTGCCCACTTGGAGGAAGGACCTGTTGGGGAGCCATGAATGCCGGCGGCCGAAATGGAGGTGGCCTGGGCTGCTGTACCGGTGGCCTTGGCTGCAACGGCTGCATCTGCGCCAGATGGAAGAGCGGCCTCGGCGCCACCTGCACGAGAACCGCCGGCCCCAACCCCGGCGACGCGAAAGAGGGGCGGGCGGTGGCCTGAGGAGGTTGGCCGGGACCCTGCCCAGCGCGAGGAGGCTGAGCCCCCGCCATGAAGCGTGGCGGAGAGGCCGCAACCTCCGCGAAAGTTCGGCGGCGGACCGGAATCCAACCCCTGGCCGCGAGGGCGAAGGGCGCATACGTGATCTGCGAAGGAGGCCGGTCGGGGGGTGTGCAGGAGAAACAAGCGCGGAAGACGGCGACCCCGGCGATGAAGAAACTGGAGGAGCGGAAGGCGTCGTCGGCGAAGCAGAGCTGGACGAAGGAGGTCCTGGCGGCGTGGATGTCGAAGATGGCTCAGACGACAAGGGCTTGACCGCTTGCGATGATTCCGTGCGTCCGGCCGGTCCTTCCCAGCGAAAGTGCATGCGTTGGGCCAGGCCTGCCCAGGAAAAAAGCTGGGGGCCACTCCCATGCATCGCTGATGCTAACTGCTCCTCCGATCCCGCCTCCGAAGACGCAAAGGACGACGGCCTCGGCGCCGGCGAGGTCATCTCCCGCGGCAAGAAGTGTCCGAGCACCACCGGCGGAGAGATCCTCCGAGGTGGCACCGGACCCCTCCAAACGCCCGCCCGTATCTTCTTCGGCATCGGGAAGAGGAGCGATGCTGGTGCCGACTTGGCCACAACGGCAGCCGCCGGCACCGGTCCGTCATCAACCACCGCCGGAGAAGAACTCGAACCTGACCTGCAAGAACCCAAAACGTTACACGAACCTGGACTCGACGGCGTAGCAGCTTCCCAAAACCTTGACGTCGGCATCGGAAAACCGATCTCCTGCCAAAAGTCCGCAGCCAACTCTTCGTCCGTCCTCTCGCCTCGCCGGACCACCGTCGAGCACTCCCTAACAGCCGGCGAACCCAGAACATCCTCGGCCGATTCTAACGGCACCTCTGAGTCGCAGGAGTCCTCGCCGTTGGTATCCTCCACCAAGACCTCAAAACGGGCGCCGCCCGATGGAGGAGAGTCTACGGCATGAGGCACTCCCTCCCCGATCTGAAGACCTCCAGGAGGGAGAATTAGCCTGCGTCGACGGCCAGCAGCGGCGGCGCTGCCCACCGCGACCCACGCGCTGCCCTGGTCCCCAACGGTCATCTCATGCCGCCCCGCTAGTGGAGTCTATTTTTTAAAATGGGGAGAATTTTACTTCCCGGCCTCTTCACCAACCAGGGATGCACACAGCCATTTGGCATGAGTACTAAGATTTTTAATCTTGGTTAAGATTAAAGCATAGTCCTCAAGATAAATTGCATGAGTACCAGAACCAGCCTGGGCCTCAAGTATAGATAGGAACCTAAATTCGCATCCGTGAGGATTTGAACTCAGGTGCTGGGTTTGTACATCCACTCCCCCAACCAGTTGAGCTAAGCTCACTTCCAGTTGCTCCTATTTAGATATTATAGATTATAGATTCTAAGGGCCCCCTCAATCTTAGCAGTGACACGAAGGCTAAGATTGCGCCGATAAATCTCAAAAGATGGTAGCGGCAACGGCTTGGTGAAAATATCAGCAAGTTGATCTTTCAATGAGATGAATTTGATCTGAAGTAGTTTCTCTGCAACTCATTCCCTCACAAAGTGGTAATCAACCTCAATATGCTTTGTCCTCGCATGGAAAACAATATTAGATGAAAGATAGGTGGCGCCAATATTGTCACATCAAAGAAATGGAGGTTGTCCTAGGAAACACCCAACTCATGTAGCAATGACTCTACCCAAATGAGCTCTGTCGTTGCATTAGCAGTACTACTCCGCGAAACAATGGCTTGCTTTCTGGCACTCCAAGCAATTAAGTTAGGACCAAAGAACACAGCATATCCCCCGTGGACCGGCGATCATCAGGACTGATAGCCCAATCAACATCAGAATAGGACGAAAGTACTCCAGCACGCCGAAGGTGTAGACCAAAGGAAGCAGTGAACTGTGTAGGTAACACAAAATGCGTTTGACGGCAGACCCTGGGCAGACTCTATTAACTGCATATGAGATATCTGGTCAAGTGATGGTAAGATACTGCAAGCTACCAACAATGATGCGATACTCAGTAGACCCATCGGAAGAAAGGAGCTCACCGACATCGAGCCTATCCGTGGTGGTCATGGGTGTAGTAGCAGATTTACACTTCAACATACCAACACCCTCATTCTCTTCCACTTCTCCACTACGGCTGTGGTGGTCATGGGTGTAGTAGCAGAGAGCCTATCCGTTCCACTATGGCTGTTTAGCTATTTTTTAGATTCCAAAAATATCGAAAAGGAAAACAAAGTTTTTTAAGGTTTTAGATTTCGATGCAAAAAAAATCAGATCTAGAAAGTTTCAAAAAATTCACTTTCTAACTAATCCACCCTATTTCCCTCATCCTCTTTCACTTCTACACCTTCTCCATTCTTCCCCTTCCACTTTTCCACCCTTATTCTCTTCCACTTCTCCGCCTTCTCCCCTCTTCCTCTTTCCCCTCTCCACCTTCTTTCCCTCCTCTTTCACTTCTCCAACATCTCCCCTCCGACAACGACGACCATCTCCGTCCGATGATGGCAACCACCTGCCCTCCTCTCCGGCAACGGTGACCACCTCCTCCCCAATGACGGTGACCACCCCCTCTCCAGCAATGGCAACCACCTCCTCCCCAGACGACGGGTCACCGTCGACGCCCTTCTCTGGCGACCTGCTCCTCTCCTAGATCTCGTCAATGCCATGGACTCGATTGCTTTCTTTTGGGTTTTAGGGTGTTTTTTCAAAAATCACGTTGACAGCTGGGCGTTGTTCCTAGCTTTATTTTAAATTGCAAAAAAAGACTAGTAACTTGTTAGCAACGTGTCTGGTGCGCACGCGACTAGTACCTGGCATACTAGTCGTGTGCCGGGTGCCCATGTGACTAGTAGGACCTTAGCACTAGCGGGCCGGGGTCCGCGTCTGGTAGTCAAATTTGGCATGCGACTGCTAGGCTATTCTATACTGGTGAAATGTCATATGTTTTGATCCTAAATTATATCTTTTCACAACATGAAACTTAATGTCAATAATTTTAGCAACACCAATTGACATGTTACTAAGATCAGTCCGTACTCCAACAATCTAATTCGGAGTACTACAGCAAATGGTGACCAGGGGTTGAGGGGTAAAATCGTAACTTCCAGTATAATGTTAGGCATGAGTCTCATGCGTAGCGACGCTGGTAAGTGGTGACCGGCCATGCTGATCGTGGGGTTCGCAATAATCCTGCACTTACGGGCTATTCTTACGAGTAGAAAGCTACGGGATGATGTGTAAGCAATTTGTTGGTGCAAATTTTCACCTCCCGTAACTTGAAGTCCGTAAGAAATGCGCCCCTAGCTGTAGCATTGTTGTGGGGGTTGGGAGGTGCTCGCGCTGTCAGTTCTCGGCCTCGGCGACATGGCTGAACAGCCAGGACATGCACTCAAAGGAACATTTTATTCTTATTTTTGTAATTCGTGGCAAACACAATTATCGATCTATCGATTTACTCTTGCAAGAAACAGGTGCAGCAAGCAATACATCACAACCAGCCGCAGCGGGCTTACTAATCGATCTACTATATATGTTCGTTCCAAATGATGAACATCGTCTGATCGGCGTGCTGCAGTCGCGCCGGCATGTTTCCTGAAGATCAACTAGGCCTATTTTCTTTCAATACATGCACTCAAGACAACTTAGACAAGGCATTAGCTGCGATCGGGAGGAGAGACGGCGGCGATGCCTGCGAACGACGGGAAGAAAATTACGGTGTTCGCCATGGTTTAAAGTCAGTCAGGTAATTAGATCAGATGGGATCGGGAACAATTCCCGGTGTGTAGGAAGAGAAAATGATTGAGATGCCCCTCAAAATAGATGGCCAGATTTAGTTGGTACTCCACCCCTTCCATGGGAGTACAAGGGTACTGGAAAAACGCTCAAAAAATATCATATCGTCGTGGTAAGATTAATTAGATGGAGCCTGCTAGGAGGCTACGATACAATGAAGGCGACGACGACAGTAATGTCGTCCATTTTGCCGCCGGTGAAGTTGGTACCTTGCTGTTCCCGGCTGGCGGCACTAAAGGGTGACTCCCTACTGCTCATAGCCATGTCGTAGGCGAGTCTTCCTATCGCTTGTGCCATCTTGCCTGGCGTGAGACTCAGAGCCGTGCACCTCTGCACGATCCCCTCGAGTGCCGCGTCGAACACGTTGTCGAAGAGGCCGTCCGTCCCGGCCACCACAACATCGCCTTCCTCCACTGGGAACTCTCCCAACGCCGCGTCCTTCACCCTGTCGCCGCCGACCGCTCTGAGCTGGAACGGGCAGTTGAAGTAGTGCTGCTGCGGGAGCGCGCGGAGCAGGAGCCTGCCGCCGCGGAACACCGCGAAGGTGCTGTCGCCGACGTAGGCCCACCTGAGGGCGCGGCCGGCCAGCGACAGGACTAGCGCGGTGGACGCTGCCGGCGTGCGCGTCGACGCGACCGTCTTCTGGTACGCCATCTCCAGCAGCGTGTAAGGGCAGATGCCGGAGCAGGACGCTGCAGCCACCGCGTTGTAGGCGTTGGCCATGAGCCCGCGCGAGAACTCGGCGGCGTCCACGCCGTCGCCACGGCATCCCCCGACCCCGTCGGCGACGCCGACGACGCCGGCCCTGGCGTGGCAGAAGTGGGCGTCTTCGTCATGGTCCGGCAGGTAGGAGAAGTCGCACTCCATCCTCAGTGCCGTCCGCGCGGGCGGCAGCACCTTCTGGTCGCAATCCATGGGGTCCCAGCGGTGGCCGTTCTCTTGGCCGACTTCGTCTCCGGCGGACGCGGGGATGCCGAACGCCAACCCCATGAGTGCGTCGGGGGTTTGCATGTCGATCTCCACTACGTCTAGCTTAACTGATTCGATCGGCCTAGCTAGTCTCTCGACTTCTCGTACTAGTACGGATGCGTGCGCGCGACATGTTATATATAGGCTGTTGGCATATGAGTTCGTCTTCGTCAGCGTAAAGGAGGACTTATTTCTGAACTCGGAGTCGGACCGGACCGACTTCATTTCTGAATCGAAGACGGACTGGATCGGGAGAGGCGCGCGCCGACAAGTGCGGCTGCTGATGGTTGACGAAACATAAACATGGAACACGGATGTCAAAGAGTGAAATAAAGTGGATCCAACGATACAAATGTTCCGTGCGCGGCAAATATGTATTTTTGCGGTTTGTTCCGCGTGTGAGGGCATCGCCGACGGAGCGACACAGACAGACGCTGAGCGACCGTTTGCATCCGCTCGAACGAAAAATGTGGCAGTGACCAGGCCGAGCGGCCCGTTCATAGTGTCCAGGCTGTTCGCGGCGACGCAAACCTGGTCCAAATATGTATCGAGTTTGCGTCTCGGGACGCTATGCAGACGCACCGAGTGACCGCCGAAAATTACGTAGGACCCACTCGTCAGTGGCAGGGACGCCGATAACATTCCCGCCATTGGCTATTCCCAGCGCGAAAAATCAAAGTAGACTTACGCCAACCGTCCAGGCCATAGCGATGGACGTCCTCATCGCCGCAGTCACCATGGATTCCGAGGGAACCCTTGCAGCCGCCGCCGCCCCGGACTCCCCCATAGCCACCACCATAGCCCCAATGGAGGCTGCTTCTCCAGCCGAAGCAAAGCGTGCCGCCACAGGCGGCCGGGAAGCTAAGCCGAAGGCGGCAAAGAAGGTGTTGTCCAAGGAGGAGAAAGATGTCGAGTCTGTGAAGCTCGGCCGTGAGGTGAAGCTGGCGGTTGATCTTGTGATCGTTGAAGAGTCTTTGATGTCGTTCCAAAGATTGACGGTGAGGGGATCGTTGCCCGGTTTCATGACGGTGTCGAGGATGCTCAGGGAGACAGACCCATAGAGCCAAGAGACGACCGTGGCATTGAGGAGGGACCACTTTGGCGCCAGCGCCTCGGGGGCGTCGTTGTTGAGGTGATCGAGGAGGGCGTACTTGCGGACAGCGGCGTGGAAGAAGGTGCGCCACTGGCGGTGAACGCCGGTGTCAAGCGCGAGCTCGACGAGGATCTTCCCCTTGATGGAGTGCAGGCCGACAGCCTGGGCATGTAGCGAGGTCAGCGAGAACGACCCCGAGGTCAACCCGTTGGCGGTGGCGAGGGTCATCTTGTTCTTGGCAGCGTCTGCGTCAGCCTGCTCCTTGAGGGCCTTGGCAGCCTCGTCGTCGAAGAGGTTCATGGAGTCAGGAGCGGCGGTGAGGTACGAGTGTTAGGGTTTGGTGGTTTCGGCGGTGGCGGAAGAGGTTGGGCAGCGCAGGATAGGGTTTTGCGTATGATACCATGTAAGATTATGGAAACCACACGTTGTGGTGCCTTGTATTGATCAATATATAGAGGTTACAAGGCAGAGTTAGGGTCATACAATACACGGATAGCTATATAAGAACTACACATATACAACCGTATATCTATACAAATACAATACAGCTATATATTCTAACATATTTAAAAGGGCAAAATGAAGAAGAGATATATCATGGCATCAAATGAATCAGGGGATTTTCTAAGATACTCTGAATCATCAGTTGCACCCACTAGTCATGGAAGAATTTTCCACTTTTTTTGGCAAGGTTTGTACAAAGGGCGTCATGGATAATGCGGTACCTGAAATTGTGGCAGACTATGACCTCTGAATTTGGCATACTTTTTTTAGATGGCGAGTTCTCACAAAGTCACAATGACATCAACGTGTTTTAGCGCTTTTCGATGTTTGGTTGACTTGTTGATGGCCATGGTCTCTACCTTGCAACTACGAGATCAATGGGCGCCAACACACCAAAGTGTACTACCTAGCCGATGTCATCTATCTAAGATGGCTGAGACTTGTGAAGACAATTAATGAACTGAGTTGCAGGAAGGATGTCGAGCAGACATTTGATGTGCTACAATCTCGATTTTCTATTGTCATGTACACGGCTCTTCGTTGGTCTCTGGAGGATATGCAGAAAATGATGAATGATTGCGTGATCATGCAGAACATGATTATCGAGAGTGAGGGCAAGCCCTCTTGCCATTATTGATCACCAAGTGTCTGCGGATTTTGCTAATTTTCTCGCCATGCATGTGAAAATCCGTGACGTAGATGCTCATGCGCAACTGCAAAATAATAGAACATCTTTGGGGGATCAAGTGAGTTGCAACTTTATGAAGTTGAACTTCAATTTTGTTAAAAAATTTGAATTAATTTATTTCTATTTTTACTTTTTTGTAAACTATTTATTTCTGTGGTAAACTATTTATTTACGTGTTTTACTAGATTATTTAGAAAAAAAATGTCGAAATTGGAAAAATAAATGAAAAAACCTAGCCAAATAATTTGTTTCGGGGACACGACTTGGCACACGCGCCCCGCCCAGCAAAAGCGTCAGCCGGATGCCCCACTCGATTTGTTCGGTGCGTTTGCCACAAGCTGTTTGAGGGAGGCTGCTCGAGATGCTCTAAGTCGCCTAAGATCTTTATGTACAAGTCCATACCCTGATGTGTTTAATGTCTCCTTAGTCACAATCATGTGGATTGAGAAAGATCCATAATATTGTAGTTCAAATGGCTAGCACCTTCGACTTAGAAATAAGAAAAGAAAGTTGACTTGGGTGTAGATGGATATTTAAGAAAATTGCCCCATGACGCCCCTTAGTTTACATTTGTGATCGCTTATCCCACTGGTCCTTTTATCCAAACCAACAAGACGAACATGTCCGTGAGAATAATGTTTAGCTAATTATTAGCCGGAAACTTATGCTCGTATTCATGACGGGTGTACCCTATAGGATTGTAGGTAGCCTTGCATGTTAGGCAAAAATATCACAGTTCTGTAGATTTGATTGAATTTGAGAGAATTCGATGTGAGCCGTCGATCTACTTAGTCAGTTATCATGTTCTCCTAAAAATATCATATCATCATGGTAAGATCAATTAGATGGGTTTTTTTTAATTAAGGGATCTCTCCCCAATTTTATTAAGGAAATCATATATGTTTAGTACATGAAAGTAATAAAAACAGTCTACTGACTACTAGTTGTCTCATACTGCTTTTTTAAAAAATCATTCTAACTAAACCAAACACAGCCATACACAGCAGGAACCACAAAGTGCACATGAACGCTCGGAAAGAAGAAACTATTACAACACTTCAGGTTTTGATAGAACTTACGATCATGTGTCCCAGCTTCTTTTTTGCGTAAACACACAATAGAATAGATGGAGGCTACGATACAATGAATGCAACAATGACAGTAATGTCGTCCATTTTGCCGCCGGTGAAGTTGGTACCTTGCTGTTCCCGGCTGGCGGCACTGAAGGGCGACTCCCTACTGCTCATAGCCATGTCGTAGGCGAGTCTTCCTATCGCTTGTGCCATCTTGCCTGGCGTGAGACTCAAAGCCGTACACATCTGCACTATCTCCTCAAGCTTCGCGTCGAACACGTTGTCGAAGAGGCCATCCGTCCCGGCCACCACAACGTCGCCTTCCTCCACTGGGAACTCGCCCAACGCCGCGTCCTGCACCCTGTCGCCGCCGACCGCTCTGAGCTGGAACGGGCAGTTGAAGTAGTGCTGTTGCCGGAGCGCGCGGAGCAGGAGCCTGCCGCCGCGGAACACGGCGAACGTGCTGTCGCCGACGTAGGCCCACCTGAGGGCGCGGCCGGCCAGCGACAGGACTAGCGCGGTGGACGCCGCCGGCGTGCGCGTCGACGCGACCGTCTTCTGGTACGCCATCTCCAGCAGCGTGTAAGGGCAGATGCCGGAGGAGGACGCTGCAGCCACCGCGTTGTAGGCGTTGGCCATGAGCCCGCGCGAGAACTCGGCGGCGTCCACGCCGTCGCCACGGCATCCCCCGACCCCGTCCGCGACGCCGACGACGCCGGCCCTGGCGTGGCAGAAGTGAGCGTCTTCGTCGTGGTCCGGCAGGTAGGAGAAGTCGCACTCCATCCTCAGTGCCTTCCGCGCAGGCGGCGGCGCCTTCTTGTCGCAATCCATGGGGTCCCATCGGTGGCCGTTCTCCTGGCCGACATCGTCACCGGCGGACGCGGGGATGCCGAACGCCAACCCCATGAGGACGTCGGGGGTTTGCATGTTGATCTCCATTATTGGACGGCTTAACTGATTCGATCGGCCTAGTCTCTCCACTTCTCGTACTAGTACGGATTAACGGATGCCTGCGCGCGATATGTTATATAGGCTGTTTCTGAACTCGGAGTCGGACCGGACCGATTTCATTTCTGAATCGAAGACGGACTGGATCGGGAGCGCGCCAACAAGTGCAGCTGCGCTGCTCCTTGATGAAACATGCAACACTGATCTCAAAGCGTGAAACGTACTGAATCTTGCGATGCAAACATGCAGGGGATGTCGGCACAGTGGTGGTTGTTGTTCCGTGCAATGCATTTCGTGGTGATTGTTCCGTGCATGGGCACACCAGGTTTCATATCATTATGCTTCAGATTTTTGAAACTTGACGAAACATAATGAAACCTAGAGGACGGATCTCAAGGTGTGAAAAAAGTGAATCTAACGAAACAAACATGCGGGATGTCACATGCACGGGCGCCGCGGGCTTTGCGACATGAACAGGAAACATGTCAGCATGGTCCACTGGCCCGCGCCAAAGCATTGGTGCTTTTCCTGATGCATGTGAACGGCACTGAAAACAAGGGAATCTTCATGCGGTTTCATTTGCAACACCACAGGTGTATTAGGCCCTTTTTGACTGTTTTAAGGTCTGTGTTGTGCAGAGAGTTTTGGACCCTGTTGTTTGGTTGCCCACGGAAAAAGGAATCTTTCTCACCCCATGCAGTCTAACAACTTCCATGCAGGCTACCAAACGCGCCCAAGATTACTCAAGCACCCATTGCTCAACAACATCTCTTGGCGGTGCGTAGCTCGTGGTTGACGGGATGAAAAGAATAGCCAAGAGTCCATGACGATGAGGACAACCTCTTCTGGTAACTTGGAACCGAAATTTCACCCCAGGGGCAGGTGGACGCAAGTATCATGTTGTAAGTGGGATGACCTGTGGGTGTCCCGCCTATTTCCGCATGTGCCTGCTAAACTTATGCAGGCTTACACAGACATCAACACTATTTTTTTTAGAAACACAGTACAAACATAGACACTCACATACACGGCGCATACACTCACCCCTATGAACGCACACACGCACACCCTACCCCTATGACCACCTCCGGAAGACTAAGCCGGCGGATTGGATCTTGAAATTGACGAAGTCACCACATGCGACTCGTTGTCGACGGGAACGTCGCCTCCCACTAAATGAATATTTCGCCTTTATTAGACACACAGATGTCAAACCTGGGGTTTGAACTCTGGTGGGCTGGGGGTACAACCACACACCTAACCACCCAACCTCAGGTTGGTTCTCAGACATCAGCACTATTGCAACATGAGGTTGAAGAAGGAGGGATTTCTCCCATCAAGATATGTCGTAATGCTCCTGGGATTTCCCACCTTTTGTTTGCAGGTGATACTATACTCTTTTTGAGAGCTAACGAGGATCAAGCGGTTCTTGTGAAGGGCACGGGTCACTTGATTAACCCGAAGAAGTGCTCGGTTTTGTGTAGTATTGTTTGTTCACAGGAGGCCCAAGATGTGGTTCGGTCTACATTGAATATAAAGCAACAAATGTTTGAAGCCAAGTATTTGGGACTACCTACCCAGAGGACAGGATGAACAAAGGCAAATTCCAAAGGATTCAAGGACGGTTAAGTAAGTGGTTGTTGGAGTTGGGGGACAATCTCTTAGCTCAAAGTGCACGTGAGGTGCTTATTAAATCCATTGCACATGCAATTCCAACATATGTTATGGGCGTCTTTAAATTACATGCCTCTGTTTGTGACCGATCTGAATTGTTTGATTCGCAATTACTGGTGTGGTGAGGCTCAGTTAGTGGAAAACGAAAAACACACTGGATTGGTTGGCCTAAACTACTTCATTCCAACATGCAAGGCGGCATGGGTTTTAAGGACATGCGCATCTTTAATCAAGCGCTTCTCGCGAGACAGGCATGACGCTTGTTGGCATTCCCAGATAGCTTATGTGCACGGGTCCTTCGTGCACGATACTACCCGAATGGTAACCTGGTGGATACTGTCTTTACTGGAAATCCATCGTCTACTTGAACTGCTATTGCACATGGCCTCGAATTGCTGAAAAAGGGTTTGGTTTGGCGTGTTGGTAATGGGCACAATATCCGGATATGGAGGGACAAGTGGCTCCCACGAAAATCCAATATGAAACTGTTAACTCCACAAGACAAATGTCGTCTCCGTCGAGTCTCACAGCTTCTAGACGACCAAGGCAATTGGAAGGAAGATTTAGTACGAACTACTTTTCAGCCAATTGATGCGGATGTGATCTTGAAGATCAAGCCATCTCGATGGCGGGAGGATGACATCCTTGCTTGGCAGCCAGAGAAGTCGGGATCATTTTCAGTTCATAGCGCATATAGGCTAGCGCTAGATCAAACTCCAAAGCGGTTCCACGGCCTGTAGCAACAAACCAGATGGTAATAATAATTGTTGCAGAGGATTTGGAAGGCCAAGGTACCACCAAAGGTCAAAACATTCGCATGGAAGGCGGCGTCGAATGCCCTATCAAATGAGAAAAATAGGCGATCTAGAGGATTTAATGTGACTGGTATGTGTTTAATTTGTGGACTAGAACCTGCGGATAGTACGCATGCTCTGTTTGCATGCCCCCATCCAAATCAAATTTGGTCGGCAATGAGGGACCACTGGTTGTTACCAACGATGAATGAACTACGCACAAGCCATGGGACATGGTTAAAGTTAGTGATCACTTCAGCCCAACCACAATGATTGATGCAATCTTGCTTATAGCGTGGCGGGTGTGGTTTTCTCACAATGAGGTTACACATTCCAAACATCTTCCTGTGATTGAGGGCTCAAAGGGATTCCTATTTGTGTACTTGAAAACATTCAAACAGATCCGAGAGCTCCCTACTGAAGTTCTCATCAAGGGCAAGCATGCGTTGTATGGCGCTAACGATGACCCACCCGCTCTAAGCCCAAGAAAACCGCAAGCTAAAAGGTGGATGTTGCCACCACAAGGGTGGGTCAAACTGAACTGCGATGGCTCCTTTAAGCTAGAGGATGGCACAGCTGGTGCAGGTATGTGATCATGTCCGCCTGCCGTAGTTTGATCAATTGCGCTGACCCAATGGAGGCTGAACATTGACTTGCCATGAAGGCCTAATGTTGGCCTTGCATTGGAGTGGTAAGCCAATTCTTGTGGAACTTGACTGCTCAAATCTGGTGGATGGAATCATGGAGAAGTCCGTTCTTCACTCCCGCACCTTATCTCGGAGATTAAACTTTTAGTTAGTAGTAGTAGATTTATTTCCTTTGTAAAAGTGTATCGTACACAAAATAGGGTTAGTCATTGCCTCGCGGATTTCGCGAGAGCGTAGGGAAGAACTGATACATGGTGTGGCTCGAGCCCTGATTGTTTGGATCATGTGCTCGATCATGACCTGCTTGTAATCCCTATGGAGTAATAAAATCCTCTTTTACCCGCAAAAACCCCCACATAGACAACATGCATGCTCGCGACGATCGCTTAGTTACCCGCATAAGCTGCTAATTAGTAAAGGAAAACCCTAGCTACAAAAAAAGCACAAAAATATTACCATGTGCTTTCCCTTCCTAGACCATGGGGAGTCACAGTGGGCATTCTCGGAGCTCTAGCCCTCTGGCCGTGCGCTGCAGGAAAGGGATGGGAGACTCGCCAACAGCTCCTTGAGGGTGAACTTTAGGGCCGCCCACAGGAGAAAATAGCCTAGACGACACCCTCCGCCAACCTTTGGTTGCTTCGTCTGTGCCCCCTCTCGCAGCTCCCTATGCCTCCATCTGGCGTCCCCCTCCGCCCTCCAATGGCCCCATACGATGTCCTGATTATCCCTCCTCCGACGGCCTGACAAACATAACACCCTGGAGCTGGCACCCACGAGGCGGGAGCCCATCTGCATGGACCCTTCTGTGCGAGCCACCACGGTCATGTGCCTATTCAAGGATAGGATGTATACTTGTATGCGGGATTAAGCGCGATATGCAGGTGGCCCACCAACCTCACTTATTTTGCCTCCAACACCAGTAGCGCCCGCTAAAGCTGATATGCGGACTTGGGTTTGCGGTGCCGCGGACGGCCCGCTCCTAGTTGGCAGCCTATCCAACTAGATACTACCTTCTACAGCTACACCTAGTAAGTCTTATATTATTTTTTTAGAAGTCAACTTGACAAAAAAGTTACAAAAAAACATTTATATGTAAAATACAAAATCAATATAATTAAATATATTATAAATATATTGTATATGGACATATTCATACTACACCCGGGTGTAGTTACACCCACGTGTGTTTCTCATAGTCTAGAGAGTATCTATCATATCTGATGCGGGGTGGCCTTCGGACACCTCCACACCAAGACCAACAAGTCCCCCAAGTGGACCAATGACGCGAGCTCGAGTTAAAGCTCTACATGATGAGGTGAACTCGCTCCTCACCACCCTAGATCTCGGTACCCCTTTGGATGGAATGCTACCTCATGCCGATGTGCTATGTGTCATTAGGTACAAGGCGCATCAAGATCCCGGAGAGGAGGACACACCAAGGTCAAGGGAAGGAGAGGAGCAGCGGGACATGGAGATGATCATGAAGCCGAACCCGACGTCGCTCGAAGCGCTCAAAGGAAGAGAAGAGTGCTGGCCGGACCAGGACCCGGTCAGACCGGCCCCACAACCGGGCCATCCGGTCCCAGGCCCGGTCAACCGGGCACCCAACCTGATTCCCCTGCCTCGTACCGGAAGGCAACCGGAAACTTCGCAAGATTCCGGTTGGCGCTCGGTCGACCGGACCCAGGACCGGACCACCCGATCACAGGCCCGGTCTGACCGGATCCCAAACCGAATTCGGTAATGACTCACCAAACTGCATAAGTTATCCATTCGCGTACCTTTTCGCCTTGCTGGCCATGTATGCCTATATAAGTAGCCTGGACCCCTCCTTTATCCCTCAGACCTGAATTGAGCTTAAACACAACTTGAGCTTAGTCTCCCTAGGGTTACCATCCCTCTGTAATCAAGGCATCATGGTTGTTGATTTGGATATTGTTGAGCGAGATTCTAGTACAAGCTACTCTCTCTTTGATGAGGTCTAAGACCCCGGGAGTGGCCCGATCTCGCAGCTTGACCCCGAAATCCAAGGGAAGAGGTGGGAGAACGCGAAGAACACGAAGAACACGACGAACACGAGGAACTCCGAGACTCACACACGCACACCAACCCGATACACCCGATGCTTACCTCCGTGGCTCGATGGACCACGCCAATAGAATCTTCGAGGAAGAGGCACGCGACAGAATTCCCGGAGAGAGATTGGGGTTGGAGAGGAAGAGCTTGATGAGGGAGAGAGAGTAACTTGTACTAGAATCTCACTCAACAAGATCAAAGTCAACAACCAAGGTGCCTTGATTACGGAGGGATGATACCCAAGGGAGACTAAGCTCAAAGGTAGGTTTGAGTTCAAAACAAGTCTAAGGGGTAAAGGAGGGGTCCAGGCTACTTATATAGGCACACATGGCCAGCAAGGGCGAACAGTACGCGAATGGATAAGTTAAGGCAGTTTGGTGGGTCATTCCCGTTAGATCCGATTTGGGTCCGGTCGGCCAGGTTTGTGGCCCGCTGTCCGGTCTGGGTCCGCTCGACAGGCGCAGGGAATCTGCGGTTTCGGTCTTCGTCGAGGAGGCTGATGGCGCCGGTTGGCGGGCTGTGACCGAGCGTCGGTTGTGGGTCCGGTCTGACCGGGTCCTGACGACCGGGACCGTCTCTTCCTTGGAGCGCCGCGCGGCTCGGCTTCTTCACCCATGCCTCTCTCCCTCCCTTGACCTTGGCGTCTCCTCTGGGTGCGCCTTGTCCTTAGTACGTCGGCATGACGTAGCTCATCCAAAGGTACCAAGATCAAGGGTGGTGAGAGCGAGTTCACCTCATCATGTAGAGCTTTGACTCGGGCTCGTGTCATCGGTCCACCGGGGACTTGTTGTCTTGGTGTGGAGGTGACCGAAGGCCACCCCGCATCATCTCCCCCTGGGAAAGAGTCGTCCTCGACTCTTGTGCCTCCTCATCTTCATGATATGGCGATAAATCCGCAACGTTGAATGTGTTGCTCACCAAGTACTTGGAGGTGGGGATGTCGATGACGTAAGCATTGTTGTTGATGCGTTTGAGGACCTTGAAGGGGCCATCTCCTCTTGGCTTGAGCTTCGAGTTGCGTTCATGAGGGAATCTTTCCTTCCGGAGGTGGATCCAAACGAGGTCGCCTTCTTGAAATATGCGTTCCTTCTTCTTGGCGTTGAGGCGGGTAGCTTGACGAAGCACATGTTCTTGAATAGTAGCTCTTGTTTCTTCATGAAGTTTCTTCACGGCGGCGATGCGCTTGTCGAAATCCATGTTGATCCGCTCATGAAGGGGGAGCGGGAGTATGTCGAGTGCCGTGAGTGGCTCAAACCCGTAGACGACCATGAAGGGACTCCTTGATGTTGTCGAGTGCTTGGCGCGGTTGTAGGCGAACTCCGCGTGTGGAAGGCACTCCTCCCATGACTTCAAGTTCTTCTTCACGAGGATGCGTAGGAGGGTGGAGAGGCTTCGATTGACCACTTCCGTTTGGCCGTCCGTTTGCGGGTGCGAGGATGATGAGAATAAGAGCTTCACTCTTTGCCATGAGCGACTTCCAAAGATAACTCATGAACTTGACGTCTCGATCCGACACAATGCTTTGCGGTACTCCATGTAGGCGAACAATTTCCCTGAAAAACAATGAAGCAATGTGTGAAGCATCGTCGCTCTTATGGCAAGGTATGAAATGAGCCATCTTAGAGAATCTATCCACTACCACAAATATAGAGTCATGACCATGCTTAGTGCGAGGCAAGCCTAGAACGAAATCCATGCTAATATCGGTCCATGGTGCATATGGAATAGGCAATGGAGTGTAAAGACCATAGGGGTTGGAGGTAGACTTAGCTTGTAAGCATGTAGTGCACCGGCGGCAAAGGCGTTCCACGTCGCGGTACATTCTTGGCCAATAGTAGTGGGTTGAGAGCATGGCATATGTCTTCTCTCGACCAAAGTGTCCCATAAGACCACCTCCATGTGACTCTTGCAAAAGCAATTTCGAAGCGAAGACTCGGGAATGCAAATCTTGTTAGCTTTAAACAAGTAGCCATCATGCAAATAGAAATCATCCACTCCTCGTTCAACGGAGCACTTCTCAAATATGGAAGCAAAGAAAGAATCGGAAGGATAGAGTTCTTTGATCTCTTCAAGTCCCAAGACATGAAAATCCAAACGAGTTAGCAAAAGGGTGTTTTTGCGGGAAAGAGCATCCGCCACAACATTGTCCTTGCCCTTCTTGTATTTGATCACATATGGAATGGACTCAATGAACTTGACCCATTTTGCATGTCGTTTGTTCAAGTTGTGTTGGCTTTTCAAATACTTCAAGGACTCATGATCGGAATGAATGATAAACTCTTTAGGCCAAAGATAGTGTTGCCAAACTTCAAGAACACAAACCAAAGCGTAGAGCTCCTTGTCATATATAGGATAGTTGAGGCGTGCGCCATCCAACTTCTCACTATAGTATGCCACGGGTTTGCCCTCTTGCATAAGAACACCACCAATACCAAGCCCACTTGCATCACACTCAATCTCAAAAGTTTTTGCAAAATTTGGAAGAACAAGAAGGGGAGCTTCGGTAAGGCGTTTCTTCAACTCATCAAAAGCATTTTGTTGGGCCTTGCCCCAAACAAACGGAACATTCTTCTTGGTAAGCTCATTCAAAGGGCAAGCAATGGTGCTAAAATCTTTCACAAAGCGGCGATAGAAACCGGCAAGTCCATGAAAACTTCGGACTTGACCAACATTGGTAGGAGTGGGCCAATTGTGGATGGCCTCCACCTTGGAAGAATCAACTTCAATCCCATTAGCGGAAACCACAAAGCCAAGGAAAACCAATTTGTTTTGAGCAAAGGTGCATTTGGGAGGTTAGCATAAAGCTTTTCATGACGCAAGATGCACAAGACCTCTCTCACATGTTGCACATGGTCCTCAAGGTTTTTGCTATAAATGAGAATATCATCGAAATAGACAACCACACTCTTGCCAATGAGAGGACGCAAGATGTGATTCATGAGGCGCATGAAAGTAGATGGAGCATTGGAAAGACCGAAAGGCATAACGAGCCATTCATAGAGACCGAGTTTGGTCTTGAATGCCGTTTTCCATTCATCACCAATGGCCATGCGGATTTGGTGGTAGCCACTACGCAAATCGACTTTAGAGAAAATCGTGGCACCGCTTAACTCATCAAGCATGTCATCTAAACGCGGAATGGGATGGCGGTAACGGACGGTAATGGCATTGATGGGGCGACAATTCATACACATCCGTTCGCCTCATCCGGTTTAGGCACAAGAATCACGGGAACCGCACAAGGGCTAAGGCTTTCGCGGACATACCCTTTGGTGAGGAGATCTTGAATTTGGCGTTGGATCTCCTTTGTCTCTTCGGGGTTGGTGCGGTAGGAGGCACGGTTTAGAAGCGGAGCGCCGGGTATGAGGTCGATGCGGTGTTCAATGCCTCGAAGTGGTGGTAGTCCATGAGGGAGCTCATCGGGGAAGACGTCTTGAAATTCCTGCAAAAGATACAACAAAGACGGAGGAATGTTGGTTAAGTCGTTAGTCGCCGACGATGGTCCCTTGCATATGAGCACATAGTGCAATATGGTGGATGGGTTCTCTTGGAGTTCTCTCCACTCACTCTTGGTAGCTAGAAGGACACTCTTGGACTCACTCATATATGGCTTGTGGCGCTCACTATCTTTGTGGTGGGTCGCTCCCTCGCCTCTCATCTCACTATGGTGGGTGCGGAGTTGTGCCCTCGCTAAAGCCTTCGCATTATCCGTGATGATTTGGCTAGGAGTCGTCGGGCGCAACTCGAACTTCTTGTCGTTGACCTTGAAGGTGTATGTGTTGGAGAGTCCATCATGTATAGCCTTCTTGTCATATTGCCAAGGGCGGCCAAGTAACATGTGGCACACCGTCATGGGTACCACGTCACACTCGATAGTGTCCTCATAAGGTCCAATCTTGAAAGTGACGGTGACAGTATGTTGTATCTTGACGTTGCCCTTGTCACTTAACCATTGGATATGGTACGGGTGAGGATGCTTGCGGAGAGTGAGGTTGAGCTTCTCACACAACTCGGTGCTAGCAAGGTTATGGCAACTTCCACCATCTATGATGACCTTGATCGACTTGCCACCAATTCCGGCACGGGTTTGGAAGATGTTGCACCGTTGGTCTTCCATAGCTTGAGGTTGTGTTGTTAGCACCCTAGTGGCCACAAGTGAGGGACTTGGGTCATGCTCACATAAGAGAGGATCTTCTCCACTTTCTTGCGCATAAGCTTCTTCACTTTCCACGGCGGCTTGCACAAGGGCCTCGTATTCATCTTCATCTAGCGTCTCGATGTCACCATTCTCCATAGTGATCATAACCTTGGTGTTCTTGCACTCAAACGATTTGTGACCTTGGGTGCCACACTTGAAGCAAGTGACACTAGAGGGTCCCGTGGATGCCTTAGAGGAGGCGGTGGAGGAGACCGTTTGCTTCATACGACTTTGGATAGTCGGTTTCTTGGATGGTGTAGAGGATGTGTCGGCCTTGACACTTGTGTTATGAGGAGTTGATGTAGTCGGAGGAGTTGATGAAGCGAGCTTGGAGGAGAAGTAGGTCTTGACCTTGGAGTACTTGATGTCCTCAATCACTTGGCGCTCGGCCTTCGATGCTTGGTGGACCAACTCAACCATGTTGGAGTATGGTTGGAACTCGACGATCCTCTTGATGGGGTAATTGAGGCCATTGAAGAAACGAGCAATGGTTTGTTCCTCGGACTCTTGAATGTTGGCTCGCATCATAGTGAGCTCCATCTCCTTGTAGAACTCCTCAACGGTCTTGGTGCCTTGCTTCAACTTTTGGAGCTTGTTGAAGAGGTCGGTCATGTAGTGTGTGGGGACAAAGCGAGCATGCATCTCTTTCTTCATTTCTTCCCAAGTGTCAATAGGAGGTTCACCCTTTTCTTCCCGAAGAGTGAGTACTTGCTCCCACCAAGTGTTGGCGTAATCTTCAAACTCAAGAGACGCCATAGCCACCTTCTTGGCACCGGAGTAGTTGTGGATGCGGAATATCTTGTCAACCTTGAGTGCCCATGAGAGGTAGGCCTCGGCATCTTCTTCACCCTTGAACTTTGGCATGGTGAACTTGAGTCTTCCAAACATGTTTTCTTCATCCTCCAAGTTTCTTCTACGAGGAGGGGTGCCTTCATCTCTTGCGGCGAGAGGAGGAATAGGAGGTCTTCTACAGCCAACCATAGCATTGGGTTGGCGTTGGAGGTGCACACTTGCTTCACTTGGTTCACGGTGAGGATGTGGTTGAAGATCTTGTCGCGGTTGTTGACGATGCTCAATGTTGGGTCTCTCATCTTGATCATGGTGTGGCTCTCCTCGTCCACGTTGGTCATGGTGAGGGTGGCGGCGGAGATCTCGCCGAGGTTGATCTTGGGGACCTTGGTCTTGGGGTTGGTCATCACGCCCATGGTGGGCATGGCGATCCGCTTGGTGACGATCTTGTTGTAGGACTTGGTCTTGTGGAGGTCGCTCATGTGGACGAGCATGGCGATGTATTTCTCCACGCCTAGAGTTGGAGCGAGAGTCTTCATGACGAGCATGTGGGCGATGAGGTCGATGATGGTCTTCATGCCTTGAGGAAGAGCTTGAGGACGAAAGGCCACCATGAGAGTAGTAATCTTGTGGCGAGCTTGATGAAGAGGAAGTAGAGCGGTGTCGGCGATGGCGACCCAAGTTGGTGATGGCGCGCTCGAGGCTATCCATGCGCCGCTCCATGTTTGCATCATTAGCCGCCATTTGGCCATTCAAGTTGTTCGTAGCTTCACGAAGAAGAGCCAAGTCTTGGTTCACGGCGGAGAAGTTGTGAGCCACCTCATCGTATTGCTCATCGATGCGCGTCTCGAAGAGAGCGAGTTGCTCTTTGAACTCTTGACGATGCGTCCATAGGTTGTGTTGAGTCACCAACCTCTTGGTGTTGCGGAGGACTTCGTCATCCCTTGGGGTATCTCCGTTCCTATCCATGATGGAAAGACAAGAACTATGTTGTGTATGTTAGTGGAAGGAGACTACCTCGCACTCTTACCAAGGTAAGATAGTATTGAGGCAATCCACCAAGCCGAAAGCAAGATCAAGTGTATCGGGACACACGCAAAACCACACGCAAAAGCTAGCAAATATGGTGTTAGGCGAGTGTTGTGGAAAGCCAAATGACAAATCCAAGATCGAGTATGTTGTTAAAAGTGGGTAAGGTCCAAAAATCCAAATGTCAATGTGAAGATCACTATAAACACGGAAAAGTTGTGGAACACACACACGGGATAAGCGGGGTTAGTGCAACCAAAAGTGAGCGGAAAAGTGTATGTATAAGTGCTCGGTGTCACACTAACACAAGGAGAGCCAAAGCTTCGGTTGCAAAGGAAGAGACAACAGGATTCACACGTGGCCTCTCTTCTCTTATCTCTCTTTGCTTAAAAGCTTTTTCTCTTTTGTATATGGTGGCACTTGCACTCGTTTGTATCTTTGGTGGCACTTGCATACTTTTGTGTGTATGGGTATATGGATGTATGGATGTATGGATGTATGGATGTATGGTGCTACTCGCATTCTTTTTGTGTTTTTGGGGCTTTTTGACGCACTATGTTAGCGTTAGCCTCGATTTTGCTATCTTGCCACACGAGTGTTTACTTGGATGTTTTACTCAACACGACACACACACCTCATAATGCGGGGCCACGTGCCATGTCTCGCAACACTAAACAAGCAATGCTCGATGGGATAGATCGCAAAAGGAAGAGGGGTTACAAGGGGACAGCTGCAAGTTATACCTGCGATGATGGTGGTGGTGGTGGTGGTGGATGTCGCCGGAAATCGAGCTCGAAGGAGGGCGCGAAGATGCGCCCGGTCTGGGGGCCGGTTGGACCGGACTGATGACCGGCGGATCCGGTTGCCGCCCGGTCGATCGGGTTCTGGACCGGCTCGTCCGGTCGTGGGTCCGTTTGACCGGATTCTCAACCGGGTTTCGCGATTTCTCTCTCTTGTCCTTCCCCAAACCAAATCCAAAGAGCAAATCGACGGGAAACGATGGAATTGGAGGCTCAAAGTTGGGGAAATAGTAGATCAAGCACAACAACACCAGATCCACGGACCAAAACCACTCAAAACCAAATCACAGATCGGTCAAGAGGCAATTTGGGGCTATTTTTGGGGATTTTTTGGAAAATTTTCTAGAAACGAAATCGGGTGGGTGGAGGGTCAAATCCGCGGTAACCAAGAGCTGCTGATACCATATGATGAGGTCTAAGACCCCGGGAGTGGCCCGATCTCGCAGCTTGACCCCGAAATCCAAGGGAAGAGGTGGGAGAACGCGAAGAACACGAAGAACATGACGAACACGAGGAACTCCGAGACTCACACACGCACACCAACCCGATACACCCGATGCTTACCTCGTGGCTCGATGGACCACGCCAATAGAATCTCCGAGGAAGAGGCACGCGGCAGAATTCCCGGAGAGAGATTGGGGTTGGAGAGGAAGAGCTTGATGAGGGAGAGAGAGTAACTTGTACTAGAATCTCACTCAACAAGATCAAAGTCAACAACCAAGGTGCCTTGATTACAGAGAGGGATGATACCCAAGAGAGACTAAGCTCAAAGGTAGGTTTGAGTTCAAAACAAGTCTAAGGGGTAAAGGAGAGGTCCTACTTATATAGGCACACATGGCCAGCAAGGGCGAGTACGCGAATGGATAAGTTAAGGCAGTTTGGTGGGTCATTCCCGTATCCGGTTTGGGTCCGTCGACCGGGCCTGTGACCGGGCTATCCGGTCTCGGTCCGGTCGACCGGCGCAAACGGAGCTCTGAGTTGAGTCTTCGTCCGGTACGAGGGAGCTGCGCCGGTTGGCGCCCGTTGACCGGGCTGTGGGGCGTCCGGTTGTGGGTCGGTCGGCCGGGTCGGACCGGCGTCCGTCTCTTCCTTGGAGCGCTTCGAGGCGGCGCTCGGCTTCATGATCATCTCCATGTCCAGCTGCTTCTCTCCCTCCCTTGACCTTGGCGTCTCCTCCTCTCCGGGGTCTTGATGCGCCTTGTACCTAATGACACATAGTACGTCGGCATGAGGTAGCAATCCATCCAAAGGGGTACCAAGATCAAGGGTGGTGAGGAGCGAGTTCACCTCATCATGTAGAGCTTTGACTCGGGCTCGTGTCATCGGTCCACTTGGGGGACTTGTTGGTCTTGGTGTGGAGGTGACCGAAGGCCACCCCACATCACTCTCCCTCATCAATCTCTTCTTCTCCAACCCCAATCTCTCACCGGGAATTCTGCCGCGTGCCTCTTCTGGGTGATTCTATTGGCGTGGTCCATCGAGCCACGGGGGTAAGTATCGGGTTGGTGTGCGTGCGTGAGTACCGGCGTTCTTCGTGTTCTTCGTGTTCCTCGCGTTCTCCCACCTCTTCCCTTGGTTCTCGGGGTCAAATCGCGAGATCGGGCCACTCCCGGGATCTTAGATCACATCATATGGTATCAGCAGCTCTTGGTTACCGCGATTTTGACCCTCCACCCACCCGATTTCGTTCTAGAAAATTTTCCACAAAATCCCCAAAAATAGCCCCAAAGTGCCTCTTGATCGATCTGTGATTTGGTTGCGTTTTGAGTGGTTTTGGTCCGTGGATTCGGTGTTGTTGTGCTTGATCTACTATTTCCCAACTTTTTAGCCTCCAATTCCATCGTTTCCCGTCGATTTGCTCTTTTGGTTTTGGTTTGGGGAAGAACAGGAGAGAGAAACGCGAAACCCGGTTGAGAAACCCGGTCAACCGACCCCCAGACCGGACCAGCCGTCCCAGCACCGGGTCAACCGGGCGCCAACCGGATCAGCCGGTCCAGAACCCGGTCCAACCGGATCCAGACCGGGCGCAGCTCCGCGCCCTTCTCCGAGCTCGATTTTCGGCTACCACCACCACCACCACCATCATCGCAGGTATAACTTGCAGTTTTCCCTTGTAACCCTCTTCCTTTTGCGATCTATCCTATCGAACATTGCTTGTTTAGTGTTGTGAGACATTGCACGTGGCCCCGATTGTGAGGTGTGTGTGTCGTGTGGAGTAAAGCATACAAGCAAACACTCGTGTGGCAAGATAGCAAAAGCGAGGCTAACGCTAACATAGTGCGTGAAAAAGCCCCAAAAACACAAAAAGAGTGCAAGTCGCACCATACATTCATACATACAAAAGTGTGAAAGTGCCACCATAGATACAAAAGAGTGCAAGTGCCACCGTGTACAAAAGAGTCATAAGCTTTTAAGCAAACGAGAGAAGAGAAGAGAGGCCGCGTGTGAATCTTGTTGTCTCTTCATTTGCAACCAAAGCTTTGGCTCTCCTTGTGTTAGTGTGACACCGAGCACCTTTATATACACTTTTCCGCTCACTTTTGGTTGCGCTAACCCCGCTTATCCCGTGTATGTGTTCCACAACTTTTCCGTGTTCATAGTGATCTTCACATTGACATTTGAATTTTTGGACCTCACCCACTTTTAACAACATACTCGATCTTGGATTTGTCTTTTGGCTTTCCACAACACTCGCCTAACACCATATTTGCTAGCTTATGCGTGTGGTTTTGCGTGTGTCCCCGATACACTTGATCTTGCTTTTGGCTTGGTTGATTGCCTCAATACTATCTTACCTTGGTAAGAGTGCGAGGCAGTCTCCTTCCACTAACATACACAACATAGTTCTTGTCTTTCCATCATGGATAGAAACGAAGATGACCCAAGGGAGGGAGAAGTCCTCCGCAACACCGAGAGGTTGGTTACTCAACACAACCTATGGATGCATTGATGCGGCCTAAGGCCACGTGGGTTGCCCGATCTCACGAATTGACCGAGGAAAAGGCGGGGGAGAGGAAGAACACGAAGAACACACGAAAACACACACCAACCCGATACAATTCCGGTTTACTCCCGATAGCCCGAACCACTATCCCGATAGAATCTCTCAAGGGAGAGACACGCGGTAGAATCCCCGAGAGGAAGATCGGTATACGATCGGTGGAATCACAGTGAGAGACCGGTGGTAGAATCACAAGTGTGAGAGACTAATCATATAAGGAGTGCCTTGTACAATAGATTTGGATAATCTAAGGAGGGGGTTTCCCTAATCCCAAAGGGATGGTGGAGGCATAAGCCAAGTTCTCACTCAAGTTATGTCTAACCTAATGAAGGGGGAGGTGGGAGCCTATATATAGGGAGCCACTAAGGAGGGTAGTTTAGGCATACAAGGGGATACATGGGCCTTGGCCCGAATTGACTTGTGGCGGTCGTCTTCTCTCCTAGGCGACCTCAGACGCTCTTCTTCCTTCTTCTCTTCCACGCCTCCGTGACCTCGGCCTTGAGTGTGGTTCTTGTCATTGAAGCACATGATGAAGCGAAGACCGTAGGTCGGGCTACATCATCTCCCCCCACTTGAAAAAGAGTCGACGATGAGTCTTCATGAATGTGTAGAGGAGGTAGATGACACCAACGCTTGAAGGTCCCTTCACTTGTCAAGAGCCCTATCAATAGCACAAGAAAAGCAAATGAGCAATCAAAGCGTAGCCAAAGTTCAATGTATTTAGGAAGAGGGCGCAAGTAGAAGGAGTGTCGGTGTGCTCTCATTGAGAGATCTTATGTAGTTGAAGTGTGCGGGCAAAACCACTCATTGGAGCTCACTTGTATCATGCTCTCAAGAGCTCTTTTTGTCAACTCGTGCTCAATCGAGGTTGACATTGGAGTTTGGGTACATACACACATGTTAGACAACAAGAACAACGTGTGTGCATGGTATATGAACACATCATCCATCATGATGCGCCATTTCTTTTGCACATCACCATTAGCGGTAAGCAAGATATTATAGTACACATGGTGAATATGCGGGGAAAACTTAGGAACATACGCAACATGGATAGGTGCAAATTCTCCAAAAGGTGAGAGAGCTATGGGGGCAATCTCATTCACAAGCATATGAACATCATTGCAAACCAAGCATTTGAAAGAGCAAGTATTCAACATTTTGGTTGCACTAATGGGAGAATATTGCAAGCATTAGCACAAAACATTTTCAAAATTTCATCATTGTTGTTGACCAACCTAGGGAAAGAGCAATTGTTCATCAAGGTTGTCACAACACAATCATTATCATTTTCATTGCAAGCAATACATGGGAAAGAGCAATTGTTCGACATATTGCAAGCAATAGGAGAGAAAGTGAAACTCTCATAGCATGGCATGGACATATTATCATAAGCAACTAATTCCACATGATCAACAATGTTGGCACAAGTATCACAAGGGAGAGTGAAAGAAGCATATGACATAGCAATTATATCATCAAGATCATGCATGCACTCATAAGTCATCATGTCCACTAGTGGGATCATGGCATCATCAACACCCATATAGGTACCTTTGTAGTCCCGCTCATATGAGGTAGGTGTTGTGGAAGAGGTAGGCTCGATGTGGCCTCCATGTTCATCTTCAAGCAACAAGCATGGTGTGATATCATCATCTTCATGCACCATGTACATCTTCTCCATGATCGGCGTCTCGTCATCCATGGTACCTAATGAGACACAAGAGAACACACTAGAGGTAGAGGGTAAGTTGTTAGAATTTGAAATGGCCTCACATGACCTATCAACTACCACTCTCATCTCACTTGGTGTATCGCTCATGCTCTCGAAGTGGAGGCACTCAAGCTCACATATGGTGCAATCGCTCATCTCACATATAGTGGAGTCGCTCATCTCACATATAGTGGAGTCCCTCATCTCCATGGCAATGGCGTCGTCGATGTCCGAGCAACCTAGCAAAGAGGAAGACAACACAAGAGGAGTAGAGGTTAAGTTGTTAGAAATCAAAGTGTCCTCACTCAACTCATGGTGTGTGTCACTCTTGCTCTCAAGGTATTTGAAGTATGCGTTGCACTCGGCTTTATCTTTGGGTGTCATTTGGGCTTCTCGAGCATCTAGCTCGGCGAAGTATGCTCTCATCTCGGCTTGCTCTTGTGGGGTCATCATGTATATCTCACTAGGATAGGTGTATATGTATGGTGGAAGGAAAACTACACAAGTATCCCACCTTTCAAGAAAGTATCGGAAAAATGGTTCAAGTCAAGAGCAAAGTCGAAATGTATCGGGTTACTCACACACACACTCAAATCACACGCAAAAGGCTAAGAACACTATATGCTGGTGGGTATGGAGTGGATAGCAAACGAAAAAGACCAACAAAAAAGTCTATTGTCAAATGTGGGTAAGATCCAAAGTCAAATGTCAAAAGTGGTGATCTATGTCAAGGAAACACGAAACACACACAAGGGAGAACAATGGGGTTAGCGCGACCAAGGAAGTGAGCTAAGTAACAAGATGGTCCTAACGAAAACTATAAGCTCGGTGTCACGCCAACACAAGAGAGACGGTAGCTCGGTTGCATAAGAGGGAAGCAACAAGATTTGCACAAATGCCACTCTTCTCTTATCTCTCTTAGTGCTCACAAGCTTTGCACTTCTCGGTATCGGTGGACACACACTCTTTTCTATTTTTTTTTTTTTTTTTTTTTTTTTTTCTCTATGCTTAGAAGCTTTTTTTTCTATGTATATGTCACACTTTTCTTGTTTTGTGTATCTTTCTCACCGAGCTTGCTTCGGAGCTTTGCTCAACACAACGCACACACACCCTCTCACGGTCGTGACACTTGTGCAATGCTTCGCAATGCTCGGAAAGCCACTCTCAATGGGATAGGTACGCAAAGGAAGAAAGGGGCTACAAGGGGTAGGGGAGGCAAGTTATACCTATTGACGTTAGGCGATATCAAGCACACGAACTTGCGATGATGGTGATGACGATGGTGTCGAAGATGCGCCGGAATCCGGGGTGCCAACGGTGTCGTCGCGATGTTGATGTAGGCGCGGAAGTGGAATAGACAACCGATGCACTCCAAATCGGAAACCGGGTAAATTAAGTCAATGCCCGAAAAGTTGGGTCAAAACGAGCGATCAAAAGTTGGGCTCCAAAAATCGTCAAAAATTAGAGATGGGCTACGTAGAGTATTTGGGGGATGCTGTTAAAATTTGGAGTCAAACGGGCTCCGAAAAGTTGTCAAAATTTGGGGCAAAAAGTGGAGTCAAAATTTGTGAAATCCGGTTGGCGACCGGTTTGGCCGGATCCTGCGCCGGACATCCGGCGTGCGGCCAGGTTTGGCTCCGGTCCGAGGAAATATTTCCGGTTGCCGTCCGGTTTGGTTCCGGTTTGGAGAATTTCTTCAGCGAACTGAAATGGAATCAGATGAAATTGGTGATTGGTGGCTTGGCGCTCGCTTGCTGCTGCGAGGATGGTGGCCGTATCTGGCTCGAGCTGATGCGCGCGGGGATCAAGCAGAGCAGCGTGGGGATTGGTGCCCAGTGAGCGGATGGGGCAGGCGGCGATTGGCGCGTGGCGGAGGAGCTAGGCGGAGGGGCGGCCTGGGCGCAGGTGGTTGCGGGCGGGAGCCGCGGGAGCAGGCGGTGCTGTTGGCCGGCGGGTGCTGGGCCAGGGAGCGGGCCGGGCGAGCAGAGGAGGCGGGCGCGCGGTGGTGCGGCTCGGTCTTGGAGGCGCTGCTGCGTGGTTTGAGCGCGCGAGAGGATGGCGCGGTGGTGGCCGGACTTGGTCGGGAGGAGCAGCGGAAGGATGTCGAGTGGGAGGAGGGCCGGAGGTTGGAAGTGGCTGGCGGCGTGGTGGGGCAGCTGCCAGGCAGGGAGGAGGCGCAGGAGCGCACGTTGACCCGCACGAAGAAGATGAATTTCTCCTCCTATTCTTCACGGGAACGAATGAAAACTGCTCAGATTCGAGCCAAATTGGACGAAATTGAAGGGGGAATTATGGGGGAAAGGTAGATCAACCACTATAACATCAGATCCATGAGCCAAAACCACAAAAAACTTAACAAATCCAGAGATCAAATTTCGAGCTATTTTTTGAGCAATTTTTTGGCAAATTTTTTTTTGGGCGAAATTGGAGAGATTCGTGGGTCAAATTCGTGGCAACATGGGCTCTGATACCATATGATGCGGCCTAAGGCCACGTGGGTTGCCCGATCTCACGAATTGACCGAGGAAAAGGCGGGGGAGAGGAAGAACACGGCGAAGAACGCGATGAACACACGCAAACACACACCAACCCGATACAATTCCGGTTTACTCCCGATAGCCCGAACCACTATCCCGATAGAATCTCTCAAGGGAGAGACACGCGGTAGAATCCCCGAGAGGAAGATCGGTATACGATCGGTGGAATCACACGAGTGAGAGACCGGTGGTAGAATCACAAGTGTGAGAGACTAATCATATAAGGAGTGCCTTGTACAATAGATTTGGATAATCTAAGGAGGGGTTTCCCTAATCCCAAAGGGATGGTGGAGGCATAAGCCAAGTTCTCACTCAAGTTATGTCTAACCTAATGAAGGGGGAGGTGGGAGCCTATATATAGGGAGCCACTAAGGAGGGGTAGTTTAGGCATACAAGGGGATACATGGGCCTTGGCCCGAATTGACTTGTGGCAGTCGTCTTCTCTCCTAGGCGACCTCAGACGCTCTTCTTCCTTCTTCTCTTCCACGCCTCCGTGACCTCGGCCTTGAGTGTGGTTCTTGTCGTTGAAGCACATGATGAAGCGAAGACCGTAGGTCGGGCTACATCATGCATCAACAAGAGTTCAAGGAGCAACTCGCCCTCTTCGAGACGCGCATCGATGAGCAATACGATGAAGTGGCACACAACTTCTCCGCTGTGAACCAAGACTTGGCTCTCCTTCGTGAAGCTACGGACAACTTGAATGGCCAAATGGCGGCCAATGATGCGAACATGGAGCGGCGCATGGATAGCCTCGAGCGCGCCATCACCAACTTGGGTCGCCATCGCCGACACCGCTCTACTTCATCATCCTCAAGCTCGCCACAAGATTACTACTCCCATGGTGTCCTTTCGTCCTCAAGCTCTTCCTCAAGGCATGAAGACCATCATCGACCTCATCGCCCACATGCTCGTCATGAAGACTCTCGCTCCAACTCTAGGCGAGGAGAAATTCATTGCCATGCTCGTCCACATGAGCGTCCTCCACAAGACCAAGTCCTACAACAAGATCGTCACCAAGCGGATCGCCATGCCCACCATGGGCGTGACGACCAACCCCAAGACCAAGGTCCTCAAGATCCACCTCGGAGAGACCTCCGACGTCACCCTCTCCATGACCAACGTGGAAGAGGAGACCCACAACATGATCAAGATGAAAGGGCCAACAATGAACATCGTCAACAACCTCGACAAGATCTTCAACAACATCCTCACCGTGAACCAAGTGGAGCTAGTGTCCACCTTCAACGTCAAACCAATGCTATGGTTGGCCGTGGAAGACCTCCTATCCAACCTCAAGCCGCAAGAGATGAAGGCATCCGTCCTCGCCGAAGAAACTTGGAGGATGAAGAGAACATGTTCGGAAGGCTCAAGTTCACCATGCCAAAGTTCAAGGGTGAAGAAGATGCCGAGGCCTACCTCTCATGGGCACTCAAGGTTGACAAGATCCACAACTACTCCAGTGCCAAGAAAGTGGCTATGGCATCTCTTGGGTTTGAGGATTACGCCAACACTTGGTGGGAGCAAGTCCTCACTCTAAGGGAAGAAAAGGGCGAACCTCCTATTGACACTTGGGAAGAGATGAAGAAAGAGATGCATGCTCGTTTTGTCCCAACGCACTACATGACCGACCTCTTCAACAAGCTCCAAAAGTTGAAGCAAGGCACAAAGACCGTTGAGGAGTTCTTCAAGGAGATGGAGCTTACTATGATGCGAGCCAACATCCAAGAGTCCGAGGAACAAACCATTGCTCGTTTCTTCAATGGCCTCAACTACCCCATCAAGAGAATTGTGGAGTTCCAACCATACTCCAACATGGTTGAGTTGGTCCACCAAGCATCGAAGGCCGAGCGCCAACTGATTGAGGACATCAAGTACTCCAAGTCCAAGACTTACTTCGCCTCCAAGCTCGCTACATCGACTCCTCCACCAAGTGTCAAGCCCACCGTGTCCTCGACACCATCCAAGCAAACGACTACCCAAAGTCGCATGAAGCAAACGGTGTCCTCCACCGCCTCCTCTAAGGCATCTACGGGACCCTCTAGTGTCACTTGCTTCAAGTGTGGCACCCAAGGCCACAAATCGTTTGAGTGCAAGAATACCAAGGTCATGATCACTATGGAGAATGGTGATATCGAGACACTAAGTGAGGATGAATATGAAGCCCTTGTGCAAGCCGCCGTGGCAAATGAAGAAGCTTATGAGGAAGAAAGTGGAGAAGACCCTCTCTTATGCGAGCATGACCCAAGTCCCTCACTTGTGGTCACAAGGGTGCTAACAACTCAACCTCAAGCTATGGAAGACCAACGGTGCAACATCTTCCAAACCCGCGCCGGTATTGGTGGCAAATCGATCAAGGTCATCATCGATGGTGGAAGTTGCCATAACCTTGCAAGCACCGAGTTGTGTGAGAAGCTCAACCTCACTCTCCGCAAACATCCTCACCCTTACCATATCCAATGGTTGAGTGACAAGGGCAACGTCAAGATACAACATACCGTCACCGTCACCTTCAAGATTGGACCTTATGAGGATACTATTGAGTGTGACGTGGTGCCCATGACGGTGTGCCACATGTTGCTTGGCCGCCCTTGGCAATTTGACAAGAAGGCTATACATGATGGACTCTCCAACACATACACCTTCAAGGTCAAGGACAAGAAGTTCGAGTTGCGCCCGATGACTCCTAGCCAAATCATCGCGGATAATGCGAAGGCTTTAGCGAGGGCTCAACTCCGCACCCACCATAGTGAGATGAGAGGAGAGGGAGCGACCCACAACAAAGATAGTGAGCGCCACAAGCCATATATGAGTGAGACAAAGAGTGTCCTACTAGCCACCAAAAGCGAGTGGAGAGAGGTCCAAGAGAACCCATCCACCATATTGCACTACGTGCTCATATGCAAGGGACCATCGTCGGCAACTAACGACTTAACCAACATTCCTTCGTCTTTGTTGTCTCTTTTGAAGGAGTTTCAAGACGTCTTCCCCGACGAACTCCCTCATGGACTACCACCACTTCGAGGCGTTTAGGCCGGTGAGTTACATTTTTGCTCATTGCAGTCGCCTCCGGGGTTCTTCGCACCTGGGTAGTACCAGGACCCTTGTGCCCCGGACTGCCCAAAAGCGATGATTCACTTGTCCCCTTGTCTATAGGGACCTTGTGGCATACAACCGCCACGACTCCTGCGTTATAGCCGCCCCTTTCTCTCTTTCTTTTGACTGCCTCGTGGACGGACGAAAGAAGGGAAGTTACAGAAGGGGGCAGTGAAGGCTCGCCAAGTAGACAGCAAGCCCCCACCCCGTCAGTCCTGTGTTGCCGTAGCGTGCCCTACTTCAATAAGGTATTACCTCGCCGATTTAAAAGGGGATGGGATTGGTGGGAAGAATCATGTTCACGACAATGACTCCGCTCTTTGTTGAGTGGGTAATTTCCTTTTCTTTAAAAGAATAGATTCTAGATTACTGGTCTTAGCGGAAGAGGAGCTCTTAGCGATCCCCCGCTTTTTGACTTCTTTTTCTCTTTCCTTGGAAAGAACTGTAGTTTATTAAGGCCTAGCTTTTGCTTTTACAGAATCGACTTTGAAAGTGGAAAATAGGTCTCTTCTTCAATGAAGGCAGAACTATTCACTAAGCCAACAGGTTAGAACCGCATCGACCTCATACCTGGCGCTCCGCTTCCAAACCGTGCCGCCTACCGCACCAACCCCGAAGACACAAAGGAGATCCAACGCCAAATTCAAGATCTCCTCGCCAAAGGGTATGTCCGCGAAAACCTTAGCCCTTGTGCGGTTCCGTGATTCTTGTGCCTAAACCGGATGAGACGCAACGGATGTGTATGGATTGTTGCCCCATCAATGCCATTACCGTCCGTTACCGCCATCCCATTCCGCGTTTAGATGACATGCTTGATGAATTGAGTGGTGCCACGATTTTCTCTAAAGTCGATTTGCGTAGTGGCTACCACCAAATTCGCATGGCCATTGGTGATGAATGGAAAACAGCATTCAAGACCAAGCTTGGTCTCTATGAATGGCTCGTTATGCCTTTTGGTTTTTCCAATGCTCCATCCACTTTCATGTGTCTCATGAATCACATCTTGCATCCTCTCATTGGCAAGAGTGTGGTTGTCTATTTTGATGATATTCTCATTTATAGCAAAAATCTCGAGGACCATGTGCAACATGTGAGAGAGGTCTTATGCATCTTGCGTATTGAGAAGCTTTATGCTAACCTCCCTAAATGCACATTTGCTCAAAACAAATTGGTTTTCCTTGGCTTTGTGGTTTCCGCTAATGGGATTGAAGTTGATTCTTCCAAGGTGGAGACCATCCACAATTGGCCTACTCCTACAAATGTTGGTCAAGTCCGAAGTTTTCATGGACTTGCCGGTTTCTACCGCCGCTTTGTGAAAGATTTTAGCACCATTGCTTGCCCTTTGAATGAACTTACCAATAAGAATGTTCCGTTTGTTTGGGGCAAGGCCCAACAAAATGCTTTTGATGAGTTGAAGAAACGCCTTACCGAAGCTCCCCTTCTTGTCCTTCCAAATTTTGCAAAAACTTTTGAGATTGAGTGTGATGCAAGTGGACTCGGTATTGGTGGCGTTCTTATGCAAGAGGGCAAACCCGTGGCATATTATAGTGAGAAGTTAGATGGCGCACGCCTCAACTATCCTATATATGACAAGGAGCTCTACGCTTTGGTTCGTGATCTTGAAGTTTGGCAACACTATCTTTGGCCAAAAGAGTTTATCATTCATTCCGACCATGAGTCCTTGAAATATTTGAAAAGCCAACACAACTTGAACAAACGACATGCAAAATGGGTCGAGTTCATTGAGTCCTTCCCATATGTAATCAAATACAAGAAGGGCAAGGACAATGTTGTGGCGGATGCTCTTTCCCGCAAAAACACCCTTTTCACTCGCTTGGATTTTCATGTTTTGGGACTTGAAGAGATCAAAGAACTCTATCCTTCCGATTCTTTCTTTGCTCCGATATTTGAGAAGTGTTCCGTTGAACGAGGAGTGGATGATTTCTATTTGCATGATGGCTACTTGTTTAAAGCTAACAAGATTTGCATTCCGAGTCTTCCCTTCGAAAATTGCTTTTGCAAGAGTCACATGGAGGTGGTCTTATGGGACACTTTGGACGAGAGAAGACATATGCCATGCTCTCAACCCACTACTATTGGCCAAGAATGTACCGCGACGTGGAACACCTTTGCCGCTGGTGCACAACATGCTTACAAGCTAAGTCTACCTCCAACCTTATGGTCTTTACACACCATTGCCTATTCCATATGCACCATGGACCGATATTAGCATGGATTTCATCTTAGGATTGCCTCGCACTAAGCATGGTCATGATTCCATATTTGTGGTAGTGGATAGATTCTCTAAGATGGCTCATTTCATACCTTGCCATAAGAGCGACGATGCTTCACACATTGCTTCTTTGTTTTTCAGGGAAATTGTTCGCCTACACGGAATACCGGCAAGTATTGTGTCGGATCGAGACGTCAAATTCATGAGCTATCTATGGAAGTCGCTCATGGCAAAGTTTGGAGTGAAGCTCTTGTTCTCATCATCCTCGCACCCGCAAATGGACGGCCAAACGGAAGTGGTCAATCGAAGCCTCTCCACTCTCCTACGCATCCTAGTGAAGAAAAACTTGAAGTCATGGGAGGAGTGCCTCCCACACGCGGAGTTCGCCTATAACCGCGCCAAGCATTCGACAACATCAAGGAGTCCCTTCATGGTTGTCTACGGTTTCGAGCCTCCAACGGCACTCGACATACTACCACTTCCCCTTCATGAGCGGACGAACATGGACTTCGACAAGCGCACCGCCGCCATGAAGAAACTACATGAAGAAACAAGAGCAACCATTCAAGAACATGTGTTTTGTCAAGCTACCCGCCTCAACGCCAAGAAGAAGGAACGCATATTTCAAGAAGGCGATCTCGTTTGGATCCACCTCCGGAAGGAAAGATTCCCTCATGAACGCAACTCGAAGCTCAAGCCAAGAGGAGATGGCCCCTTCAAGGTCCTCAAACGCATCAACAACAACGCTTACGTCATCGACATCCCAACCTCCAAGTACTTGGTGAGCAACACGTTCAACGTTGCGGACTTATCGCCATATCATGAAGATGAGGAGGCACAAGAGTCGAGGACGACTCTTTCCCAAGGGGAGATGATGCGGGGTGGCCTTCGGACACCTCCACACCAAGACCAACAAGTCCCCCAAGTGGACCAATGACGTGAGCTCGAGTTAAAGCTCTACATGATGAGGTGAACTCGCTCCTCACCACCCTTGATCTCGGTACCCATTTGGATGGAATGCTACCTCATGCCGATGTGCTATGTATCATTAGGTACAAGGCGCATCAAGACCCCGGAGAGGAGGACACACCAAGGTCAAGGGAAGGAGAGGAGCAGCGGGACATGGAGATGATCATGAAGCCGAACCCGACGTCGCTCGAAGCGCTCAAAGGAAGAGAAGAGTGCTGGCCGGTCCAGGACCCGGTCAGACCGGCCCCACAACCGGGCCATCCGGTCCCAGACCCGGTCAACCGGGCGCCCAACCTGATTCCCCTGCCTCGTACCGGAAACCGGAAACTTCGCAAGATTCCGATTGGCGCCCGGTCGACCGGACTCAGGACCGGACCCCCGGTCACAGGCCCGGTCTGACCGGATCCCAAACCGGATTTGACGGGAATGACTCACCAAACTGCATAAGTTATCCATTCGCGTACCTTTTCGCCTTGCTGGCTGGCCATGTATGCCTATATAAGTAGCCTGGACCCCTCCTTTATCCCTCAGACTTGAATTGAGCTTAAACACAACTTGAGCTTAGTCTCCCTAGGGTTACCATCCCTCTGTAGTCAAGGCATCCTGGTTGTTGATTTGGATATTGTTGAGTGAGAAGTACAAGCTACTCTCTCTCCCTTATCAATCTCTTCTTCTCCAACCCCAATCTCTCACCGGGAATTCTGCCGCGTGCCTCTTCCGGGTGATTCTATTGGCGTGGTCCATCGAGCCACGGGGGTAAGTATCGGGTGTATCGGGTTGGTGTGCGTGCGTGAGTACCGGCGTTCTTCGTGTTCTTCGTGTTCCTCGCGTTCTCCCACCTCTTCCCTTGGTTCTCGGGGTCAAATCGCGAGATCGGGCCACTCCCGGAATCTTAGATCACATCAATATCGGAGAGTATGTACATGTAGTATGAAGTATATATGACTATTTTGGTAGTATATATAATACTTTTTAGGCAGTATGTACATTTTTTTACGCAGACTTATTTTTTACGTATACATATGCATGTATTTCAGATATATAGTGCAAACTACATACTCACTTGCATTTTTTTCACCAAACTTGGTTTAGAATATCTTAGATATAGTGTAAAAACATACTCAAACCCGATAAAGTATCGTACATACTTCTATATGGTAGTACATTAGATATGGGTGTAACTACACCCAGGGGTAGGAAGTATTTATCCTATTGTATATGATATAAATAGAATATTATATTTGTTGTTAGTTTTTTTCTAAAAGTTTGGTCGTCAAGGTATAATCATTATGGTTGGTGAACTATAATGTGTTGACAAATTGCAAAAGTGTATTTCATTATCTGTTGTAAAAAAAATAGCCACAAAAGTAGGCAAAAGCCTTGCTTCAGGGCCACACCAATATGAAATTATATAAACCTAAAATCTTGGTGAAATCTTTTGGTTGCTATGTGTAAGGGAATCACCTGTGTATAAGGTGAACTTTGGCTATAAACTGGGTCTCACTTATCTTGCAAAATCCTCCACTATGGATATAGTGTATTTTAATAATAAGATGGGCCCAACATGTTCTATTGATGTACCCTCACGCATTAGAGAGAGAGGATAGACAAATTATTTTATATTGCTTGTAGACAACCCACAAACTTAAGGTCGTCTATAATCCTATGGATAACTCTTGATTGTTCCACTATGTAAAGGTCGGTCATAAACATTGCCATATAGACTTTTGACTTTATGGTGGCTTTTCTCACATAGTATATTGCCGTAATTAAGCTTTGATTTTCTGAGTGGGCCAAACTCTTCTGATCTGTAAGAATAGCGGATTCTTGATGCTGCAAATTTGCCAATAAATAACTAGCTCAAAGCAGAACGTGTATTATTTATCTTTGATGAGGAGCCAATATCATGGTTTCATTCAAAATTAATGTAATTTATATTTCCTATTACTTCTTAAAATTATGTAAAAATTGTCTGACTAAATTCATTAAGATTGTTAGATAAAACAAAACCATTATGGAGTACTTTACTTCGACATTTGAAAACTGTAGACACTCATGTATAGACTGGACACGACTAAATACTATGCATATACACGCATAGATGAAACAAAGGCATCTACCACTACACTAGGTAGAACAAGCTGCTATCGGCGTCTATTTGGAATGTGCCGATGGACATGTTCTAAGGCTTTTATAGTACGAGCACATCATCCTCAATCTCTAATTCTAATGGGGGATCTTATTTTTGTTTAAACTACGCATCTCCACATAAATTTTGTAACCAACATGGTCAATTTCAGTATAAATTTGCCTTAATCTATAAATTATTGTTCATTGCAATGGTTATTTTTTGGAGGGCTCCCATCACACCTCCCTCCAAACATTTTTTAAAACTCCATCATTTGCTGTTGGCATATGAGTTCGCTAACGTAAAGGACATGAATGAAAAGAATAACCAAAAAAGATGAGGACACCCTCTTCTGGAACCAAAATTTCACCAAGGGGCAAGGTGACTGCAAGTAGATATAAACCTTAGGTGGGGTAACATAATTACTATAATTATTACGTGAAATGTAATGTGTTGTTGCACTTATTTATTATGTGTTGTGAAAAATATCTACAAAAGTCGGCAAAAGCTGGTAGAAAAATTAATAGGAAAAAGTTAATTTGATCATCTATATTATATTAATCCACCGCGATTCCAAACACAATATCAATCTCGTGATGAGACCATACACATAATTTCAAAATGACATAATACCTTTCACCACGAGCCATTGGAGGCAAAAAAAAAAAAAAGAGTCGTATGTGTGAAACATGATGGAGCCCTATAATTGGCGCTGAATTGATTGGGCCCGTGTGGTGTTATATAGAGGTATACTGAAGAAAGATAGACTTGGGAGTCCAAGATGGTTGAGAATTCTAGTCTATCCTAATGTGTCATGTACGTATTCTAACATGTGATATATATATGCATCTATGTTGAGGAATAAAATGAATGACATGGACAAACAATAGCAATGTGAAACCAGAAAATAAACTACCGAGGTATTTTGGCCTATCGGATCAACCGAGGCCTTGTTTTTTCCATAATCTCTCAACAATTCACGACCAAGATCTTCATTTGGCCTAACTAGTATAATCACCCAGCTTTACCAAGCGTCAAGCTCCGCCTATGTGCAAGAACTAACGACTTTCACAATGTCGCGCCGACACTACCCATGCGACAAGGAGATCGTCACCAACTTCAAAATAGAATGATTGGAACATGTTCAAGTCGCCACCTCAACGAGAACTGAACTTCGGAATAGAGATAAGGATTGGATACACAAATCATGGCACATGCTTATAAGTTATAATATATGTAGTGGGCCACACACACTTGTTTTCTCTCTTGGTTGTTAATTCAGATAAATTTAAAGGCTCTCTTCTTATGGGTAATAACATCATAAGCTCACCCTCAACAAAATAATAAATCAAAGTAACATGTTATGGTGACTAATAATAGAAACCCACAAAAAGTACCAATCTTTAAATAAATTAAATCACATTGTATCCGGATGAGAGGTTGTTTGTTTAATGGTAATTATGGTAATCATTTTCGGGATCAATATGCTTTTTAATAAACCCATCTCGGTAGCATAATTACGAAAGGTTGGGTGGTAGGCATTCAGTACGAGGAACCAAAGAATTTATATACATCCCTTGCAAAAAAAATGTCATATGTTTAACCCTCGATTATATCTCTTCACAACATGAAACTCAATGTCAATATTTTAGCAACATCAACTGGAATGTTACACACACCAAATATAGCAAAAAAAATACAGATTTATAATCACAATAAAAATGCTTTAGAGGATCTCTCTGCCACTTAAAAAAAGAGGTCAATAATTATATTTGCACATACAACATTTCCTTTATTTACCCTGTTGTGCAGGTCACTGACCTGGCTTGCATCATAAACCATGCCGTCGAAGTATTTTTTTTTTCGATAAAGGGAATATATTAATATCAAGAAGATACCAATTACACCCAGCCTCTGCAACAACGCACCACCCTAATGGTACTACGGATGCACACAGCCAAAAACAAGAAAAGAAAACTAAGAAACAAAAGTCCCGCTACAGTACTCGGGCCTAACAACAGCAATACATCCACCGCCAAGACAACACCTGAATTACAGATTAGTCCCCGCTCTCAAAACAAATGCCTCCACCAAGGACATTGCCAGGCATAACCAATTAAGGCCAGACCTTGGGTTTTCACCCGAAAGGTAGGACTCTGCACTTCACATGTGTTGTCGCCCCCACTTTCATACCTGCTGTGAAGCCGGAACACCAAGCAAGTCCCTCAACATCGCAAAGACTTGAACCTCCCTTAGCTAGTCCTCCCCTCATGAAATTCTCTTCTTCCGACTTTCATCATGGATCCATAGTCACTTGATGTCAATCAAAGAAAAAGAGCTTCGTGCCGCTCCCTCCAGAACCAACCGGTCGGAATAAAAACATGGGTGCGCACGACCGAATACCTCCGATCCAACAAACTCCGGGCAAAAGCACTGTTACATTCATCGGCGGAGCCTTCCGGAACTCAACACTCCGGCCAAATCACGAGTCCAGGCCTCCGGTAGGTCCTCCTCTTCACGCAAGAGAGGCCCTAGGACCGCCGCCTTTATTCAGGTCGGACCCCACGTCGGCGACCATCTGGGCTCCAACCCTCCACCGGCGACACCATCGCCGGCTTCCAAGCTCCTCCATCTCGCCGCCGGAACGAGTAGGTTAGCGATAGTTGCTTGACGATGCCTTCAACAAGATAACGGCGACGCCGCCATCGCCCGCCATGAGGAGTCGGCTCGGATTTCACCGGCTACTATGCCTCCCGTCTCGCTGCCGGCGCTGAAAGTGGGATGAAAAATCCAACACAGCCAGCCTGGCCGACTGCCTTCGGTGGATGAAGTCAGCCACCACCACCATGCCCGGGCCGAAGACCCGGACGTCCTCAAGCCGCGAAGAAGACCCGGCGAAGCCTCCTCGTGCCATTGACGAGACGCAGCCGCGATGGATCGTGATCCGAACCTCAGATCCGACCACACCGCAGCCAACATCGCCGCCGGCCGCCGGATCCGCCGGCCACCGCCATCCCGCCGCGTTCGTCGACGGAGGAGGGTGTAGGACGCGCCCACGCTCCCGCGGCCGTGCTGCGCCTGCGACGGAGGACCGAGCCGCCACCGCCGCCTCACCACAGGGCTTTGCCCCGCGGCGTCGCGCGACGGGCGGAGGAGGGCTGTAGGGGAGGGGAGGAGGGCGGAGTGGAGGGGAACTCTCCGGGGACGGCGGGCGGCGCCGCCGCCTCGGGGGAGAGTTTTCTGGAAAGAATAACTGCATACACTAGTTCCGTCGAAGTATAGTAACTACCGGAGTGTTGCGATTTCACTTTTATTTTCCAAAATAGGAAAAGTGTTGCGATTCAATTTTGTTACGGAATCGTTGCAATTCATCTTCTTTTTCAGCACGGAAAGTTTTGCGATTCGGGTTTATTTCGTAGTGAAGGGTTTAAGATCAGCTTCTTTTCCAATACGGAAAGTTTTGTTGTCCTAATTCGACTACGAGACCCACTCCCCAAGCTGCCCATATAACCGAGAGCCCAACCGGCGACGAGCCCAAGCCCATAACCGGCAGCCACCTCCGTCGTTGTCGGCACTGACCCGGCGAATCCGACAAACCCCCGACCTCTCCTCTCCTCGCTCGCCCGCCCGCCGCGAGATCCCGCGCCCATGGCGGTCGGCATCGCGCTCCTGCTCGACCTCGCCGCCCGGGCGCCCCGCGGCTCCCTCCACTCCCACGCCACCCTATCCGCCGCGGCAGCAGCCTCCGCCGCCGCGGCACTCGCCGCCGCCGGCGTTCCCCTCTCCGCGCGACACTTATTCGGGTTAGTTCCACCTTCCTCGACTCCTTACTCACATACTACTAGGGCTTCCGTAGTTGCCGTTGCTACTTTGTTGGTTCGTTTGTTTCTGCGCGCGTGCCTTTGTCGCGATCAAGGTGTTCGACGCATTGCTCTGCATAAACTGTTATTCTAGTAGGAAGAAATTGGAAAAGTTCATTAAACAACATATCATACTGTGGAGTTTATGGTTTAATCAATCTTTCTTCTAGACTCATTCCCTAGCTAGTACGAGTAATGCAGTTCTACAAACGAACGAATGATAACAAGATATCTTCGCTACTTCCATGGAAGTTGGAATTAATAAAACCTAGAAAAAAAAACTCTTCATTTACCGTATGCCAATGCGCACTTCTTTACCTATTACCAACCACGCTGTTTATCGATGCAGGAAGGTCGCTTACTGCGATGCCGGAGCGACCTACGGATCGACTGATACTCCCGATCTTGTCAATGATCTTAATAGCAAGATATTCAACTCGATCCACGGCATCTCGACCCACGATCTCCAAGCGCCAATAAAGGAATACCCTTTCGAGCTCAAGCCGCTTCATTTTGCGTTTACCTTCAAGCATCTAAGCTTGACAACCCTGAGGGCCTTCCTACTGTACTATTTGCCGCTTCTCGAGCCTAGTCCGCCCACTGATGACGAGGACGATGATGATTTCCTTCAAGATGATTCTGAGAGGCCGCCTGTCGACCTCGTCACTCCCTTCCACAAATCATTGCAGCAAATTGCACGTGAGGTACGTATTTACTCTGCGACACTTCAGTAAAGTAGCGCTCTCTCTTTTAGTTGTCTTCTGTAAGCTGGCGATTATGCCTCCGAAAATAAATGCACTTGCTACTATTCGTGTTGTTTGGGGCCTGGAGGGTGAACCTGGGCCAAATAGGTGGGGCTCCATCCTGTAAGCCTAACTCCGCTTTGTACTAGAAACCCCAAATTAGCTGAAGCCTAATTCCGCTCTTAAGCCGAAGCTTAAACTTGCTTCTAGTATACTTTTAAGCTTGGCCCAGAAGACCGTTACTGTTTCAAATATTAAAGTAAAAGTCAGTACTTATTGTTATATTCTACATTTGCAGACTTCCGTCGTAACAACTAGAAGAGTATTGGAAAGGATTGCAGTTCGCCATGTTTCAGATAGAACGGCATGGAAGCTTCTCAAAGGTGAATTTTTCTCTTTTTTTTCATATGCCCTTGTGGCAGCGTTCTAGCAGGAATGTAAATAGAACCAGTGCATTATTGGAAAGAAACATGGGAATACATTTTCTTCTACTATACAAGTCCTCAAGTAAATATGTAGGCTACTAGAGTCATCTACTTTTAGTGCACTCAACAGTTTTATCATTGTTTTTCTCCACATTAATTTACATATGGTCTTAAGCATTGATTTCGTTTTCTGTTTTGATAAGTTGCTATATGGCTTGGTGATGTGCCTTAGATCTCCTTATGTGCATTTAGTCAAATCTTCATTTAGCTATCATCTAACGGTGATTGATGGAAACCAACGGAATTGCTAGTCAAAATCCAGAATAGCAAATTTCTTAGTCCAGATTAATACCAGGGGATTAACCTGTTTGATTTGAATAACTGTAAAGTCTAAATGCGATAGTTATTCAAATTGAATAATGCTGCAAAATTCTTGGAATTATTATTTGCATGGAAAGAATGTATTCTTCAATTAATCGCAACCATACTTGTTGTTTCCTGGATTTAGTCTTTTCTCAATAAACTTGTTCACCAGATCATTGGCATACATCTTGCTGCTATTTCCATGATAACTATTGGATCCTCTGTTCAGCTTTCATATTGCTTGTTGGTTTAACTTGTGGTTCAAAACATTTAGACAACTAAAAGTACATTACAACTAGGAAAAAATACACAAGCTGTCAAGAATCTCCTTTCTACAATCTTTCTCCTCATGCATGTGTAAAGAACTAGTTTATTTATAACTTGGCAATCTTAGGATTCAACGGTAGCTTGCCCATGAGCATTTGAAGTTTGAACACCCGACCCTGACTCGGGGCTCCACAAAAGTAAAACCTAACACAGTTTGTCTATGCTCATTAGAATCTGTCAACTGAGATTCTTTTTTTGGATGTCTTATGCCTTCATTGCCGAGTTAGTTAGTGGTAAGTCATTAAAATCCTATCTCTTTCTGATTGGGTCGAGCACTCCTGGCCGTTGAATTGATTGTTTAGTTTGACTTCTTGTGCTGGCCAAACATTATTCAGTCCCTTCGCAGGATGTTTTGGTCATATGCTAGCTTACCAATAAGTTACGTCATGTTCTGTCATCTGTTAATTGTGTCTGACCGATCAGTTTTTTATATTACTTTCTTGTGTACTGAGTTCTGTATCTTTTTTTTTATCAGCTGTTATAATATAATGGCTTACCTTTTATCTCTTTTTTCTAAAGATGCTGCAAAATCATCAAAGAGGAAAGCTGAAAGGGGTATGTCAATTCCAGAATACACATACTGTGTTGCCAGGACAACTATCCGAGGTAAGATTTTCCTCCAGTGTCACTTTTTACCTCTTGTAGGTTATCACTCAAATGTTCTTTCTTTCTTCAAACAGCACATGCATTGGGAGTAGCTGCTGCTTGGGTTATACAATCTTTAGTGCAAGTTTACAAATGTTTCGTTTGCCAACCTGATAATGATGAAGAATTGCTTGACGAGAGGGAGAAATTCAAATTGTTCGGGAAAAAGATCTATAGTGTAACCATCAAATGTGGTTTCTCTTTGTTTTTTGCCTCAATTGGAGCAGGCCTTGGTGCCCTCGTACATCCAATGCATGGCCAGTGGATTGGTGAGTTACAACTCCTTTCTTCCGTCTATTCAAGTGCTAGACAGTGTAACTTTTGCCAAAGCATCTAGTTTTATTTATGGATTTGTTGACTTTTCACATTATTACGTTGGCAATCAATAGATCTTTCGGTTCCCTAAAAATCATCTTAAATTACCTTTATTGTTCTGCATGTGATGCTCTTTCTGCATTTTGGTCCTTTTTTTAAGTTTGCAGCCGTTTATGTTGCCATTAGTGAAAAATGTGTCCTCTGCATATTTATTGTCGAATGATTTTAAGCACAGATTTTTTTTAGCTTGGATTTGTCGCCCTGAGATATGCGTATCTATAGCTCTGTCCATTAGTTTGCTTCGAAGGAATTTAGCACACTTGCTGCCTTGAATGAATCACTATCAGATTCAATTCAAACTAAGTTGACACTATGTCGTCCAATGACTTGCAGGTTGTACCCTTGGAGATTTCGCAGGACCAGTTGTTGCGATTCTTATATTTGAGAAGTTACAGTTCCCGCTAGAAAGTTAAAACCTCCTGTTCGTGCTACACAGTTAGAAAACCAGGCCAGTCAATTATGGGTCCAGCTGGCCTGGTTCTGAAGAACATGAAGTGGCGATGTTTTGCCCTTTCCAGGATCCCCGTTGATCTAACTTGAAGATTACAGTTGATGAATAACTAGATATCGCCTTTAGCTATGTGCATGGTTGAAGTTTCTTTTCGAGGCATAATGCCTTCGGGCTTCATGAGATGTTGATATATTGTCATATGCTTTACTTTGCTTCTGTTGTCTTAGATTGTGAACGGAAATGGATCTATTTTTGGGCACTGGTCTGTTTTTTTTAACGTAAGTACATTAACTGCCGCACTCACTGCTACTCTGGGCTGAATCTAGCATATCAAGTTGACGATTGCACCGGATCTACAACAAAGCCTCTCACCTTGGCCTAAATTATTTAAACGTTCACCTTCTTTTGCAATTAACAGTTTTATGTAAATAAAATGCAAAAAAACATATAGTACATACAAATGGGTTTGAAAAGAAAACACCGTGCTGCAATGTCTATCTATATATACAACAGAATGAGAAAACTGCAATGATACGACTGGTACAGTAGTACACGACGGCACACTCCAATTAGTAGAACACGTCTGTACAAAACTCTAAATGACGCTGATACCTACTTACTATCGCGACGCCAACCCATTTCGTGTCGCTAACCTCGTAAGTTTTATCCATACTGAACGGTGGCTACTCACTAATCTCTACTCTCGACATACTGCCCATCAAATCCTTCGTTGATTCTGTGCAATCTTTTGTTGTGTCCAACCAGACCTTGCTCATAATCTCGAGTATATATGTGATAAGTGGCCTTTGAGTTAGCTCAGTAGATTTGAATGCATGGCTTCTACGAGCGGGTGGAAGCCATTCAAGATGACAGCTCAACCCAGGTTTTCTCTTTAAGCTGAAAGTTTGTAGGGAGCAAAAGATACATCAACTGTGCATGAACCCTCTACCTAGGAAAACCTCCATACTCAATTTTTTAATACAATTTGCGTGTAACTGTGCAGCTGCTCTCATGTAAACGGGTAGAAGTTGGGGAAGAGCAAACTGCCTAGAAGAATATAAGCAATGAAGTAAACGACGATGAAGTATCCCCATCTCTTGGACGAGCCCCTTGGAGAAACCAAAATGCGTGAAGCAGCCCAGTAGATTGGGGGACTAGCAGATAGAAATCGCGTCGACACCTAGACCAAGGAAAAAAACAGAGGAGGCTTAAGTAATAGACTCTGCAGCAGCTACAAATAAATTCTGTTTTGAGTTGCGAACACTATACTGACCTGGACGTGCATCACAAAGAAGGCAGTAAATGTCATGAATGTCAGATGTAAAATGAAAGGAAGAACTAGTATGGGGCACTCGTCCTTATCAACTTTCAGAATTCGACCGGTTGACCTGTCGCTATCTAAAGATGCCGAAGTAGCCTCCGAGGCAGCAGATTTTCTCTTCTTAACCTCAGTGTGTGCTGTTCAAACAGTGCAGAGTTAGGTACACATAAAAGCTTTATTCAAACCCATTCAGTTGATGCCGTTTCCCTGTTTCTCAGGTCACTTCGAACTCTCCGAATTCCTAGATCAACTTCAAGGTACTCCACTTTATTTATAGACTTTATCCATTAGCGAGTCAGAGAAAATAGCATCTTTAAGAAAGTTGAATAATATCAATTTGATGATGTGCCCAATAATCTTTCAGAATAGAGAAAATATGTTGACAGCTGAGAATTTAATAGTACCTTGTTTTTTGTTATTTAGTCCACTAGAAAATGCACTCTTCAACACCGTGGCAACATCTGAGCTTTCGCATAATTCAACTGACCTCCCCTCAACAGTTGCAATAATTTTCTCATGTATGTTATTTGACTGGAAGAGTTGATGAAGCATTTTTGTGTAATGAGCTATAGAATAAACTGCAAGGGACAGTACTGGTGAAGCTAAAAGAAAGTTGGGCAGCTGCTTCACTTGAAAGTATCTCAAGAAACCAACTCCCCTGAAAAGAAAGAGAAAATAGCATAAATCTCATGCATAATGAGTCTCACAAGTTTTTCTTTTATGAAAACATGAGACTCATAAGTGGTCAAAATAGAGTAGTCATTAGTCAAAGAGCAAAGCTTAGCAGTATAAGCTCTGTAAAATTGTATGGGATATGGACATTCTTAATCCATGGTTCAGAACCCACATTCGTATTATGCCCTCTTCCTATGCATAGGACATGGAACCCAAGCATGGGTTCCAAATACCAAGCATGGTATCCTAACGACCTAACGACAATATGGCATACACTATTGGTGAAATAGACCACAAGGATGAGGGAACAGGTAAATCACAGTCCACAAAGATGAATGTGGAACATGCATGGTTGTATAAGAGAAATGGTCTTTTTCCTCACAAGAACATTTGTTAAGTCACGCAAAAAAAGAACTTTGTTAAGGATAAAATAACATTTACATATGAGTTGTGAGACAAAACACAATACAATCTGCAGAAGAAAATAGTAAAACCAATAATACTAGCGAAAAACAGTGTTCACGTTTTATGAATTATGAAGCTAATGCTGATAAAGCTATGATAGAAATAATTACCAGTAGTGGCTCTGAATAAAACTGTACAAAAGGGGCAATTTTGCTTTGCACCATGGCCTCAACTCATCTGAGTTCCCGTGTAGGCATATGTTTAAATATCCATATGCTTGGAAAGCAAAGAATGGTATAAATATAAAAGTGGAGCGCAAAAATCCAGTGATAAGGGCCTGCACTGCCAACTTGGGCCAAAAAACAAGGTAATGTTGTTAGATACACACATCTTCCCTAACAGCATCTTATGTAGCCCAACAGAACTTTTGCATAGAACAAAGGAACATAAAAGGCCATATAGAAGATATGACTTATGCACACACATTTGTGTGCATTTCGATCGTTTTGAACTCAGGAACTTCAGCAAAGTAAAATAAATAAATCATATTGCTAAGACATGTGAAAGACTACTACATGCAAATTTTGTGGACAATTTTGATGATATGTGCCTCTACAGAAGAAAGGGAAAAAAAGATGGCTTCATCATTTGTAACATGAGTACAATCTTTTGTCCTACTGTACAGCACACATATAATCATATACTTTGCACAATTTTCGCATGTACACAAATTTCACACCTAAAATCGAACTTTATGAGAATCTATTCAAACTTTCTGGTGAAAATCCCCGAAGGGGTGATATGAAGTATGAGTGTGGACGAATCACATCCTCTTCAATCATGTAGCGTCTTCATTTCAGCTAGTTATAATAAGCACCATGCAAAACAATAGCAAAGTTCATACAAGCTAAAATAAAACTTACTATAGGCCTTTTCTTCTGTATAGCAGCATCATATGCTTGTAGCAAAGCCTGAAAACAGAAATAACCCGCATTAAGTGCTCCATTTGACCTAGCGGAACCAGAGACAGCGAGCATTATCATTGCAACGTTATTGGCACCGGAAAACAGGTAGAACAGCCCTCCAAGCGAAAACAGCGCATAAAGACTTTCTGAATATCTGCCAAAACACCCAAAAAAAAAAAGAAACACGTTAATGTTTAATTCATGGTTAGCACATGATTTGTTTTCCTAGTTGTGGCATAAAGAGACAGAAAATTACAGTGATGAGTAGAACACTGAAGCAGGATTGAAGCAAAAGAGAACAGACGCTCGGTAGGCTGCTCCTGAGTCCTTCAAGATCAGTACAGACAATCTGCAAGAAGCAGAATGTTTAGCCATATTGGAAATGCTAGGCAAAGGGGAACATCTATAAACTAGAAGTTGGTCATCCTGCACTTGAAATGAGTGCACTACAACTTGAAACTGATGGCGGGCATTTAGTTGCAGCTACTTGAACACTATAAGAAATTGAAACCAAATTTGAGTTGCTGAAGAAGAAGAACGTCAGTGACCTGTAGAAGTATGCCGCGGCGGCAACGAACGCCACGTTGTTGAGAACATGGCCGGAGATCACGAGCACGGCCCTGTACCCCAGCACCGGCACCAGCGGGGCAAACACTTGGGCGCCAGAAAAACGCAAGACCAGATCAGATCAAGCAGGCACCCCAACGAAAAGAATGGTTTGGGGTGACTTACGGGTTCGGGAGAGGAGAGCCATGGAGGCGGGGAGGAGGGGGAGGAAGGCGAACGACTGCTCGTACTCGTAGCCGCACTCGGCGGAGCGGGCGAAGTGGACCCCGTCCCACACTGCTAGGGACGAGATGGCGGCGGCGGCGGCGGCGGCGGCGGCAGTGGAATTGTGAGAGGACGGGGAGGAGAGGCAGGGCGGGTGGAGGGAGGCCGAGGTGTCGTAGGGGCGGAAGAGGAGGCGAGCGAGCAGGGAGAGGGCGAGGACCAGGGCGCGGGAGACGGCGGCGAGCCGTACAATGGCGGCTAGCGGGGCCGCCATGGGTCGGATGGCGGAGAGGAGCCGTGGGAGCGAGACGCCGGCGGGGGTTTGCTGGGTCGGTGGTGGGTCGCTGACTGTGCGGCTGCGTGGACAGTCCGGCGGCGATGCGGCGCGCGCGGGCCGGCGGCGAGAAGCTCGACGGGAGGCGCCGGGCTTTCCTTTCCCCTCTCTCTCTCCCCCACTGGAGCAGACGAGCGAGGGTCTGATTCTGACGGATTGATCAAATCGATCCGGTGACCGAACCAAGCCAGCGGAAGGCAAAATGGCAAAGTCGTCAGTAAAACATATGACTAGGTGAGCCCAAACAAGAAATTTGGAAAAAAAAAAATCCAAAACACAAAATCTTTGTTTTCATTCTGGGAAAGACGACACACTGCAAGAGGATAAGTCAGCATATCACCCGAGCTGGCTGTGACGAACCTCCGGTTTGGCGGATCCATGACTCGCGAATTCGAATCGGCCCAGACGTTATCTCCATGATCGGTGTCGGGGGTCTCTTTTTTTTGGAATTTCCGATCTTGCAAATGATGTTCTGATTTGTTGAAAGCTTGTCTTTTTTGTTGTGTACCCTCTTGTAAAATGCTGCAATGATCTCTATTTATGCTACAAAGAGTTTATCCAAAGTTGCAAGCATGTTTCTTTTCAATATTGGTTACTATTTTGCTAACAAGGATGATATTTCCATGTTTGTTGCAACTAAGTTATAATTTGTTGCATACATTGTTGCTTTACCGACTATAGAAACAAATATAGCAATTGATGTTGCATAAAAACACAAACATTATTACATGTGGCAGGTTTTTGTTGCGATGACCAAACACGTCGGACTTTTCCACTTAAGTGGATCAGACGTTAGGAAAGCCGGTTGACTCTCTCCCCCACCCCTCAATCGCCAAACGGTTAGCACTGACCAAAGGTATTCCATTTTGAATTTTTGTTTTCCGAAATAAATAGAAAATTGCAGTCTTCCACACTCATGTATCTCTGTATTTATCATCATTCACATTCTCTACTTACGAAGTTTGGAGTCATGGCAGGCTGCACAAAAGGAGAAGGCGACCTTTTCAAGTGTTTTTTCATACCACTCGGAGTCGTGCAACAGAAAGTGCATTGCTCATACCATACGACGCCTACTGCCTCACGCAAATTCTAGGTATATGTGGCCAACGGACCGACCCATGCACGACACACGCTTAAACAGTTCTAACTCGGTATGACCGGCAACATCGCGTCCCATTTGTAAGCGGGGTGTGTCATGATGACCCGCACTGAACCCCTTGGTAAACTTGCTTGCCCAAGCAGGTCCCATTTATTTACCTGATTTATTTGTTTTAGTGAGCTTTTTCAAGAAAATCAGGAAAATAAATAAATATAAACGGGGAATGTCATGCCGACCCATGGACCTCACCTCGGCAGACAAGCACGGGATACGGCGTACCACGGGCCAGGCATGGACCGTTTAGTACCATGCCGGGCCATGCATGTTACTGGGCCGGCCCGTGAAAGTTGGCCCGGATGGCCACCTGTACTTCTAAGGGTGTGTTTGGTAGGTCGGGTGAGCCCAGATTTTCCCTACCCAACCGGATTTTGGGTGTTTGTTAGGTCGGGTGAGGGTTATGGGCTATGCCCACCTCATGCAAATAAGGGCTCTGAGCCAGGCCGAGCTGGGAAGGAGAAATCGAGCTTCACACTCGGGCTCGGCCGAACTCATCCCGCAAAAGACTGTAGCAGGCCCCTGGCCCACGCCCCCCACCCCCCGAGACCCTCACCCGCTCTCCTCATTTTCCCCCTATCCTCCTCTCTCTCCCCTACCCGCTACGGTCCTCCCCCCGGAGCGCCACCATGCCTGGACGCGCCGGCGACCTCCACGGGGACGAAGCACTGCCTGGACGCGCCGCCTGCGAGCTCGAAGAGACACGGAGTCCTCCGCCGCGCTGGAGATCCCGCTCGGCCCGACGCGCCCGAGCTCCGCCTCGGCCCGAGCCATGGCCGCCTGGACGCGCCATGGTGAGGACGCGCCTCATGCGAGCTCGACCAGCCACGGAGTCCTCCGCCGCGCTGGAGATTCCCTTCGGCCCGACGCTGGACCGAGCAGCCTGGCCGCAGCACCTCTCCTGGCCTCACCCGACAACCGCGCGGCGGGAGGAGCTCGGCCTCACCGGCAAAACGAGCGGGACGCGGAGCCCTCGACCGGCCTCTCCGCTCCTCACTGCACATCACCATGAGGAGGAGCTCGGCCTGCGCGCGGAGCAGGAGGGGCTCGGCCGGTCGGCTGCTCGGCGGCGGCTCCTCTCGCCGGCAGCGGCGGCGAAGCCCGAGCCCAACGCTCCTAAGGACCCGATTGCTTTTCAGTTTTGAGTTTAGGGACTCGATTGCTTTTCTATTTTGTACTCAGGGACCTGATGGCGTTTTATTTTTTAGTGGCATGGCTCAAGTCATACAGGACAACCAAACACAATCTCAACTCGGCTCGGCTGAACTCATACAACCTACCAAACATAACACAATAATGCATACTTGTATGTAGTGGACATAGCTGAACTCAACTTGTATGAGGTCAGATAGCTCACCCAGGCTACCAAACACACCCTAAGTAGGCCCACTGGCCCAGGTCCAATGGCAGTAGCGCTATGTCCAGCCAGTGACAGCAACTGAAGTCTGAAGGGAAGTCCTTACCAGTTCCTCTTTCTGAAATCGGTGGTATCAGACCTGCCGATGGCGTCGACGTCACCGGCGTTGGAGAAGGCTCGCCGGCTACTGGAGGAGGCGGCAGCCGAGTCGCTGCCTACGGAGCAGGTGGACGCGCCGCCCTCCGGTTTCTACGACGCCTTCGTGCTCTGCGGCATCCGCGTCCACGCCGTCGAGCCCGGTCGCCTCCTGTGCCACTTCACCGTCCCCTCCCGTCTCCTCGTGAGCCTCCTGCAGATCTAGCCCCTTCCCCGTTCAATTCCTGCTTGATGCTTGCTAATTATACTTCAGTAGTACCTCAGCATAGCTTCCCCATCTATTTCAATTTCATTGGCAACTTTGCCTTCCCACTGTAGCTGAGCAACTTAATTTCAGAATAACTGAGAGTTGGCCTTTTGCTTCAGTATTCACTCAAACCTGCGTAGTTCACCATCTAACTGTTCAATATAACACGAGCGTTGCTGCTTTTCGATGATGGTTGCGTTGTTGATCAATCGCAGAACTCGGGCAGCTTCCTGCACGGTGGTGCTACCGCGTCGCTGGTTGACTTGGTGGGCTCTGCTGTCTTCTACACCGCTGGGGTACAGACCAGGGGCTCGCCACTAGAGATGAACATCTCCTACCTGGATGCTGCATTTTCAGATGTGAGTGACTTTCTTAACGAATTCGGTGTGAATGCATGTCGCGTGATCAATTTACATGGGGTGTTTTCTTTGTGTTTCCTACTTATAATCCCCATGACCCAACTAAAAAAAAAGGACGTACCCAGTGCTGAGAGCTCCCGCACTATGCGGGGTCTGGGGAAGGTGTTAGTGGCAAGCCTTACCCTCACGAAGTGCAATGTGAGGAGACCGCGACTCGAACCTGGGACCTCTCAGTCACAGGCGGTGAATGTTGTATGCTTGTTTGTTGTGCCTGAATGTTGGCGAACACTAAACATCATACTAGGTGGCCCTCACAATGTGAGGGCATCATTATTAGTGCGTCTAAAGTGTTACTGTTTTTTTAGTTGTAAATAGACATCATCTAACTCTCATTTACCCTCCTCATTCCAAAAGTACGCGACTGTTAGTAAGGAAACGCTTAATTACAGTCATGAACATGGCAACTGTGCTCAAGTATAGCCATTATGTTTTTATCTGTATAAGCCAGATGATTTATGATCTCAATATAACTTCAGTAATAACCAATAAAAACAGAGATTGTGTTCTAAAACTAAACATGGCCTGAAGATCAAGTTGCCAAAGTAACACCTCTTAAACGACTCATTTTTTAGCACTACACACATGTATGAATGGTTCCAAAATTCAGAAAATCTCGTCAAACATGTAAGTGATCTGACAATAAGGAATTTAAAGGCTCAAACATATGTGGTCATTTTGCTCACAGTTATCTGATATGTTTCACTAACAGCAGTGGGAATACAAAAGCTATGACTCAATTCTTACGACCTGGAAGATAAGCTTGTTAGGGTGGTAGCTTGGTGTTGAAATATTGGGCCAACTTTTAGTGGCCCAAATTAGATTTCAGTTTTTCCTATAAATCTCAAAGCCCACATAGTGGCAGCCTTGTGAGTTTGAGCCCAAGTTGGTGGCAGCTCACTAGGGAGTGGCAAGAGGTGGAAGTTTACATGGAAAGTTGGGAGGAAGTTAGACCACCTTATAAGGTGGGTTTGTTCCACCACTAGTAAGTGAGTAAGAATAGGAGTGCTACACGCGCTCCTCCTCCTCCTCGCTCGCTCGTCTCGACTCGACTCGACTCGACTCGACACGCACGACGCGCGCCGCGCTCGTGGTGAGTGGATTGAGCCTCGAGCCGAGACTTTCCTTACTTTGCGGCTCGGAAAACGAGAGAGTCCTAGACGGACGTCGGATTAGTCGGTTCGGTCGCTCCGGATCGTGGGCTATCGTACTCGAAACGTTCGTGCGACGTGGGCGTGGCCCACGTTGCCTAGGGTTTCGAGCCTATATAATCTCTGCCACGGCTATCATCAATACACACGGTTTCCACCTCTCTCCGCCGTATATCCATCCATCCCGCGAGCCATGCAGGAGAAGGTCTCGGTCCACTCGCTCGATCCGGGAGAGGGCGAGGTTTTGGAAGCGCTCTTGGCCTCAAGTTCTTCATCACGGGTCGCCTTGTCCAAGTCGTCGGCCCGTCGTCGTCTTCAACGCCATCTACTTCGACCCGTCTTCCCGTCGTCAACAACGTTGTCATCAACAACGTTCTGCGACATCATCGCTACACCTCCACGCCACCTCCACGGATCGTACGTGCGACATATCTCGATCGTTTAGCGATGGATGTTGTTCTTTGCTATGCTCTTGTTGTTGATCACTACATCTAGTATGTTCGAGTTTCACATGTTAGTAGTTACGTCGTCATGCTATTCTGGAATTAATCATGGAAATTGTGCCTAATTGTCCAACAATCCAAAAACCTAATTGTAGGCAATTTCTGAGTTAACAATGGCTGGTTTTAGATGCACTGAGGCCGGATAAGTTTACGTGTGCACTTTAAGAGGTGGCGATATAAGGACATGCTCTGCTTACTCATCGAAAGTGTTCGGTTGCGATGGTTTAGAAGGAACTATATCGACCAAGATCGAACAAGTTCAAGGAAAACAATACTCTCTTCGTCGGATGCGTTAGTATTCTTGCTGATCGTCTGTGTGATGTGTACATGCACATAACAGACGGTAAAGAGCTCTGGGAGGCAGAATGCTAAGTTCGGTGCAACCGATGCGAGTGAACGTACATCATGGAGAACTTCCATGACATCGGGATGGTTAACAACCGTTCTGTAGTCGAACAAGCTCATGAGATACGGTGCATTGCGAAAGAGCTCGAACTCCTTAAGTGTGCCTTACCTGACAAGTTTGTGGTGGATGCATCATCGCTAAGTTGCCCTTTCATGGAGGAACTTTGCCACAACTCTCAAACACAAGAGACAGGAGATATCGGTGGAAAATCTGATAGCGTCTCTTGATGTTGAGGAGAAAGCTCGGGCTAAGGATAATGAGAAAGGAGAGGGTCGGTCTAGCGCCAACATGGTGCGAAGAAACCCTACACAAGAACAAAGGGAATAACAAGCCCTCCTTCAATAAGCCTATGAAGACTACAACCTTCAAGAAGAAGATGATAAACAAAGCGGATCGAGAGCGCTTTACATGTGGAGAGACGGCCACTTTTCTAAGGTGTCCAGGAGGGCAGCGCAAGAAAAAGCGAGGCAAGTCAACACGGTGACCGCTAGCAATGCTGATGGGTACGGTAATCTCTTTACTTGTTCTTTATTTCAATCTCCATGTTGGTGGATTGATACGGTGCTAATGTTCATGTGTGTCTGACATATCCATGTTCACTTCTTACCAGGTCGCCCGGGATTCTTCAGTCTTGATGGGGAATGGGTCACATGCTTCGTTCGTGGTGTTGGCACGGTAGATCTGAAGTTCACTTCGGAAAGATCGTGCAGCTGAGGAACGTGCCATGTCCCTACTATGAACAAGAATCTCGTTAGCGGCTCCCTTCTATGCAGAGATGGGTTTAAGGTTGTTTTAGAGTCGAATAAAGTAGTTGTTTCCAAGTTTGGACAATTTATTGGTAAAGGCTATGAGTGCGGAGGCTTGTGTTGTTTCGCTTTCTGATTTCAGTAATAAGTCTGTGAACCATATATGTGGCAATGTTAGTGATGATACCGGTGTTTGGCATTCTCGTTTATGTCACATTAATTTTGGTTTAATGTCTCGGCTATCCGGTTTAAGTTTAATTCCGAATTTCACCATTGCCAAAGGTTCTAAGTGCCATAGTTGTGTGCAATCTAAGCAACCTCGGAAGCCTCACAAGGCGGCCGAGGAGAGAAACTGGCACCTCTAGAACTCATACATTCTGATCTATGCGAGATGAATGGTGTGTTGACAAAAGGTGGAAAGAGATATTTCATGACATTGATTGATGATGCGACTAGATTTTGCTATGTTTATTTGTTGCGAACTAAAGATGAAGCTTTAGACTACTTTAAAATTTATAAGGTGAAGTTGAAAATCAACTAGAGAGAAAGATCAAGCGTCTTAGGTCGGATCGTGGTGGCGAATATTTTCCTAAAATCTTTGATGAATTAGTGAGGAACATGGCATTATTCATGAGGACGCCTCCCTATTCGCCCCAATCAAACGGGGTTGAGAGGAAAACCGCACGCTGACGACTTGGTGAATTCCATGTTAGCCTTTGGTTTATCAAAGGCATGGTGGGGGAGGCTTTGTTGACTTCATGTCATGTCCTGAATAGAGTTCCTAACAAGAATAAAGATAAAACCCTTACGAGTGGGCTGGGAGAAAACCATCACTTTCGTATTTGCGCACATGGGGATGTTTGGCGAAAGTCAATATTCCAATTACTAAGAAGCGCAAACTTGGACCAAAGACAGTGGATTGTATCTTTCTAGGTTATGCTCCTCGGAGTGTAGGATATAGATTTTTAGTAGTTCAATCCGAGGTGCTGATATGCATGTTGATACTATTATGGAATCTCGTGATGCAACATTTTTGAGAATATGTTTCCTATGAAAGAAATGCATAGCATTGCTAGAATTTCTACTGATATAATTCCTGAGTCAGTACATCTAATGAGTATTTTGAACAATCACATGAGAATGTTACTGAGAAGGATGACAATGAAGCTCCTAAACGGAGCAAGAGACGAAGGATTGAAAAATCCTTTGGTGATGATTTCATTGTGTACCTTGTGGATGATACTCCCACGTCCATTGCAGAGGCATATGCATCTCCAGATGCAGATGACTGGAAAGAAGCATCCATAACGAGATGGACTCGATTCTTTCTAATGGAACTTGGGAGTTGTCAGAACGACCCCACGGATGCAAGCCTGTGGCCAAATGGGTGTTCAAGAAGAAGCTAAGACTGATGGTACTATTGAAAAGTACAAGGCGCGGCTTGTAGCGAAAGGCTACACACAGAGAGAGGCGAAGATTACTTCGACACCTATTCACATCGCTAGACTTACCACCATTCGAGTACTACTATCCATGGCTGCCTCCTATGGTCTTATCGTTCATCAAATGGACGTAAAGACAGCTTTCCTTAATGGAGAGTTGGAAGAGGAAATCTATATGGATCAGCCTGATGGGTTTGTAGTAAAAGGTGAAGAAAGAAAGGTGTGCAAGTTGCTGAAATCTTTATATGGCTGAAACAAGCACCTAAGCAATGGCATGAGAAGTTTGACGAACTTTGACTTCTGTAGGCTTTGTTGTCAATGAGGCCGACAAGTGCGTTTACTATCGCCATGGTGGGGCGAAGGTGTTATACTATGTTTGTATGTGGATGATATTGATCTTTGGTACAAACATGAAAGTAATACACGAGGTCAAGTCTTGCTTGTCAAAGAGCTTTGATATGAAAGATCTGGGAGAAGCTGATGTGATTGAACATCAAGCTGATTAAGAACGAGAGTGGGATTACTCTAACACAATCCCATTATGTTGAGAAGATCTTGAGCCGGTTCGGCTATATTGATAGCAAGCCTTCTTCAACACCTTACGATCCCAGTGTGACACTACGCAAGAACCGGAGGATTGCCATAGATCAATTGAGATATTCTCGGATCGTTGGCTCACTCATGTACTTAGCGCGACTAGACCCGACATCTCTTTTGCTGTTAGCAAGTTGAGTAGGTTCATGTCAAACCGGGTACGATCATTGGCATGCACTTGATAGGGTCATGCGCTACCTATGTGGTACAATGAGTTATGGGATTCATTATTCAGGGCACCCAGCTGTGCTTGAAGGATATAGTGATTCGAATTGGATCTCGGATGTAGCTGTACGCCACAAGTGGGTATGTATTTACCTTTGGAGGTGGCGCTGTCATGGAGATCTTGTAAGCAAACCATATTGACGAGGTCAACTATGGAAGCAGAACTGCTTTAGACACAACCACTTGTTGAATCGGAATGGTTGCGTGAGCTCTTGATGGACTTGCATGTGGTTGAAAAACCTGTTCCAGCAATCCTTTTGAATTGTGACAATCAAAGCTGTAATTGTCAAAGTGAACAATTCTAAGGATAACGCGAAGTCATCAAGACACGTCAAGAGACGTTTGAAGTCAGGAAATTGCGAAACTCGGGAGTAATAACTGTTACATATATTAACAGACAAAAACCTGGCAGATCCCTTTACAAAGGGACTATCACGTAATGTGATAGAAAGTGCATCGAGGGAGATGGGTTTGAGACCCGTTGATGTTACGCCATAGTGGTAACCCAACCTTTGTGATCGAAGATCCCGTGAATTAGGACCTGGGAAGAACAAACTAGTGGTTTAATTGAGGAGAGTATTATGTAACCCTCTCTATGTGAAGATGCACAACTCTCGGTTGCTGTAAGGCAGGTTGGCAACAAGCCTTAATGTGTTTATGTTGGCTATTTTAGCAAAGATGCTGTCCTACAGAGCATTCTTGAAATAACACACCTATATGAGTCCGATTGTTAAACGTCGCAATCTATGAGATTTGGGTGATCTCTAGTAAACTCATGAAGAGACCACGAAGTATGACGCATATGCTTCACCCGCGGGGTAGGCTACTGGCAGCCATGTACTGGTCATGACTTTGAGTGAAACCTGTTCACGCAAAACTTGCAATTCAAGGCTTAGTCCATTGTTCAAGTGTGAGTGGATGTAGCTTAAAGTTCTAGGCGGAAGTTCAACTTAACAGTCTCCGCTGAAACACTGGTATATAAACAAGCAGCGAGTATTGGTAAATCTCTAAATGGGGATTTGAGATCTGGTGGGGATTGTTGAAATATTGGGCCAACTTTTAGTGGCCCAAATTAGATTTCAGTTTTCCTATAAATCTCAAAGCCCACATAGTGGCAGCCTTGTGAGTTTGAGCCCAAGTTGGTGGCAGCTCACTAGGGAGTGGCAAGAGGTGGGAAGTTTAGTCCCACATGGAAAGTTGGGAGGAAGTTAGACCACCTTATAAGGTGGGTTGTTCCACCACTAGTAAGTGAGTAAGAATAGGAGTGCTACACGCGCTCCTCCTCCTCCTCCTCGCTCGTCTCTCGACTCGACTCGACACGACACGACACGTCACGACCGCGCTCGTGGTGAGTGGATTGAGCCTCGAGCGAGACTTTCAACTGCGCTGACGAACGAGTCCTGACGGACGCGTCGCGTTAGTCGGTTCGGGTCGCTCCCGGATCGTGGGCTATCGTAACCGACTCGAAACGTTCGTGCGACGTGGGCGTGGCCCATTGCCTAGGGTTTCAGAGCCTATATAATCTCTGCCCGGCTACCAGAAATATCATCTAATACGAGTTAGGGTTTCCACCTCTCTGCTTGCGCCGCCATCGTAGCCTACTCCATCCCGCGCGACGTGCATCGGCGAACGGGAGGCAGTCTCCGGAACCACTCGTCCTTGCGATCCTGTACGGGAGAGGGCGATTAGGTTTTGGAGCGCTCTGCGGCTCAAGTTCTTCATCACGGGTCGCCTTCCGTCCAAGTCGGGCGGTGCTGCCTGTCGTCTTCAACGCCATCTACTTCGACCCGTCTTCCGTCGTCAACAACGTTGTCATCAACAACGTTACTGCTGCGACATCATCTGCTACACCTCACACACCTCCACCAGATCGGTACGTGCGACATATCTCGATCTGTTTAGCGATGGATGTTGTTCTGTTTGCTATGCTACTGTTCATGTTGATCACTACATCTAGTATGTTCGAGTTTCACATGTTAGTAGTTACTGTCGTCATGCTTAATATTCTGGAATTAATCATGGAAATTGTGCCTAATTATCCAACACTTGGATCAGGTCCCAACAAGAATGGCCACCAGATTCTGGGTGCAGACAACAAGCCTTCCACAAAATGGCTATCCAAATTCCCACTAATACGAATGATATGCTGCTACAATGCTACATATATTTTAAATCTTGGCGATACAAATGAAGTCACAAAAAATTTGATGACAACATCAGGTGCTAAATTATGCTTCGATCAAACTGAGCCTGCCCACTGTACTCTTCTTGCATTGTGAAATTCTCCAACTAAATGGATGGCATAATATGCAGGTCAGTTTGGCAGTATATGAACACCTGACAACAAAGAGTGAAGATTAATGCATTTTGAGCACTTTCCAAATATCCTTTCTTCTCAGGTGCACCTGAGATAGCTGAACTCAAAATATGCATGGCAATTTGATAATTGACTTGGAATCTCTTTCTATGGGGCACGCTATCAATAAGGTTCACATGTGTTAAAACTGATACTGGGGCACGCTATCAATAAGTTATTGTGTCCAACACCGGAGAACAGTGGAGAAAAGTCGAGAATAGGGAGGCGGTTAGGTATTAATGGGAAAATTAAAGACTACCTGAGGGTGGTTTTTCTGTAATCTGCACTTAATCCAGAGCTCTTGGATGTAGTATTACGGACAGACAGGATCGGTTGTATCAAACGTGACTGGTGCTTTTTTATTGGTATAGATATAGATAATAGATTAGATAAGCTCAGTTACATTATCTAATGCCCCTATGTTGAAATTTGACGACTGGCAGTGAGCCCGACATTATGTATATTCACACCGAGAGCCAATAATTTCTATATTCAACAATTGTACTGCACTCTGCGAGCACCAGATAGAGATGCCTCTGAACACGATAAATTGTTGTATACATGGAAAATCCCGTTTAATTTATCAGTTTTGGTGTACCAAGATTTGTTTACTTTATAATTCTTGTTAAAAATCTCTACTGCTAAAACCTAGCCAAGTTGCAGTTTTATTCTAAAGCGTATGGACGAACATGTCAATCTTGAGACAGAAGTTAAGCTGTTGGAATATCGGTGCTTCTTTTCATAAGTTCTCGTGTATTGTACGATAATGATGACAGCCTATGTTGTCAATTGCAGGAAGAGATTGATATCGAGGCCAAGGTTCTACGTGCTGGAAAAGCAGTGGGAGTGGCTACTGTGGAACTAAAGAAGAAATCTGGCAAAATCATTGCTCAAGCCCGCTACTCCAAGTATCTTGGTCCGTCTAGTAAACTTTGAAGGTGTCCTTTCCTTGTAAAGCTGGAGGCCTATTATTGCCCTTGGTTACTTGGCAATCTCTATGTAATAGAATAATGTTATCTACTTGTCTTGGAAACGAAGGCATGATGTACCAAAAAACAAAGATATGGGAATTGGTTCACAATTTTGTTCGGTGATCCGGTTACCAATTTCTTTTCCATGGACGAGTCCATGGTGGAAGATGTGCCCCAAGTTTTTACCTCAAGAGAAGGATATCCTGACAGCTCCCTTTGCGGAGAAGGAAGTTCAAGAAACTATCATACAAATGGAACATAATACAGCTTCGGGGCTAGATGGCTTCCCACCGAGTGTTATCAAATGTTTTGGGAAGTGATTAAAGGGGATTTTGAAGGCTTTGTCAACTGAGTTCCAGCAAGGAACATTGTCTTTGTTTTGGCTGAACTTAGAGGTAATTATCCTTCTCCCCAAAAAGGATGATGTGGTGCTGGTAAAGCCGGTATCAGCCCATTTGAGTTGAATGTCAGTTTAAATATTTTCATAAAAATAGGTAGCAAATGAATAATGAAGATAGTTCACATTATTATGGGGCAAACTCACACAGCTTTAATACTAATACCCGGTCGAGACATCCTGGAACTGGAAGGGGTAGTTGTTCTACAGGCAAATCTTTGAGAAGTATGAGGCACACACATGGACGCAACAAAGATGAAGTAAAGGAGTACAAGGCCCGTGTAGGCTTTGCCCTTGAGTTGATGAGGTTGAAGCAAGACACGGACAGGGAAATGAACAGACCTTGAGGAAAACATAATCATGGTGATGGATTAAAGTGGGATGAATTGCATGGCAAGAACTATTTGGGAGATAATGGTGGACAGATATTAGCTTCGATGATGTTTTGGGTTAGTAGTGCACCACCGTATGTTGGAGTGACATTGCCATATGCCATCGGTTAGTGGCTGATCCAGGACTTGAACACATGGGTGCCATACTTTAAGTGCAAATTTCATTTGTCATTAAAAACACCACAAAATGTGACACATAGGCTCAAAATTTGTCAAAAAGTACATGCAAATAGTTGAACATTACATGTATGTTGGAGCTAGTGGAGCTCCGCATGTTGGAGTGTCATTGCCACAATGGTAACGACAACGGGTGATGTGTGATGCGTTGAGTAATGCGGATGACTTTCTTGTCTTTTCTCAAGATGTTTGCTTTTGGATGATTTTTCTTTCTTATTCCACATGCTTTCGGATGATGGATGATGATAGTTGATATGAGGATGAACATTTGCGATGATACGGTGCATTTCAGTCCATTTTGGTGTCTAAATTTCGGGTGGATTTGAATCCATTTTTAATATGGTTTTGAAAAAAATGTTGAAAAGGATTCGGCCCAAAGTCCAAACATAAAAAGTTCATGTGGAGATTTATATATATGATCAAAGACATGAGGGAAGAAAAAAAAAGAGCCTCTAGTTTTAGGGGGGTCACTTTGCACACCATCACGAGAGGCTAAAGTTTTTAGATGGCTTCACAAACTTTAAATCAGGCTCAACTAGTCAACTTTGAATCAGTATAACCTCTGATTATGCAGGAGCACTTGTTTGGGGTTTAAGGACATGTACAATACAAGATGCTTAACATGTGCTTAAAAAGATAAACATATTTTTGTCTAACTAGACACCTTTACTACAATTAAGCCCAGTGCTTATAAACTTAGTTTATTTTTATAAGGATCTAGCTAAGCACTACGTGTCGTAAAAGTAAACTCAGCGAAGAGTTAGTGTGTGATCACGTAGTCATATTTTCTGAATAGGAAAACAAAACAAAAGGCCAAAAAAAACTTCGATTTCCATCCCCACTTCCCTTATCTCCCGCGCTCTTCCCCCTCCACTCCCCATGGCTGCCGTTGGCGTCACCTCCCCGGCGGCGCCAGCCACCGTGTTCTCCTTGTCCACCCGCCGCCGCATCCACCTCCACCCCGCCCGATTTACCGCTGCAGCATCGTTCCGCGCGCGATGCGCCGCGGCGGCGGCCGATGGCGGGGCTGCGGCCTCGGAGGACGTGGCTGCGGCAGCCGAGGGGGATCCCGACGCGGGAACAGACGTCGCCGGCGGAGCGGCCACCTCCACGCGGCCTCCATACTCGATCATCTCCGCAGCCAACGTGCAGAAGGCGATGCGCGGCCTTGGTGCGTGTTTCGTGTTTATACCACGCCTGCTACTGCCATCGTTTCTTGCTAATCTCTAGCAAGCAACTGATCTTGGGCATCACTTTTTATTTGCGATCTTGAGTACTTGCGATATGAAACTACAAGAAAAGCCTGTGAAACAGCAAAAAGTAGTTGTACAACATTTGCTAGAATTTCAGTTGACTCCCTTTTAGCATATCAGGGTATCATTTTTCTAATAGTTTTGGGGTGTTATAGTTGTACTAGTAAAATTGCCCGTGCGTTGCATCGTGATGCTTGAATACTTCTATAACCGGCCCTATATCTCTTTAGTGCGTATAAGACCACAGAACAGAGGTCCTATGTCTTTTGTCTGCACACACGCAACACACCACATAACTTAGCGGGATTGAGCTCAGAAGGTGCAATTTTTAGCACGATAGGAAAAATTACAAATAAACAACTAAATAATTCAATAGCTCTCAGACATTGATGAAGTTCAATTCTGTAACAGCAAGTGTCCGCCTGGCATAGCTTCGTCTTATCGGGCCAGCAGCTGTTCGCTCTTCGTATGTTGTAACTCTTTTAGTGTAGCTTTGTTTTCCTTCTTACATTTGGGAGCAACTGTGCCCTTATAGTTAACTAGATTAGCAAGCGCTCATGGTGTTTCTTCCATAAGAATACACTGACATGCCATGGGCTAGCCCTGGCTGGTCTCATTTCATAACCTATATTGGCAGCATAACTCTGTTCTTAGAGAGAGTGACATAATCCTGTTGATTTTTCCTAAGCAAAAAAAAGTTCAATGTAGTCAAAATAATTATCATTTGGGAAATCAGGCCCTTTTGGGGATACGAGGATTTGCTAATTATGGTAGGACATGAATGATTTCTTGTGATTTCTGCATTTGAATTACTATGTTTTACACAGGAATAGTTGAGCCTGCTACATCGTAGTAATCAGTTGGAATAGTATTCTTATTTAACGGAAACTTTCCATGCTTGCAGCACAGGAATAGTTGAGCCTGCTACATCATAGTAATCAGTTGGAATAGTATTCTTATTGAACGGAAACTTTCCATGCTTGCAGCAATTACAGATGCTGATCACTATGGGAGGCTTGGAGTCACCAGATTAGCGTCAACCGATGAGGTACAATGAAACTTCTCATAGCGTGCAACTCATTACAATAACATGTGGATTTTGGAACGTACCTGGATACAATCTTGTAATGAGCATGGCAACCTTTTCCATCCAAAATATTAGCCTAGGCTTGTCTGTTTTCCTAACTGGTTCATAGCGATTCTCTATATGTTATTTTCAGAGTTTTTTCTGAAGTTGCAAGAATTTTACTATAACGATGTGCTTTGCTTCAAAATTTAAGTATCGACTAATATATATCGGCCTCTGTATGTGGCCGCTAACTGGTAACAAGATTTTAAGCGCACTCTCTGAAGTTTTGTCAACCTACTATCACTGATTTTAAGCTTGAATGAAGTCAGGTTAAAACTGCATATGAGGAAAGGTGTGAACAACTGAACAGCCAAGGACTGGAAGAAGAGGAAATCAGCAAGGAACATGATCTATTAAAGGTTTTCAGCCAATATTAAGAGTCAGAATGATTATCTTCATTCATTTTAAATTCCAGTAGTTCTTAATCATATCTGGACCACTGTAGGAATCTTTTACCATACTATCAACCGAGGAAGAGAGAAGATTATATGATTGGAGCTTGGCAAGAAATGGGCAGCCCGAGCGATATGTCTGGCCTTTCGAAGTTGACCCCTTGGAGTTGGCACCAGATCCTCCAGAGGTTTGTATCAGCCCTTAGCAGAATAGAATATTTCTATATGAATGTCGTCACTTAAAATTTGTCTAGTTGTAATGATTAACAAGCTCATCAACATGCTCCAAGTTAATCATATCATTTTTATGTATTACTTTTAAACAAAATACAACTGAAACTGCCCATGTATAAAAACTGAAGAAAGAACAGAGGAAATATATATAGTATATTTACTATAGCTCATGCATCCAAAATAGAGTGAGATCTTCAAACTCCAGTGACCGTTTTCTAATTCAAAAGTGCCTTTATCTCTCTCTTTTGGGTAGCTTAGAGTAGCTTAATGTTTAGCTTTGCCTTTTTTTTTTACTTTTGGTTTGGTCTCCATCACGTTTGCTGATTTGTATTCTATGCCATCTTGGTGTTCTTATTCTAATAACCAATGGCATGATTTTGACGCGCCTTCGAGAAAGAAATGAAATCGGGAACCTTTTTATTAGAGTCCTTGCACGAGAATTGTCTAATAGGTATCAATTTCTCTTTTTGACTAAAACATGTATAAATATTTTGTGTTGTGCTTGATCTGAACAGGACCCAGAGGATGAGTTTCCAACGAAGCTTGTCGGCTACTTCTTGCTGGCATGGTTCATAATTTCTGTTGCCTGCTCGGTGATTCTCAACAGATCATGATATTCTTTCTAAACGAAGATGAATCGTAACTCGGTACTATCCTGCTTTAGCACGAACACTATCTTGCTGGCAGTCATACTGTTTTAATTAACTAGTTAAGTGCATAACATCACAATTTGTACAGATCAAATATATGAATCAATCTTTAGTTTTTCACAGAAGCTATCCTGAGTTGCTCACCATGTACTGCCCATGGGATTACACCATTACGGTCTCTATGTGCCTCCGATGTTCTAGCATTTTCTTTTACAGAGCGGATACAGATGTAGGAACAGTAGTTCCAAATGTCTAATGTGAATCAGTGCGAAAATGAGTTCCAGAATTCCTTGGATTAACTGTAAACTGTATGTCTTGATAAGATAGACTACAATATCGAACATCCGTGATCCTTTTTTGAGTGATAGACTGCAGTATGGAATAGAGAAAACTCAAAAAGGAAATAATGATGACCACCCACACAAGGTGCAAGCCTTAATCCAGTTTGAACAGTATTTGCCACGACGAAGAACTTGTGAAGAAAGAAGGGACATGAAGCCGATGTTTGGCCGCAGCCCACCATCATCTCCATGAATGTAGACTGGAACTTTTAGTCCCTTGCAATCTTTCATTTTCAAGTGTCCAAGCGACATGTGAGACTTTGGTTTATCGATCATACTTGACATTGAGTATCTTAAGATTATGAGGTCATGCTACTTATGATCAAGGATGGCTCAACTGTGGATCTATGTTCAACTCAGCACCACACACCCACATGAGGTTTGAGTGGATGGAAATTTTCCTTCAGAACATAGTGCAATGTAATCCTATAGAAAAAATTCATATGCATTCCCAAGGATTCAATCCTAGGAATCAAACGGTGCACATAGAAAAAAATTCCTAAGGATGAAAATCCTACAAAATTCCTATAGATTTTCTTTGTATCAAACAAGGCCTACTAATGATGGATTTCCCGCCAAAAGAAGTTCTGGAAAAAAAAACCTATTAAAGAGCCGCTTATTTTGTCTAGTTATCGAAGGCAGAAATCCAGGGTGCTCGTTTGGATTAGTGATAAGCAATCATAAGTGTTTGTTGTGTATGATCAATATGATTTCTTTTGTATTCATCTACGCTAGATTTATTTATTTTTATGAAACACAGTACAAGCGCATACACTCATAAATACATACATACATGCACTCATATGAATGCAAACACACTCTACCCATATGGGCACGTCCGAGAGACTGAGTTCAAAACTCTAATCTGACAAGTTTTGAGATTGACGAAGTCACCAGACATCAAAGTGCCAAACTTGAGGTTTGATCCTTAGTGAATTGATGGTATCATGCCCTCCTAACCATCTATTCGTGTGCACCAATGATGTGTTTGGTTTGCCCCTGTCCGGCCCCACAGACCCTAGGCGTGATCAAAATTTTGGCCAACCCATTAATCCACCCATGGATTTCTATAATTTGGCAAAAAAAAAAAACACTGAGCCGCTTGGGCTGGCTGGGCTATCCAAAGATTTAGACGCCAACCAAATAGGAGACAACTGTCAAAGGCTCATACCAACTTTCTAAACTAAAAAGAACCTAGATTAGGGGTGTATTTGGTTCGTGCCAATTTGGGTGTGTTTGGTTCATGCCATTTTGTATCCTACCAATTTTTCTAGGTTCATGCATTTTATGCCCTACCATTTTTTGCCCACTATTGGCTAGCCAAATTATTGGTCATCGATTCCTTAGCCCCATGTTGGCTAAAAAATTGGCAAAAGTTGTAAAGGGATTATGTGGTAGGTGGGCAACTTTTCATAGGTGGCCAAAATTTCAACTACCAACCAAACAAGCACCAAAACACCATAGATTTCCAAAATTTTGGTTGGACACATTTGGGCACCAACCAAGTATACCCTAGATTTTTTTGAACAAGTGATGGGTCTAGAAGGACCAGAGTTGTTGTATTAGATAAAGTTGAATATTACAAAACAACCACACAAAGAACGTAAAGATACACTTTTTAAGGAGAACCCTATATGGAAAATTTAAAACGCAATCCGTTCCATACACCATCTTCTTCGCAGAACCAGGCCGGGGACATAGCCACTTGGTGAGGTGATGTCACCGTGCCTCCACCTCTAGCATCTTGCGAACGTAGACGACATGGACGACACGACGAATCTTGACTGCCTCCCTTCATGCCAACTGTGTGGACTGGGAGGAAAACATCGAAAGACCTCCATTCGGTCAGAAGATACAACGACATGGAGTCCGACAGGCGACCTCCGTAGCCTAGTCCATTGGACGACGAAAGCGGCAGTGCACACCGTTGATCACATTTGATTACCGCTGAGGATGAGCTCTAGCCCAATCAATGGGATTTGGGCCTCCGTCTCTCCCTTCCACCACCTCCATCGCCATGATAGTAGCAGGAAGAAGAGGGCTACAAAGACCAAATCTCCTTTAGATCCATGGGAAAAGGCACTCCAGACTTGAACTTGTTGCTCGACATATCTGCCGATCTCCCTCTGCCACCACAGTAAAGAGAGGGAGGATGAAAACCAATTGTCTGCCTCAAATCACGGCCGCTAACGAGCTTACTGAAGAAGCTGCCACTAGATCCACCACCAACAATCACCTTCCACCATGGTGGACAACAAGGGAGGAGCAGGTAGACCACCGGCCGCTGCTCTCACGAGCCGGCGAACGACTCTAGATCGCCAAAGCGCCGAAAACTAAAAGCAAACCTACCACTATTACCATTCGGCCCTCTCTCATGCTCATCGTTAGCCAGCTGTGGCCGCTGGTGACGGGAGGGAGAGTAGCCGGCGAGGTGGCGAAGGAGTCGATGTAGGCGAGGAGAGGAGAAACAACGGTATCCACCGACAAGAGACACTCGAGAATGTCTGTTCTGTTACCCTAGATTTTATAGGGAGAACATTCCTCTAAACTCTTGCCAAGTCTTATGTTTCCATCTGCACATGAATGTACATGCATTCTGTAAGGACATGTACAATGGTGATATCCTAGCAATGCCACGTAGGATAAATGCTGATGTGGAGGAAAGAGAAAGTCAAAAAAAGACTTTGCCTTCTCTTAGCTAAGAGATGATCTCTTAGCACAATCTGTCTTATACTCTCATCACATATTTAAGATGTCTAGTTACTAACGATAAGACTAAAAAATAATCCGTTGTACATCATGTTTTACTGTTATATCTAGATTATATGGCCAGTTAAGATAAAACGGTCTTATCAACCATTGTACATGCCCTAACAATTAAGTTCTAAAGATAACGTGGCAGCGCAACAGAATCAGATCTCTCCGCCGTCCCCATGCCATCACCTACCGACCCACAGCCTAGAGAAGAACAAAAGAAAAGGAAAATAAAAAATAAACGTAGGACTAAAAAGCAAAACCCTAGCTCTTCGGGCACCCATGGCGATGGCGACAGCGACGGCGATCTCCGGCCGCGTAGCCGGCGAGGCCAGCGCAATCCTCGCTCCTTCCGCTTCATTTCTGCCTGCACCGCTCCGGCGCGCCCCCTGCTCCAAGGTCAGCCTCCCCATCCCCATTTCCCCTCAAAAAACTAATCTCTATCCTACCATGTACTTGTCGATTGCTACACCACCGGGGGGAATCAAATCTAGGCGTGTTTTACTGCTTCCGTATGGATTGTCTTAATTTTCCTTTGAGAAGCTATTTCAATTTGGGACTGGCGCCATGGAAGTAAGTTCAGCTTTGGCTACTGACAGCAAGACCTAATGGTCTGACATCTGCGTACCTGTGTCCGTGATAAGTGGACTGGTGATGCGAGTGAACTGCTGGGTATGTTAGCAGCACTAGCAGCATGAACCGCGGTTTACAGAATCTGGTCATCCAAGTTTCGTTGACCTAAGCTTGTCCCGTACTCTTCCCCGATCTGCATCTCTGCTCTCCTTTTCAAATTGTACCTTTTGCACTAGTGAGGGGTTCATTTCATCTTGCATAAGCTCTAGTACAATACCTTCTGCACTACACTTGTGTACTAGTATACTGAAGTATGTTAGATGTACAGTCCTTACATTTGGAAATGTAGGGCCTTGTTTCACTGCCCAAGTGTGAACTTTGACCATAATTGCTTGTAATAATTACAAAATCGCAATCATAAGAAAGTGATTTTGAGTACAAATGCAATACTGCTCGCATTCCAAATTATTGGATTAACTATTTGCCAAAGCTTTTAATTTGGACTCTCTAATTATGCCCTACAGTTTCAAATACTTGACTGTCAAATAATGCCCCCTACATTTTGGAACAAAGGAGTCTGTCGGTACTTGGTAGACAATCTAGTGCCTAGTCTGATCATAAGGAATATAAACATAGAAATTAGTGATATAAGATTTTGGAGTACTAACTTTATGTCGGACATGGATATAGCACGCAGTGGAATGTTCTTGTATATGTAAGTAAAGAGAATAATCCTGAGATTTGTGTATGTCTAAATATGATTTCTTTCCTCTGTAATGGGTTCTCCATACCAGCATTGTGGTTGCTCTGCCCAATGGAGCCTTTGCCTATTCCTATGCACATCATCCTTTTTTCCCCTTTTTTTGCAGAAAGGCGAATACACGCATATTTGTCTTTCTGCTATATTTACTCTTATGTGCTATTTGTAGCTGCTCACAGATACTGGCCATAGTGTGCAGGTATCATGTAGACTCTGATAATCTTCTTGTATTGTATAAATGTCTTGACAAAACTGGGCATGACACAAGGTAGTGGCTGTGGATACTACCAGGGCTGCAGGATGCACTCATAGGATCTTGACGCTGAATATTATAGGATCCTTACTGATCCCCAGTTCATTAAACGTGATGGAAGGGTGCCGAAATTGAATATACTCTTTTTGTTTCTGTTCTTGCTCACCCATGCATGATGTGCTTCTTCCCACCATAGTGTTTTTAGGCTTCTGTGGATGGAGTCCACTGAAGTTGTGAAATTACGTATTTTGTCAAGTTTTATTTACTTAAGATAGTCCTGTTGCATTTAAATCCTACTGATGAATAATGGATGCCTTCCATTGCTGTATGCATGACCCAGTTTGTACTTTCTTTCATAAATTTTTGTGTACGTTATTCTATCATCTAATGACTTGCTATATGATTCTGTAGACACACTTTTGTGCTTTTCCTCGTGGAGCACCTAGCAAGCTCATGCTTAAACCGGGACGACTATGCCTTGAGCGCCAAAGATGTTTATTACAGAGATCTAGTACAACTTATGCTCTTTCAAGGGGGGACTTCTCTCCTGTTGCTCAAGACGTTGAAGGCTTCCTTCACAGTGTTGTCAATATGGGATTTCTTGACCGTCTGAAACTGGCTTGGAAGATAATCTTCCCTGCACCGACCATACATGAGAACACAAACGCAAGTATCGCAAAACAGAGGCTGAAGATGATCCTATTCTCCGACAGGTGTGAGGTCAGTGATGAAGCAAAGAAAAAGATAGTGGAAAACGTTGTTGAGGCGCTATCTGAATTTGTTGAGATCGAATCACGGGACAGTGTACAAGTGGATATCTCGACTGACGCTGGCCTCGGCACGGTGTATTCTGTGACTGTACCCGTGCGCCGTGTGAAGCCAGAGTATCAGGAATCGGACGAGCAATACAGAGGGAAAATTGTCGGGGTCGACTTCAAGGACACCGGAGAATCGTCTGGTAATGTTGACGTCACCTTTGATTTCTATGTACCCAGTGAGAACCCCTGAACTCCTTGTACTTGGTGTGTTCTGTTGTCTTCATCTATCGTGGAATTGTTGGGTAGAATGTTTGATGTGATCTGGTGTAAATATGTAGACCTTTCTTTCATTTAAATAGTTTCATGTAATTCGATTTGGAATTTTGTTTTGGTGGTAGGAGGCATGTAGTGCCAGATTCTTAAAATTGTTTTCCCGCCTATACTGTTTAATATTATGAAGTAACACTGTACTGCCGCTTTACCGCTTTTTTATTGAGAATGTTTACCACCGTTGATGAACCACTGGTGCTGTAACTTGCCATTGTTCAAAATATGTTTACATTGGGTTGGTACTCTGTGGGAGATGAATATTACCGATTATGAGTCCACTTGTCATAATATAATTGGGACAGAATCACAGTTCCAGTCTGATTCCTGCAGTTATCTCAAACTCCAGGAATTGTTTATCCAGTCAAATTTTGAGCGGTTGTTTGATTACTGAAAATTCATTAGAGCTTGAAATTTTGGTGGCTGCTTAATACTCATAGCGTGAGCCAGTTTTGAAGCACAATGGAGCTTCTTCAATCTTCCTTAAAAAATGGCAACAGGGACGATCCAATTATTGTAGTATCTTGCTGATGTCAACTCTCAATCAACAACTGAAACACAACTGACAGAGAAATGTTATTTCATTATAGATATACAGTGCATGATTTCAGCCAATTTGCTAACTTCAAGCAGTTTGAGATGGGAAGAGATAGGAAGAGAGGGGAAGTAATTACTGGTCTTTCACAAATCGATCGCATATTGTTAGATCCACATCGTACACCTCCCGCAGCTATGGGACTGGCATGTCAACTGTGCCATATCCCATATCAATTACAAGTTCATGGGGAGAGCAGGTAAAATAGAGAGAAATGAGCAGCACTGTACATCATCTGAGAGGATACATCAGTTTATTCAAACACAAGCTCCCTGTACACGGCTGATTGTTTGTCGAAAATACCTGATAGTTTGGCAAAGGAATGGCCAAAGAACCATCTATTCTCAATTCATCGTCTTCCATCACCTTGGGTAGCACCTGCAGGGACTGAGCACCTGCCGTCAATCGCGCACCATATGAAACTTTCTATGATTTTTTTTTAATAATTTCTATGACAAGTTCCACACCTTTAGCGTCATGCTCGGCCATGCACAGCTCTGACATACCAACAATCAAAAGAAGACTAAAAACCAAGTGATACTGACTAAGACAACAAGCAATTAGATTAGGGCTATATATTGATACCCCAGTACATGCATATTCATGAACAAGCAACAAATTTGATCACTTTATGTCCATTCAACAAGCTACCATTTAGAATGGTATAAGTTATCACGTTCTAGAACAGGTCTTCAGATTACATATTCGTGAATCGACCTTCTGCAGCATCTGTATCACCTAGCTTGCAGTAACCATTTATTAGTACGTGACGAGTATGTAACGACATTTTGTTGGCATCTCCGTTTCTTGCATCTCTGAAAGCAAATACTCCCTCCGTCGTCAGGTACAAACCGTATAGCTTTTTCAGATTTTATTTTTTTGGAATATGGGATTTATTGCGTTGCATCTGTCTGAAGGATTTGAGTACGTTTTCATAGTATATGCAAAGTCCTCTATTTTCTCATGTCAATTGTCCAAGGTTGATCCCACCAAAAGATATAATTTTTTTCTCCATGTATGTTTTTAAAATTTTCATGCCAAAAACTATATACCTTGTATCTAGGAATGGAGAGCAAGTAATATTCTCCAGATCCCCTTTCTCCCTTGCCAGCGCATAAGAGTTCCTTATATTACCTCTTGGCGCCTTCTTCTCCATCTCATCCAAAAGTAACAGACCCCTGCCCATGTTCATGAGTCGACAATACCCATTTAGGAAGACATTATGTCATCTCCAACAGCGGCCAGCAAACCGATAGTTTATGTCCGTCTCTATCTGCGGGGACCGAAATCAAGGCCCAATGGATCAAGGCCCAATGGACCGCGCCCCGTGGACATGTCGGTTTTGGAGCAACCCAGGTCCAAAATTGTGTAGGTCTACCGTGGCGTGGATAGGCCACGCGTCCGCGTCGCGTGAGTACTTGTTCGTCCCAGGCCAGCCAACCAACCACACACCCGATCGTGCCTACCCTCTCTAACTCCCACCCTTGTTGCCCCTCCGGCGCCGCTTCGCCACCGTCGGCAGCAACGATCAATTTGATCGCTGGCTTCGGATGTATATCGAGCATGACACGTTTGGGCCTTTCTTCGCCATTGCCCGGTGCCCTAGCACCGCGCTAGAGGCCCACTTCCCAGCCTCCTCCTCCCCCCCCCCTCCCGTGATCCGTGACGCTCGCAACATCTTCAGAGATTCGCGTATCATTCCTGTCGACAACAACGACTGTTCTTCCTCTGCCTTCCACTGGAAGGCGACAAACGGTTCCACGTGTTGGATGAGGTGGACATAAACCTCGGTCATATTGCTTCTGCTCATCCTCTATACGTGTCTCATTTCTGGGTGATGGAATATCTGAGATTTTGATTGTGGAGGAATCAAACTCCATGGTGCGCTCATAATGTCACCTCCAAACAAATCTTCAGCTATCCCAACAAAATTATCGCAAGGTTCGTGGGATTGTACGGTGTACTATTGTCGGCTGCATGTGGTCACAACCCTGTGGTCCGGGCATATTCTGGCCAAAACTAGCTCAATCTCGCGCCACGTAGGTTTAAAAGACTCCTGCGTAGAGAAACGACTTTGTCACTAATAGGCATTTAATAATCATGGGTGAGTAGTTAATTATTAAATATGAACATACATGAGTGGTGTATTGACGTTGCATCTGGTCGGGGCATATAGTGGCCTAAACCAACTTCTATTTTTGGCACAAGTAGGTTCAAAAGATTCCTGCAGAGGAAAACAACTTTATCAATAATAGCTATTTAATAATCACACGCGAGGCTAAATATTAAATATGAACATACCTCAGCCATATTGTACCTCTGCGAACTCTCACCATGAGTGTATGAGTATCGTTCTCCGAACGGTCCTCCTTTTACAAGTAGATACAATATGTTATCATTATAAATGTACAATGAATACATATGCAACGGTATTTTATTTGTGATATAAGATAATACATGTGTGGTGCCATAGTCCTGATATATGTGGGCCGATTGTGAGCGATGCAGTGGAGATGAGCCACGCCGTGGATATATGATGGAGTCCACCACCACGCTAGGTCTGGTAGATGGTTGACTCGCACGTGCCAAACTCAGTCTGGACGATGCCGCCTCCGGCATGTCGTATGCTCACCTGCCAACGTCATCGCGTCAAGCCCAACCAAATCGTTTAAGGCCTTTCGTGAAAGTATAAAAAATACGTCTCACAATGGGACTTCCCTCCGCACTATTCATGTTGCGCAAGTGCAAACCATTCCACATGTTCAGAGTGATCTGCCTAAAGTCGTCTATCTGAATGAAATAAAATTGCAAACACGGGCTTATTAAATAAAAAAAGGTGCTAAATAAAAAATAAATGTATAGAGATGCAAGTACCGAAGTGTCACGGTGGTAAGTTAATGCACATTCAGTCACTCGAACCAACTGCTCGTCTTGTGTGAGCTGTGTCTGTCTCATTGTTGGTGGAGGACCGGTGAGAGTATGCATGCTAGTGCAGTACCACTGATTATATGTGGCAGTTATGTCACCATTATACAATCTGCATGAGTGATAAATTCCATTAGCACATGTGTGATGACAAATAAATATATATGAAAAATTACCTATTTTCGTGCACTATGCTGCTTCATTTGTCCATAATGTAATCCACGTGTGATCATGTCTCCTCTAATTGACACAATTCATGTCTTTATTGTCTTGCCTACAATTCAATGCATTTTATTATTAAAATGTAGTAAGCTTTATTTGAAATGCAATATGTTGTTTTTTTATTAAAATGACCAAACTTACATATGAACACCATCGTCCCTAGTCGTCTCGGTAAGGGTGGGGGAATATCCTGATGTAGACCAAACGGTTGCATGACATGCTCTAGGTTATATGTGTGAACCATCCAAATGAAGAGTAGGTTTGAAAGGACACGGATGCCGCCTAGAGGGGGGTATGAATAGGCGATTTAAAACTTTTACGATTATGGCTTAACAAATGTGGAATAAAATTAGTGTTTAATTTGCCAACCACAAATCTATATAACTAGGGTTCACCTATGTGCATGTAATATCCCAGGTATTGGGGTTACAAATATAGAGGAAACAGTTGTGTGCATTGCATTCATGCATAGAAAATCTGGGGAATTTTCGCGCTTTAAAGTAAAACAGTCACAGTTGGAAGTTTCACTTGACCTTGGTGGAATTGAAGTAGCTCATCAAGTCAAGCGCTATAAACCTCAATGTGACTCTGTTAAAACTTTGTTTTGGGTAGAGATGATTTGATCTAAGGGGTTAGATCAAATGGAAATACAATCAACACAAGAACTTATTAATCAAGGATCAACTACTTGATCTTATTAAAGATCACAACATGATATTCCTTGCCATACCATATGAACATCCATTTAATTGGAAATCAAGTAACAATAATTGGAGAAACTATTCTTCACTTATCTTCTCCATGTCTTAAACAAATCCATGATCCTACCATGAACCTCATGGTATTCATTCTACTTCATTCTTGGAAACATGACAAGGAGATCAACTCTAGAAATAAATATTCTTCTCTATTCCAAATAGTTAAGCACCAAACCTAGAGAGGTGAGAGTTCTATTATAATTATTAGAGAAGCATTAACAAACCTTGAGTTAAACCTTGGATATACATCCATGTAATCAAATCATCATCTTTCAGAGAAAACCTAGGATGTTAATCAAGACAATCCTTAGAGAGAGAACCCATTTTGTTAACCATAGGTATTGGTGACCACATCATTATCTTTGGAGAATAAACTTAAGTTAGCATTGTAGTCCTTCTCAAATGAGACAGAGACCATTTATACTAATCCAAGCTTTACCTATTTTAGAATAAAGGACAACCTTTGAACTAAAGTATTAGGTGGTAAACCATTTCCCTTGGAGTGGTGAGATAACCCATTATCACATGGAATAATACCATATCCATGAATTAATAAAGTAAGGAGGAGATTAATTCAACCAAGATAGCAAAGTGGAGTTTTAGACTTGATATCTATTGAGATATAGTGAATACACCATAAACCCTAGAATAAACCATTCCTTTATAAGAGAGCCCAAGCTAAGGTGTTACACTCAAGAAAGTTAAAGCCAACACTTGAATGTGAGGGAGAGAACTACCCATATACCCAGATGATAATATCAACATTATTTAAGTGGAACCCTAACTGAAGATCTCAGGCATTCTCCTGGGATATAAGCTTTAAAGTCAACCATAGTAGTCCCATTCAAGAAGGTAAATTAGAAGCACTATCCCCTAGTTGATCAAGACAATGCTTGATCTTAGAAGAGAGAAACCTAATTAATGAGAGATACTTTAGGAATCCAAACCTTGATCATTATAGATTGAGTAATGACCATAAACCTAAGAACTTGGAGTAGAGGATATAAGCATATAAGAAAAGCTTTGAGTTAAAGCCTTTAATTTATATGGTGAGAAACCATTCATCATTTCAACCAAAGTTAACTATAAAAAGAAATATAACTACTCTAGATACTAGAACAATAGATTTAGGATATAATAGAAATCTATTGGTATAAGATAAAACCAATTCTCAAGTCCTTAGTAATTAAAGGAGAACAGAAACAATTAAGCAACTAACCATATTACCTTGGTTAGGGGAGATTAAACCCTAGCAAATACAATATGGTGTCATCTCAACTCTATAAACTAGAATTATATTTCAACCCTAGTTTATGCATCACTATGGTGATCCTAATATAAATCTAGGCCATATTTGAGATTCAAATCAAGTGCCATTAGGTGAATAGAATTGAGCCCTAGAATTGTTCACTAGTGGTATCTTATGCTCCAACTATGGAACTTAAGAATAACCTAGTGCTAAGCCCTATAATTAAACCATGGTGGTGATTAACCATTTATCATTATAACCAAGACCAAACCATGATGAGAGTAGTACCCACTCTATGTATATCAAGGTGTTATTAAAATATAATACTAGAAGTAACCTTGGAATAGGATTAAGATAAACATTACAAGGTCTTAAGAAATGAGTGTTCACATAAAATCATATGCAAGTAACCAAATACTCAAAATTGTGATCAAGTCCTTAGAGATATTTTAGCACATGAACTCATGCCATTAAATCAATTCTTATTAGAATTCCATGATTAAATATTACTTTGAAATTGTTTCTTGCAAAGTAATACCAAACAAAACTCTACATATCACAAGTAAGAAAAACTATCATTTGGAAAATAATTTAACTATTTCCAAAGGCCATATTTAAATTCGTGCTTATATGACTATTTAACTCAAATTCCAATAGTAATTAATAAATCCATATTTTAGTATCCATATTAAATCTTCTAATACACCACTAAAGAATTTGCAATACCTTGGAAATTTTCTTGTATGGTTCAAATGAATAAGACCTGCAAAATAGTAATGAGTTCAAAATTGAATTCAAAACAAAATTGTAAAATAGAAAATAAGAAAGAAAACAGAAAACAGAAAAAAATGGAGAAAGACTTAACCGACCTTACCTGGCCGTGCAGCCCGTGAAGTAGCCCACCAAGCAGCCCAGCCGCACCAGCCAGGCACAGCCCAACAAAGCCCAGCCCAACTTACCCTTCACGTTATTTCCACGCGAGGGGGTCATCGTCTTCGTCCATCCCGGCAAGCAGCTCGGTGGAGGCACCACGACCACTGGCCGCGCCAAGATGTGCGCCGCCGCTCCCGAACGTCTATAAGGATCGTCGCGCCGCCGCTAGGAACCCTAATGAGCCATTTCCCCTTTCTCTCTGCTCCATTCTCTCTCAGTGACGAAACCCTAGCTCGCCGGCCTCCGTTCACCGCCGGCGATTGAGGCAGCCCCGGGCCTCGCCGAAGATGCTCCCAGAACCGTCGTCTTATCCTCGTTCTCCTCGTCGTCGCGTGCTAGCTGGGGAGGTCTGGTGATGACGAAATCGGCCATCTCCTCCAAATACCGCCGCCACTGCCATGGATGATATCTTCGCCGTCCGGCCATCGCTGCACCAGCTGAGCACACCATCGCGCTCCTGGTAAGCTGGGGGTCCTCCTGAGCTTCCTATTGCATCAAATAGATGACCGTAGTCTCTTAGCGTCGTGTGCCTGTAACCGCCGCCGCGGCATGTCGTCGCCGGCCAAGCTCCGGCGGCAATAGGATGGCGGCGCCACCACCGTTTAGTTCACCACATCGCACTGAATCTTTAGAACATAGCCGCGCGTCTGGGGATGCACTACATCGTCGGCGTCATGGTAGACTGGTCGCCGGCGAGGTGCTCCTCTGCCCAGTCGTCGATTTTGACCAGTCAATGCCACCATGGCGGCTGACGTGGACGTAGCCCCACCAGTCAGTGACTGTGTGGGTAAACTACCCGTGTAACCTTAGTCCTTTTCTGTTTTAAATTCAAATTCATAATTGCTGCAACTTCAAATGAATTTAGAAAATTCAATTTAAGTCATAAAAATATAAATGAGATATCAAAATTCTTAGAAAAGAAAACTCTATCCAATAAAAATACAATATGAAACTTTTATTTTTTAATAAAAATTCAATTATTTAATACTTATTAAATGAGCCTTTTCTTTAATTCTAAATTGAATTAAAATTCAATAAATTGGAAAACCTTCTAAAATAAATAAAAACCAGTAAGAAAAATAAAGAAAACATTAAAGTTATTTTTCTTTATTTGTTACTTTGTTAAATCTTTACTAGTGGAAATTTAAACCCTAATTAATAATTACCTTAATTATTAATTGTTTAAAAATAATAAAATGCCAAATTCAATATTATTTTTATCTCCAAGTTACTAATAACTTCAACTTTAAAATGAAGTTATTAATCATAGAATTAAATGGTTAATAACAAACCCTAAATTCCACATGGAATGATTTTATAACCCTATCATTTCATGTGACTCCTAAAACCCTAAATTAATTAGGAACCCTAGTTCCATTAGTACATGTGAACCCTAAATTGTCCTAAACCTAAAACCCTAGGTTAGAACATGTGATCATGGTACCTATTTCCCAAATCATAGGACCATAGTAGCAACTAAATACTTGTCTTGGTCACATAAAATGTAGAAGACCTATCACCAATATATGGGTATTCCATATATTCATCTTCATCAGACCTAAATAATTAAGTAGGGTCAACCAAGTGCAAACCCTAGTTATTATTACCAAAACCATCATCCTTAAGTACCCATGCTTAGCATCACACCAAAGTGATGAACCTCAGGAGCAACTATGCCAAATCTTGAGTATTACCTAACCATATTCCACTAAACCCTACTAGTGTTGGATACTTATCAACCATCCTATTTAGGAGCCAATTATTCCTTACTTAATAGAACTAACAGTAAAACCTAGACAATCTCAACCTAATTGCAATACTTCTTATTACTTAAGAAGTATGTTCTTCAAAAGTTATTCTTTTGAAGAAAATAAGGAATCATCACCAACCCTGCCTTATAGGACAGATAAACCCTAGCTAGCGATCACCAGCAAGATGAATCAACCTTGATAGCAACCATGGATAATTAATTACTTAAGTTGCTCATGCTTAAGTAAAACCAATCAAGCCTAGTTGCTGATGAATCCAACTATGTTGTGATCCATCTTATACTTACTCCAGAAACCAGAATAAATTATAGCAGACCACAAACCCAATTGTCATACTTGTTCTTTATTAAAGAACATGTTCTTCAAAAGTTATTCTTTTGAAGAATATAACAAGTAATCAATAACCATGCCATATAGTATTAAAACTAACAACTGCTCTTTACTTACTATACTACTATTAATCTTTGGTGTGTATGACTGTTACTTTACATTATACCACTTGCTTATGATTCTAAAGTAACACAAACCTGAATAAGAACCTTGTTTGTGAATCACTCTAAAAGTGCAACACACCCTGAACTAATCATTACCACTCACTAATCCTAAATCATCGGGGTTAGGACACGCTTAGAGCGATTGCATCTCATACTTATGCATTATTGCATCTTTGCCAATCTTTTAAACATCGTCCTTACCGGACGATGATGCTATTTCAGAATTTGGAGTTATTACCCATCGAAGACCTTGACTGCATAATCTTGCAGTCAAGAAAGGCAAGTTCATCGCTTGCTCATGTCATTTGAGTATTTTTACCAAATTACTTGCAAAGTACTATATTTATCACTACTGCATAAAAAGCAAAACCACTATTTTCATAACTATGAATATGACTATGTGGTGGGCAATGGAACCATGGATTGTGTTGATATGGTGGAGGTTCCATTGCAGGGTTTATATCCATCTAGGATTAAACAACAAATGTCGCCATGATTCTTGTGCCGTAATATCCGTGTTAACCATAAGATCCGGAGTGGGACGGAGTAGTCAAAAGTGTTTCCACCTCTCGTTCATCAACGGATGCGCTTACCGTAGCGGTTGTATCTTGCGAAGCAACTTGTGGGTGGGGAACCCATTCTAAGTCCCCACGGTTATGCTGTGCATACCGTAGCGGTTGCGGCTTGCGGAACAACTTGTGGGTGGGGAACCCATTCTAAGTCCCCACGGTATTGCGGTCTATGATGGGTTGCAGCTACCGTGAAGGAGTTTGGTTCGATCCCACTGTCGTCGTGGTCGGGGTCCACCCTGAAATTACGGGAATAATGGGACCGGCGAGGACCCAGGGTCGGGGCATGCAACAAAGGGTGGGTGTTCGAGGTAGCGGAGGAACATGATTGGCTAGACCTTATACCGGGCCTCACACCATAGGAAGTGTGGACGGGAAATTGCCCGGTTGGCACCAAGGTTAAGATCTCTTATGGGTAAAGCAACACACCTCTCGAGTGTAAAGAACCGTGACCTATCACTCCCTGTTCCGGGATATGGACTGAACGCCGGAAAGGAGCTCCATGAAGTTCTAGTAAACCGGTGAAGGCCGACGGACATAGTTCTTCTGAATAAAAGCAACCTTTTGAAGAAATGGTTATGAAAACTTGCATTGGTATTAGACTTTCTGGTCTAATGTCGTAGCTAGTGCATTAAACACCTCTTTCCTATAATGAACTTGTTGAGTACGCTCGTACTCATACCACTCTTAAATTCCCTGCTTAGATATGGAGGCATCGAAGGAGGATCTACAGTGCAACTCGAAGAACGAGGAGTCAACAACTACTTCAAGATACAGGACCCTGTCAGAGGAGCCAGATACCACATCCATCAAGAAGAAAACCTAGTTTAGCCATAGAAGGGAACCAGCCTAAACCTAGCTCCTAATTAGCTAGAATCTATTCTTAGCCTCTGTAGCTAGTTAAATACTCTACAAATAGAGTTAGTGATAAGATTAGACTACGAGTCGTTCTTCTGGAGTTATTTGTAGTTTTACCTCATTGTAAACTAGGAGGCTATGCTGATCTTATGTAACAGAGTCGGTGTTGTAATTCTATAGACATACCTTGGACCCGCATGTGTTTCTGTTGTACCACTCTGAGCGATATAATACTAGTGGAACGGTGTTTCATTGGTGTTATATCAGACTTGCATACTACACCATGCAGTGGTATGTCGGGTCGCCACAGTGCACCACCAACTTATGCTAAACAATATAAGCAACTATGTGATAGCAAGATATATAACTTCAAACACGAAGGCTATCACACAGTAAAGTGCATAAGTAAAGAGCTCGGGTATAGGAATCACCAAGGTGACGCGGAGACAATGATGTATCCCGAAGTTCACACCCTTGCGAGTGCTACTCTCCGTTGGAGCGGTGTGGAGGACAAATCACTCCAAACGCCACGAAGGCCTCACCGTATTCTCCTCGAGAATTCCCACCAAAAGGGATATCCTCGATCCACTATGGAACCTTGAGGGTGTTCACCGAACCCGCACAAAGCTTGGGGCTATCTCCACAACTTAATTGGAGGCTCCCAATATGCCGCCACAAAGACTTTGCACTTGAGGAATCTCCACAAATTAATTGGAGTCCCCAAGAGAACCACAAAGACCACTAAGATGTCTAGAGTCCAAAGACCCAAGAGGAACAGTGGAAGATCGAGATGTCGCCTAGAGGGGGGGTGAATAGGAAATTAAAAACTCTTACGGATTTGTCTTGTAATAATGCGGAATTAAACTATCGTTTAGTTTACAAGCACAAACCCTAAATATTCTAAGCTCAACTAAGTGTAACAATAGCAACTAGAGCTAAGCAAGATAGGCACAAGATATATGTAGCACAATGATACGTCTCCAACGTATCGATAATTTCTTATGTTCCATGCCACTTTATTGATGATACCTACATGTTTTATGCATACTTTATGTCATATTTATGCATTTTCCGGCACTAACCTATTAACGATATGCCGAAGAGCCATTGTTGTGCTGTTTTTGGTTTCAGAAATCCTAAGGGAAATATTCTCGAATTGGACGAAATCAAACGCCCAGGGGCCTATTTTTGCACGAAGCTTCCAGAAGTCCGAGGGAGAAACGGTGGGGCCACCGGTGGTGACACAGGCGGCGCGGCCGTTGGCCGCGCGGCCGTGTGTGGGGCCCTGACGCCTCTTGACCTGCCCTTCCGCCTACTTAAAGCCTTCGTCGCGAAACCCGTACCGAGAGCCACGATACGGAAAACCTTCCGAGAGCGCCGCCGCCAATCCCATCTCGGGGATTCAGGAGATCGCCTTCGGCCCAGAGGGGAATCATCTCCCGGAGGACTCTTCACCGCCATGGTCGCCTCCTCGGAGTGATGAGTGAGTAGTTCACCCCTGGACTATGGGCCCATAGCAGTAGCTAGATGGTCGTATTCTCCTAATTGTGCTTCATTGTTGGATCTTGTGAGCTGCCTAACATGATCAAGATCATCTATCTATATTGCTACATGTTGTGTTTGTTGGGATCCGATGAATAGAGAATACTATGCTATGTTGATTATCAATCTATTATCTATGTGTTGTTTATGATCTTGCATGCTCTCCGTTATTAGTAGAGGCTCGGAGTTTTTACTCTTAACTCCAAGAGGGAGTATTTATGCTCGATAGTGGGTTCATGCCTCCATTAAATCTGGGACAGTGACAGAAAGTTCTAAGGTTGTGGATGTCTTTGTTGCCACTAGGGATAAAACATCGATGCTATGTCTAAGGATGTAGTTGTTAATTACATTACGCACCATACTTAATGCAATTGTCTGTTGTTTGCAATTTAATACTGGAAGGGATTCGGATGATAACCTGAAGGTGGACTTTTTAGGCATAGATGCATGCTGGATAGCGGTCTATGTACTTTGTCGTAATGCTAAATTAAATCTCACTATACTCATCATATCATGTATGTGCATGGTCATGCCCTCTTTATTTGTCAATTGCCCAACTGTAATTTGTTCACCCAACATGCTTATTCTTATCGGAGAGACGCCGTGAACTGTGGACCCAGTCCATTCTTTTAATCGAATACAATCTACTGCAATACTTGTTCTACTTTTTAAACAATCATCATCCACACTATACATCTAATCCTTTGTTACAGCAACCGTGAGATTGACAACCTCACTATCACGTTGGGGCAAAGTAATTTGGTTGTGTTGTGCAGGTTCCACGTTGGCGGAATCCCTGTGTTGCGCCACACTACACTTCGCCGCCATCAACCTTCAACGTGCTTCTTGACTCCTACTGTTCGATAAACCTTGGTTTCTAACTGAGGGAAACTTACTGTACGCATCACACCTTGCACTTGGGGTTCCCAACGGTCGCGTGTTGTACGCATGTCAAGCTAAATTTCTGGCGCCGTTGCCGGGGAGATCAAGACACGCTGCAAGGGAGTCTCCACCTCCAATCTCTTTATTTTGTTTTTGTCTTGCTTTATTTTATTTAGTACTTTGTTTGCTGCACTAAAACAAAACACAAAAAAATTAGTTGCTAGTTTTACTTTACTTGTTATCTTGTTTGCTATATTAAAAACACAAAAAAATTAGTTACTTGCATTTACTTTACTTATTTCATCATGTTTCCTCCTAATTTTACTTTAAAAGATATACCAGTGGGACAAGGGTCTATAATTGGAAGAGATAATATAGAAGAATTTTTCACCCATGTTAGTATGCACGAAGATCTTGAAGATATACCCCTGGCAAAAGCTGTCCCTACTTATGAAGATGCCTCTGCTTGTTTGGTACGCATGATGGAAGCTAGATTTATTAGTCTCAACCCCATGATACAACACATGTTTCTTACACTTTCTGATATGGATAGGGGAGAGAAGAGAGATTTTGTTTTAAAAGTCCTTGTTAGAGAATTTGCGGATATAGCTAAAGAAGCTAGAAAAGTTTTTATTAAGCATAAGAGGCTTGGTATGTTCACCGATTTTAAAAGAATACTTGAAAAGATGGATATGGATAGAATTAAGTACACTAATAATGTTAATGATGGTGGGGAGATTAAATCACCAATACCTTGTAAGCTCCTAGCAATGCATGAAGCTCTAGATGATAATTATGCTTGGCTTGTTCCTGAAAATTTGTTTGATGAGAGTAGCAAGCCCAAGACTAATGAAAAGGGAGCCTCTGAAACTTACATATATAAGATACAATACATAGTTGAGAAAACTCCAAACCCTGCTGTTGATGCTTCGTCTCTCGATAATACTTGATACACACTTTCTGCGCCTAGCTGAAAGGCGTTAAAGAAAACGCTTATGGGAGACAACCCATGATTTTACTACTGCACTTTTATTTTATATTTGAGTCTTGGAAGTTGTTACTACTGTAGCAACCTCTCCTTATCTTAGTTTTGTTGCATTGTTGTGCCAAGTAAAGTCTTTGATAGTAAGGTTCATACTAGATTTGGATTACTGCGCAGAAACAGATTTCTTTGCTGCCACGAATCTGGGCCTAATTCTCTGTAGGTAACTCAGAAAATTATGCCAATTTACGTGAGTGATCCTAAGATATGTACGCAACTTTCATTAAATTTGAGCATTTTCATTTGAGCAAGTATGGTGCCTCAATAAAATTCATCTTTACGGACTGTTCTGTTTTGACAGATTCTGCCTTTTATTTCGCATTGCCTGTTTTGCTATGCTTGATGGATTTTTCGATTCCATTAACTTTCAGTAGCTTTGTGCAATGTCCAGAAGTGTTAAGAATGATTATGTCACCTCTGAACATGTGAATTTTGATTATGCACTAACCCTCCAATGAGTTGTTTTGAGTTTGGTGTGGAGGAAGTTTTCAAGGATCAAGAGAGGAGGATGATACAATATGATCAAGGAGAGTGAAAGCTCTAAGCTTGGGGATGCCCCGGTGGTTCACCCCTGCATATTTCAAGAAGACTCAAGAGTCTAAGCTTGGGGATGCCCAAGGCATCCCCTTCTTCATCGACAACATTATCAGGTTCCTCTAGTGAAACTATATTTTATTCCATCACATCTTATGTACTTTGCTTGGAGCGTCTGTTTGTTTTTGTTTTTGTTTTGTTTGAATAAAATGGATCCTAGCATTCTTTGTGTGGGAGAGAGACACGCTCCGCTGTTGCATATGGACAAATATGTCCTTAGGCTTTACTCATAATGTTCATGGCGAAGGTTGAATCTTCTTCGTTAAATTGTTGTACGGTTGGAAACGGGAAATGTTGCATGTGGTAGTGTATAATAAAATACATGTAGAACATTGAGCTTTGATAACTTGATTCTTTGCAAATGTTTTGAGGTATTTAGATGGTAAGGCTTGCTGGATAAATAAGTTAAAATTAGTAGTGGATTGTTGTCTTTAAGCTTGTGCCGTACTACAAACTCTATTTAAATAGTTGAAGGTGTAGTTGGACTTGATAGCTTTCCATGTCTGAGAGTTCATCGTAATAACTAAGTTGTGCTGAAGGTCGAGGGAGCTAGCGGGGTACTTGTGCCACCGTGAACGGCCCTCCTTGGAGTAAATTTTAATCATGCTCTTAATGATGAACCTGCTAGTTGTTTGCAATAAGCTTGTGAGTTCTTTTTGACTAATGTTAAGCTACAGTTTTTGGCACTTCCACCATCCAAATTTGCGCCTCTTCGGTACTGAGCATTGCCTTTTGCTCACATTGAGAATTGTGCATACTTTGCCGGTACATCCAACCCCGTGGGAGGACTTTCTCTTGTTCTCCTACACATAAGCCCATACATCTCCTCAAAACAGCCACCATACCTACCTACCACAGCATTTTCATAGTTGTTCTGAGATATATTGCCATGCAACATCCATTTTACATTACATGCCATGTTGTCATTTATTATTTATATATTGCTTTGCATGATCATATACAGCTGATGTGTGGTTTACCCATGTTACGCTAGATCATTGCACATCCTGCTACACTGGCAGAGGCATACAGTTTCATACATCATGTTTCATTCATTATTAGTTATTTGTACCAAAAAGTGTGTTGTCATATTAGGATGTTGCCCCTAAAAATAAAAAGAGCCATGGAGGCCATCAAAAAGAAAAAAAAATGAAAAGAAAGAAAAAAAAATGAAAAGAAAGAAAAAAAGAAAAAAAGAAAGAAAAAAAGAAAAAAAGGGAGAATAAAGAAAAAGGGGGCAGCATTACTATCTTTTATCCACACTTGTTCTCATGTTTTAGCACCCACATTATTCATAGTCATCATTTGTGCTCATGTTTAGCACCTACACTTTATATGAGAGAGTTTTCATGTTTTACTAGTATAACTATGTGGGGAATTTACACTATAGAACTTGGGTTGTATATTCCAATGATGAGCCTCCTCAAAAGTGCTCTAGGTCTTCGTGAGCAACCAAGTTGGATGCACCCCCACTAGTTCCATTGGAGAGCTTTCATACACATATAGCTCTATGTGCATCCGTTGCATGGCAATCACTACTCCTTGCATAGCTTCGATCATAAGGCTTCCTCTTGTCTAATGGTCATTTACAGCTTTGCAAGCCTTTCTTCCATTTGGCCTTCCAAACCCCCATTAACGTTCTTTATGCCATAACATCCTGGTGCTAATACCAAATGCTTGCGCTCACCGGTTGAGTAGACTTCGAAACAGTTGATTCATGACGTTCATGTTTATGTTTACTTGACTGAATCCTTCTTATGTTGTAAAAATTTACTTGATGCTTGGGATGAAGGATAGAACTTCTACGCTGAATACTTAACACATCCTTAATGAACTTTGTACGGTTTCATGTCTTTAAAGCAATAGTTCATGAAAACTTCTAGCTTGTTTAACTCTTGCATTATCATCTCTTATATCAATATAGATACTTGCTTTGAATGATTTGATCTCAGCTCATGTGCTTACAATAGTATGATCAAGGTTATGATGGCATGTCACTCCAGAAATTATCTTTGTTATCATTTACCTACTCGGGACAGGAACTAAGCTTGGGGATGCGATACGTCTCCAACGTATCGATAATTTCTTATGTTCCATGCCACTTTATTGATGATACATACATGTTTTATGCATACTTTATGTCATATTTATGCATTTTCAATACTAACCTATTAACGATGCCGAAGAGATTCTGTTTTTGCTGTTTGGTTTCAGAAATCCTAGTAAGGAAATATTCTCGGAATTAGACGAAATCAACGCCCAGGGGCCTATTTTTGCACGAAGCTTCCAGAAGTCCGAGGGAGAAACGAAGTGGGGCCACGAGGTGGTGACACACTAGGGCGGCGCGGCCTGGCCCTTGGCCGCGCGGCCCTGCTGTGTGGGGCCCCCGTGGCCTCTTGACCTGCCCTTCCGCCTACTTAAAGCCTTCGTCGCGAAACCCCCGCCGAGAGCCACGATACGGAAAACCTTCCAGACGCCGCCGCCGCCAATCCCATCTCGGGGATTCAGAGACGCCTCCGGCACCTGCGGAGAGGGGTCATCTCCGGAGGACTCTTCACCGCCATGGTCGCCTCGGAGTGATGAGTGAGTAGTTCACCCCTGGACTATGGGTCCATAGCAGTAGCTAGATGGTCGTCTTCTCCTAATTGTGCTTCATTGTTGGATCTTGTGAGCTGCCTAACATGATCAAGATCATCTATCTGTAATGCTACATGTTGTGTTTGTTGGGATCCGATGAATAGAATACTATGCTATGTTGATTATCAATCTATTATCTATGTGTTGTTTATGATCTTGCATGCTCTCCGTTATTAGTAGAGGCTCTGGCCAAGTTTTTACTCTAACTCCAAGAGGGTATTTATGCTCGATAGTGGGTTCATGCCTCCATTAAATGTGGGACGTGACAGAAACTTCTAAGGTTGTGGATGTTGTTGCCACTAGGGATAAAACATCGATGCTATGTCTAAGGATGTAGTTGTTCATTACATTACGCACCATACTTAATGCAATTGTCTGTTGTGCAACTTAATACTGGAAGGGTTCGGATGATAACTGAAGGTGGACTTTTAGGCATAGATGCATGCTGGATAGCGGTCTATGTACTTTGTCGTAATGCCCAATTAAATCTCACTATACTCATCATATCATGTATGTGCATGGTCATGCCCTCTTTATTTGTCAATTGCCCAACTGTAATTTGTTCACCCAACATGCTTATTCTTATCGGAGAGACGCCTCTAGTGAACTGTGGACCCGGTCCATTCTTTTAATCGAATACAATCTACGCAATACTTGTTCTACTGTTTTCTGCAAACAATCATCATCCACACTATACATCTAATCCTTTGTTACAGAAGCCGGTGAGATTGACAACCTCATTTGTCGTGTTGGCAAAGTAATTTGTGTTGTGCAGGTTCCACGTTGGCGCCGGAATCCCTGTGTTGCGCCTTACACTTCGCCGCCATCAACCTTCAACGTGCTTCTTGACTCCTGCGGTTCGATAAACCTTGGTTTCTAACTGAGGGAAACTTACTGCTGTACGCATCACACCTTCCACTTGGGGTTCCCAACGGTCGCGTGCTGTACGCGTGTCACACAAGTGATAGCAAGATATATGTACTTCAAGCACGATGGCTATCACAAGGAAAGAGTGCTCGAGTATAGAAATAACCGAGGCACGCGGAGAGGGATGTTCCCGTGTTTTTTGCAAGAAGGTACATCACGTTTGGAGGAGTGAAGGTCCCACGAAGGATTCCCCGCGCCACGAAGGCTCACCCTATTCTCCGAACCACACCCACGAAGGATAATTGTCATTTCCTTATGGTTAGTTTTTCCTCCGCTCAGATGGCAAGCTCCACAACCACTTCCTCCACGAAGGAGAAGCCGGCCTCTTCACAATCTTCTTGAAGAGATCCCGAGCACCAACCACCAAGCCAACTAGGAGGTCTCCCCAAGAGTAACAAGCTCACGGTCTCTCACTCGAACTAATCGTGGTGGAGAGCTCAACACTATGCAATGATGCAAAGCAAGAATACTAGAGGTGTTCAAGTCCTTCACTCTCAAATCCCACCCAAGCAACAAATGCTAAGATGAGATTGGAGAGGAAGAACAATGGGGAAAGTCAACAAAAGACTCCAAGATCTAGATCCCAAGAGTTTCCCTCACTAAGAGGAGAAAAGGATTGGTGGATGTGTAGATCTAGATCTCCTCTCTTAGAATCCTCAAGAAATAGCAAGAATCATGGGAGGAATCAAAGGGGAGAGCAAGTTCTTCAAATGCAACAATGGAGGAGAGAGAATGGGAAGAACTCACTTGTCTCAAGGTGGGAGAAGGCTATTTATAGTTAGGAGGAAGAAATAACCGTTGGGGAGAAAAAAGACAAAGAAAAACGCAGAAAAACGGGCAGAAAAACGCCCCAGGCTGGCGGCCCAGCCAGCTGACCGGATGCTGGGCTGAGGAGGCCGGCCAGCCATCCGGCCCAGCCGGGCCACCGACCGGATGGGGAGGAGGCCGCGCAGGGGCGGCATAGCCAGGCGGAGCAGCGCCCGGTGGGCCGCGCGCGGGGGTGAGGCCCGGTAGCTGTGCCTTGGGCGGTGCGCCGGGCGGCCCGGTAGGCGACCGGAGCCTGGGCCGGAGGAAGCGGCTAGGCCGGTTTCGCCCGTGTGGGCCGGCGCCTGGCCAGATCCGGTTGGCGCCCGGTTGTGGACCGGGTGGGCCGGTCGGCCGGCTGGTCCCTGCCCTTTTGTTTTTCTTTTTCTTTTTCTTCTTTTACTTTTTCTTTAATAACAAATGCTCCCGAACTCCGATTCGAATGGAACCAATTTTGTTTGAGAGATAAGAAAAAATGCTATCCTATGGAAAGTGAAAAACACAAGAATCTGTAGGAGGGGATTTTATCATGAATATAAAAGGTAGAACCTTATATCATGAATAACCGATAAAATCACCCAACCTCGAAAACGCAATAGAAGATGCATGCGAACTCCGTTTCGATGAACTTGGGCTTGTTGTAAAGATAGCAACAAGCTCAAGAACCTTAAACATATAAACACTAAGAAGCAATAAGTATATGCAAAGTATGCAAAGGATTGAGCTCTCTAAGACGATGTGATCAAGCTACCCAACTGAAAGCCCTCTTGATAGTGCGGCTATCTATCCTATAATCCGGTCTCCCAACAACCACCTTGAGACCGGTAAAAGGAAAACCTAGCAAGGCTATACCTTTGCCTTGCGCATCCCGCTTGATCTTGATGATAGCACTTCACGCTCCACTCAAGCTGGAATGCCTCACTTGATTATTGTTGCTTTGTGAAGACTCACAAATGCTCCCCCATACACTATGATGGGAAAGCTTCATTGATGCACATCTTCACAAGTCCATTATCACCAAATGGACGGCAAGATTCAAGCATGTGATTCACTTGAGATGATCATCTTGAACTTGCCCAACTCAACCTTGTATCTTCACATACTCACTTAAGATAGAGCATGGCTAATATTGAGTTCCACATAAGAACTCCATCTTCATTTCTTCTTCTTGATCATATCACATATGTATCTTTAAATCGATGATCTTGATGCCAATACACAAGGTGTATCTTTATCTTCATGGCATCCATACTTGAATCCAACACATGGAGTACAAGTATACCTATGGAATATTCCTTCATATAAACTTAATGAAAACATTAGTCGATAGGGGTTGTCATTGATTACCAAAACCACACATAGGGGCAATATACCCTTACAATCTCCCCCATTTTGGTAATTGATGACAACCACAATAAGAGGGTTTATATAATGAATATTAGAAACAAGTACGCAACTTATCCGAGAATAAGTTGTATACAAGAGGTTGTATTTGATATGGTCAAGTAACACAAAGCTACTAGCCCATATCAAAACCGGCTCTACTCACACAACTACAACAAATGCAGGGATGTGAGTAGAACCAATATATATAGAGAAAACTCCCCCATAATGTATGCACGTGTGATGAACATGAATTCATTGCATACATTGTCAAGATTAACCTTTGGGACAATTTCCACTATATATATACAACCATGCAAGACATATAAATATGGAATTGAGAGGCAAAACACTTAAGCACAAACCAAACTTAAGTACAAAACATTCCCTTAAACCCTCTAAACTTCTCCCCCATTGGCATCGATTGTCAAAATGGGTGAAAAATTTAGAAGGCCAATATAATGTGAGTTCCTCCCCAAAGTGTGCACGTCTCATAATTTGAGTGGAATCAAGTGCACATATCCAATGATGAATACTTGAAGGAAGTCAAACTATATTGAGGATCAAAGATTGCATAAAGATAACATGGTGAAGTGAGCTTCAACAAATAAAGCAAGCAATCAAAGATCCAATTGGACAAACAAAGATATCATGATAAGAGAGATATAGTGCTCTAAATAAAATAGAAAGCTCCCCAAGGTTGGTGCACAATTTATAATGTTTGCATTTGAATACAATATGCACAAACATGGAGTCCTCACTCCCTCTATATCATTTAGAACACAACTAAGATAAAGAGAATATGCTTATCAAGAACAACTTGAGTCCAACAATTACGAGATATGAGTGCATGAAGAAAAACAAATAAACCAAGCACTCATAAATCTTCTTTACCAACAACACTAAAATCAAAAGGATAAGAAGATGGTTGGCAAAGAACAAGGATATCAAGGTGATGGATTAACGCTCTCATGTATATGAGTTTCTAAAGTGGACAAGATGATCCATAAAGAAACATGCACACACACAAGATATTAATAAAATAAATAAGACAAGATATCCAAGATGAAGTCATAAAATATACCAAAGGATATTTGCTTAAAAAGCATATATAGCCTATAGCTCCAATTTTCACTAGTGGTATATGAATGAACTTCAACCAAGTTAAATCTCAAAAACATCACAACCTACAATAAGGGAAGTAAAGCTCGTTGGAGTGTTTTGAGAAAAGCAACAAGTATCACAAATACGGATTTATTTCACAAATTCATCAATATTGCACACAAGAGCTCTTTGAGGAATTGATATGCAATAAATTGCTAGAGGGCATATTTGTGATAGGTGAATCATAAAATATGATATATATATATAACCTATCATATGCATCTTCTCAAATTACTCAAATGTTCAATAAGAAGTTTTTACTTTAAAAGGGTTTTTCAAAAACTGCAATATTTTCGAAATAAATAATTTCATGCCAAGATACAACCTATAAGAGGTTGGATGCTATATGAGAGTGCATGAATAATATACTTGTTACCGAGATAGCAATGGCATGATGTAGTAGATAAGATTTCATCGATCATCCTAGCGTGACTCCAATTATCATATGGTGACAACACCTTCCTTATAGATGAGACAAGCCTCCATTGCATCTCCAATGTACCTAAAACATCATTCAAGTACATCTTGGTCCCCAAACTCATTGGGTCCAATATGGTTAGACTAACCACAATATATAGGACACACTCCATATAAATATGTGCATATTTAGATGAAATTTGAATTTCATGCACATCTTAGCCATTTAGGATTTGATGGAGTATATCCTATATAATGGATCAAAGAAAGCAAGCATGCTACAAGTATAAACAAATTACATATAAGCATGCACCAAAATTTTAAAGATCCAAGAAAGATATACTTTGGACAAAACACCAAATGAGTTGAAGAAGGCATAAAGATGTGACTAAGCAAATTTTTTGTCCAAATTATATCAAAGACGCAAATCACAAAAGATTTGTTCAACAAAGTTCAACAAATGAACTAAGAAGAAACCATTGAGCATAAAGGATGAAATAAAGAAAACATGCTCAAAGATTTATCTCATTCAACAAATAAGACATAGAAGAAGGAATGAGATAGCAAACTCCCCAAAAGAGCAAGGTTCGAACAAATAAACCAAACCCTCTACACTTTTCACAATGGCACAATGTACCGTAAGGAAAAGGTATGTCTTCCAACACAAACACTTGATATGAATCAAGAGGATTTATCAAAAGGTTTTTCAAAGGGACGAGGAAGACATATGGGAGCAACAAGGATTTGTTGGAAATAAAATAAGGTAATAAGAAGCAATCCAAGGTGAAGGTGATCCATAGATTCAACCACATACAAGGTTATCAATTGTCAAAGACAATGAGTATATTGGAAATAATTTCCGGTGGTGTATTGACAATGATAGTAAGGATCATCTTCACACTAAAAGGCATAGGATAAGTATATAGAATTAAGCACTATAACAGCTTCAACTAGTCAAACAATCACGCACGGCAATGATTAGAATAACTTGAAGCAAACGGTGTTCCAAATAAGATATATAGAGATATGTATTTGAGGAAACGTACCAAGAATTTATTACTCAAACAAGAACCCATAAGATGAGTAATAAAAGATTTTTAATAAGAATGGAGCTTGTTTGAGCAAACATGCCACCTAGGAGCAAGATAATTAAGAGCATCAACTCTAAGTGGCATAACCTCATATGTTCACATTTCCTAGGTTTGTGATATGTACAAAACATATTACTCCCCCATAATGTGATAAAACATTTCTTCTTAATCAAGAGGCAATTAAAATTCAACTAGAGATGATTAATGGATATTTAGAATTTGAATTTCTCATGAGTATGAAACACCACATAGTGACTAGATAATCTTGTAATATCAATACTAAGTGGTGGTACCCATGTACACACATTTTAAAGAAAGAGATGCACAAAGCATATCACTCCCCCAAAATGGGATGTTCCATTAATCACTTCAAAGAGAGCCAAATAAGATATCATCAAGATGCATTAGGCTCAAAACAATACACAAGTATATGATGAGTCAAACAAGCATACTTGAATACACAAGATAGGCAAGTAAGATACAACATATACAAACACATATTTGATACAAAACCAAACATGCAAAGGGGCAAGTAACTTACAATAAATATGATGAGTTGAAGTATAAGTTACCGCAAAGAGGAACATTGGATATAAGATATAGATGATAATCCATACGACTTGGCTTGGTCAAAATATAATATATGAAGATCCCTTAATTCTTCATGAAGTAGCCAAGACTCCAATGACCTCCACATGCACCTATTGATCAAGTTTGAGCTTGTTGGTCCCCAACCAAGTTGGGTCCTAATAGGTTAGTCACAATAGGCTTGGCAACCCAAATGGTTCTTTTCTTGAAACCACTTTGAGTTCCAACAAACTTGGCAAACACATTGCCATCCTTATCCTTCCCTAGAGAATAATCATCATCAATAATTATAGGGTTAGATAAGGTACCACCTAAGCAAGAAGAAGCAAAGTGCCCCTTCTCACGGCATAAGTAGCAAGTGTTCCCCTTTCTCTTCTTTATTGATTTCTTCTCTTGGGGAACAATATCTTGATTCTTCTTGGGAAGTGGCCTATCTTCAACTTGAGGTCGAGCATGAGCTTGACCTTGACCTTGTGGCCGTTTCCCTTGTTGTTTCTCACTCAAGTGCTTCTTCTTCTTCAATGGGCATGATCTAACATGATGCCCTTCAACCTTGCACTTGAAGCAAACCAACTTGGCCGGATCATCGACTTTATCTTGGCCCTTCTTCTTGTTGTTCTTGCTCTTGGACTTGTTCTTGTTATTGGAGTTGAATCCAAGTCCACTCTTGTCATTGGGGGATTGTTGCACACTTAGCATCTTGTCAAGTGCGGATTTCCCTTCATGACGCTTTTCCAAGTCTTTCTTCAAACACAAGACTTGGGCCTCGAGCTCTTTGATTTCCTATACATGGTTAGTAGAAATACAAGTACTAGAGGAAGTAGAAGCTTCATTGTTAGAGCAACAAGGCAAATCAAGTAATCCAACACAAGGTGTGTCACTAGTTTGACTAGATGGATTACAAGGACTAACACATGGCAATATAGCATTTGTAGTAGAGATTGTGCTAATGTCCACATGAGGCTCACAAGATGTTACCTTAGTGATACTAGCCTCATGAGCTAACTTTAGCCCATCATAGGAAATTAGAAGGTCATCATGAGAGCCCGAGAGCTTTTTATGACTTTCTTCCAATTCCCTATAATTGCTAGTTAGCAACTCAAGTTGAGCCCTTAACTCAACATTCTCCTTTAAGATAGATGCTTCACAAGAATTAGAGTTAGTAGCACAAGCATCTACAATAGTTTTCTCATTTTCATGCATATAGGATTCAATCTTTTGTGTAAGCATAAAATTAGTATGCTTCTCATCTTTTAGCTCATGCTTGAGGAGAGTGAATCTCATTTCCCCATTTTCAACATGGGACTCCAACTCCACTATGTTTTCCCTATATTTATTCAAGGTATCCATAGAGTGTTCGAGATTAGCACAAGCTTCTTTATTACCATGAAGAGAAGCATATACCATTGCCATATCATGCACCAAGTTATTATATTCTTCATCATTATCATCATCATCACTCTCATCATTAGAGGAAGTGTTAGGAGTCAGAGTAGGAGATACCTTTGATCCATTTTCCATAAGGCACATGTGCATACCGGAGGATGAAGATGAAGAAATTCTTGAATCCTCATTTGAAAACATGTCTTGATCCATAGAGTGTTCGGTTTCCTCTACATTGTTAGTCAACAAACAACTAGAGGAAATAGAAGCATTTTGATTATGGGAGCAAGACAACGCAAGCATATCATCATGGGGTTTATGTAAGCAATTTACACATGATATGCAAGGACTATCAACACAAGCATGTAGATTATTTTCAATGCTAGATGTTTTTAAGTCCAAAGAGGAAGCATTGCAATGGGATAGAGATGAAGAGTCATCACTATTGAGCACAATATCAACATTGCAATTTTCCTCACCACTCACCATATCATTACCTCGTATCTTGCTATATGTTGGTGAAGTGGAAGAAGATGAGAACTCATCACGGCCGGAGGTGGAAGCAACTTGGAGCTCTTCATGATGTGAAGGGGAAGAGAGCTCCTCGGAGACACCACCGACCAAATGAGAAATGGATCCACCAAACATTTCCTTAAGCTTGATCCACATCTCATGAGACGATTTTCGCTTTATATATATCAAGAACCTATGAAAATCGGGTCTCAAGGAGAATAAAAGCTCATTAGATACTTGAGCTTCAAGATGTAAGTTTTTCTCATCCTCTAAAGATAGATTTTGAGAATCCATCGGAGGAGAAAAACCAACATCTAGAAATTGCTCTATATGTGGACACAAGGTCCGAAGATTACAAAGTAAGCAATTTCTCCATAAAAGATAATTTGTGCCATTAAAGACAATTGTGTCATTGTGCACTATACTAGCCGACGTCTTTACTCTCAAGGCGGTGAAGTCTTAAACAAGGAGAGACCTTGCTCTGATACCAATTGAAAGATCGAGATGTCGCCTAGAGGAGGGGTGAATAGGCAATTAAAAACTCTTACGGATTTGTCTTGTAATAATGCGAATTAAACTATCGTTTAGTTTACAAGCACAAACCCTAAATATGCTAAGCTCAACTAAGTGTAACAATAGCAACTAGAGCTAAGCAAGATAGGCACAAGATATATGTAGCACAAGTGATAGCAAGATATATGTACTTCAAGCACGATGGCTATCACAAGGAAAGAGAGCTCGGGTATAGAAATAACCGAGGCACACGGAGACGAGGATGTATTCCCGTGTTCCCTTCCTTTGCAAGAAGGTACGTCACGTTTGGAGGAGTGGAGGTCCCACGAAGGATTCCCCGCGCCACGAAGGCTCACCCTATTCTCCGAACCACACCCACGAAGGATAATGGTCCTTTCCTTATGGTTAGCTTTTCCTCCGCTCCGAGATGGCAAGCTCCACAACCACTTCACAAGCTCCACGAAGGAGAAGCCCGGCCTCTTCACAATCTTCTTGAAGAGATCACCGGAGCACCAACCACCAAGCCAACTAGGAGGTCTCCCTCAAAGAGTAACAAGCTCACGGTCTCTCACTCGAACTAATCGTGGTGGAGAGCTCAACACTATGCAATGATGCAAAGCAAGAACACTAGAGGTGTTCAAGTCCTTCACTCTCAAATCCCACCCAAGCAACAAATGCTAAGATGAGATTGGAGAGGAAGAACAATGGGGAAAGTCAACAAAATACTCCAAGATCTAGATCCCAAGAGTTTCCCTCACTAAGAGGAGAAAAGGATTGGTGGAAGTGTAGATCTAGATCTCCTCTCTTAGATCCCTCAAGAAATAGCAAGAATCATGGGAGGAATCAAAGGGGAGAGCAAGTTCTTCAAATGCAACAATGGAGGAGAGAGAATGGGAAGAACTCACTTGTCTCAAGGTGGGAGAAGGCTATTTATAGTTAGGAGGAAGAAATAACCGTTGGGGAGAAAAAAGACAAAGAAAAACGCAGAAAAACGGGCAGAAAAACGCCCCAGGCCGGCGGCCCAGTCGGCTGACCGGATGCTGGGCTGAGGAGGCCGGCCAGCCATCCGGCCTAGCTGGGCCACCGACCGGATGGGGAGGAGGCCGCGCAGGGGCGGCAGATAGCCAGGCGGAGTAGCGCCCGGTTGAGGCCCGGTAGCCTGAGGTGGAGCCTGGGGCGCACCGGCGCCTCCGGGCGGGGCTGGGCCGGCGCTGGCCAGGCGAGAGGGGGCGCTCGGAAAGCAGTCAGCCTGGCGCCCGGGCCTTTCCGGTGGTTTTCTTCTTTAATAAGCTGTTCCCCGAACTCCGATTTGAATACCTCCGAAATGAAACAATTTGTTTGAGAGATAAGAACAAATGCTATCCTATGGAAAGTGAAAACACAAGAATCTGTAGGAGGGGATTTTATCATGAATATAAAAGGTAGAACCTTATATCATGAATAACCGATAAAATCACCCAACCGAAAACGCAATAGAAGATGCATGCGAACTCCGTTTTCGATGAACTTGTTGTAAAGCTAGCAACAAGCTCAAGAACCTTACACATAGAAACACCAAGAAGCAATAAGGACATGCAAAGTATGCAAAGGATTGAGCTCCCTAAGACGATGTGATCAAGTTACCCAACCGAAAGCCCCTCTTGATAGTGCTATCTATCCTATAATCCGGTCTCCCAACAACCACCTTGAGACCGGTAAAAGGAAAACCTAGCAAGGCCATACCTTTGCCTTGCGCATCCCGCTTGATCTTGATGATAGCACTTCACGCTCCACTCAAGCCGGAATGCCTCACTTGATTATTGTTGCTTTGTGAAGACTCACAAATGCTCCCCCATACATTATGATGGGAAAGCTTCATTGATGCACATCTTCACAAGTCCATTATCACCAAATGGGCGGCAAGCTTCAAGCATGTGATTCACTTGAGATGCTCATCTTGAACTTGCCCAACTCAACCTTGTATCTTCTCATACTCACTTAAGATAGAGCATGGCTAATATTGAGTTCCACATAAGAACTCCATCTTCATTTCTTCTTCTTGATCATATCACATATGTATCTTTAAATCGATGATCTTGATGCCAATACACAAGGTGTATCTTTATCTTCATGGCATCCATACTTGAATCCAACACATGGAGTACAAGTAGTACCTATGGAATATTCCTTCATATAAACTTAATGAAAACATTAGTCCATAGGGGTTGTCATTGATTACCAAAACCACACATAGGGGCAATATACCCTTACAAATAGGCTCCAGCAACAAGCTACCGAAGTGAATATCTCACGAACTTTCACCTCCACGTATCACCGCAGAGAAGTCAAACCGATGCACATAATTCAATGGCAAGAACACTACAAAGATGGTAAAATCCTTATCTCTCAAATTCCAACCGAGCTACAAAAGTTATTGGGGGGATAAGAGAGGAAAAACAAATAGAGGGGGAACACCAAATTTCTCCAAGATCTGGATCTAGTGGATTCTCCTCACAAAGAGAGGAGGATTTGTTTGGTCAAGATGTGGATCTAGATCTTCTCTATCTTTTCTCAAATATGAGCAAGAATCATAGAGGAATTAGAGGGAGAGGAAACTTCTCAAAGTCAAGAATGGAGGAGAGAGAGAGAGAGAGAGAGAGAGAGAGAGAGAGAGAGAGAGAGAGAGAGAGAGAGAGAGCAAGAGAAGCAACCAACCCAAGGGGAAAGAAGGGTGATGTGGGCATTACCCTTCGGGTACCCGACATTAGTCTACCTCCCTTGGCCTAACTAGAGGCCCATGAAGGTTGTCCAAGATCAAGGTAGGCCCGTACGTAGGTTGCAATGAAGGAGACCTACTAGGAGACGAATTCTTGATGAACAAGGCAAGAAGGTGTCGATAAAGGAAATATTAGATTAGATCTCAATGTAACATAGTTGAGTTTGGACAAGACTCTCGGAACCTGGCCTGCTATATAAAGGCCAGGAGAGGGCCTACCGAAAGACAGAACAACAATACGCAGAACCACCGCAACTTAGAGCACAAACCCTAGAATCCTTGCCTCCCGGTGAGTCGACCATAGTAGTCTATCGGCTACCCCATTGTAACCCGTTTTACTCGATAAATCAAGATCGACAAGCAGGAAGTAAGGATTTTACCTCATCGAGGGCCCCGAACCTAGGTAAATCTCTCTCCCGTTTGTTTGGTATCTGATGTCTCGTGCTAGCCTGCAGGATTTCGTCAACCCTAAGCCCCTCATGGTGGGCATTGCCGAGGAGCTCCATCGTCAAAGGGGGTCTTTTAGGTCTCCCCATGAAATATGCCTGTTTTAGGCATTTTAGATCAGAGAATCCGGCCTGGAGGGCCAAAGAATCCGGACCCCCCATCTGAGAGCAAGGTTTGCTCACTTTGAAACGGAGAAAAACAGGGTTCGGGCCGGAGTCTCCAGCCCTAGGAAAGACAGATATAAACGGGCATAACTTGAGGATCCGAGCTCCGATTTTGATGATCTTGGGCTTGTTTTAAAGATAGGAACATGCTCTAAAAGATCATGCAGAGAATGATCATAGTCAAATTGTGGAGCATAATATAAAATGGGGAAAGTTTTAACCTATCTATAAGAGACAAACCGGTAACACCTCAAATATGGAAAATGCAACAAGTTGAGTTAGGAAACTCGGATTTAGGTGAAACCAATTTGGTTGTAAAGAGGATGACAAGATCTACCACACAAGGAGTGAAAAACTTAAAAACAAGTGGGTTAGATTATTCTATGGATTTTAGATAAAAACCTCTCAACACGAAGAACCAAAAAAACTCCAATATCGAAAATGCAACAAATATTTCATGTGGAATCCGTTTGTGGTGAACTAGAGATTATCATGAGAATAAGCACAAGCTCTAAAACACCATATGGATACGATGCAAATAACAACCAAGAAAGAAGATGCAAGGATGCAAAGGTTTGAGCTCACCCCAAATGATACAATCGAGTTACTCCCTCGAGAGACTCTTGATAGAGCGGCAACTAACATATAACCCGGTCTCCCAACTAAACCATAAGACCGGTAAGAAAGAAACCCTATAAAGATCAAATTTTAATTTTGCGCATTCCACTTGATCTTGATGATGACGATGTTGACCTCAAAGGTGGAACGCCTTTCTTGATTGTGCTTGCTTGATGAAGTATTGCGAGTGCTCCCCCATAATCCACTATGGGATAGCTTCTTATTCAGCACATCTTCACATATCCATGATCACCATATGGATGGCAAGCTTCAGGCATATGATCTATTCGATATGTCTCATCTTGAACTTGCACACCATTTCTTCTTTCTTCATTATGTTGGTGTCTTGAAGATACACATGAGAGTTCACTTAATCTTCTTCTTCAATACATACTTGTCACTTGATCTTCGCAAATTTCTTCTTATTGCAACCTTGAAGCCAACATACGGTTCAAGCCGTGTCTATGGACAACACCTACAGATATAACTCAATGCAAACATTAGTCTATAGAAATTATCATAATTACCAAAACCACACATGGGAGCTCCATGTACTTTCAAGGTTGCAGTATGTCAACCACAAGACAAGGTCACTCAACATATCTCAGGTGATAGGCCCTGACCACCCCAGACGGAGCGGATGTCAGCAGCCCTCCATGGGTCCCATCTGACCATGATCTCATGTAGCTTTTCAAATTGTTGGTGGTATTCGGGGTAGCAACCGTGTACCATATTATTTGACCAACATTTGCTAGCATGTATCCACCGACTTCCAAAAGTTAGAGGGCCATGTACTTCTTATATGTGGTTGTATGGGTGGATTGGGTTGATTATGTGGGGACATCCAATTGAAAGGTACTCCCACGACCATAACTGAAGAAACTCATAGCTCACAGCAAGTATATATCCCTTTGAAACTATTTTGGTTTTCTGTGTGGCGTCACACAATCCTCGGTAGGTATGCGCGAGCATAGCAGAACTGAAGTTGTATGTGGGGTTGTCTGGCGTCATCGAGTCACAAGTCGACACATCGACCCCGGAAAATTTGTGGCGCACGATCTCCCCATAAAACACTAACAATTTTTTCTTCGTACCTACCGCATAACCAGATTTTCAAAATAATATTAGTAACATCGTAACTTAATTGTATTGATGTTTAATTCCTTTTTATAGCAGCATTAACATGCGATTAATAATTTAAAAATAATAGTTTCATAATAATTGTTTTTAGCGAACTATACAATAGGACGTACCCAGTGCTGAGAGCTCCCGCACTGTGCGGGATCTGGGGAAGGTGTTAGTGGCAAGCCTTACCCTCACGAGTGCAATGTGGAGACCGCGACTCGAACCTGGGACCTCTCAGTCACAGGCGGTGAGGCTCTACCACTGCACCGGCCCGCCCTTCTAGCGAACTATACAATAAATCCGAAAAAATAGTTGCATCACTTGGAAAATTATTTTAACAGCAAAGATTAGACGACATCATTTATACCTCGAACTTGAAGATGGACGTTCTTCCACAAATAAATTACGCGCCACAATATTGCCAAATAATACCAATCAGCATCAATACGAGCACTCCACTTCTAATTTCCAATTAATAACCTTGCATGTATACTCAAATCCACCTAAAATACACATTTAGAAAATATTGTTAAAAGATGTGTGCTCGTGATTTTTTTACTGCATGCAGATTAAGTATTAATCTGGTGTGACTACTTGGTACAAAAGAAAACAACTACTATCCAGTAGCACGTGCACTAGCAGTGATACAATTTTTGGTATGCCTCTTTGTACTCGACCAGTGAGTGATTTCTGGGCATGGAATTTTGACAAGCGAGGTATTTTTACAGTAAGATCTGCTTACCGGTTTGCTTGTGGAGATAAAGAAAAGGAGAGAAGCATGGCTTGATGGACGTTCATCTTCCTCATATGATAATGCAGATTCTAAAAGCTAGACACCGTATGTGCAAGGTAAATGTTCCCTCAAAAATCAAAGTGGTTTTATGGCGACTGGCACAGAAACATGTCCAATACAAGCTCATGCTCACTATGTGGAAGGATAGACTTTTGGCGTCATTCCCTTATTTAATGCCTTATGGCAGCGATGTGTATGGGCTTTATTTGATGAAGATACTTTTGAGCATATGTGTGCAACTTCTGAACCTAGTGCAAAGTGATGGATTTTTTTTCTATGATGGAGACCTTGTCTACGGATAAGTTCGTTAAAGTATTAGGTTAACTTATACATGCACCCATACTACATGAGCTAATGACATTCTAAGGCTAATTACAACCTAATAATTATATAACAAAATTACACCATGCAGAAAAAAATGAAATACGCATCTACAAAATCTCATCATCCAAAATCAACCCTATATTTATCCAGCGACCGTCAAAGATCTTTGGATTCCTAACCAAAAAGCTTGGAACATCCCGCTCATACAAAGGCTTTTCACTACTCAAACTGCAAACCAAATCATCCTAACTCCTATAGTCCGTACTGATGGACAAGATACCCTCTGTTGGAAGCTAACTCCTACAGGTTTATGCTCGGCAAAAAGTGCCTACAAACATTGCAGGACAAACTTGGTGCTACCGGCCAACCAAACGCCAAAGGAGGTCCCGACACAGATAAAAAACCTTCTTCTGCAGGTGTGGAAACACAAGACAATGGTGCCAAGAGTCCAAACTTTCGCTTGGAGATTATTACGAAGAGCGCTCCCCACTGGGAAAAGGGCGGGCAGATTTTCCATTCACATCAAAGAGGAGTGCTCCAGATGTGGAGCAACGGAAGATGATATGCATCTCTTGTTCCTTTGCCCCTTTTCAAAAGCTGCATGGTTTGGCCACCCTTGGTACATCAGGTCTGAAGCTCTTGCTACTACCCATCGATCCATTCCAGAGATAATTCATGCTATTTTCTCCTCTGGTCACCCGATGGCTTCTATAGAAAATATCTATACTTTTTTGTGGTGCCTTTGGAAAGCCAGAAATGATACACTATTCTGTAGGAAAGATAATAAACCTTTGCAGGTGTACGCGGCTGCGCAAGCTATTTTACATGGGGCCAAACTTGATGAGAAGGTTCGAGTCAGCCCAACCGAATCCCTGCTGGAAGTGCAGAACAACCAACAAGTACAAGATGTTCCAGGAGCGACCATTGCCAACCCACTGAGCAAACCAGGAGCAAAAATTTTCTGTGATGCTTCTTGGAAGCAATCTCAAGAACAGAGCAACCTATCTTCGCAGGCTGGACTGGGTATCTTCATTCAGTTAGAAGGTGCTGAGGCCTGTGCACAGCTCTTTATCTCCGCTACATCACCTCCGGTTTCCTCGGCTCTTCAGGCAGAAACCTATGGCCTGATACTAGCAACTGCACTAGTACAGCAACTACAACTCCAGCAGGTTACCTACTTCACCGATTGTGCAATTCTTGCGCAATGTGCAGCAGGTCGAAATATCATCGACAACCCAGGCCACTGGGAGATCAGACCTCAGCTAGCTGAGATTTTAGCCAGTCCTTCCTTCGATCACCAGAAGATCTTCCACATTTCCAGGAGCATGAATTTCAAAGCCCATTTTCAATCAATACTAGCTCATAGGCTACAGAATAAACCGTTTTCCTTTAGGTGTGTGTCTACTGCTCGAGGAAATGAGGATTGTGTTTTTAGGAATGTACTTTCAAGCTTCTGCGTTGCTTCATGCACGCTTGTCTCTGTAAAGTGTTGTTGAGCATGAATGAAAATCTTACTGTTCAAAAAAAAAAAAAAAATCTCACCTTAATCGATCTTTTCTTCCACCTCATCAGCTGCTGAATCGTACACTTAGTACAGACAAATCCTAGGCAAAGTGGCTAACTCATGCTAGTTTTTTCTTCTTCTGCGTGAGTGAGTGAGCGGAAAGAGCTACCAAACACTGAGCGTAGAGTGAGTGAGTGAATGAGTCGAGAGCGAAACTGGGAAACGCAGCTACTCCATTCAGCTCCTTAAAAAGACCAAAGCAAACCGTCGGTGGTCTAAGACAAAAAGCTCTGATTCGAAATAAACAAAAGCCTCAAAATCAGGTCAGTCAGTACAGGATTCAGCACATGGAATATTTTGGAAAACATCATCAGCGCGAGACAGGCCATGTCGACCATCTTCTTTACCAAGACAGGCCGCCCTTATGACGGCACTGTTCTAGAAGGCAAAGTTTCCAAATTTGTATTAACTCGGCCAGTTCAGTAGTTTGGACAAGTATGCTTATGCCCAGTTACTGACAACAGCGATTACAATACGCCAGCACCCCATAGAAAATTCACTCTGCACATGCAGTATTTTCATATCCAGTTCTCTCAAAGAAACACACGGTTTCATTGATACATATCAAAATAACAGAAAAGATGGCTACTATCAGAAGGTTCCTGCAGAAATCTGTGGGCTGAGAAGCCCTCTTCTAACTACTGTAAATAACATTACATGACAAAGAATATTTACAGGGGAATTACATTTTCTCATACAGCAACAACAAATTACACTATCGCGAAAATACAGAACTAGGTACACCAACCTGGAGATGATACAGAATGCGGTGGCGCATCCAACCTTCTTATCAGATCAAAAAGTGACATATATACTGTGTTACTACCTAACTAGACCACACATGCACCAGCCCGTGACTGTTGCCAGTGTAGATCTCGTTCCTGTCCTCGTCGTAGAACAGTGCTGTGACGTCCTCCAGGGCTTCTGGGATAGTACTCCAGATTGAAGGGCTACCATTCTTGCGAGGAGCAATACGCAGGGCAGGGTCGTTAGCTGCAATCTTGGCAATGCACTTTCCAGTCATAATGTCGCTCATGTTGATTGATCCAATTGGAGAAGCTGCACATGTAGCACTTAATTCAAGATGATTTTCTACATCTAGTCATATGAAACCAAAAGAATGCTAACTAATACTGAAGAACTGGCCACTACAAACTATCTGAATGATGGAACAATGGAAGCAGTTCCACATTATATAATTGATGCAAATTAACTAATACTGAAGAAGAAATCAGGATGTGACTACTGCACCTGTACTTTGGTCACCCGCTGCCTCAGATTTACAGTATGAGATGATCAGATCCTGGTCACTTGTAATGTAAATATTATTGGTGCTACAATCTTGATGCCAAAGCAAATGGTCCTCGAACGACGTCACAAGCTCTCCTCGGAAATTCCATACAGCAACAGTTCTGTTTCGGAATGTCAAGAAGAGATTGTTCTCGTACAGAAAAATGAATGCTGATGGGGTCATAAACTTGTTAATACTGACTTCAATTAGTTCAGAACTTCGTACCTTCATGAAGACAAAGAAATTGATTAGGCTTATAAGCAATAAAATATTGAAAGATAAATAAAATATAGCTCATCAATTGTGCCATACATCAAGTATTTGAAGGTTCTCGTCTTCTTGCTTGACAAGGAGTTTTTCATTGAATTGCTCAATAAAATCAATTTTCTTGCCGCGATGCAATAAATGCCTGAACGATTTCAGTGGCTTTCCATCTTCAATTGATAATATCTTCAAAGGAACATAACTTGGAGTTCTATCATATATCAAAAGCATGATTCCTGGACTGAAAAGATAAATTTGATTAGTAACTTAGCATGACTGAAATATGCAAACAATGAATACAGACAAGGAATAAGGTGTATACCTAATCTTTATCTCCTGCACATTGGTATCAGGTATTGAATATAGAAAGGAGTAATTCTTCAAGTCAAAAACCTTATAGATACTGCCAATACAAGTATGACCATTAGAACAATAAGCTTTGTGAAGAACACATCATAATGTGACCAATGTTTAAGAAGGCATACCCATCCTGTGCCGAGTAAGTGAGTACTTTCCCATTTACATCATCAAACTCCACAAAGCCAGGCCACTTTAGAGATTCCGTCTCAAAAAGAGGAAACCCGGCATCTAACTGATTCCTCCGTATATATCTGAAAGAATACATGGATAGTAAGTGCAAGAACTGTAAGTTACTGTATTCAATGAGAACAGCAACATTATCCTCAAAATCATTTAAAATTGTGCTTCTCGACAAGTCACAAATTAAGGGATTAGAATGAATTTGGGAACTTCTCATGGCATAAGCTCTTACTCGATTGGGGTTGTTCTGCACTTCAATGTGCTAAAATGGTCGGATGCATAAACTGAGACAGTAATAAGAGAATCATTGTTCTTGTTGTAGAACAAACTCCGAATCACTTCATCTGGGCATAAATTCAAGAAGGATAACCGCTTGTTTGTTACTGCAGACACAAAAGCGCAATGCAAGAGGTCAGATAACATCATTTGCTAGTCAAGTGCAGAATCACAATTTACCAAAAGTGGAAATACCTACCTCGACTAAAGGCAGCACAAAGCCCAGAATGAGCAAGAGCGAATATGATATCTTTTGCCGCCACAATCTCAATAATTTTGGATCGTTTTTTAAGAATCTGTAGCTTCACAAATAGGTGAGCATCGTGATCATATGTATCAAACTCTTCCTGCACCAAATTGATATTTATAGTGTGAGTCTAACACATATTTAGAAGATTCGTGTTAAAAGAAACATATAATGTAGCTTTTTGCTCAAATAAGAACGCCAAACAAAGTGAGTTATTACTACTCGGTACTGAATAGCCTTCAGTTAGTACCAAAATATCGTATAGGCCCAAGTTGTACAACAACCGAACTTGGCTGAAATTCCAGTAGCCACATCTGTAATAATATGCCCATTTTGGGTCTTGTACTACAAGCAGGAACAATAGAACCTTCAACTGACCAAATAAGGATTCAGAACGCAGCACTGAGTTATCTTAAGTATTAACCCTATCGCATCGAAATGGCAGTCTAAAGCTTGGTCTACGTACAAAATAACTACTTCCCGGTGTGTGATCTCAAATACTCAAGGCTCAAATCCAGTCTTTTGCTACTTCAAGTCTTAGTGTGCATAGTTACATGGGCGGAGGCAAGTTCGGCTAGAAAAGGGGTGCATAGGACAACGTATCCAGTTCAATTACCAACTAGTATAACCCATATGCATAGGTGTAACCAGCAGGCAAATGCCAAGTTATCCCCAGACATGGTATTTCGGCCGCGCCAACCATCCCTCCCTTTCTGGTCATATGTCCATTCATTCACTGTTAGTAATGGTTCTTATTTCCGTAGGCAACTACACACTTCAATTGCTATTGCTACTACCTCCGTGACAAGTTTTTCGGAACTGACGGAGTACTTGGTTATGTCGAATTGCTGATTCTAAAATTTACACACATGACTACTCAGTATGAAACGTCTGATAAGTATGGATCCGTCATTGTGATAGCGCTGCAGCTAACAAGGTCCACTCAGAACCATTTCACAGAGTATCATTTTAAACCACATGAGTTCACTGGATGAGTAACACATACTAGAGAATCCAATCCTACATACAAGAGGCAGCTGCTTCTGAATTCCATCAGCTAGAGCCGGAACCCCAGCAATTAAGGTCGATTATTATGTCAAAATGACGCTCTATATTCTTATGTAAGGAACCGGGGGAAGAAAAGCTTGAAACAGGGTCATTTACATGCCAAAGGTACCAGTTTGGGGCCCAAGATCCGATCTTTCGGGGGAGATAGAACTCGGCACTTCTAGGGTCCCCAGAACTGAAACTTGCCGATTACTACGAGCTGCAAGAGCCGACGGAATCGAGCGAAACGAAATCCCAGAGATCCGGAGACCGTCCCCGCAGACGAACCCTAGATAGGCGCAGAGAGGAGACGGGCGCGGTGGGTACCTGGAGCTGCATGTTCCGGAAGCGCTCGGGGACGGCGGCGGCGGCGCCCCCGCCGCGCGCGGCGAGCTGGCGGCCCCCGATCTCGCGGCGCTGCAGCTTGGCGGCGGAGTTGACGAGCGGGGCGTCCAGGCGGCGCTTCTGGCCGGCGCTCGGGCCGGCGCGGTCCGCCGCGTCGGCGCCCCGCCGGCGCGCCGTCACCCGGAGGCGCACCCGCAGCTGCGCGCGCTTGGGGCCGTCCATCCTCGCGCTGGGGCTGGGTAGGGTTTGGCGGGGATGGAAGGCGACGGTCGCGGTGGTCTGGTTTGGTTGGGGAATTCGGGCTCTGTGTTGTGTTGTGTTGTTGGGGTCGGAGAGGAAAGGGAGAGAGGAGGTGGCGCGCTGTGACACCGGTCGGTGGGCCCGGTGGTAGAGTGAGAGAGATCGCAGTTTGCGTCACGATATGCGTCGTGTGATGTCTCTGCGTTGTCATCAGTCCATTCTTTTCCCTCCGGACGAGTGTACGGACAATCTCTTCTTGGAGCTTGGAATGCTCAGCCTCAAGGTATAGTTTTTTCCAAATGAATCCTCTACTTTTCTATGGATTAATTTTCCACTACTTTTTTGGATAAAGAGGATAACTTAAGATCAAGACTCTAATGGCCATTGTGATAACCAAAATTTATGCTATGTTTTGTACTTGGATTGTTGTTCTCGGACTAGAACCGCCTTGAGCCAATCAATCAATCAAAGTACTTCTCGCCAAATATCTTGTTGTTTTCCGAGCAACGTTGTAATCCCTAGTTAATGCACAAGTTTTGACACAAATAAGGTGGTGAAGGAAAATGACAATAATAAGAAGAATAGAATGACATATCTCTTGCATGAAACACAAACTCGGTGAATACATAGCTCGACAAAATACGCGATGGAGCTTCTTTGGTTGCACAAGTCTCATTGTCGTTGAGTGTGTGTTCTCATCTTTTCAGATCGACATTTATTTACTTCCTGCAACCTCTTCTCTGGTTGCCGAACATGGTTGTCGATGTATGGATGGATGCACACAAAGTGTCTTGTGTTTGCACGTGGAGACAGATAGAGAGAATTGTGCGGAGAGAGTGGATGCATGCCAGGGACATCCAATCGGGGGTGTGAAAAAAGCCTCTTAGGTTTGCCCTACCCGCTAGCACGACTAGCTAGACAATATGTTGGTATCCATTTGTTGGCGTTGACGGTGCATATGGTTCAACATAATTTCCCTTTTTCCCCTTAGATAATAAGGAACACATAATATATTACATGAAAGGCATTCATGCTTTACAACAAAGTACTCAGCGGAGAAACATTTGTTGTCGCTCTACCAACCAGTGACAACTAATTAGAGGAGGTCCCTAAGAGTTGTAGTGGCAGATGTCTTGCCCATCTTCTTTTTCCCCTGCAAAAAGTGACGATGCCTTTGCTATAAGATTAGAAACATCAACGTCACCTAATTCATTTGCATCCGAAGTTCAAAAAAATATAGGACGCATATAAGAGAAAAAAGGAGAACCGCTAATGGCGCAAAGAAATTGGTTTGAGAGATAAGTCTAATTATGAAGATCTTGTAGCGATTAATAAGTGAATAGTAATTAAAGACGGATTTTGTCTGTCTGTCACATTCATGCTTACAGAAATAACACATTTTTCTTTTTAATACATGCTTAAAGAGATAACATGTTTTACTTTTTAAAGTTCCAAAGATTCTCGATAATTTGGGTGTTGTTGTCATCAGATGCATGCGTATACATGTAACAGTGTCATTCTAAGCTTATTTCCTGTCCCTAAAACTGTATGCAGATGCAGCTATGTTTGACTACTCAGAGTGCATTACCTGTCGATGGTTTCTTCTGCCAGGGGTTCCAATATTTAGACGCCGACCTTGCTCGTCGTACAGTATGAGCCCGCTGAACCGCGGCAGCTCACACCGCATCCCCATCAGTATTCTCCTTTGCCACACCGGCCGCCCCGGCGTCATCGCTGCCGTCGGCGTCCCACACCGCTCATGCCTCACGGGCGTCATGGCTCCTGTTGATGCATGCATCATCTGTGCCGTCGGTGGCGTCCGACACCTCCCCGGCGGCGCGACTCGCTCTGCCGCTGTCTTGGACATGGACATCGCTGCATCCGGCTCAACGCCGACGGTCCCGGTGCCCCCACAAGGCAGCCGGGGCATCTGTGCGCCGAGCACCCTCTCCAGCGCGCACGCGCCTTGCTGCCAGCATCCCTCGGGCCTTCTGGTCTCCGCCATGCCAGCAGCAGGTTTCTGAAGCTGTCTCCGGCCAGAGTCTTGCACCTGGAACACGAGCGCCTCTGGAGTCGACCGGCGGCGGTCGCCTCTGACGACGAACAGCGCCGTCGGCGTGCCGCGCCTCGGTTCCGGGTACCGCTTCTTCGCCCTACGCTGCAACATCGATGCGCAGAGTCCCATCGCCGGGTAGCTTAATCTGGATTACGTTTTCAGATGGATACCCCAATGCTCGTGTGTTTGATAGTGTGCAATGGCGTCCTTATGGTGGCAAGCAAAGGAGAGCTTCCCAGATGGAGTGAGCTGGGTTGGGAAGTAAGAGGAAGAGTAATCTTCTTCTTCTTCCTTGCATCGGAGTACATATCCCGGCCGATGCTAAGGAATGTGATGTTAAGAATTGCTTCGTGCGCGGAAGAAGAGAAGCGTTGCTTGTGAGTTGTGAAGCCCTATGAGTAGCGTGGTCGGTCGGTGTTTCATTTCCTTGTGCCTTTCTTGCATGGAACGTATGTATTCCAAACTTTGCTAGCATTTGCACGGAAGTTGATATGATGGTTGCTCTTTTCTGATTTCTTAGTGGGGATGCCTTCCCCCATGTTCGGCAACATAATACTACCTCTGTCTATAAATAGGTGTCTGAGATTTATCTAAATCTAGATGTATCTAGACGCTATTTAGTGTCTAGATACATCTAAATATAGATAAACCTCTGACATCTATTTATAGACGGAGGGAGTACTACATGACTTTTTAGAATTCCAGTTTCTTTTGCCATAGATTTCGTCTGTTCGCTTAGCTCAGTACGATTTTTTTAACGAAATTTCACCGATTTAGTTATAATCACCAACAACAGTACAAAGAGCTCTAAAAGTAATCAGAATTATAAACAGGTCCTTGGACCCCCTTCTCAATTTTGGAGAACTTCTACGCACCAGCAATCGTGCAGGTGATACTAACGCACAAAGGTTTTGTCTACATGCCCAAAATATTTCTTATCCAAATTTCAAGCTAATATTAATAGATACAAATAATTCTCGGTAATTAAATATTTCTTTTTTCAATGTATTTCTTCACAATATGAACTGGAAAGAAAAAGTTAACAACCCATTGCCACTAATTATGCATGTGTAAGCCATGTCGCGACTAATGCAATATCAGCTGCTATTAAGTAATAAAAATATCTCTAATCTGTTGTCTTGTGATCCAAACTCATATACTAAAGAGAGACTAACTTCTGACGAGCGGAGCGAGGCCCATCGCGGTACGGTACGGATCGTTGGCACCCCCTATATATACATCTTGTAAGCCGCCGGCTAGGGTTCATCAGATTATAAGATATCCCACGGCGTTTGTAAACACTCCCCGATATAGTGAAATTTTGTTGGCTGGCGCCCGTGGTTTTTTCCCCTTCTATGTTGGAAGAGGTTTTTCACGTTAAATCTCGTGTCTCCGTTGCGTTTTCCTTTATTGTTCTTCGTTATTTGCTTGTCGCTTTTATATCAAGTGGTATCAGAGTGTTTCAATCTAGGGTTTTGTGACATGTCTTCTTTGAAGTTCGATCTACCGCAGCTGGATTATACCACGAGATTTTCTCTGTGGCAAGTGAAGATGAGGGCGATCCTCACCCAATCTTCTGATCTGGATGAAGCTCTTGATGGATTTGGCAAGAAAGATTCCAAGTCCTGGACCGATGATGAAAAGAGGAAAGACCGTAAGGCTTTTTCATTAATTCAGCTTCATCTATCCAACAATATCTTGCAGGAAGTGCTGGCAGAGAAATCCGCAGCGGCGTTGTGGTTGAAATTGAAATCGATCTGCATGTCTAAAGATCTAACCAGTAAGATGCACATGAAGATGAAGTTGTTCTGGCACAAGCTGCAAGAAGGTGCGTCAATGATGAATCACCTATCGGTCTTTAGAGAGATCGTTTCTGATTTGCTGTCCATGGAGGTAAATTATGATGATGAGGATCTCGCTCTTATACTGTTAGTCTTGTTGCCTAATTCTTTTGCGAATTTTTGAGACATCTTGTTATACAGCCGTGATGAACTAACCCTTGACGAAGTTTATGAGGCCCTCCAACATAGGGAAAAGATGAAATCTATGGTACAGGCATATGGTTCATCATCTAAGGCAGAAGCACTGCAGGTCCGTGGCAGGACCGAGAACAGAAACAACAACTACAAGAACTACAACAAAGATAAGAGCAAGACCGACATAGGTCGCTCAAAGTCCAAGGGATGAGATGGTAAGTTCTGCAAGTACTGTAAGAAAACTAGCCACGATATTGATGATTGCTGGAAGTTGCAGAACAAAGAGAAAAGAAACGGTACTTACCAGTAGAAAAACAAATCGGAGGGTGATGGTAAGGCTGCTGTTGTTTCCAGTGATAATTCTGATGGCGATTGCCTAGTTGTGTTTGTTGGTTGTGTTTCTGTTAATGATGAGTAGATCCTTGATTCTGCATGTTCGTTTCATATTTGTTGTAACAAAGACTGGCTCAGTTCTTATGAGTTTGTGCAGAGTAGAGATGTTGTGCATATGGGAGATAACAACCCACGTGAGATCGTGGGCATTGACTCCGTTCGGATCAAGATGCATGATGGCATGACAAATACTCTGACAGATGTGAGATACATACCTGGCATGGCCAGAAATCTGATGATGAGGACATCCCTACTAAATTACTACCTCTGTCATTGCAAGATGAAGACGATGCTGCTGTGAAGCTCATGTCCAATTGAAAGTGCATGGAGCCCATGTGTGGTTTTTTGTAATTAATGACAATCCCTATGGACTAATGTTTGCATTGAGTTATACTGGTAGGAGTTGTCCATGGGCAATGGTTGAACCATATGTTGGCTTGAAGATTGCAATCAAGAAGAAATAATATGCACCGAAGAAGGAACTCTCCCATAGTGGAGTATGGGGAACAATTCGCAAGACTTCAGCAGTCAAACACAATCAAGAAATGTGTTACATCTTGTTGCTGTCAAGATCGTCTTTATTGAGCTCAAGTGAAATGTGCAAGGTTAAGGTTTGCTGTTGATAGGGTTTATTTCTTACCGGTCTCATGGTTTAGTTGGGAGACCGGTTTACATGCTAGATGTCGTACTATCAAGGGGCTCTCGAGTGAGTAACTCGATCGTATCATTCGGAGTGTCGTCAAACCTTTGCATCACTGCATCATATTTTTTGGTTGTTATTTGAATCTTATCCATGTGATGTTTTAGAGTTTGTGATTATTTTTATGATAAGCTCTAGTTCATCGAAAATGAATTTCGCGTAAAATACTTGTTGCGTTTTTGATATTGTTGTTTTTACCGGTTCTTAGTGTTGAGAAATTTATCTTATAAATTAGTGGAAAAATCTACCCCAATTATTCTTAATAATTTCACCTTTTTGCGGTAGCTTTTGTCGTTCTCTTTCTAACAAAAATAATTTCGTCTCGATCGGATTTTCATATAGCTCCTGTTTTTGCATTTCTGGTATTTGTTGTTTGCCCGTAATTTTATTTGAAGCTGGGCAATTGTTGTTATTCAAAGAAAATAAAGTTGATGCCTTGAAGGCTGGCCGTCATGTGCACATTTAGAAGAAGCTAGCTGGTCGTGATGTGCAAGTATACATGAAGAAATTAGCTAGCTTGGGATAATCGTTACATGTTAGTATGCAAGAAGAAGCTAGCTTGAGCTGGCCATGATGTGCAAGATAAGCTGATCGATCATAGCTAGCTCGGGCTGGATGGCAGGTGGTGACGCCCATGCATGGCCGGATGTACCGCTGCTACTACCGCTGCGTGCGTCCGGGCTTCCAGTATAATCCGAGTATACATGCGCACTTAGGCCGGTACCATGGCCGGTACCGATGCCGGTAGTACCGGTCGACTCTGGCCGGTGGTTCCATCTGGCCCAGGCCGGTGGTACCGGTCCCTTCTCACGCGCCCGCGCACCACGTCACCCGCTTGCCACCAACCCAGTCGCTCAACCGGCCGCTCACCACGCGCCTGGCTGCCTTGCTCACGCACTGACCCCGCTCTCCCGCTTTGCCGTCCTCGCTGGCCAGCTGCGCCACTCGCCTGCACTGCTCTGCTCAACCACGGGCGGTAGTACCGCCCTTTTGTGGCCGGTACTACCGGCCCAAGCTGACCAACCCCAACGGGCAGAAAATCGTGAGCCGCTATTTAAGCCTTTTCTTGTCCCCCTTTTGAACTGCTTCTTCAACCTTTTGCTCTCCACCATTGTTGCATCTTGAGAGCTCCTCCTCTCCCCCAATCCCTTCATGATTCTTGCTCAGATTTGAGGAAAAGAGAGAGGAGGTCTAGATCTATATTTACACCAATCAAATCCCCCTCTTTGTGAGAGAATCTCTAGATCTAGATCTTGGAGAAATTTTGTGTTCCTCTTCTTATTTTGTTCTTCCTCTCTTATTCAATAGTTTTAGTAGCTTTGTTGGAATTTGAGAGAAAGGATTTGAGCATCTTTGTGTGGTGTTATAGCCATTGCATTTGGTGCATCTGGTTTGATTCTCCGCGGATACATGGAGGTGAAAGTTCGTGAGATATTCACTTCGGGAGCTTGGTCCTGGAGCTTGTTCCTCTTGGGTCTTTAGACCCTAGACGGCTTAGTGGTCTTTAGGTCTTTGTGGTGTCTCTGGGGACTGCAATTGTTGTAGATTATTCAAGGGCAAGGCCTTTGTGGCGATTTATTGGAAGCCTCCAATTAAGTTGTGGAGATAGTTCCAAGCTTTGTCGGGTTCGGTGACCACCCTAAGGTTCCATAGTGGATCGAGGACATCCCTTTTGGTGGGAATTCTCGAGGAGAATACGGTGGCCTTCGAGCATTTGGAGTGACTTGTCCTCCACACTGCTCCAACGGAGAGTAGCACGCGCAAGAGTGTGAACTTCGGGGTACATCGTTGTCTTCGCGTCACTTCGGTTATTCCTATACCCGAGCTCTTTACTTATGCACTTTACTTTGTGATAGCCTTCGTGCTTGAAGTTATATATCTTGCTATCACATAGTTGCTGAATTGCTTAGTATAAGTTGTTGGTGCACATAGGTGAACCCTAGTTATAGGTTTTGTGCTTGACAACAACGCTAGTTTTATTCCGCATTTGTTACCATATTGTAAAAGTTTTAAACCGCCTATTCACCCCCCCTCTAGGAGGCATCCGTGTCCTTTCACCAATGAAGTCAGACTGGACCTATGACAAGAGCTCGGGCGAAGCTACTCAAACAAGTGAACTTGTTCCTAAGTGATACTTTGACCGATGAGAACTTTATACCGCCTAAGTCCTATTACTTTTTATGTATGATCAGGTACGAAGATGAAGCAAGCATCACACTAGGAGAAGATAGAGCAGCCGGACGTGAAGCCGGACATGAGGTATCGTTACGCTGACTTCACACTGTCTGGGAACCCCAAGAGGAAGGTGTGGATGCGACAATGGTGTTTCTCGCAGAAACCAAGGTTTATCGAACCAAAGAGGAGCCAAGAAGCACGTTGAAGGTTGATGGCGGCGAGATGCAGCGCGCAGAACACTTGTGATCTCATATTAACGTGAACTCAGACAATTTATTGTATCCAAAGTATTTTGTCTAACGAATCAAGAGGTTGTCAATTCCACCTATTTTTATTTAACAAAGGATTATTATGTGTGGATGATGATTGCTTATGTAACATAGTAGAACAAGTATTGCAGAAGATTGATTGACAAAAGAATGGACCTGGGTCCATAGCACTAGAGGTGTCTTCCCATAAGATAAATAGTATGTTGGATGAAAAAATTCAGTCGGGCAATTGAAAATAGAGAGGGCATGACCAATGCACATATATGATATGATGAGTATAGTGAGATTTAATTGGGCATTACGAATAAAGTTATTGGCTGCATCGCTATCCCGCATGCATTCATGCCTAAAGTCCACCCTTCAAAGCTATCATCCTAACCCTTCCAAACATTAAGTTGCAAACAATGCATAATTGCATTAAGTATGGTGCGTAATGTAATCAATAACTACATCCTCTGGACATAACATCAATGTTTTATCCCTTAGTGGCAACAAGACATCCACAACCTTAGAATCCTTCACACGTCCTGCATTTAATGGAGGCATGAACCCACTATCGAGCATAAATACTCCCTCTTGAGTTAAGAGTAAAAACTTGGCCAGAGCCTCTACTAATAACGGAGAGCATGCAAGATCATAAACAACACATAGGTAATAGGATTGATAATCAACATAACATAGCATTCTCTATCCACTCGATCCCAACAAACACAACATATAGCATTACGTATAGATGATTCGATCATGTTAGGCAGCTCACAAGACCCGACAATGAAGTACAATTAGAGAAGACGGCTCATCTGGCCATCATGATAAATCCCATAGTCCACGGTGAACTACTCACCATCGACCGTGAGGTGAACATGGCGGTGTGAAGAGTCCTCCCGAGATGATCCTCCAGGAAGTCGAAGAAGCATCTCCCGAATCCCGAGATGGATTACGCGGTTGCCTTCCGGAAGGTTTTCCGGGACACGCGATCGGGGTTTCACAACAAGGTCAAGTAGGCGAGAGAATGTGGGGCCACACGAGGCCTACTACAAGAGGTCGGCGCTGGCCATATCGGGCCGCGCCCTAGTGTGTCGCCGCCTCGTGGCCCCACTTCGTATCATCTTCATTCTTCTTCGTGTGAAAATAGGCCCCTGGCGTTGATTTCGTCCAATTCCGAGAATATTTCCCTTACTAGGATTTCAAACCAAAAATGTACAGAAACAAGCAACTGCTCTTCTAAGATCTCGTTAATAGGTTAGGGCTTAGAAAATGCATAAATATGACATAAAGTATGCATGAAACATGTAGATATCATCAATAATGTGCATGGAATAAGGAATTATCGATACGTCTGAGACGTACGCATCCCCAAGTTTAGTTTCTGCTCGTCCCGATTGTGTGTTTACAACAAAGATAATTTCTGAGTGACATGCCATCATAACTTTGATCATACTATTGTGGGCATATGTAATGAATGCAGCGATCAAAACAATGGTAAATGACATGAGTAAACAAATGAATCATAAAGCAAAGACTTTTCATGAAAAGTACTTCAAGACAAGCATCAATAAGTCTGCATAAGAGTTAACTCATAAAGCAATAATTCAAAGTAAAGGTATTGAAGCAACACAAAGGGAGATGAAGTTTCAGCGGTTGCTTTCAACTTATAACATGTATATCTCATGGATAGTTGTCAATGCAGAGTAATATAACAAGTGCACAATGCAAGTATGTAGTCAATGCACAGCTTCATGACAAGTGTTTGCTTCTGAGGTGGAGAGAAATAGGTGAACTGATCAACATAAAAGTAAAGAAAGGGCCTTCGCAGGGGGAAGCATTGATTACTTCACTAGAGCTGGTTTTGAAACAAGAAACAATTTTGTCACGGTATAATAAAGCATATGTGTTATGTAATTATATCCTACAAGTTGTGCTTCCCATGTACATATATACCAATAGTGCCTGCATCTGTCCTAATTAGCCTTGACACTGGATTATCACCGCAATACATATGTTTTAAACAACTATCACAAAGGGGTACCTCTATGCCGCCTCTACAAAGGTGTTCAAGGAGAAAGCTCGCATTGATTTCTCGCCATTGATTATTCTCAACTTAGACATCCATACCGGACAACATAGACAACAGATAATGGACTCCTCTTTAATGCATAAGCATTCAACAACAATTAATTTTCTCATATGAGATTGAGGATATTTGTCCAAAACTCAAACTTCCACCATGGATCATGGCTTTAGTTAGCGCTCAAATGTTCTTCTCTAACATTATGCATGCTCAATCCATTCTAGCTGTGAAATCTCTCTCTTACTTCAGACAAGCTGGACATGCATAGCAACTCACATGATATTCAACAAAGATTAGTTGATGGCGTCCCAGAACATGGTTATCGCACAACAAGCAACTTAATAAGAGATAAAGTACAGTACATATATTCAATACCACAATAGTTTTTAGGCTATTTGTCCCATGAGCTATATATTGCAAAGGCGAAGAATGGAAATTTAAAGGTAGCACTCAAGCAATTTACTTTGAAAGGAGAAATACCATGTAGTAGGTAGGTATGGTGGACACAAATGGCATAGTGGTTGGGTCAAGGATTTTGGATGAGAAGTATTCCCTCTCGATACAAGGTTTAGGCTAGCAAGGTCATTTGAAACAAACACAAGGATGAACCTAAGTGGAACAAAACTCACATAAAAGACATATTGTAAAACATTATAAGGACTCCACACCGCCTTCCTTGTTGTTCAAACCTCAAATACCAGAAATTATCTAGACCTAGAGAACAATTATGCAAACCAAATTTTAAGTTCTATGTATTTCTTCATTAATAGGTGCAAAGTAAGACGCAAGAGCTAAAACATGAGCACAACAATTGCCAAGTATCACATTATCCAAGACATTATAGCAATTACTACATGTATCATTTCCCGTTTCCAACCATATAACAAATTAACGAAGAAGATTCAACCTTCGCCATGAATATTATGAGGCCTAAGGACATATTTGTCCATATGCAAAAGTGGAGCGTGTCTTTCTCCCACACAATGAATGCTAGGATCCATTTTAAAAAACAAAACAAAAAATAAACCGACGCTCCATGGACATAGGCATCCCAAATGGGCCTCCCGAAGATAGTACCCGGGTTTATCAAGGCCCATTACCCTAAGAATAAGAAGATCTCGGGAGCCCAAGATATTATTAAGGAAAGCTAGAGTCGGTAGTAGGAAGGGTTATTTGTAATTTCTTATGGGATGAGTTAGAAACCTTCCCGACTATGTAACTTGTATGACACGAATCCGCGGCTCCGCCTCTTATATAAGGGGGAGTCGAGGGACGCAGAAAACATCCAATCATTGTTTACAAACCCTAGTTTCATAATCGTCGAGTACTTTTCTGCTGAAACCTCCCTTATCACTTGCCCTCTACTTCCAACTAAACCCTAGTCTACAACTGTAGGCATTGACAAGTTAATACCTGGTCAATTGGCGCCGTCGGCTGTGGAGCCTAGAGGCGTAAGGATCCCATCTCGATGGCACGTTCAAGATCTTTCGACATCGTCAACCGCAAGCAACGTAATGGATCGAGGTAAACAGATCGTCAGGCGGGTCCTGTCGATTTGTTCCTCACCCACCCTCCCGTTTGGATGCATATGCATCTGGAGGAGCCTATGGAGATGACGTTCGGAAGGTTTCATTGCCGAGAAAGAAGGATCGTATCGTGTCGAAATTCGGATTTCGTCGGGATCGTCGGCGGTCGATTCCCATTTTTCAAGCTGAGCAAGATCATCAACCGAATCGAGGAAGAAGAAATCTGCCGCCACGCTACATCGCACTGGCAAGAGAGAAACTCGCCAAGATCTTCGGCGGCGACATGTCGCTTGAGTCATCTCATGACCATATGGTGCTTTGAGGTTCAAGAAGGCTCGACAGCTACAACTTCATCGACAAATCTACATCAGTTCGAGCCCAAGTATAGGGGGGGTATCGTAGTATTTTCGATAAGTAAGAATGTGGATCCTAGTATTAGAGCAGAAGGTGTTGACAAGGCGATGAAGGATTCACCGTAAATGCTCGTCGTACAAGTGTATTCGTGGGGTTTTCGATGTAACAATGGAATAAAGCACGAGTAAGTAAAGTGCGAGAGAATAATTGCAGCGAGTGGCCCAACCTTTTTAGCACAAAGGACAAGCTGGTTTGTTTACTCATAATGACCAAACGTTTCGAGGACACACGGGATTTTAGTCTAGTGCTTTCGCTACATACTGCTAAATAATCTTCATTGTTATGATAAGTGTTGTGTGGGTGAACCTATGCTAATGCACCGCCCCTTCCTAGGACTAATACATACTTGTGATTATACCCCTTGCAAGCATCCGCAACCACAAACAAAGTAATTAAGAATAAATCTAACCACAAATTTCTTAAACTCGAGATCCCGTTATCCTCCCGCATCATATACCAAAGAATCCAAGCCAGTCACAATTCCCGCAACCCCGCAATTGGCAAACAAGTACAAGATGCATCCCCTAGGCTCATAAAGGTGAAGTGTCATGTGTCGACGTTCACATGACACCACTAGAAGAATAACACCACAACTTAAATATCATAACATCAAATATTACTCAATTAGTTCACTACTAACCTCTAGACTTCACCCATGTCCTCAAGAACTAAAACGAACTACTCACTGGCAGAGAATAACAATCAATAACATAAACCTTGGCTCAACGGTTTCACTCAATAGCATCAATAACAAGTAGAAATCAATAACGGGATCCCCTATCAACAATCAAGATCAAACCCAAATTGCTACGGCGGTGACGATGTCCAGCGGGGGTGGAGACGGCTGTGATGATGGTGGAGATGATGATGATGGTGATGGAGATGATGTCCACCTTGATGGCGGATGGCGTCGATTTCCCCTCCCGGAGGGAATTTCCCATGATCTCAGCCCACCTGAGAGCTCTTTCTCTCTCGGTGTCTTCCGGCCTACGCAGGCGGTCAGAATCCTTCTTGAGGTACCCTCCGTGGGTTTAGGCCTCGGACGAAGGATTTCGCGAAGAAAAGAAGGCGAGGGGAGCGCTGGGGGCCCCACACCACAAGGTGGCGCGGCCAGCCATGGGCCGCGCCGCCCGTGGTCCTGCCCCACCTTGGGCCTTCGCCCCTGCTTCCTTCGCTATCCTGAAAAAATAGGCTTCGTATACCTCTTCCAGCGCTGATCTTCCTAAATATTATGCTTGACGTTGCTTTTTCCAATAATCCCGGCTCCGTGCTTGATTCCTCCAACAATGATGAAACATGCAAAATAGATGAAATAACATAAGTATTGTGTCCAAACATGAAATATATCAATGAATAACAAGAAATTATGATACAAAATAGTGATGCAAATTGACGTATCAATCCCCCCAAGTTTAGACTTCGCTTGTCCCTGCTGAATCAATCGTAAACCGGTCTGGCACATGTTTATGGAGTGAAGTGTTGATTAACAAAATACGGACAAGAAGCATCATAGTATTCATTCACACAAGACATCTAGTAACAACTTCCATATATCTCACCAAATCTAAAATGAAGTATAAGGTGAATCACAAATAAAAGGCATAAGAAATCATAGTTGTGACAGTAACCGCTCTTGGTCGAGAAATTAACAAAGTTATATTTATCTATTGAGCAATGTCTCATGTTAAAGTTTATATGGCACAATTTGCATACTCAATCATAATAATCTCCTCATAATCATTGATAACTTGCAAAGCTATATTCATTCGTATAAAACTTTGTACTAAACAAGGAAGAATAAAAGACATGATGAAGTGAATCACCACAAAATAATGGTTTGATCACAACAACTCAAATGCTTGCTTGAGATGGGAGGGAAATAGGTGAATCGACTCAACATAAAGTAAAGTCAAGCCCTTCGCAGAGGGAAGCAAAGATTAAATCATGTGCTAGAGCTTTTTCACTTTTGAAATCATAAAGAGAATAAAAGTAATAATTTGAGAGGTGTTTCTGTTGTCAAACGATCATGTGTAATTTAACCCCTGCTGTGCAAACCTTCAAAGAGCTGGCCCCATTTTATTTTTATTTCAGGTGGTACTCTTCCAACCTTTCTTTTCACAAACCATGGCTAACCAATTCCATCTGCCTTTCAACAATCTCATACCATGATATGCCTCTTTTATTTTTAAGCCTTATTATGATGACACTCCCCAACCTTTGCTTACAAGCCATGGCTAACCGAATCCTTCTGTGCCGTCCATCAATCACATACCATGGAGGAGTGTCTATTTAGTTTAATTAATTTGGGACTGGAATCCCATTGCCAGCTCTTTTTGCAAAAATTATTGGATAAGCGGATGAAACCACTAGTCCATCGGGTGTGAAAGTTGCCCAACAAGATTGAAGATAAAACACCACATACTTCCACATTATAAACATGGACACAAATAAGAGATAGTAAATTTTGAATTTGTTTAAAGGTAGGACACGAAGTATTTACTTGGGATGGCAGAAAATACCATGTAGTAGGTAGATATGGTGGACACAAATGGCATAGGTTTGGGTTAAGGTTTGGATGCACGAGAAGCCTCTCAGTACAGGTCTTTGGCTAGCAAGGTTAATTAGCAAGCATAAGAGTTGAAGGAAACAAACAAATATACATGTGATGGAAACAATCATGCATCTTCTTGTAAGCACAAACAGTTTTAACTTCAGAAGAATAAGCTATGAGCTAACATGAAAGAAAGACAATGAAACAACTACATGTATTTCTCTTGTCTACTTAAACCTCAAAGTGTTGTTGCTATTGACCAATGCTAAGTTTGCCAAAAACCAAATAGATTTATTCAATGTTCCCTAAAGTGATACCAATACTAACAACAAGTGTAATCATATAATAGAGATTGCAAACTAGCAGATGTAATATGTAAATGATAAGACTTCATTGAATATTCCATAACGATAACTCACACCAAGGGATACATGGACAACCAACTAAAGGAGGGATACTTCCAAACTGCAACCCACCATATGATAATTTCCTACTCATGATATGACACTACTGATGCGCGTAGATGTAGATGATGATACTCACAAGACTCCCCAAGCTTGGAAAACAAACCAAGGGGATGCCAATACCGATGATGAATTACTCCTTCGGCGATGGTGGTGATGAATTTTTCACAAGCTTCTCAACAAGCTCCCGAAGCTCATCAATCTTGTACGTGAGGTTGCATCATCTTCGAATTGTGCTCGACGCGGTTAGCGCATAGTCCGATCATTGTAGTCCCAACCTTTGGAGCTATTTCCCACTCTTCACCTCAAAGCTTCGTCCTTCCCGCAGTTGTTAGAACGATCTATATCCCAATTGCTAGGCAATGCTGCCCTGGGAACCCTTTCAATCTGATTATTGAAAATTAGATTATGGAAGGGGTGATGAGTGCCGAGAAAGATGTCTTCGGAGTTAGGTAATGACGTGGAACCCTCCTCCAAGGAACTCTTGCGCCTTTGCTTGCACTCAAGGGGTTGTCCACCCACCTGACGCTATGGCGGGTAGCACGCGGTGTGCACGCGAGGCCCTCCTCCACCTCTTCTTCATCCTCTTCCCTGACGTCCTTTGTCCTTCTCTTTCCACCCAAGATCTTGATTATCTTCATCCCAAGCTCCTTGCCCTTGTTCTGAGTTTAAACTGAAATTAGATCCCAAGTGTAAACACTTCAAACAAACACGTTGGAGTAGCGATATAATGACCTGTGGTCCCGGGATTATATAGCAAAAAAATTCACGATAAAAGAAAGGCCTGTGCCGAACTCAGTCGTAGCGCTACCAGGCGGTTAGACCATACGGCGGCGTGCCAAGGCCAAGCCGCGCTACTTATGGTGGCAATTTGTTCTCACGTATTTCCTTTTCCACTCCGTTTCATCTCGTAATTTTCATATTTTCCAAACAGCAAAAATTCGGAAAGCAAATTGCGAACTTTTCATTACCATGTTATCTATTCAAAGTCGAGTTCGCGAATCACAACTTGTCCTTTGATGAGATCTTGGATTCTTTAAATTAACGGTCAATATCAACATCAACATTATAAGAATCACCCGAGATATAATGCTTGAGTCTTTGTCTATTCACCACTTGCGTGGCATTGCCTTAGAGAGAGCTAATTTTGATTGCTCCCGAACGATACACCTCCCTCAACATATGGTCCTTCCCATTTCGAGAGTATTTTCCCTGAAAAATCGAGACGAGACCGATACAATAGACTTTATCCCCAATATTAAATTCTCTTTTGATAATCCTTCTATCATGCCATTTTAACTTTCTCTTTAAAGAGTTTGGCATTTTCAAGCTTTACTTCTCCATTCATCTAGAGAACTCAATTGCAACAACCTCTTATTACCCGGGTAAGTTTAGGATCTTTATTTAATTCTCTAACAGTTCCCCAATAAGCTTTGTGCTCTAGTTCTAAAGGTAAATGACAAGCTTCCTCATAAACCATTTTATAAGGTGACATTCCCATGGGATTTTATAAGCAGTTATATAAGCCCAAAGTGCATCCCTCTAATTTACTAGCCCAATTCTTTCTAGTTTTATTAATGTGCCTCTTTACAAGATGATTTGACTTCTATTTGATAATCTGACTGCCCATCTGGCTTGAGGATGATAAGTTTTAAGCGCTCTATGATTAATACCATATCTAGCAAGAGTTTTTCAAACCACCTATAACAAAATGAGAACCTCCACGTTTATAATATATCTAGAACCCAAATCTAGGAAAAATAATATCTAAAAGCATTTTAAAGAGGTCTCACCATCGCACTTTTTAGCATACTTCCACCCATTTAGTAACATAATCAACAGGAACAAGTATATGAGTGTTACCTTTCGAAGATGGAAAAGGTCCCATGAAGTCAAATCCCCAACAATCGAATCGTTCAATAACAAGAGTATAATTCATATGCATTTCATTACGTCTAGAGATATTACTAACCCTTTGGCATTCATCACAAGATAAAATGAACTTCCTTGCTTTGAAGAGAGTTGGCCAACAAAAACCTGATCGTAGGAACCTTGCTGCCTTTCTCCCTGATGTCCTGATACATAAGCACTACCATGGCATTTACTCAATATCTCCCCGTTGTTCATATTCAGGAACACATTCGCATAATACCATCCACTCTTTTTTATATAAGTGTGGGTCCAAAAATAATGCCTCATGTCATAAAAGAATTTCCTCCTTTATTTGTTTAAAATAAGCAGGCAAATACTGAAACAATAGTTAGCATGAATAAAGATACCAAGGACCTGTCTTAACTCACCTTTATCACCTAACTATCTAAAATCATCAACAGCAACAGATCATAAGCAATATTTTCCAATCTGGATAAATTATCAGCAATAGGATTTTCAGCGACCTTCCTATCTACAATATGTAAATCAAATTTTGCAAAAGAAGTACCCATCTAATAAGCCTTGGTTTAGCATCTTTCTTTTGCATAAGGTATCTCATTGCAGCATGATCAGGATGAATAGTAACTTTTGAATCAACAATATAGGATCTAAACTTATCACAAGCAAAACTACAGCTAGACATTCCTTTTCTAAGAGTAGCATAATTTCTTTGAGCAACGATCAAGAGTTTTACTAGCATAATGAATAACACTCAATTTTTTATCTACTTGTCCAAGAACAGCGACTACAACAAAATCACTAGCATCACACATAATTTCAAATAGTAAGTTCCAATCAGGAGGTTCAACTATAGGAGAAGCTGTTAAGGCTTTCTTTAAGAGATCGATCGATCAATCAATCAGTTAATAAAAACAAAGTAACCACAATATGTGATTCAGATTAATAGGCTTTGAAATTTTAGAGAAAATCTTTAATAAACCTCCTATAAAACCCAACATGACCAAGAACACTACTAATACCTTTAACATCCCTAGGATAGGGCATCTTCTCAATTGCTTCGACTTTAGCTCTATCAACTTCAATACTTCTCTGAAATTTATGTCCCAATACAATTCCTTCATTAACCATAAAGTGGCATTCCCAATTAAGAACAAGGTTATTTCTTCACATCTCCGCAAAACTTTATCAAGATCCGCAAGCAATTATCAAAATAATTCCCATACATTTAAAAAAACTAGTCCATGATACCTCTACAATACTCTCGCAAATGCCATGAAAAATAGCAGACATGCATCTTTGAAAAGTAGCAAGGAGCATTACATAAACCAAAAGGCATACGTCTATAAGCATAAGTTCCATAGGGACAAGTGAAAGTGGTTTTCTCTTGATCTTTAGTTTTAACAAGCAATTTGTGAAAATCCAGAATAACCATCAAGAAAGCAAAATTGAGTATTTTTAGATAACCTTTCTAACATTTGATCAATAAAAGGCAAAGGGTAATGATCTTTCTTAGTAATCTTATTAACTTTTCGATAATCAATGCACATTCTATACCCTACAACTACTCTTTTGAGGTATGAGCTCATCATTATCATTAGCACAACAGTCATTCCTTCCTCCCTCCTTAGGAACACAATGCACGGGACTAACCCATCTACTATCGCACATGAAGATATATAATACCAAACAAGAAGTCACCCATTTCCTCTGTCACCACATCCTTCATCTTAGGAATTAATAGACGCTGATGTTCAACAATGTGGCTTCGTATCATCTTCCATATTAATGGCTGTTGGCAATAGAGGGAGAAATCCTCAAGTCATCAAGAGTGTAGCCAATAGCAACTCCTGTTTCTTCAATATTTCCAATAACCTTCTTCTTCAAATTCCGTAAGCTTAGAACTAATAATAACATGATATATTTTCTTACCGTCAATATGAGCATATTTAAGATTATCGGGCAAAGGTTTTAAATCAAAGATAGGATCTTCCTTTGGTGGTGTTACCTAAATCTTCCACCGGAAAATCATGCTTAAGAATAGGTTGGCGAAGAAAAATTTCCTCAAGCTCATCTCTTTCTTTCCTAAAAACTTCACCCTCGCTATTCTCCAAATGCAAAGGATTATTAGGAACAAGAACAATAGATGCACACTGCTCCATTTTAAAATCATTACTAGGCAAATCAGCTTTATAAGGAGTTTTGTTAAATTTAGAGAAGTTAAACTCATAAGATTCACCAGCAAATTTAGTCAAAATTTTCTCTTTCTTGCAATCTATAATAGCCCCACAAAGTATTTTGAAAAGGTCTACCAAAAATAATAGGACAATAATCAATAGCATCATAACCAAGTACCAAAAAGTCGCAAGGATATTTTAATCTTACCACATAGAACTTCCACATCTCGAACAATACCAATTGGAGAAATAGTTTATCTATTAGCCTGATGAATAACCACATCAATATCTTCAAGTTCACAAGAACCAATTTCCTGCATAATCTCTGTGTAAAGCTCATAAGGAATAGCACTAACACTTGCACCAATATCACATAAACCATAATAACAATGATCACCAATTCTAATGGATAGCATAGGAACACTAGATTGTTTGGGTTTATTAGGATATGAAACAATATTAGAAGCATCTTCTTAGAAAATAATATGACCTTCTCCAAATCTTTACCACAAGATCTTTAACTATCGCAACAACTGGTTCAACTTTTATTTGTTCTTCAAAGTTCTATAGGTTTCTTTTCACTTTATGAACCGCACTATTTATAACAGAATACTCCTTCATTTTAGCATGGAAAGGAGTTTTTCAATATAAGCTTCAGAATAACATGATCAACAGTTAACTACAACGCATTTATTAATAGATGAATCAATTTTATCTTTATACGGTTCATAATACTTATCAAAATTCTTCTTAGGTAATTCATAATAAGAGGCAAAGTTTATAAAGATTTGCAAGAATTTGAGAATCAAGACCATAAGTAGCACTATTACGATATTTATCAGGATCCATAAAAGCTTCAATGCATTTGTAATCATAATTTATACTTCTGATTCTCGATCTTTGTCGATCTCCCATCCTTCAGTTCTTCGATCCGATTAAGAAGGTCCCTTTTAAACTCTTCCTTATTGCGCGTGAATGATCCAGACAAGAAGTATCCAGGAAGGTCTTGTCTTCAAAAGAAAGTCTTGCATAGAAATTATCAATAATAATATTACCAGGAAGCTCATGAATGGGGCATTTGAGCATTAAAGACTTCAATCTCCCCAAGCTTGGGCAATACTCTCTCCATCATGAGGCCAAAAATTATATATGCGATTCGGATCCTTTGTGGGAATTTCACTTGGAGGATAGAACTTAGAATAAAACCGGGGCACAATATCATTCCATTCAAGAGAATCCCATTATCCATTAATTTATACCAATGCGCCGCTTTACCAGACAGACAGCGATATAGAGAATAGTTTCTTCCTCACTTCATCCATAGCAATACCCGCACACTTGAATAAACCGCATAATTCATGCAAGAACAATAAATGATCTCCAGGACGGACAGTTCCATCCCATAAATCGTTATTCATTACGTTCAACAATTTTTCATAGGTATTTGGTATGGTATTTCTTCTTCACCTGGCACCTCATCCACTACCTTTGCGTAGTAGTAGATTTCCCAAATAAACACTCGAGAGAAGATCTCTCCCCATAATGAATTATGGCAACAGGCAGAAATAAAATCAGCACAAACAATAGATATTTCCCTTACCAATTCCACTTACCAATAGCGTTTCACTCCCTGGCAACGGCGCCAGAAAATAGTCTTGATGACCCATAAGTATAGGGGTGTATCGTAGTATTTTCGATAAGTAAGAATGTCGATCCCAACGAGGAGCAGAAGGTGTTGGACAAGCAAGCTTTGATGAAGGATTCATCAGAATGCTCATGTACAAGTATTCAGGGCTTTGATGTAACAGCTTGAATAAAGTACGAGTAAGTAAAGTGCGAGAGTAACAATTGCGCGTAGTGGCTCAATCCTTTTAGCACAAAGGACAAGCCGCGGTTTGTTTACTTATAGGAATGACCAAATGCCTCGAGACACACTAGATTTTAGTCTAGTGCTCGCTACATACGGCTAAAGACCTTCATTGTTATGATAAGTGTTGTGTGGGTGAACCCGTGCTAATGTACCGCCCCTTCCTAGGACTAATACATACTTGTGATTATACCTCTTGCAAGCATCCATAAGAAAGTACGAAGAATAAATCTAACCACACTTAAACTCGAGATCCCGTTTATCCCTCCCCGCATCGGTATACCAACGGGTTTAGGTTTCTCACAATTCGGCAAACTCGCTAATCAGAAACGAGTACAAGATGCATTCCCTAGGCCCATAAAGGTGAAGTGTCATGTAGTCGCCGATGCTCACATGACACCACTAGAAGAATAACACCACAACTTAAATATAACATTGAATATTACTCAACCATAGTTCACTACTAATATTTAGACTTCACCCATGTCCTCAAGAACTAAACGCACTACTTAAGACATCATATGGAACACGATCAGAGGTGATATGATGATGAATAACAATCTCAACATAAACCTTGGTTCAACGGTTTCACTCAATAGCATCAATAACAAGTAGAAATCAATACCGGAGAGTTTCCTATCAAACAATCAAGATCAAACCCAAATTGCTATGGCGGTGACGATGTCCAGCTGGAGACGGCCATGGGAGGAGATGATGGATGATGGAGATGATGATGATGGTGATGGAGATGATGTCCAACTGGATGACGGTGATGGCGTCGATTTCCTCCCGAGGGAATTTCCGCGGATCTCAGCCCGCCGGAGAGCTCTTTTCTCTCTGGTGTTCTCCGCCCCACAGAGGAGGTCAGAATCCTTCGTGAGGTACCCTCTCGTGGCTTAGGTCTTCGGGACTAAGGATTTCGCGAAGAAAAGGAGGCGAAAGGGGCCGTCCCCACACCACATGGTGGCGCGGCCAGGCCATGGGCCGCGCCGGCCTGTGGTCTGGCCCCACCTTGGGCCTTCTCGCCCCTCCTTCCGGCTTCCTTCGTCATCTAGAAAATAGGATTTTTGTCTTTCCTTCCACACTTGATCTTCCGAAATATTGCGTTCTGACGGTGCTTTTTCCAGTTATAACTGCCCTGCTTGATCCTCCAACAATGATGAAACATGCAAAATAGATGAAATAACATAAGTATTGTGTCCAAACATGAAATATATCAATGAATAACAAAGAAATTATGATAAAAATAGTGATACAAATTGACGATCAAGCAAGGTATGTCTCACAATCTCAACGATGGTGTCACCAAACCCAACATAGATCTGAGTACAAAATATCATCAGATTTATGTCATTGGAGAGCCAAGCCATGACCAAGAGGAAACATCCGAGGCTTTCGACGATCTGGGAAATCCATACGTCGATCCTCCGATCTGGCAGGCCTAGGCAATAAATACGTCTGCCAAAGTAGAACACGAGTCCAACTCCCGCAAACAGCATGGGGAGAGCGCGAGAGCTATGGATGGCACGTAACCAATGGCCACCACAGCCACGCTAGAGGAATTGCAAGCATATCAATATAGACTCGCACGAGCCGCAAGAGAATTGAAAAAACAAAGGAAGCTACTAAACAGAAAGAGCAGCCTCGCATGAAATATTACCTGTCAGAGTTGAGTCGACAGTCTAGAACTTCGGGTGATAGCCACAGGGAGGCTCGAAATAGAGCAAGATCGAGGCTACAGATGTACCCGAAGGAGAAAGAGAGCACTTGGCCAAAACCCGACATGTCTTTTATGTCGATTGACACGAGAGGAAACATCATCCCTAAGATACCAAAGAGGCTGGGTATATGGCGACACAAGCTTTTATCCTCGCATCCAAACCACCTCCAGAGATCCAAGGGAAACACTATACAACATGGCGATAGTAGGAGTTGGAGCCATGGGGACAAGTTGCTGTATCAACGCTCCCGAAGGAACGCAAGAAAATAGTCCGCGACCGCAAGAAGCAGCAAATGCAGCTCGAAGGACCATGGAGCAAGAGACACGGAGCACAAGCAAGAGTCAGGTAGCGCGCGGTGCAAAGTAACATCGGCATTCCAGCAGTTAAACGACGAGATATGTGTGGCTTGCTCACGAGGAGGGTTCGAAACTCGAGTCCCTTCAGATTGTTACCTGATAACTTCAAGAAGTTCGACGGCCTTCAAGATCCACAGATTGGCTAGTGATTATCTCGAGATGGTGAAGCTCACAGGAGGAACCAGGGCAACACTATGCAAAGCATCCAGTGCATTTGAGTGGAGCCGCACGATCTTGGATAAAGAAACTTCTTCCAGGATCCATCGACAACTGAAAGCTTCGAGGACGTGTTCGTCAAGAATTTCCGATCCACGTGCAAGAAACTGCGTCATTAGAGGAGTTGAGAGCGTGCCGACAAAAGCCGGACGAGCCAATGAGAAAATATATCCAAAGGTGGAACATCATCAAAACTCGGCAGAAAATATATTCCACGAGAGAGCGATAGATGTCGTCGCAGGAATCAGGCGTGGAGATTTTGTCGAGGACTTGGGAGGACCAACCCAAAACAGATCCGCGTTAATGGAAATAGCAAACGATGGGCAGATGGAGAAGATGTCGTTCACAACAAATGGCACAGTCGCCAGAGGAGGACCGCGGTCGAAATTATCAACCGAGGCGACGATTTCTCAGCAGTACCCGAGCTATGATGCTCCAGGACAAATTTCGGCAGGCTTCCGAGCAAACACTGGAGGAAACAACAGAGATGATTATCAGAGAAGCAATGAGCAGCGAAGCGACAATAGAGATGACTCTCGAAACAATAGGCAAAATACTGGGCCGAGGTTCCCGAGACCTTTTGTGTCTCCTGAAGAGATGATGAACGGGCCGTGTCAGATGCATTTTTTCCTCGATAGTAACGGGAAAAGACAGTATCATCCGTGAAGATTGTCCCACTTCTGCAATGTTAAGGTGGGCAGTAGCATGCACGCCGGCAAAGACAGAGAAATCCTCGAGAACCCAGGAGCGAGATTCACTTGCCACCCCCCCGCGATTACTGAAGACAATCGACATCAGCTCAGAATAGCGGCAGCACCTCCACCACCGCCTTACGTTGATCCTAACTCCAACGAGCTGTCGATGATTCAAGGGAAGGCCATTCAACGAGCTCAGTAATCTCGCAAGTGTTCATGGCAAAATGCCTCCACCAACAACCGAGTATCTTAATTGGTCGTGGCAAGATATTGGCTTTACCATAGCATCACCCACAAGAAGTTCCTCAAGGGGCCAAGACTTATCCTACCAATAGCTATTGCTGGATTGATGTTTCTGAGTGTTCATAGATGATACAGCAGCCTAAACCTTATGTATGCAGACATTGAGGAAGATGAACATATCCTTAAAAACCTGAAGCCAACATACAATGTTCCATGGTATCACACCAGAGAAACCAAGCTATCCACTGGGAAAGATTAATCTCAACGTTCAGTTTGGAACCCGAGAGAATTATAGAATCGAGAAGCTGGAGTTTGAAGTTGTGGATTTTCCGTCACAGTATCACGCTCTGTTGGGACGACTAGCATATGCTAGATTTATGGTGGTACCACATTATACATACCTGTTGTGGAGGATGCCTGGACCTAAGGGACCAATCACAGTCAAAGGAAGCTTCGCCTTAGCCGATAAGTGCGATAAGGATTTTCATCGGATATCAAAAACTTTCGGGATGCAAGCCGAGTATTTGGCGTCAAAAAGTATGACTAACGACTGCCAGACGTTGGAAGGCCAAATAAAGAATCAACTTTCAATACTGAGAAAAATTCTAAGGAGGTGCAGATTCACCCGACAGACCCGAAAAAGACGACGTCCATCGCAAACGATATGGACCTCGCATAGGAAAGCGCGCTCGTCGAGTTCCTCCGTGAGAACTGGAAAATCTTCGCATGGTGTCCAGCTGACATGCCAGGAGTACCCAGGGAACTTGCCGAGCACCACCTAAACTTGGATCCACTAGCGAGACCAATCAAACAACCTTGCGGCGTTTTTCGGAACCAAACCGCAAGGCTATGTTGTGAAATCGATCGACTACGAGAAGCTGGTTTTATCAAGGAGCCGCATACAGAGGCCACATGGGTAGCAAATCCCGTGTTGGTGCCGAAGAAAAACACTAAGGTCCTTCGCATGTGCTGGCGACTTTACGTGCCTCAATAAATATTGTCCAAAGGATCATTTTCCCTCCCGAGATCGATCAAATTATCGACTCACGGCTGGATGTGGAACGTCTTTCCTTCCTCGACGATATATCTCCGTTATAACCGATCGATTGAAAGAAGAAGATGAAGTAAAGACAGCTCATCACACCTTATGGCGTGTTTTACTACAGAACAATGCCCTTTGGTCTGAAAAACGCGGGAGCAACATATCGAGGATGATGCAGAAGTGTTTGGTGACACAGATTGGGAAAAACGTGCAAGTATACATTGACGATGTCGTCATAACGTCAAAAAAGGGGGCGATGTTGATCGAGGATCTCAAGGAAACCTTTGACAACCTCGACAAATTCTGCCTCAAGCCGAACCCGATAAGTGTTCTTTCAAGGTCCTGAAATAGAGAACTTCGGGGTTTCTAGTTTCAGCAAGAGGGATTGAAGCAAATCCCGACAAAATACAAGCTATCGTAACAATGAGGAAGCCAACGGTTGAAAGAAGTACAGCAACTAACTAGCGAGTCGCAGCTTTGAGCAGATCTGCCGCCAGGTCGGGAGAAAAAGCGTTACCATTTTACGCCCGATAAAGCAAGGAGAGAAATTCCAGTGGAACGAAGAGGCCGACAGAGCGGCAGGATCTGAAGCGCACAATCTCGACACCACCAATCTTGGTGGCGCCGAAGGAAAAGGAACCTCTCCCGCTGTACATTGCAGCCACGCCCAAGTGGTTAGCACGGTGCTAGTTGTTGAAAGAGAAGAAGAAGGAAAACTCATGAGTGCAAAGGCCGGTATATTTCATCGGTGAAGTTTTATCGCCTTCCAAACAGTGGCACCAGCACTTAAACTAGCATATGGAGTAATTGCAACTAGCAAAGTTGCGCCACTATTTTTCGCACACCCGATAATAGTAGTCAACGAAGCACCTCTTTCAAATATACCGAACAATCCAGAAGCTATGGGGTGTCTCCCTTTGGGGAATAGAACTTTCCCCTCGGACATCACATGAAAAAAGAAAGGCAATCAAGTCGCAAGTTCTCACAGATTTCATTGCAGAGTGGATAGAGTTACAAAACACGGAACCCCTAGATTTGCCGAGAACTTGGACCATGAACTTCATGGGTCCAAGAGAGTAGAAGGAGCGCGCAGAGTGGTACTTATATCACCGAAGGCGACAAGTTGTACGTCCTGATGACGTTCCCTAACGCATCCAACAATGAAGCGGTATGAACCCTCATACACGGGATGAAGATGGCGAAAGCATGTGCAACTCGATTAAAATCTTTGGCGACTCACAATTGGTGGTCACAGCGTTATGAACAATGTGACGCAGTAATGATAGCATGATGGCATACAAGGAGGTGTACAATGAGCTCGAAGCTGTTTGATGGGTGCGAGGTAAATCACATCGTAGATTGAGCAATGATGAAGCCGACGTTCTCGCAAATATCGGGTCGCAGTGCCTCCCAATCCCGCCAGGGGTATTTTGGGAAGAAATAGGCTGAGATCCACGGCCGAAAAAGGTAAAAGCAAAGGAAGAAAAACTTCGGCGCCCCTCAAAGAAACCATGGAGGACAAGAGGACCAAGAGCTTGTGATGATGGTAGAAGTTCCTTGGATGCAAGCATATATATCATATATCCTGAAAAGAAATACCCGACGATCCAGTTGAGGCGAGGCGAGTTATTCGACGATCCAAAGCTTCACAAAGGGTCAAGGGTTATACAAGCGATATTTCAGGCCTTGCAAAGGTGTGTCACACTCGAAGAAGGAAGAATAATTCTAAAATATGTACACGAAGGAATATGTGGCCACCACGCAAGTAGTCGAGCTATTGCAACCAAGGTTTTTCTGGCAGATTCTATCGTTGACAAGAATCGAGGATGCCAAGGAAATAGTACGAACCTCGCGAGCGTGCCAAAGATTCGCAGCAAAACCTCACTCTCCAAATGTATCAACACCAATACCATTGTCGTGGCTCCTTTGCCCAATGGGGACTTGATATGGTGGGCAAGTTGCACAAAGCTTCACCAGAGGATATGAGTACCGCTGGTCACTTCGACAAATTCACCAAGTGGGTAGAAGCGAAGCCAATAAATTCACCGTATGCACATGCAATAAAGTTTGTGAAAGGCCTCGTTTTTCGGTTTGAGTGCCCCATAGCATTATCACAGATAACGGTTCAAACTTTACGTCCAAGGAATTCAAGGAATACTACGCAGAAGTAGGCATTAAATTGCACTTTGCGTCGTTGGGCACCCGCAAACTAACGGACAAGTCGAGAAAGCCAATGGTATCATCTGCAACGGCCTCAAGAAGCGCCTGCTAGGACCGCTGAAAAGCTCGACATACTTGGCCGAAACTGCCAAGTGTTTTGTGGAGCATCCGAACAACACCAACACGGCACACAAGAAACTCCGTTTTTTCGTCCACGGAGCCGAAGCAGTATTACCAATTGAAATAGAGCATGATTCTCCAAGAGTAACAGAGTATGACGAAGAAACATCACAAAAAGCTCGGGAGGATGATATGGACGCACTCGACGAAGCTCGAGATAAAGTACTTTCACGAGTCACCAAATACCGCCAGGACTCTCAAAACTACCACAAACGACGGTTAAGGCCCGATCTTCCAGGTTGGGGATTTGGTTGAAATCAAAAAGCTGAAAAGCTCGAATCACCATGGCTAGGCCCTTACGTCATCACGGAAGTCATCGACGGAGTCACAGATCAAGGACAAGAAGACAAAATTCCCGAGAAAAACCCCCGGAACGTGGCGTACTCAGGCGGTTCTACCCTTAGAGTCGAAATATAGTCCTCCTCTCGTAAAAATACAATGTAACGAAACGCCCGTGAGTTTTCGTGACGCACTCTTTTCCTTTTCAAGGCAAGATATGAAGGTTTTTAATGAGGCGGCTCGCGGTCGCAATATAATAAAGATAGCAGAGATATACTCTTATTCTTCTCACACGCTGGGGGCCAGCCTTCAAGTCTCAAAATACGTACAATATAGACAAACTAGACTTACCGAAATATTTCGCCTTGGTACACTAATACCTCGCCAAATATAAACATCGGAAGCTAACAATTATAAATATAGTGTATTCGTCAAAATCTTATTGCTTTGGTCCAAGAACCTTGCAACAAAAAATATAGAACTTCGACACCACGACACTCGGGGGCTTCTAACCCATCAATGAAAAAAAAAACAAAGATATCTTATTATGACAGGAGGGAAAATCTTCGAGATAGCAAAACAGTATAAACTCCAGCCAAAGGCTCGGGGGCTCGGTGATCAAAAACAGAAAAAATACAGAGTTGACAGCTTTACAATATAGATTGTGTTTACAAATACACAAAGATGTATCAATGATGGAAATACAGCAAGAAGAGGAAAAAGTATTCAAGGGAAACCTAGTACATGGTCTATGGTTATTCGCTCAGTAGAAGGACGAGTACTATGCTCAGCATAGCTTCCCTTCACGAAGAACTCGTATCCATCCGAAGAAGTTCATCCATCATATCTTTGGCAACAGGAGTAATAAATCATCAATCTTGCCCATATTTCTCTTTTTCTTTGTCATCTTCGCCAGGCAAGTAGGAACAATTTGATCTATGGGCAATTTTGGATGGCAAATTTTTATCATCATCATGGCAACTACAAGAAAGTTGAGTCCGCACAGCCATGGATTCGAGGAGCATCTCGAAATTTTTCCATTAAAGCTGGAAGGGTTCTCCCCGGCATCTTTGCTCCGAGGGAACATGGTTCCATAAACTAAGAATAAAGTCTTCGTACAGAAGTCAAGGGTCACGGACTTGAGCCGCGCGATCTTGAAATTCGACGATTTGGCGAGTACGCTCGAGTAACGGCAAAAGGATCCATGTTATGCAGCTCAGCCTCTAAAGAAAAAAAACAAAGGGTTCGAGCTTCAACACACGTTGGTTCCTGCAGCTTTATCCGTAAACGAGCCGGCACAAAGAACAAAATATCAAGGAACGAATAAAAAGAACAACATCCAACACGGTCATGGCAGGAAACATACCTGCCATGTCCAATCAGTGTCACATTATTACGAAGCATATAATTCTCATGAGAAGAAGTTTCAAGAATTTCACAAGAATGCTAAAGATCCTTCAGCCGACGGCTTCTTTGCTTATCAAGAGCAATTTTCTCTCTCTCAGACGCTTGTCGAGATTGTTCCATCATCGCAAGAGTTTGTTTCTTCATGGATTGAAGTTGTTGTCGAAGTTCTTGCAAATCTTTCGACAAATGTTTGCTTGAAGAACCTTCGAGGGGGTTATCGTCGATTAGCATTTTCTTCGAGAAGGAAGAAGCAGGTGAAGCATCGGCAGAGCAAGGATTGGTCGAATAGTTATCAACTATTAACTAGAAAAGAAAAGTCCCAGGATCAATGATAAGTGCCAGGAGGAATTTCATTGATTTCTAGAAAATTTACATGGACATTACAAAAGAAGTTCTCCAAAAGGACTACCAGGATAATTGTCGCCAAAGCTAAGGTGGCGACAAGGGCAAAAGGAATAAAAAGAGCAAAGAAAAAGAAAAAAGGAGAGGACTCAACTAGACCTCCTACTGAGTGACTGGGAGTTGAAGCTGGTTTGATCCCGTGATAGGCCAAGATTTTCTTCATGTTGGGCTTTGCTGCCTTGATCAACGATCGCCATTTTATCTGCTCTATTTGATTTGTGTCGCCAACCTTCATCCAACGCTTGTTGACTGTCCGCAACCAAGGCAACAGTGCTCTCGACAGCAATCTTCATGTTCTCCTGGCGCATCTTCAGTCCAAGATCCTCCGGTGGGTTGAAGTCCTTGGCAAGGGCAAGGAAAGTCTTAGGCTCCTCTTTCTTCGGGAAGAATTAGGGGAACAGCTTCGACAATCCTGCATCAGCGTTCACCATGCCTTCACGAATTTCTTGGCCATGAAACTCCAGATAAGAAAGTGCATCAAGGAGAGGATCATCGGCAGGATTTTCAAGATCAAATTCTTGGTTTGTTTGACCTGCCACAGGAAATAAATGTTAGTTGACAGCAAGTAAGAAAAAGCAAGTCCTAAGAAAGATGGAAGAGATCGATAATTATCGAGGAAGCGCGATTTTGCTGTTCAAGCGCTCGAGGATTCCCTCACGAGGCAGCCTGCAGGTAGCGGCTCAGGCTCGCTTAAAGCAAGCTGCAGATCCTCAAGTCTCTTCTCGCAGCTTCTTCGACACTAGCAGCCTTTGCCTTGGCCTCATCAGCCCCTCTGCTTTGGCTTGGCTAGCATCAAGTCTCGCTTTGCGTAGCCGCTTCACTTTACCCGCCGAGCAAGAGGCTACAGCTGTTGGCCTCTCGCAAGTTTCTCTCGTCAAAATAGAAAAGAACCGCTAAAATTGCACAAAAATAGAGCAACAAGTTAGAAACAATGACAGCAGTTATTACCTTCTTGGCCCACATTGGCATACTCACTACTCCAATGAATTGGGATCCATGAACAAGCTTTGATCATGGGTCAAAGAAGAACAAGATAGAAAACATCTACATTTGTAGCAGTCATGAAGGCATAAAGAAGCAACAGAGGAAATATAGATACCGGCAAGAAAGTTAAAAACTTACATCATCTAAGAGCGGATTATGAGCCACCTAATCGAGGGGTAGCTCCATTTACATCGCTTTCCACCTCTTTGTCCTTTTTGGTGGGGGAAAGAGGGCTTGAAGGAGGAGTGGTGGATTCTACGTTTTGTTGAGGAGGCGAGGATTCTTCTCCCTCAACTGGCGTTTCCGAAACAATTAAAGTATGAGACGTTGATACGTCTCCGACGTATCGATAATTTCTTATGTTCCATGCCTAACTACAGTGATCTGGATTTGTTATGTATACCATGTCATAAGTTCAGGCATTTTCTGAACTAACCTATTAACAAGATGCCGAAGTGCCAGCTGTTGTTTTCCGCTATTTTTGGTTTCAGAAATCCCCAGGAAATAAATATTCTCCTAATTGGACGAAATCAACGCCCAGGCCCTATTTTGCCACTTAAGCTCCGTAAGTCCAAAGAGGAGACGGGCTGGGCCACGAGGTGGCCACACCCTAGGCGGCGTTTCCCTTGGCCGCGCGCTGTGGTGTGGGCCCCTTGTCAGCCCTCCGACCTGCCCTTCCGCCTGCTCTCTAAAGCCTCCTCCAGAAAACCCCCGCACTCAGAGCCGCTCATACGAAACTCGTATAGCCGTCGCCGATCCGATCTCTGGGATCCAGAGATCGCCCCGCACCCTGCCAACGCCGGAGAGGGGGAATCATCTCCCTGAGGGACTCTACGCCACCATGGTCGCCTCCGAGTGATGTGTGAGTAGGTTCCCCCCGGGACTATGGGTCCATAGCGTAGCTAGATGGTTGTCTTCTCCCATTTGTGCTTCATGTTTGGATCTTGTAGGCTGCCTAACATGATCAAGATCATCTATCCGTAATTCTTAAAGGTTGCGTTTGTTGGGATCCGATGAATAGAGAATACTTGTTATGTTGATTATCAAAGTTATGTCTATGTGTTGTTTATGATCTTGCATACTCTCCATAGTAGATGCTCTCGCCAAGTAGATGCTTGTAACTCCAGCAGGGAGTATTTATGCTCGTATAGTGGGTTCATGCCTCCGGGAATCGACACCTGGGACAAGGACAGAAAGTTCTAAGGTTGTGGATGTGCCGTTGCTACTAGGGATAAAACATTGAAACGTTATGTTCAAGGATGTAGTTACTAGCTACATATATTACGCGTAATACTTAATGCAATTGTCTCAATTGTCTGCTTAATACTGGAGGGGGTTCGATGATAACTCGAAGGTGGACTTTAGGCATAGATGCATGTCAGATGGCGGTCTATGTACTTTGCCTTAATGCCCAATTAAATCTCACTATACCATCATAACATGTATGTGCATGGTCATGCCTCTTTATTTGTCAATTGCCCAACTGTAATTTGTTCACCCAACATGTCGTTTTTATCTTATGGGAGACACCTCTAGTGAACCGTGGACCCCGTCCAATTCTCTATACTGAATACATCTACCGCAATACTTGTTCTACTATTTTCGTAAACAATCATCTTCCACACAATATTTGCTAATCCTTTGTTACAAGATGCTTCTATGAGATTGACAACCTCGATCGAAGCCTGGTTGGGGGCAAAGTACTTGGTTGTGTTGTGCAGTTCCACGTTGGCGCTCGAACTTCGGGTGTTGCCCGCACTACATCCCGCCGCCATCAACCTTCTAACCCGCTTCTTGGCTCCTCCTGTTCGATAAATCTTGGTTTCTTTCTCGAGGGAAAACTTGCTGCCGTGCGCATCATACCTTCCTCTTGGGTTCCTAACGAACGTGTGAGTTACACGCCACTCTTTTTTCGGCGCCGTTGCCCTGGGAGATCAAGACACGCCGTGGGGAGTCTCCACATCCCAATCTCTTTTACTTTGTTTTTGTCTTGCTTAGTTTTATTTACTACTTTGTTTGCTGCACTAAATCAAATACAAAAAAATTAGTTGCTAGTTTTACTTTATTTGCTATCTTGCTTGTTTGCTATATCAAAAACACAAAAAAATTAGTTACTTGCATTTACTTTACTTATTTCATCATGTTTCCTCCTAAGTTTGTTCTTAAAGATGTACCAGGTAGGTCGAGGGTCTATCCTTGGGAAAGACAATATAGAAGATTTTTTCACTCATATTAGTACTGGCTCAAGATTTTGAAGATAGACACTTGGTAGAACTTGTTCCTAATTATGAAATTGCTTGCTTCATTAGTGCATATGCTAGAAGCTAGATTTGTTAATCTTAATCCTGTGATTCAACATATGTTTCTTACACTCGCTGATATGGAAGAAGGGAAAAGAAAAAGATTTTGCTTTAGAAACCCTTCTTAATTTGTTGGTATAGCAAGAGAGGCTAGAAAGGTCTTTGCTAAATTAATATGCTTCAAGTTCTTATACCAATTTTGTTAGTCTCCTTTGAAAGATGGACATGGATAGAATAGTGATACACTAATAATATTAATGATGGTGGGGAGATCAAGCACCAATACCATGTAAACTCCTAGCTATGAATGTGATGCACTAGAAAATAACTATGCTTAAGCTTCTCTTGCTCGAAAATTTGTTTGATGAGAGTAGCACTAAGACTAATGAAAAGTGAGATAAACTTATGTATCTAATATACTATGCATAGTTGAGAAAAATCCACACCCCGCTGAGAATGCACCCCCCTTTGATAATACTTGATACACACTGCCGCCTAGCCGAAAGGCGCAAAGAAAGCGCTTGTGGGAGACAACCCATGTTTTTACCTACGTACTTTGTTTTTATTTTGTGTCTTGGAAGTTGTTTACTACCAGTAGCTTCTTATTTTAATTTAGTGTTTTGTTGTGCCAAGGAAAGCCGTTGATAGAAAAGTTCATACTAGATTTGGATTATTGCGCAGGAACAGATTTCCTTTGCTGTCACGTAATCTGGTCTGTTTTCCCTGTAGGTAACTCAGAAAATTATGCCAATTTACGTGAGTGATCCTCAGATATGTACGTTACTTTCATTCAACTTGAGAATTTTCATTTGAGCAAGTCTGTGCCCCTTAGAAATTCGTCTTCACGAACTGTTCTGTTTTGACAGACTCGCCCTTTATTTCGCATTGCCTCTTTGCTATGTTGAGTGAATTTCTTTGATCCATTAATGTCCAAGAGCTTTATGCAATGTCAGATATGTTAAGAATGATTGTGTCACCCTGAACATATTAATTTTATTGTCGCTAACCTCTAATGAGTTGTTCTAAGTTTGGTGTGGAGGAAGTTTTCAAGATCAAGAGAGAGTATGATGCAACATGATCAGTGAGAGTGAAAGCCCTAAGCTTGGGGATGCCCCTGGTTCACCTGCATATTAAGAAGACTCAAGCGGTTTAAGCTTGGGGATGCCCAAGGCATCCTTCTTCATCTATTACCATTATCAGGTTCCTGCAACTATATTTTTATCCCATCACATCTTATGTGCTTTTCTTGGAGCGTCTATTTGTTTTTGTTTTTTGTTTTGTTCAATAAAATGGAGACATTCAAAAGCTATGGGAGAGAGACACGCTCCCCTGTAGCATATGGACAAGTATGTCCTTATTTCTACTCATAAATATTCATGGCGAAGTTTCTTCGTTAAATTGTTATATGGTTGGAATTGGAAATGATATGGTAATTGCTATTAATGTCTTGGGTAATGTGATACTTGGTAATTGTTGTGCTCATGTTAAGCTCTTGCATCATATGCTTTGCACCATTAATGAAGAGAAATATAGAGCATGCTAAAATTTGGTTTACATATTTTGGTTTCTCTAAGGTTTAGATAATTTCTAGTATTGAGTTTGAACAACAAGGAAGATTGTGTAGAGTCTTATAATAATTACAATATGTCTTTTATGAGTTTTGCTGCACCGTTCATCCTTGTGTTTGTTTCAAATAAGCCTTGCTAGCCTAAACCTTCAATTGAGAGGAATACTTCTCATGCATCCAAAATACTGAAAGCCAACCACTATGCCATTTGTGTCCACTCATACCTACCTACTACATGGTATTTTCCGCCATTCCAAAGTAAATTGCTTGGAGTATATCTTTTAAATTCCATCATTCACCTTTGCAATATATAGCTCATGGGACAAATATGTTAGGTTAAAAAACTATTGTGGTATTGAATATGTACTCATGCACTTCATGATGATTTAAGTTGCTTGTCAGGCGATAACCATGTTCACCGGGGACGCCATCACTACTCTTTTTGTTGAATTTCATGTGAGTTGCTATGCATGTTCGTCTTGTCCGAAGTAAGAGCGGTATCTACCACCTTATGGTTAAGCATGCATATTGTTAGAGAAGAACATTGGGCCGCTAACTAAAAGCCATGATCCATGGAAGTTTCAGTTTTGGACATATCCTCAATCTCATATGAGAAAATTATTAATTGTTGTTACATGCTTATGCATAAAAGAGGAGTCAATTATCTGTTGTCTATGTTGTCCCCGTATGGATGTCTAAGTTGAGAATAATCAATAGCGAGAAATCCAATGCGAGCTTTCTCTCCTTAGACCTTTGTAATGCGGCATAGAGGTACCCCTTTGTGACACTTGGTTAAAACATGTGCATTGCGATGATCCGGTAGTCCAAGCTAATTAGGACAAGGTGCGGGCACTATTAGTATACTATGCATGAGGCTTGCAACTTGTAAGATATAATTTACATGATACATATGCTTTATTACTACCGTTGACAAAATTGTTTCATGTTTTCAAAATCAAAGCTCTAGCACAAATATAGCATCGATGCTTTTCCTCTATGGAGGACCATTCTTTACTTTCATTGTTGAGTCGGTTCACCTATTTCCCACCTCAAGAAGCAAACACTTGTGTGAACTGTGCATTGATTCCTACATATTTGCTTATTGCACTTATTATATTACTCTATGTTGACAATATCCATGAGATATACATGTTACAAGTTGAAAGCAACCGCTGAAACTTAATCTTCCTTTGTGTTGCTTCAATGCCTTTACTTTGAATTATTGCTTTATGAGTTAACTCTTATGCAAGACTTATTGATGCTTGTCTTGAAGTGCTATTCATGAAAAGTCTTTGCTTTATGATTCACTTGTTTACCCATGTCATATACATTGTTTTGATCGCTGCATTCACTACATATGCTTTACAAATAGTATGATCATAATTATGATGGCATGTCACCTGTAAATTATCTCAGGTTGTCGTTTACTGCCGGACGAGCAGAACTAAGTTTGATGCTGATACGTCTCCGACGATCGATAATTTCTTATGTTCCATGCCACATTATTGATGTTATCTACATGTTTTATGCACACTTTATGTCATATTCCGCATTTTCGGAACTAACCTATTAACAAGATGCCAAGTGCCGTTCCTGCTCTGTTTTTGGTTTCTAAAATCCTAACGAAAATTTCTAATTGGACGAAATCAACGCCCAGGGTCCTATTTTGCCACGAAGCTTCCAGACCGAAGAGAGACGGCGGGGGCCACGAGGTGGCCACACCCTAGGCGGCGCGCCCCCCCTTGGCCGCGCGTCCCCGTGGTGTGGGCCTTCCGCCTCCCCGACCTGCCCTTCCGCCTACTTAAAGCCTCCGTTGCGAAACCCCGTACCGAGCACGACACGGAAACCTTCCGCAGACGCCGCCCCCGGATCCCATCTCGGGATCCAGAGAGATCGCTCCGGCACCTCCGTGAGAGGGGAATCATCTCCCAAGACTCTACGCCGCCATGGTCGCTCCGGAGTGATGCAGTAGTCTACCCCTGGACTATGGGTCCATAGCGTAGCTAGATGGTTGTCTTCTCCCATTGTGCTTCATTGTTGGATCTTGTGAGTTGCCCAACATGATCAAGATCATCTATCTCGTAATTCTATATGTTGCGTTTGTTGGGATCCGATGAATAGAGAATACTTGTTATGTTGATTATCAAAGTTATGTCTATGTGTTTTTTATGATCTTGCATGCTCTCCGTTACTAGTAGATGCTCTGCCAAGTAGATGCTTGTAACTCCAAGAGGAGTATTTATGCTCGATAGTGGGTTCATGCCTCCATTGCTGGGACAAGACAAAGTTCTAAGGTTGTGGATGTGCTGTTGCCACTAGGGATAAAACATTAGTGCTATGCTCAAGGATGTAGTTACTAGTTACATTACTCGCAATACTTAATGCAATTGTCTGTTGTTAGCAACTTAATACTGGAGGGGGTTCGGATGATAACCTGAAGGTGGACTTTTTAGGCATAGATGCAGCTGGATGGCGGTCTATGTACTTTGTCGTAATGCCCAATTAAATCTCACTATACTCATCATAATATGTATGTGCATGGTCATGCCCTCTTTATTTGTCAATTGCCCAACTGTAATTTGTTCACCCAACATGCCGTTTATCTTATGGGAGAGACACTTCTAGTGAACTGTGGACCCCGGTCCAATTCTCTATACTGAAATACACTCATCCAATACTTGTTCTACTGCTTTCTGCAAACAATCATCTTCCACACAATACGGTTAATCCTTTGTTACAAGAAGCCGGTGAGATTGACAACCTCAATGTTTCGTTGGGGCAAAGTACTTTGGTTGTGTTGTGCAAATTCCACGTTGGCGCCGAATCCCCCGGTGTTGCGCTCGCACTACATCCCGCCGCCATCAACCTTCAACGTGCTTCTGGCTCCTCCTGGTTCGATAAACCTTGGTTTCTTTCTGCGAGGGAAAACTTGCCGCCGTGCGCATCATACCTTCCTCTTGTTCCCAACGAACGGTGTGAGTTACACGCCATCGACGTGCTCGTTCGAGGAGCCACGTCAAGAGTTGGTACTTCTTCCTCATCATCACCTGTGATTAAAGATCGACAACATAAAAAGTAAGATAAGACAAAAAAATCGAGTACGTAAATAAGGGGAAATCAAAAATGACTTACGAGCTGATGAGGGATTCGAGATATGGATCATAAGTTGCCTTCTCGACGTGAAGGATCAACTTCTTCGGCTTTGGAGGTGCCGGAATTCGACATCATTCCTCTTCCTTTTGTTCTTTGGAGAAACAAAGTAGGAGAGGAGACATTTTACCAGTTGCTCTTCTGGGAGGCAGCATCTTTTTCAAGATCCGCAGATTTTAGAGAATCCACGGGTTTATTCACAAAAGAGGGGCCTCTTGGTTGTCATCGTGACAATGGCCCTTCTCTCGACTTCTCCACCTTCAGAAGAGGAGGAAGCGAGACATGGTCTGGATGGTTCTGTACAAAATAAAATAAAACAGGGGAAGAGAAAAGGAGTTACAATAAAGATAGCAAAGCAATAACAAGACAATCAACAAAGATTACCTTGGGAAGTGGATTGGCGGCGCTAAATGGTTTTACACGACAAGAAGAAGGGACAGATCTTTTTTGCTGAGAGACGAGATTTTTCGGACAAGTTTTTAAGTCCTTGACCTCCAAATCCACGACAACCGATTCTGTCCTTGTCAAGATATTTCCAGAGAGGATATTTGCGAGCCTGAAGCGGCGCACTCTAGTCCTAAGAAAGTAGGCAGTGATTTGAATACCCGATAACTCTTGCCGCGAGTATTTTGCAACTCGTGGATGCGAGCCATCAAGGTCTGTCGACGCCTTTTCTTCTCGGTAGCCTCTGCGTCCCAGGAGCGCGGCGAAAGATTTTCTCGGGCCATCAAAAGGAGGGATGTTGTCCTCGCACATCCATGGTTCTCCTCCCATGTACAACCACTTCTTGCGCCATCCTTGAGTGAGTCGGGAGTTTGACGTCGAAGTAGTCGACTGGGCCGAACAGACATAACGCCGCCTATATTATAGCGACATTGGGAGAGCCAATACGGCGACGAAGAAAATGCGCTTCCATAGCGCCCAGTTAGGCCGGATGCCAAGGAAGGCCTCGCAAAGGGTGATGAAAATGGAGATATGAAGAATCGAGTTTGGCGTGAGGTGGTGGAGTTGCGACCGGAGATGCAGGCCCGCGGAGAAAGGATGAATGGGGCGGAAGACCGCGATGAGGTGGTCGACAAAACTTACCCGTACCCCATTGGAGGGGTTGGGTAGCTCTCCTCAGGGAAGCACAGCCGCTTTAGGCTTCTTTTGATCCCTAGTTTCTTCAAGATGTTGATGTCCCGGGTGAAATGATCTTTCCACCCGTCGTCCCATCCACGGCGCCATGGAGACTCTGCCCAAGGTCTGTCAATCAATCGACGCTGGCATCAACAATGGCGCAGGGTTTGCAGCTTGGAGACAAGGAGCTTAAGGTGGCTGTGGGTCGCAGAGCAAATTTGCAGATGAGAGTAGGAGAACTGCGTGAAGTGCTCGAGGAGGAAGAAGAAGATCTTATATAGAGGTATGAAGCTACAGATCGTTGGATAAGAAAAATGTGTGGCAGATGGTAGCCACGTGGACACTAGGGTAAAAAAGTAATTCAACATTAGAGAAGTTACGGTACGAACGCCAGGAAAAGCGGAGGACGTGTGTCCCCACTTGCACGACGTGTCAAGATAGTGGATTAATTGGGCCCATAAGGCAGCGGGAGAAGACTTCTCGAAAAAATTTGACTAGCAATCGTGGCTATCGTCAGCAATAACGTCACCTTGGCAGAAGGAAAAATTCGACTCAACAGCTTCATAAAAGGCGACATGGAAAATAATGCCTTTGATCAAATACAAGTTTTTGATCAAATGCTCGGGGGCTACTTTGGAAAAAGAAAAGATCCAGAAAGACAAAATAGAAATGGCGTGAGCCTATGATCAAATACAAATATTTGCTCATAGCCTGGGTTACTCCCATCGAGCGCTGTTCGCGCACCCGAGGAATTATAAAACTTCGGGAGATAAAAAGAAAATATAGCGGCATGCGTGAGCCTACAACCAAGTACAAGTCCTGGCCGTAGCCTACTCCCACCCATCGGGTCTGTGTGCCCGATGAAATTAAAAAAAAAGAGAAAAAAGAGAAGAAGAGGAAAGAATGAAAGAGAAACAAGAAAAAGAAAGATAGAGCCAAAGAGTATATTTCGAGTTATAAATAACTCGCATATACTCCCATCGGGAGAGCAATATAAGTCATCTTTGACTTCGATAAATGTGCCATTCCAACAACCGAATAAGCACTCGACAATATATTCTCGGAACGTCAAAGTTGCGATCAATTTCTGAATGCCGCAAATTTGCGAAGGTAAGACCCCGTATCCGTTCGCCGGGCGTGGCATCGCCAAAGACTGCGTCACTACTTTTATCCGTATCAATATATGAAGAAAAATGCAACGATTAGGTACCCGATAAATTTTATCGACTCGAGAATGGTAAGACCAAGCGCACTCGAAGTTTTCACCAAGATCCCGAGGTCATGTCCAGGGACGTGATCTGAAGTAGGTTTTACGGATTGCCACTAGAGCAGCTTAACTAGTACCTGATCCGTCGATGAACTAGCCCCAACTACCATTATCCCCTGTACAATATAGAAGTTTATGAGAAGAAATATAGAAAAGTTGAAGTTGTCAAATAAAAATAAACAAGGAGATTTTCCTTAACTCTGCGATTCAAGCAAAATTTCGGGGGCTACTGACATAGGCATCCCAAATGGGCTCCGAAGATAGTACCCGGGGTTTACGAAGGCCCATTACCCAAGAATAAGAAGATTCGGGAGCCCAAGATATTATTAAGGAAAGCTAGAGTTGTAGTAGGAAGGGTTATTTGTAATCTTGCGGGATGAGTTAGAAACCTTCCCGACTCGTAACTTGTATGACACGAATCCCCTCCCGCCTCTTATATAAGGGGGAGTCGAGGGACGCAATCATCGAATCATTGTTTACAAACCCTAGTTTCATAATCGTCGAGTACTTTTCGGCTGAAACCTTCGAGATCTACCCTCTACTTCCAACGAAACCCTAGTCTACAATCCGTAGGCATTGACAAGTTAATACCTTGTCACCAAGCAAAGTACATAAGATGTGATGGAATAAAAATATAGTTTCACTAGAGGAACCCTGATAATGTTGTCGATGAAGAAGGGGATGCCTGGGCATCCCCAAGCGACGCTTGAGTCTTCTTGAAATATGCAGGGTGAACCATCGGGGCATCCCCAGAGCTTTCACTCTCCTTGATCATATTGTATCATCTCCTCTCTTGATCCTTGAAAACTTCCTCCACACCAAACTCAAAACAACTCATTAGAGGGTTAGTGCACAGAAAAATTTACATGTTCAGAGGTGACATAATCATTCTTAACACTTCTGGACATTGCACAAGCTACTGAAAGTTAATGGAATCGAAAAATCCATCAAGCATATCAAAACAGCAATGCGAAATAAAAGGCAGAATCTGTCAAAACAGAACAGTTCGTAAAGACAAATTTTATTGAGGCACCAGACTTGCTCAAATGAAAATGCTCAAATTGAATGAAAGTTGCGTACATATCTGAGGATCACTCATGTAAATTGGCATAATTTTCTGAGTTACCTACAGAGAATTAGGCCCAGATTCGTGACAGCAAAGAAATCTATTTCTGCGCAGTAATCCAAATCTAGTATGAACCTTACTATCAACGACTTTACTTGGCACAACAATGCACAAAACTAAGATAAGGAGAGGTTGCTACAGTAGTAACAACTTCCAAGACTCAAATATATAAAATAAAAGTGCAGTAGGAAAAACATGGGTTGTCTCCCATAAGCGTTTTTCTTTAACGCCTTCGCTAGGCTAAAGTGTATATCAAGTATTTTCACAATTTGGCCCATTGGGTGTCTTAGATGCTCCCTTATCTATAGTGGTTCTAAGAGCTTTATCACTTTTAGGCCTATAATAGCTTTTTGGTTTAGGCCCCTTAGAGACATACATGAACTTTTGCTCCTTACCCACATAAGCTTTCTCTCTAAACTTTATAGATGAAAAGGTTGAACCCAATGTTCCCATAGCTTCTTCAAGTTCGCTAATCCTTTGGGTTTGATTATCATGAACAACACAAGATTCTAAGATGGCGATTCTCTCATTAATTCCACCCAGAGATTTATCAAGTTTATCAGTGCTATCAAGTAATGCTTCCAAAGTAGTATCAATACTTGGAAGGTTTTGCTCTATGGTTTCCAACTTTCTCATGACATCTTCAAGAGAGGTTTCAATTTTAACTTCATTAACAGGTGGTATTCCAAATAAACTCTCAATAATGCAACTAGCTTCTAAGGCAGGAGTACCTAGGAAGTTACCTCCCGCAGACAATCAAGAACATACCTATTCCAGCTAGAGATACCAACATAAAAATTCCTAATAGGATAGTGGTGGAGTGTTTCTTAGTGCACCTATTATGGGCATCACTAATTCTATACCAAGCATCTTGTAAACATTCTCCCCTTGTTGCTTAAACGAACGAACTTCAACTTCAGGATTACTCATTTTAGCAATAGTAAATAAAGCAAACTAGATAAAGTAAATGCAAGTAACTAATTTTTTGTGTGTTTTTGATATAGCAAACAAGATAGCAAATAAAGTAAAACTAGCAAATAATTTTTTGTATTTTGATTTAGTGCAGCAAACAAAGTAGTAAATAAAATAAAGCAAGACAAAAACAAAGTAAAGAGATTGGATTGTGGAGACTCCCCTTGCAGCGTGTCTTGATCTCCCCGGCAACGGCACCAGAAGAGCTGATACGACAACACGCGTCCGTTGGGAACCCCAAGAGGAAGGTGTGATGCACAGCTGCTTTCCCCGCAAGAAACCAAGGTTTATCGAACCAGTAGGAGCCAAGAAGCACGTTGAAGGTTGATGGCGGCAAGATGTAGTGCGCAACACCAGTGATTCCGGTGCCAACGTGGAACCCGCACAACACAACCAAAGTACTTTGCCCCAACGAAACCGAGGTTGTCAATCTCACCACTGTAACAAATGATTAGATGTATAGTGTGGATGATGATTGTTTGCGAAAAAAGAGAACAAGTATTGCAAGAGTATTCGATTAAAAGAATGGACCTGTCCACAGCTTCACTAGAGGTCTTCCCATAAGATAAATAGCATGTTGGATGAACAAATTACAGTTGGGCAATTGAAAAATAGAGAGGGCATGACAATGCACATACATGATATGATGAGTATAGTGAGATTTAATTGGGCATTACGACAAAGTACATAGACCGCTATCCCGCATGCATCTATGCCTAAAAAGTCCACCTTCAAATTATCATCCGAACCCTTCCAATATTAAGTTGCAAACAAGACAATTGCATTAAGTATGGTGCGTAATGTAATCAATAACTACATCCACATGACATCAATGTTTTATCCCTAGTGGCACAAAGACATCCACAACCTTAGAACTTTCGTCACGTCCCATTTAATGGAGGCATGAACCCACTATCGAGCATAAATACTCCTCTGGAGTTAAGAGTAAAAACTTAGCCAGCCTCTACTAATAACGGAGAGCATGCAAGATCATAAACAACACATAGGTAATAGATTGATAATCAACATAACATAGTATTCTCTATCCATCGGATCCCAACAAACACAACATATAGCATTACAGATAGATGATCTTGATCATGTTAGGCAGCTCACAAGACCCGACAATGAAGCACAATTAGGAAAACGACCATCTAGTTACCGCTATGGACCCATAGTCCAGGGGTGAACTACTCACTCATCACCCGAGGCGACCATGGCGGTGAAGAGTCCTCCCGGGAGATGATTCCCCTCTCCGGCAGGGTGCCGATCTCCCGAATCCCCGAGATGGGATTGGCGGCGGCGGTCTCGGAAGGTTTTCCGTATCGTGGCTCTCAGACCGGGGCCTGCATGAAGGCTTTAAGTAGGCGGAGGAGATAGTCGGGGCCACACGAGGGCCCCACACAGGTCGGCGCGCCAAGGCCTCGCCCTAGTGTGTCGCTGCAGTGGCCCCACTTCGTATCATCTTCGGTCTTCTGGAAGCGTGTGAAAATAGGCCCTGGCGTTGATTTCGTCCAATTCCGAGAATATTTCCTTACTAGGATTTCTGAAACCAAAAACAGCAGAAAAAGAACTGGCTTCTTCGCATCTCGTTAATAGGTTAGTGCCGGAAAATGCATAAATATGACATAAAGTATGCATGAAACATGTAGATATCATCAATAATGTGGTATGAAACATAAGAAATTATCGATACGTCGGAGACGTATCACTGGACATGAAGCTGGACATTAAGACATCCCATGGACGCGCGAGGGAGGAGAGGGAGGCATGCGCGAGGGAAGAAGATGAAGTCCAGGCCAGCTCTAGGCCCGCTCTGACCGGTCGCCACGCCGGCGCACCCGGTCCGAGGCCCGGTCTAACCGGGCGCCACGCCGGGTCAGCCCGGCGCCGACCGGATCCCTGACCGGTGCACACCGAGCAACATCCAGGGGCTTAGGAGCCCTTGCCCGGTTGCCACTCTCTGCCAGGCCCGGTTCCGACTGCCTGCCGGTTCCTGCATCCGGCCGACCGCCGACCGGCCGTGTCCGAGTCTGTCTCACCGATCCCGATCTGGGTCGGTTTTCTATGTGTTTTCTCGATCCCTGGTCGTCCTGAACCCCTATATAAGTGCCCAGGACGCCACCAAATTAGGTTTTGACCACGTTTAAGATAAACCCTAGTTCATAGTTGATTGCTTTGCAACTCTATCGAATTCATACACCATATTGCATCGATTTGGTGTTTGCTAACAAAGTCTTGTGTGATCTCATTGCTCCATTGGGAATTAGACGGTTGCAACTTACCGTTCATGGTCAGTGCTACGTGCGCAAGTGTGTGGAGTTGTGAATATCTTGCACGGTTAAGAGCTGTTGTATTAGCGACAGGGATTGATCGAGAGACTTCGTCGGCGTCATACAAGTTATCTCCACCTCCTCATCGTGTTATCTCCGCTGTGTTCATCGTGTGTTCATCACCACCACCGTCGCTTACTGAGAAGATCGGGCGACCCCTTATCATCTGATCTCTCTCAGTACCATTGATGTTGATGGGTACAAACACTCCAGTTCTCGTGGAGTTCTAAAGGTATCAAAAGGTTCTCTCGTTCACATGATTGGTGATATGAATTTTGCAAAATTATATGTTCTTAGAGGTAGCACTTTGTCTGGTATTGTTGCTGCTGTTATTTCTAATGAACCTGGTAAAACTAATCTGTGGCATATGCGTCTTGGACATATGAGTGAACATGACATGGCAGAATTGCACAGGAGAGACGTACTAGATGGATGCAATTTGAGTAAGTTTGAGATCTATGAGCACTGCATTTTTGGTAAGCATAAAAGAGTTAAATTCAATGCTTCCGTTCATACCACAAAAGGGATTTTAGATTATGTGCATGCTGATGTGTGGGGACCTTCCCGCAAGACTTCTCTTGGTGGTACAAATTACATGCTTACTATCATAGATGATTACTCCAGAAAAGTGTGGCTTTTTTCTGAAACATAAATCTGATATGTTTGATGCTTTTAGAAAGTGGAAAGTTATGGTAGATAAGCAAACAAAAAAGAAAGTTAAATTTCATCGTACTGACAATGGCATGGAGTTTTGTTCTACTATTTTCAATGATTATTGCAGCGACGAAGGCATTGTCAGGCACCACGCCGTCCCGTATACTCCTCAGCAGAATGGTGTGGCGAAGAGGATGAACAGAACCATCATCTCCAAGGCTCACTGCATGTTGTCCAATGCTGGTATGCAGACATTTCTGTCAAGCACCTCCACGTTTGTTTGATAAACAGGTCACCTTGCATTCCGCTTGATAAGAAAACTCCTATTGAGGTATGGTCTGCTTATGCTCATGTTGATAATGGAAAGCTAGAGCCCAGGGCTGTTAAGTGTGTGTTTCTTGGTTATGGTTCAGGAGTTAAGGCATATAAGTTATGAAATCCTGAAACTAAGAAAGTTTTGCATAGCAGGAATGTTGTCTTTAATGAGGCTATCATGTTTTACAAGAGTTTATCTACAGAGGTTACTGATGTCATGATTTTTCTGATAATTCTGATGATGAGCAACAGAGGATCAGGTGTGAGCACATGGAGGAGAAAGAAAATGATGTTGCTGAAATTTATAACATTGTTGTTCAGACTCACCACTGTTTTGCAGCAAATAAATAGTTTCATTGCTGCTGATAGACCGAGGCGTAACAAAGGTCCACGTCCTCGTTTGATTGAAGAATGTAATCTTGTTCATCATGCTTTGAGTTGTGCTGAACAGGTGGAGCATGGTACTGAGCATGCTACATATGCTGAGGCCGTTGCATCCGTTGACCGTGTGAAGTGGATTTCCGCTATGCAAGAGGAGATGCAATCGCTTGACAAGAATGGCACATGGGATGTTGTGCCCTTGCCTAAACAAAAGAAGGTTGTCCGCTGTAAGTGGATATTTAAAAGAAAGAAATGTTTGTCTCCTAATGAGCCTCCGAGGTATAAGGCAAGGTTAGTAGCAAAATGTTTCAGCCAAATTCCAGGTATTGATTATAATGATGTATCTCTCTGGTTGTGAAGCATAGTTCCATTCGTGCATTCTTTGGTATTGTGGCTATGCATGATCTTGAGCTTGAGCAGCTAGATGTAAAGACTGTTTTTCTGCATGGTGAGCTTGAGGAGGAGATGTACATGGACCAACCTGAAGGTTTTGTTGTGCCTGGTAAGGAGGATCTTGTTTGCAAGTTGAAGAGGTCCCTTTATGGTTTGAAACACTCTCCAAGATAGTGGTATAAAAGGTTTGATACGTTTATGATTGCACATAATCTCAGTATGATAGTTGTGTTTATATCAAGTTTATTAATGGATCACCAATATACTTGTTTTTATATGTTGATGATATGTTGATTGCTGCCAAGATCAAGAAAGAGATCACTACTTTAAAGTCGCAATTAAGTAGTGAGTTTGAGATGAAGGATCTTGGTGCTGCTAAGAAAATACTAGGTATGGAAATTACAAGAGACAGAAAATCTATTGTGTTATTTCTTGTCAGCAAAATTACATTCAGAAAGTTCTTCATCGTTTTAATATGCATGATGCAAAGTATGTTAGTACACCTATTGCTCCTCACTTTAAGTTGTCAGCATTGCAATGTCCTAGTACTGATGGAGATATTGAGTACATGTCACGAGTTCCATATTTTAGTGTTGTTGGTTCCTTGATGTATGCCATGGTCTGTTCTCGTCCTGATTTGTCATATGCTATGAGTTTGGTCAGTTGATACATGGCTAATCCTGGTAAAGAACATTGGAAAGTTGTTCAGTGGATTTTTAGGTACCTTCGTGGCATATCCAAAGCTTGCTTGAAGTTTGGCAAGACCGATGAGGGACTCGTGAGCTATGTGGATTCAGATTTTGCTGCCGATTTGGATAAGAGAAGATCCCTCACATGTTATGTGTTCACTGTTGGTGGATGTGCTGTGAGTTGGAAGGCAACGTTATAACCTATGTGTTTCCCAATCTACGATCGAAGCAGAATATATAGCAATTAATGAAGCTTGCAAAGAATCTGTTTGGTTAAAAGGTTTGTATGATGAGCTTTGTGGAGATTCTTGCATTAACTTGTTTTCTGACAGTCAAAGTGCAATATATCTTACTAAACATCAAATGTTCCATGAGAGGACAAAGCACATTGATATCAAGTACCATTATGTTCGCGATATTGTTGCTCAAGGTAAACTGAAGGTATGCAAGATAAGTACTCATGATAATCCTGCTAATATGATGACAAAGCCAGTGGACTTGATTTTCCACGGAGATTAGTGTCCTATAAGGATTTGAACTTCGGGATATATCATTTCTTCTATGTACCACTTTAGTTTTGTATTTTTTATTATTATATTACACAATGTTGCTTCTAGATTGCTTAAATTAAGTATTTAATTATTAGAGCGAATCTTTTTCCATATAATTAGATGGTATCACATAGTTGCATTTCCCTAAAATCAACAAAAGTGTTAAATAATATTGTCCAATTCTCCCACGCCCTCCCCTGTTGGAAGTCTGAACTCTTTGTTACAAGTACTTCGTGCTCTGTTAAGCTGTGTTTAGGTCATTAGGTGTACAAATAATGTTGTCTATTACCATAAGCAGGTCACTCATATGATAGTACAACGTGCTTATCTCCGGATTTTTCAGGGTACTGGTGTTAACCTTTTGGCTTTTGTTTGAAGACTTTGTTGAACCTGAACATAATAATTGGTTGTGTGCACCATGAGGTGCAAAAGCCAGGAGAGTTGCTATTCTATCTATTACATAAAAATAATAATTTATCATAGCTGATGCTCACGGAAAATTAATACTGGTGGAGTATAATCACAATGTCGTGAATACACTGGACATGTGTAGCTATTCGGTTGTTACCATCTTGGATGGGTATTCATGGACCGTCACAAATTCTAATATCCAACTAGCAAAAAGTATGCATCCCTGTGGATGCAACCTCCTTCAGTTTCTTATATTGGGCTCTAGCTTCGGCTTATTTTGTTACCGAAGACCACAATACATCTTATTTGCTGGCAATGTGTTTGTATAGAAACTCTTTATTTGCAAGAGATACTTGGTTAGAATTTATGCGGGCTTCCCACATTTTTTAATTCCTTCCTTTTGACTAACATAGTTATTATTAAATATATTTTCGACAAAGGGTATGTTTCATGAGAAATGGAAGAGGGAAGATAAATGAATCTATCACACTAGCATACACATGTTAGAAAAAACTACTCAACAGTACCTATAATTAACCATTTCCAACTTTCAAATCCAAGTGGCCATTCTTATACTGGAGCCTTCGAATTTGTATATCTTATAAGACTTGTTTCCCCTTGCTACCACCAAGATTTGAACCAATTGAGTGGAACTGTATTCCAGTGGTAAGATAAAAGTTAACAAATATAGAAATATGTATTTCTTTAATAAAAATGATATATGCAATAATCTCACTCTATTACCATTCGTATGAAATTTTTGAACACATCTTTGATCTCTCTTCTTCGTAGACATTTTCTACAATCAACTTTTGCGAAATACCCTTGTGAAACAATAACTTTATCAAACAATATTTATGTATAGTCAGTTAATTTCTTGTGTCTCCCCTTTATAGCTGGGCATGTGTCGGGCCGGGCCGGGCCTCGGGCCGGCCCGAGGTAAGCCCGATGCAGAAAAATCCGGCCCAAGCCCGGCCCGGCCCGGCCAAATACCCACCAAGCCCGTCGGGCCGTCGGGCCGTGGGCCGGGCCGTAGTGTTAATTGGCTTTTTCGGGCTACCCAGGCCCGGCCTGGCCCGGGTGTCGGGCCAACATTTCTCGGCCCAGGCCCGAGTTTTTCGGGCCGGGCTTCGGGCCGGGCCTCAGGTATGCTCCCCTTCCATGATTCAACAGACTCGGAAGTGATCTGAAGCCACATTATTCATATTTTGCATCAACCTCTGGCTATAACTACCCGATGGTAGGATGAACAAAAGGGAACTGGTAAATGCAGCCATGAACCAATCAATCAATATCTGAATATCATAAAGTAAACTAGTACATATATTGATTGTATCACCTGCGTACACAGAGTTTACATGTAGGGATCCAGAGCCTCTATCTATTCTCAAACTAAGAACCCTAGCTAGGAGCGCGACAATCTAACAAAAGCAGCCCCGAACCCACGCCGTCACCGACAGTTCTACTGGAACCAAGGCTTGTCGAGCGCCTCCGCTGCGGTAAGCCGCTTCGCCGGGTTGCTCTCCAGGAGCCCGCTGAGCACCTCGAAGCCGGCGGACGACAGCCTCCAAAAGGGGAACCGGCGCCGAAGAGGATCCCCGAGTAGCTTCGTCTTCGATCCTGCCGCTATCCTCCCTAGTTTTGACTTGTTTTGTCTGGGCAGCTTCGACTTCCACTCTGCCGCTATCCCCGAGTACCCAGCCCAGTCCTTGATCTCCTTACACTTAGGGTCGACGACGCGGAACACTTTGCTCATGATCTTTTCTTCCGAGTCGTCGGGGCCGAAGGTGGGCATGCCGGTGCCCGAGAGGAGGTCGGCCATTAAGCATCCGAGCCCCCACGTGTCCACGCGCTCGTCGTACTCGCACGAGTGCAGGAGGAGCTCCGGCGCGCTGTACGCTGTCGCAATTGTCACCTCCGGCTGCTTCGGGCCGCGCTCTTTCTTCTGGGAGATCCCGAAGCCTCCGATCTTGTAGACGATGTCATCCTCCTTGAGCTCGCCGTCTTGGATCGCCCCCTTCTTGTTCTTGGGCCTCCTCTCCGTCTTGTCCTCCGTGCCATCGTCGAGGATGACGTTCTCGGGCCTGATGTCCAGGTGCATGATGCCCGTGCCGTGCACGGAGTTGACCCCCTCCATGAGCTCCTTCATGATCCGGCACACCTCGGCCTCGGAGAACCGACGACGACGATGGGCACGGCGCTGCATGTAGCCGCGTAGGTTGAGGCGGCCGGCGTACTCCATGATGAGGAAGGAGTCGTCGGAATTGACCTTGGGGACGACTTTGTCCAGGAGCTTCACGACGGAGGGGATGCCGGCGCACGTCCTCAGACACCTGCACTCCCGCCAGACCTCTTGAAGGCCGGAAAAGATTAAGTCGTCGCCGCCGGTGGTCCCGGTCCCGCTGAGCCGCTTCACGGCGACGATCCGCTTCTCCTTGGTGTCCCACGCCTTGAACACCTCGCCGTTCATGCCCGCGCCGAGCCTCGCCAGCGGCTCGTAGCGCGCCATGTAGCCAGGCCAGACAGCCTGATTCCGGTGGCCGCCGCCGCTCCTACTCGTGGAAGCAGCCATCGCACTCGCAGTACGAGACGATTCGATTCGCGCTGGTTCTGTCGCCGTGGAAGGAATAAGCGCAACGAGTTGAGCACTTGAGCTAGTTTACTGCCCTTATGTAGGCGCCCGGAAAACGTAGACTGCACGCCTAGATACCCGGCCTGGACACCAACTTCTGCTCCGACTCGGAGTCAAAACCGATCACATTCGTAACACCCAGAACTGTCATGTACACACACGTCCGGATCGAAAACATGGACTGCACGCGTGCCCGGAGTCCAGCTCGTACTCCAACTCCGAGACTAAACTGATGAGACCCCCCAGAAACTATTTCATGGTTTTTTTTTCTGACAGGATTCACAACAATTATGCAAAGTTAATTAATGTCAAAAAAAATGCAGAGTTTGCCTAAAACACAACTTTGTTCGAACTCAGTCTAGTAATTAATGCCAGAGGAGTGAGGAGTGCTCCGGTGCTTTCCGACTCTTTTTTGCACGCTTCGCGAGTGAAATGCATCCATTGTCCTTGAACTTATCGGCCATGTCCAAAACTATCCTCGAACTCAGAAAATGCACCAATATAGTCCCTAAACTAGCTCTATGTGTCTGCATACGGTCCAAAACTATAATTGCCGTGTATTTTGCTGATGTGTCGGGCCAATTCCTGTTTCCAAGTTCGAGCTTTGCTCGAGCTGTTTGGTATAATAGCCCAAATGGCTGTTAGCGCCAACAAGTGTTTTTCTTTGTTGTTCAGATTGTTGAAGTCATGCTACAAGATGAAATTTGTCTCAAGGTGGAGTTTGTTGTATTGTGATCCAAATTCATACTAAAGGGAGAAACCGACGACGAGCGAGGTCGTAGCCAAATAAGCTGGAGCGGATCCCCTATATATACATCTTGTAAGCCGGGCTAGATTCATCAGATTATAAGATATCCCACGGTGTTTGTAAACACTCCCGATATAAGTGGTTTCTGGCCCGTGTTTTTTTCCCTTCTGTGTTGGAAGGGGTTTTCCACGTTAAATCTCGTGTCTCCGCTGCGTTTTTCTTTATCGTTTTTCGTTATTTGCTTGTCGCTTTTATAACATAATTTCTGAGGTTGGAAGGTTACGAGGGCAGTGACACCCTAGCCCATCGAGGATCAAACCACTGGTTTAACACTTTGGTGTCTCATAAAGGCGGAATATTCTTTAGTGGGAGGTGATGTTTCCATCAAAATCGAGACGCCTGCGGTGACTTTGTCAATCTCAAAACCCGGCGGATCGATTTCTTAGACTCAATATCTCAAATTTGAATATGAATACGTTTTTTTCACATTATCAACCGGAGAAAAAAAAAACTATCACCAATCACGCATGTGTAAGAAATTTCAGTGCAAATATAGAAAGCATCCTCACTTATTGCTTTCCACCAATCATAAGTTTTTTTAAAAAATATATTTAGTTGCAGAAAGGTTACCAAGTTGTGTGGTGAACATTCACGTCGGTTAGAAAGAAGAAGAAAAAAACAATGGTGACACAGTAAACTAAATCTTTGCTCCAATTGTGTGGTGAAACATTCACGTCGGCCGAAACCAAGCAGGAAATCAAAAACAAAAAAAGAGGGGCATTCCGAGAATTGAACTCGGGACCTCTCGCACCCTAAGCGAGAATCATACCACTAGACCAAATGCCCTTAGATGCTGCAATTCTTGTTCCAGAGTATTTGTTCTATGTCAGCGATTGTCGTAAAACTGTGAAGGATACCAACCGAAGAGGTCTCTGCACACCCTGCATCGGTCAGTCATCAGCACCTCCTCCCATGGCCATGGAGCTGGACGCCGCCCAAAACCCTAACCCTAACCCCGACCCTCCCATCTCCGCCTACTACCAGACGCGCGCCGACCACCACGCCGTCGTCTCCAGCGACTGGCTCGCCCACGCCGCCGCTGCCGCCTCCTCCGTCACCGATACCGATGCCGACGCCGCCCCTCCCCCATCCCCGGGGGGGAACGGCGGCGGCGTCATCGAGGAGTTCAACATGTGGAGACGCAAGCCGGAGGCCGCGGAGGCGGTGGCCGCCATCATGGCGCTCACGGCCGTCATCCGCTCCAGCAGAGCCACCACCATGATGGAGCTCGAGATCGAGCTCAAGAAGGCTTCCGACAAGCTCAAGGTCCCTGAAACCCTGCTTGTTTGCATCGTACATACGGCTTACTGTGTGCTTGTTCTGTTCTTGTATGCTACAGTATTATATTGCAATTGACACGATTTTGCCCGCAGTCTTTGCCTTCTTGGTGCTATACCGCTATTAGCTAAGTACTACTTGTAACACCGCCGTGGATAAATTGGTTTCACCCGATCAATTATTGCTTCCTTTGGGGTGCTGTTGTCAAGTTAGGATGATATTATATTTGCGGGCTCAGCATTGGCGAGAGACCTGACCTTTAGCTCTCTGGGCACTACTGTTTTGGCAGCATAAGTCATGTTTTCAATCTGCATTCTAGAGGGGTTAAAGTATTTACTCTAAATTGCTTGAAATAACATCTTATATTATGGGATGGAGGGAGTACTTACCTAGCTATTTTTGCTTTCTGCGGTGGCCTTGGAAATAAAGGCCCTCCTGCAATGGCGTAAGGTTGATTAGGTATGTATATGTCTAGTGACATGAACAAAAACACCACCCATCATATTCTCTCGAGTCATGTATATAGGGTCTCATCACAAGTTGATGCTGTTTAATGATTCGTTGATGAAGTTGCTTCTGGCTTTTCAACGTTTCTTCGTGACCCCTTATGTGCTGTTGACTAAATGCATTCACATTCAAACATGTCTACATTTTCAGTCCTGGGATGCTACTTCCATTTCTCTCAGTGCTGCTTGCGATTTGTTCATGCGGTTCGTGACAAGAACCTCGCACTTGGAGCATGAGAAGTTTGACGCAGCAAAATCACGCCTGATCGAGCGAGGGGAAAAGTTTGGAGAGATATCGTTAAAGGTTACCTCTAATTTTCTATCTAGCGCTCTTTTAAGATGGTTTATGCTTTCAACTAATTTGGTCACACAATATTTGTCTAGGCTCGCAAGACAATTGCAATGCTCAGCCAGGATTTCATCTTAGATGGATGTACTATGCTTGTACATGGATATTCCAGAGTGGTATTGGAAATTTTGAAGCTGGCCGCCTCAAATCGCAAACTCTTCCGGGTACTGTGCACAGGTACTTTGCCTTGGTCCTTTTCGTGTTCAGTGATTGAATGCACTAGCAGTATATGCTTCGCTCAGGTTCAAAAGTGCAATATGAGCTCTTTCGTGCACAAAAAATAGGTGCAGTTGAGGGCTGGGGGACTATATCATAATTCTTGCATAAAAGTACATCCTTATGTGGTGCTGTCTGGACATATTGTATCGGGTAGTTATTTAGTTATCAATGGCTGTTTTGCCTTGGCAATTAGATTTTGTGTGGAATGGCTATTTGGGAACTGCACTTTCCATGTTTTGTTGTTTGTCTCTCTCATGGCTAGTAATCGTGATACAAAAATGGGGCAACTTATATTCATGTGTTAGTACTTGCAAACAACACACTGTTACGTGTTATTTCTCATGTCTGTATGTCATTTTTATTCACCTGCAGAGGGCAGACCAGACAGAACTGGCCTGCGCATGTCAAATGAAATTGCAGCATTAGGCATCCCTGTTAAGGTGCTAATTGATTCAGCTGTTGCTTACTCCATGGATGAAATTGACATGATATTTGTTGGTGCTGATGGGGTTGTTGAAAGTGGAGGAATTATTAATATGATGGGGACTTACCAGATAGCTCTTGTAGCTCATAGCATGAATAAACCTCTATATGTGGCTGCTGAAAGTTATAAGGTACTTCCTGCTATGATAGCTCACAGAAAATTTTGCTTCAGTTGTTCTCCTCTGCATGCCTTCCCCATGTTACATGCTCCCTTAGAAATAAATGAAAGAAAACTGTTGAATACTTAGGAATATCTAGTAAAAACTGTTGTATATTTAAGGCTAGCAAAGTACTTTTATCTAACAGAGAGAGTCACTTGTTATGGTGTTGCCGTTTACTTTACTGTTTGCGACTATTTTTTTTCATTGATTTGTTAAATTGATCCAGGAGAAAGAAATAGGAGCAGTTTGATATCGAAGTGAATATCCTTAACAACTTCTACTGATTTTTTCTATGCATCATTACATTGATCATTAGCCCATTCAGAAGAAATAAATTAGGAGCAGCTTGATATCAAAGTTAATAATATTGTTACAAACTTCCACTGGTATCCACAATAAGTATTTGTACAGTTTATGGAATTTATTATCCTGATGCATCCGTCGTAAATTGCAACCAACTACTTGCACAAAATCATTCATAACAGTTGCAGCGTGACTTATTTCATTATCCATTATATCCTAGCAGGAGGAATCCACTACTCATCTCTCTTAACTTGTCGCATCTTATGTTCAGTTGATAGCTTCATAGTAGATTGGTTCCAGATTGTATACATATGATGGTATATCTTATTAGGCATCCTAACATATGTCTGTCCATTATTGTTCTATCTACAGCATGACTACTTTACAAAATGTTTGAGACTTTGGTAACATAGCTTGCATATGTGATACTTTTGTAGTTTGCTCGTCTATATCCCCTGGACCAGAAGGACATGACACCAGCTCACCGACCAATAGATTTTGGAGTACCAGTACCAGCTGGTGTGGAAATCGAGACATCTGCAAGAGACTACACTCCTCCCCAGTATCTCACACTTCTTTTGACTGATCTTGGTGTCCTGACACCATCTGTTGTGAGCGATGAGCTCATCCAACTGTACCTATGATCACTGCCAAGATGTATGTTGTCCAGATGAGATGTAATGTACTGCGGTTGATTTGGGGTTTTCCCTGTAGTTTTTCATCACTCTATGTTGTCTTTTTCCTACTGCTGAAATGTTTGGGAAAAATCTAAAAAAAGCGTAGGTTAAAGGATGATCCAGTTTTGTCCAGCATCTTGCAAATTTGCAATGTTCACTCTACTCCTGCATTGAATGAGTTTGAATTGATAGTGCAATTTTGATTTTCGCCAAGTGTCTTTTACATTGTGGCATCTGAGCATTTATGTATTTGTATTTTTTGGCATTTGATTGCTAATGAAACAAGTGAATGATGCTGTCTTGCATTGCAAAACAATAGATGGCAAACACAATGCAATAGCTACTGGGAAACTGCTACAAGCCCTGTAAAATAAGGAAGAAAAGCTGATACAGCTAATCCTGTATATTATTTACTATCTCTATTTTGATTCAAAAGATTGAAGTGACAGCATAATATTTCATTGATGGTGGACATTATGTATTCATGATTCTGAAAAAGACGGTCCATGCGTCCATACCAAATGTCCAATATTCTAGGGCTGATGCCTATCAGGAAAGAAGTCTAAATAACCCCCCTAACTATTGAGTTAGGGACGGTCAACCCCCCTAAGTTTGAAATGGGGCACTTAACCCCCCTAACTATACAATACCAGTTAATTAACCCCCTTGAGATGATTAGAGCAGTTTTGCTCGGTGGTATGGCTGACGTGGACGGCGGTATCGCTAAGAAGGTGCGCATCGAAGCCAAAGAGTCTATCTCGGCTTGCCAACGCCCATGGTGGCTCCGCTGCTACGTAGCAGCGTTAGGATTCAGGAACCTGCACCTCCACCCTATGTCTATGGCCTGGGCCCTGGGATACTTTCCGGAGGCGTTATCACAGACATGCACTGCGTCACCGTACGCATCATCATAGAGACACCGGCGCTTGGGCCGGGCATCGTCTTCGTCTCGCAGATGCCTGATGCCGTGGTAGCCGGGCCGCGGCATTAAGGAGCAGATGCAGCGGTACGCGCGCACCGCGCGCGCGTTCGTGCAGGTCTGGGAGCGCGCCGGTCGCAGGGTCCTTGGATGACCGGGCCGGTGCACTTTACCCCGAGCTGCGCAATAACACAGAGAAACTCCGCTAGGGCGCCGCACACTGTGCATTCTGGTGGCCGCCGTCGCGGCTGAGGTGGGCACACACCGTAGCGACGGACTGCAGCTGCAGGGCATGCGGGAAAGGACGTGGAGGCGTTTCGGGATGCATGAGTACGTGACCATCCTGAGTCTGCTTGGCACCAGATGGGTAGCTGTTCATCCATGTCCTATCAATCTGTCACTGGATGAAATAAGAGCCCGATCGATCTTCTTAGCCGAGCAGTGGGTAGCCAGGGAGTCAGCCAGTCACGGCAGTATACCATGGCCGACGTGCGCATTGACCTCGCCGCGCCGCTGCTATCCCTGAGGCGCCACGCCTAGACACAACCTGGCGACCGCAACGATGATGCCATGCACGGAGTTGGAGGCATGCTGTTCGATGGAAGCGCTAGCCGGGCTGCCCCAAAAGCGTCCGCACGATCATCCGACGGACGCCGCTGCTCCTTCCTGAGCCGGATGGGGCCGCGCGGGTCCTCGGACGCGCTCTCCCAGGTCGACAGCTGCTAAACAATGAACTGCAGCGTCGCCGGTCTCAGCGACGAAGCCGGCGCGACTGTTTCTCCGGGCGCCGCGGCGGCTGCGTCATGATGAACCGCTTCTTGCTGTAAGGAAAAGACCGGGGCAGCCAACACGCGCGCCCACGACGCTTACAGCTTGCCGACGCGGTCTCCCGTCGAACACCCTCCGGCGAACCACCAATGCGCGCAACAAACCTGCAAAATGAAGACGGCGGAGCGCAGCCAACCTATGCAAGGGACACGGACGAAGACGGCGGTGGCGAGGACAAGGTGGAGGCGCACAGCACGGCAGGTTTCACGTCAACGAGGAAGTGCGGGCTGCTTCCAACGCGGTGCCAAGATCGTCAAGCCTTCCTGTCCGATCTCGGCAGATCACCATGCCAACGTGAGACGAGCCCGCTCCTATCAGAGCGCCGGCCTGGACACTCGCGCGCGTTGTGCGTCTTGCTGGTGATACCACCGTCCACATCAGCAATACCGCATAGCAAAACTACTCTAATCATCTGGAGGGGGTCAACTGACCGGTATTGCATAGTTAGGAGGGTTAAGTGCCCCATTTCAAACTAAGGGGGGTTACCATCCCTAACTCAATAGTTAGGGGGGTTATTTGGACTTCTTTCTGCCTATCAGTATCTTCATAATACTCTCTGCTTTCAAAAATGCTTGTCCTTTTAGAATATGTGCTGGTTATACTTTTTATGCTTAACTGTCAACTCAAAAGAGAAGTATCAGTATTGACATCAGATATCTACCACAAGATGTACTTTATAATGTACTTATTTTTGTTTTCAACAACATAATGTCAAAGAAACTGGTGCTGAAATATCACATAGGAGACCATATCAACGTTCCAAAAAGATAATCATTTTGAAACAGAGAATAATGACATTTTCTTATCACTCAACCATTGCCACACAAATCTTGATCGGGATAGTGCATGCTCAAACCTGTGACAAGAGCTGACGAAACGACCAAGCATCGATTCAAATCTGAATAGCAGCTATGGTGACAATGAATTTGGTTAACTGCTTGCTGCAAGTGGTGCACTAGATTGGCAATGAAGAACAGGCTGAGAAAACAAGCAAACTTTGAGTGGTTGGCTGTACAACATTTCCATCCAGGGGAGCCCTATGGAGGTTGCTTTACAGAAGGGCCTTCAGCAGCACAAGCTTAGCATCTGTAACTGAAGATTGCAGGCTGGAGATAAGATATGAAGCATCGGCACCGTGGGCAGTCCGATACACTATGTATCCCTCCGACAAGCAAAGAGCAGTCTCAATCCTTGACATCTGTGACGCCTTCTGGTGATATCTGAAACCTCGCTTCAGCTTCAGCCAGGCAGGGAGAGCTTACCACTTTACAGATTCGCTCCTCCGCCCTTCCCTTACGGAGATAAAGCCTGACACAGCTCCAGATGTTAAGCAAGTTGCAAGAAATTGAACAGAATCGGTGCTAGGGAGATGTCAGGTACTCAGGTTACTCCAGATTACACACCTTGTTGTGGAAGCATGAGCCATGATGTTCCCGCCAATGGGTTTGATCTGTGGCCCAGCAAACATCGCACTGCCATCCACTTGGGCCACCACTTGATTGGAGATTACCACTGCCACTCCAAACTAGAGCAAGCAAAACAACTCAAATGAGCAACTATCCATGGGTCCAATATCAACTCAGTCACCTAAAAGAGTACCATCTAGAAGAACAGACTAGAAGTTTCTTCAGCAATTGGGCTCTTATATTCTTTATACAAACAAATGTGAGAAGTAATAAAGGGTCATGATTCATCAGCTAAAAGGGAAAAGTGCTAATGTACCTCATCCGCTAACTTCTGAAGACTCCTGAGGAACTTGGCAAGATGCATCTGCCTTGCTGATAGCTCCCCTCTACCAGAGAAATCAGTCCTGTAAAGGGCTGTGGCACTATCTATAACCATAAGTGCAAACCTGCAGCAATAGAGTTCCAGTTAAGTACTGGGGGAATAGTTCAAGAAATTTCAATGTAAGAAATGAGAAATAACCAAAAGCTGTAAGCAGACTAAAAACCAGGAACTTTTTTTGCGGAAAAAAAAAGCCTTAGACTCACTCCACTAGGATCTTTTTCTATCTCAAGCAAATGTGAGTAAATCTCAAAAGAAAGAAAAAATCTCGTATGGTGACATAAACTAAAATACTTCGCTAAGAAAAATAATATCACCACAGCAATTTAACATTATCCAAAGCAACAGATGTGAGGATAACATGGACTCCAACATCTGAGTTCCCAAGTCATCAGAATGCGATCGTTCAAGGCAGCTACCCGTTTCCAGTGCCCCACTGGAAGCAAAAAAGATATGCGTACATTTATTTCCTACTTGGTGATGAAAAGTTGCTAGGTAGTAAACTAAGTAACTGGTGACCAACCTAAATAATCATCAACACTTTATTTTAACCACACATTTTGAAACTCCAAACAAATACATGAAGGCAAAAGGCGTATGCCCTTAGCAGTTCTCAACTTCTCAGTACTAAATCATATACGGAGTACTTCAGAGAATGGATGCAAAGTTTTGAAGGATGAAATCACCTTGTCTCCACCATCATGGAAGCTGCTTCCAGCAAAAGTCTTGACTGATGATCAGTATTATATGCTCTGGCATAAGCTACATTCTCCAGTACATCAGCACCGTTCAAGCCAAACCTGAAATCATAAATCATCTTATTTGGCAGTTCAATCATATCTACATAGTAGAAAAATAAATAATATTTTCCAACAAAACAAATAATAATTTTAACTGGTAAAGAAAGTAAAAAAAATCAGCATATTACCTGTCTGCTATCTGAAGGAGTCTTTGTGGCCTGAATGTGCCTTCCGCGTCAATATAGAGAGCCTTCCCTTCACCACCACCTTGGTCCAGTGGGAGCTGAATAAACCACTATCATATTTTCAATCTTGAAAAAAATAAACAGCGGATGTTTAAAGGGATATAACAAATTGAAAATATCTCCTACGCAGACAGAAATTGGTTGTTAAGAAAACACGCAGCTTGTCTTCCCATATTGTGGCAAAGATATCAGGCAAAATTTTAGAAATTATGCTAGTATTAAGGTGACGAACTCCGCCTATGTTGTCTCAACATAGCCCGTCCCAAGCCCGGGTAAAGGAGGAGGGTTGTGATAGGCGAGGCGAGCCAACGTAAAAAACCCAGCCACTCTTATGGAGATGAAACCCAAAGGAACCTCGTTGGGGCGTAACCCTCTTAGCGACGCGCCACATCGGAACCCGGGTGTGGTGTCAAATGGGCAAGGGCCGGGCCGTCACCCCCTTGGTGGCGCGCCGTATCTTGATCTGGATACGGTGATAAGTGAGCAAGGGTCGGGTCGCCGCATCCTTAGTGGCGCGCAGCACCGACGCCCCGGTGTAGTGAAAAATGTCTCCGCATTTGACTCGACGGGTGCGGAGGGTAAGGAAGTTAGCCGAGCCTAGGAGGACACGCTTAGGTAGCTGGAACGTAGGGTCCCTGACGGGTAAGTTACGGGAGTTAGTTGATACAGCGGTGAGGAGGCGTGTTGATGTCCTATGTGTCCAAGAGACCAAATGGAAGGGACAGAAGGCGAAGGAGGTGGAGGATACCGGTTTCAAGTTGTGGTACACGAGGACAACTTCAAACAAAAATGGAGTAGGCATCTTGGTCAATAAGAGCCTCAGGGATGGAGTTGTGGACGTCAAGAGGCAAGGGGACCGGATGATCCTTGTCAAGCTGGTTGTTGGGGACTTAGTCCTCAATGTTATCAGCGCGTATGCCCCACAAGTAGGCCACAATGAGAGCACCAAGAGGGAGTTCTGGGAAGGCCTGGAGGACTTGGTTAGGAGGGTACCTATTGGTGAGAAGCTCTGGAGGAGACCTCAATGGCCATGTGGGTACATCTAACACAGGTTTTGAAAGGGTGCATGGGGGCTTTGGCTATGGCATCAGGAACCAAGAAGGAGAAGATGTACTGAGCTTCGCTCTAGCCTATGACATGGTCGTAGCTAACACCCTCTTTAGGAAGAGAGAATCCCATCTAGTGACATTCAGTAGTGGTCTACACTCTAGCCAGATTGATTTTGTCCTCTCTAGAAGAGAAGACAGACGCGCCTGCATTGATTGTAAGGTGATACCTGGAGAGAGTGTTGTCCCTCAACATAAGCTGGTGGTTGCTGACTTTCGCTTTAGGATCCGTGTCCAGCGGGGTAAGCGCGCCAAAGTCGCTAGAACAAAGTGGTGGAAGCTCAAGGGTGAGGCATCCCAGGCTTTCAGGGAGAGGGTTATTAAGGAGGGCCCTTGGGAGGAAGGAGGCGATGCAAACATGAAGTGGACGAGTATGGCGACCTGCTTGCGGAAGGTCGCTGTAGAGGAGTTTGGGGTGACTAAGGGAAGTAGAAGGGAAGCTAAGGATACCTGGTGGTGGAACGATGAGGTCCAGAAGGTTATTAGGGAGAAAAAGGACTGTTTCAGATGCCTATATCTGGACAGGAGTGCAGCTAACATGGAGAAGTACAAGGTGGCGAAGAAGGCTGCAAAGCGGGCGGTGAGTGAAGCAAGGGGTCGGGCGTATGAGGACCTCTACCAACGTTTAAACACGAAGGAAGGAGAAAGGGACATCTATAAGATGGCCAAGTTTAGGGAGAGGAAGACGAGGGATGTCAACGAAGTCAAATGCATCAAGGATGGAGATGATCAGCTTCTTGTGAAGGATGAGGCTATCAAGCGTAGATGGCGGGAGTACTTTGACAACCTTTACAATGGAGAGGCTGAGAGCTATACCATTGAGCTAGACGACTCCTTTGATGATACCAGCATGTGCTTTGTGCGACGTATCCAGGAGTCTGAGGTTAAGGAGGCGTTAAGGAGGATGAAAGGCGGCAAGGCGATGGGTCCTGATGGTATCCCCATCGAGGCGTGGAGAGGCCTTGGAGACGTAGCGATAGTATGGCTAACTAAGCTTTTCAACCTCATTTTTCGGTCAAACAAGATGCCCGAAGAATGGAGGCGGAGTATTTTAGTACCAATCTTCAAGAACAAGGGGGTGTTCAAAGTTGTACTAATTACCGTGGAATCAAGCTGATGAGCCATACTATGAAGCTATGGGAGAGAGTCATTGAGCACCGCTTAAGAAGGTTGACAAGCGTGACCAAAAACCAATTTGATTTCATGCCTGGGAGGTCTACCATGGAAGCCATCTTCTTGGTACGACAGCTGATGGAGAGATACAGGGAGCAAAAGAAGGACCTTCATATGGTGTTCATTGATTTGGAGAAGGCCTATGATAAGATACCTCGGAATGTCATGTGGTGGGCCTTGGAGAAACACAAAGTCCCAATAAAGTACATTACCCTCATCAAGGATATGTATGATAATGTTGTGACAAGTATTCGAACAAGCGATGGCGACACTGATGACTTTCCAATTAGAATAGGGCTACACCAAGGGTCAGCTTTGAGCCCTTATCTTTTTGATTTGGTGATGGATGAGGTCACAAGGGATATACAAGGAGACATCCCATGGTGTATGCTCTTTGCGGACGATGTGGTGCTAGTCGATGATAGCCGAACGGGGGTTAATAGAAAGTTAGAGTTGTGGAGGCGAACTCTCGAATCGAAAGGTTTTAGGCTTAGTAGAACTAAAACTGAATACATGAGGTGCAGTTTCAGTTCTACTAGGCACGAGGAGGGAGAGGTTAGCCTTGATGGGCAGGTGGTACCGAAGAGACACTTTTCGATATTTGGGGTCCATGTTGCAGAAGGATGGCGATATCGATGAAGATGTGGGCCACCGAATCAAGGCTGGTTGGATGAAGTGGCGCCAAGCTTCTGCGTACACAGAGAGTGCCACAAAAGCTAAAAGGCAGATTTTATAGGACAGCTATCCGACCTGCGATGTTGTATGGCGCTGAGTGTTGGCCAACGAAGAGACGACATATCCAACAGTTAAGTGTAGCAGAGATGCGCATGTTGAGATGGATATGTGGCCACACAAGAAAGGATCGGGTACGGAACGATGATATACGGGAGAGAGTTGGGGTAGCACCGATTGAAGAGAAGCTGGTCCAACATCGTCTCAGATGGTTTGGACATATCCAACGGAGGCCTCCGGAAGCGCCGGTGCATAGCGGACGGATAAAACGTGATGAGAATGTTAAGAGGGGTCGTGGTAGACCAAACTTAACATGGGAGGAGTCCGTTAAGAGAGACCTGAAGGTTTGGAATATCGACAAAGATTTAGCCATGGATAGGGGTGCGTGGAAGTTAGCTATCCACGTTCCGGAACCATGAATCTGCTTCGAGATCTTATGGGTTTCAACTCTAGCCTACCCCAACTTGTTTGGGACTGAAAGGCTTGGTTGTTGTTGTTGTTGCTAGTATTAAGGTGACGGGATCATAGCATGAAACTGGTATTTTAACACAATACCTGACATGTGACACAGAGAGTGTGGCACAACTGAGTCTTCCCAGATCTGAATTCGCCATAAAGCTCTGTGATAGACCCTGTCTCTATTCCTCCTGTTAAAAATTTATACAATATTTTATTACGTCAATCATATCAAGGTTTCGTTGTGGCAGATATGGAATGATAGAGGGGAGAAACACATTACCCTCCAATATTCTATCAAGTTCTCTTGATCCAGTTGTAACCTGGATAATCTCGAGCCTCTGCGCATGAAGCTGGGTCGCGCTAGTAAATCCCAGTGGCACCAACTTCGAAGCTGTCAGATGTTTATCAACATTAAGGACTTTGCATATGAGAATTCCGTTTGTACAGGAATGCAAAATATGTTTATTAATTCCTCTAATGGAGGCAAACAGTTACTTGCCTGCTTCAATTATCTTATCAACTTTGGCTTCACTAATCCCTTTAATTTGCAAAAGATCTTTCCTCGGACAATAAGCTACAGACTCCACTGTGCAATGACCAGCATCTTTGAGCTTTTTCACATCGAGTGCAGCTATTCCAGACGCCTTCACAGAATTTCAAAATAAGTTTAGTTTAGGTTGACATTAACATCCAGAGACATTTCCTTAGAGAAAGGATAACTCCATTTCCGTTTAGGAAAACAGATCGGGCCCTCAGCAGCCTAAAGAAGAGCATTCTACAAAGGAAGGTAGCCATGCAACAACATGGCCAAATCATGAATAAATCCCACTACAAATTGCAGATACCTAGTACAGAAAAGTAACTTTATAGACTTAAGGAAGATAGGAACTAGGAAGGATGACAAAAAATTGGGATACAATTTGAGAAGAGCTTTTTTTTTCAAGAATACACCCTGGAAGGTGTATTATATATATAGAAGAAGGGGCAAAGAAGCCCGGGCGACGCCGCAAGCGGCAAGGTCATGCTGCCAACATGGCGTGGCAGCTTTCCGACCCGAAGCCTACTCTCCTAATTGCCACCACAACTCCACTGGCTCCGGGAAGCCAAAACTATCACTACGAAAGAGCCTAGCTAGACGCCACCTCTCATACTCTTCCCTGATCTTCGTCTTGATCGCCAGGACCGCCAGCCTCACCGAATTGAAGACAACGTCATTTCTGTGTGTCCAGATGGACCAGAAAACCAGGATCAGTGAAGTCCACAAGTCTCGCTGCGAGGCACCTTGTCCAGGTCTTGAGGTCCACCAGGAAACCAGGTCCTCGCCAGCAGCCGGTAGCTTCACATGGTGCCTTAGGAAGTAGATGAATTACTTTTTTAAAAAGGTTTATTTTGCCTATGACTTAACAGCATTGGAACATCAAACAATCGAACCGTATAGGCCTTACTTCCAGAAAACAATGTGTGCATCAGTGAATCTGTAACACATAATTTTAGTTGCCAGGCATCATAAAGGTTCGAAACCGGTGTATCTTCAGATGTTTCAGACTTGGAGGACCGGTAGGTAGTGCAGATATACAATCCAAGTTATCTCCTGATCCTTGAAAAATAAAGAAAGGTCACGCATCGGAAAGGGTGACAGCAGATATCTCAGGAATGCATCTTTAAGGATGCGATTTCAGTGAATCAAGCTTCTGGTCACCTCCATCCATTTCTTACATGTGGAATTACCGAGGAAACAGTAATCGGGAATTAGGGGGCTCAGAGCCAATAACTCTACCAGAAAGGGGACTCCGAAATAGGGACAAACCCACCTCAATGCCGACTAAATCTGCGAATTCTGAGGGCAAGAACCTAGGGTTTACGGCCAAGAAGGCATCAAATCGAACGCAGAAGAAAAGTAGGAGGACAATAAACATAAGCAATTGCAGCATTCAGTCGCATCCCCGGTTCCACGACGGGGAAAAAAGAGCGGGTCGCCGAAGAAAAGCCCCGTTATTGGCGCCATCTGCAGGGGAGGAGGAGCGGCTCTGTCGATTGGGAGTGGGAGAGGGAGGGGGGAGGGATGAGTGTCCGGTAAATCGCACCTGGAGCTGCTCGATGGGGAAAGGCCCAACCTCCCCGGCCTCCTCCTCGTCAGCGGGAGCCGCCGCGGCCGCCTTCTGGTGCGCCGCCGACGACGACATGGAACCCGCTTTGGGAGACGCTGAGGAGCTGAGGTTTGAACAGGTAGGCGGGGTTTTAGGCGCCAAAGTTTTATAATTGGGCGGCTTCCTTTCCTTCTCGTGGAAGACACCGCCAAAATTCCTTCTGGTTTGTACACGTGCATAGGATGCAAAACATAAACAATAATCGAGGAAATTGCACATTCCATCTGCTTTTCTTTCTTGTTTTGCACAAGAAAACTCTATTCAACAACCGGCTATAGCTACAACCCGTTCTCTCCACACCCGCGTCGACCCGTTGACCTGTCTCCTCTTATAACTTTGTTTGTCGTCTACCCCCTCGCCCCGACCCGGCGACAAGTCCTCGACGAGGAGTATGCCACAGCAGCGGCACTGCCGGCGGCGGGGACGAAGAAGGTGCCACGGAAGAGAAGTACAACTCGCCGTCGATGTTGCATCCCTAAGGTCTGAGCACCCCAACCATGGATTTTTACGGAGGTAGATCCAATCCCCGGTCAATCTGCGTGCTTGAGCTGAGGGAAGATGGGGGTCGAGGAGGATGTATCCAGGGCCATCTAATCCGGTGACATCGAGGCTCCGATTAGTCTGATTCATTGGTGTGCTCAACGATGACGATCGTGTTGATTCTGGAGGTATGTGCATGTGCTTTTTCATTTTGATACATGTGTTTTCATTTTTGTTGTCTAAGTATAGACAAGGTGATAGAATGATACATACTATGCTACAGAGAGGTTGTACCAATGTTACATACGTATTTTTGTAATGTTGGATAATTTAAGAAAAAGATGTTGGATATACTGCAAAGAAGTGTTCGAAAACGATGTAACATTTTCGAAAATGTTAGTTACACAGTGTTACATTCGGGATTTTTTTGCACCATAATTCCGCGATTTTGACAGATTATAGGAAAAATATTGGGGACAAATGTTACATACTCTAAAAAAAAAGATACATACAAAACGGACAACCAAAACTGATCATGGGTGCATATGCACCTGGTATGTATAAAACATATTTCAAAAAGTAAAAAAAAAATAGAAAAAATTTTAGCATGTAGAGGGGCATGTTCTATGTGTACACGTAAAGTTTCACGTAAAACCAACAATTTTTATACCCTGTGTAAAAAAGACAAACAATGCCTCGAAAAATAGACTATTTTAATACCAATTTTTTTCTTTTTAGTACAGGGCACAAAACATATCGGTTTTTGCTGAAACAACTTTGTGAACATGTAACATATCAAGGTATCACGAGGCATTTTTATTTTTATTTTTTTGACATTTGGAAATATGTTTAATATGCATTTCAAATAAAGGGTGCATATGCACCCGGGTGCAGAAACACCCTGTCCCATACAAAACACTTTTTTTACCATGATCGGCCGCGCGGGAATCGCTCACTTAAACGGATCCCTCCGATCCGAAAGGCCTCTGCTTGTTTTACAGCAGACTGATCCCTAGCGCTTGCCTTTGCACAAACCACTAATCAGATTATTTTTGCACATTCACCACTCATTGGCCTAATCTGTTACAACTTCCACTAGTATGTTAACTAATAAATGTAGTAGAAGGTGGGCTCCAAATGTCAACGCTCTAATTTATGTAAAAGATTTTAGAACGCTTAAAAAATTAGAGAAAAATTATGAATTTTGTGCACGGATGCAATACACTTATTTTTTATAAGATACATCAATGAGTACATAAAGAGTTTGGTATGATATTTGCAGAATAAATACTTGTGACACACTAAGCAAACCATAAGGAAATATAAGTAAGTCCAAAAATTATGAAAAAATATGAGTGGTTTTTAGGGTGTAATCAACCAAAAAAATAACATAAATTAACCATGTACTCGCTGCATTCTTAAATAGGAGGCCTATAAATTTAGATAAATCAGTCAATGTTTTCCAAGTTAAATCAAGAATTTATACCAAAATATGAATATATGTAATAGCAAATCAAACAATAGATTCATCATAAGATATATTTATATAATATACTTATTTAGTATTATAGTTGTTAATATTTCATTCAATATATTTGATCAACATTGACATTTTAACTAAGGTTATACGCCACCTCCTATTGGACAGAGGGAGTAGCAGTTAGAACAAATATTGTTGGATGGACAATTTTTGGACTTCTTGTTATGTGAAGAAATTTAGAGTTAACTAATGGATGGACAATTTATGTCAGGAAATAGGTTAATTACACCGCATAAAGGATTCACAAAATAAAATGTTCGATGGTCAATTATTTTAGTAAAATTTAATTAATTTAGTTAATGAGTTGGTTATTTATTTACAAAAATAAACAACCAAACATTATTGAGTAAACATTGATGTTTCTTATAAAATGGGACGATTACATCCTAAAGTGCATCCAAAAAAACACAATTTTTGGATTAAGCATTCTACATCTTTGGACTTTGTGTATAAATAAAATTGCTGACATTCGAAGCCTACCTGTTAGTTTTGCTATTAATTGGACTAATTCGTTAATTAGATGATCAAATGGTTAAAGTTGCAATAGATTACATCGGCAACTAATGAAATATGCAAATAAAAGAAAATACGTCCAACTAGTGGCTTTTGCAAAAGAGAGGTGGTGGAATGTGCAATTTCCAGAACACTCCCTTGGTTCCTGTTCGTAGATCATATGTCCTTACTTTTATCAATATATTATGAACTACAAAACACAGAAGTTATACAGTTAGATAATATAATATTTGAATTTTTTAGTGATGTATCATTTGTATTTTAACAACGTACACGGAAAGTTAGCTAGAGAGTTTGAGTATTTCTTTCTCTCGGTGCAACGTATGGGTTTATGTTTTCTAGTAAGGACTAATAAGTGTAATCAACAGAGAATACACAACCTCAGAACAAATTAATCGCGCAAAACATAATTTGCACGGTCGTCTTCAAACAGATCCTTGACGGTACGGACCTCGGCCGACCCAGGTTTCGGATGATTCGCCGGATATCCTTGACGAAGTGGCTGGTCCATCATCATGACACCTTTCCCGAGCTTCTCCGACCATGGCGGCGATGGTGGCAGCACCGAGCTCGCAGCTCTTTCAGTGGCGATGTACGAGGTGTATACTATGATACAGAGAGGTTGTACCAATGTTACATACATATTTTTGTAATGTTGGATAATTTAAGAAAAAGTTGTTGGATATACTGCAGAGAAGTGTTCGAAAACGATGTAACATTTTTGAAAATATTAGATACGCAAAGAAAAATGTTACATTCAGGATTTTTTTTGTACCATTGGCGGTTTTTTTTGCACCATAATTTCGCGATTTTTTGACAAACCGTAGGAAAAATGTTGGGGACAAGTGTTACATACTCTAAAAAATAATACATACAAAGCATTTTTTTTACCTAAGATCTTTGATCGGGCGACAGCGGCGCTAGTGCACTGTTCCCTTCTCGAAGGCGTCGCTTTTGAAAAGTCTGATTTTCAGGTGTCGTCTTGGTGGTGGTTATATTAATGTTGCTAGGGTTGTGATATTGTAGCGGGGCTTTCATTTCTTAGTTTTCTTTTTCTCTTTTTTGGCTGTGTGCATCCATAATGTTTTAGTGCGTTGCGTGTTGCAGAAGTTGTGTGTAATTGGTATCCTTCGATATTAATATATTCCCAATATCGAAAAAGATAATATAATACTGAGTAATTGAAGTTTTGAGTGATGTATCATTTGTATTTTAACAACACGGAAAGCTAGCTAGAGAGTTTGAGTATTTCTTTCTCTCGATGCAACTACGGTTTTGTTTTCTAGTAAGGCCTAATTAGTGTAATCAACTGAGAATCACACAACCTCAGAACAAATTAATCGCGCAAAACATAATTTGCACAGTCGTCTTCAAACAGGTCCTTGACTGTACGGACCTCGGCCGACCCAGGTTTCGGATGATCCGCCGGATATCCTTGATGAAGTGGCTGGTCCATCATCACGACACCCTTCCCGAGCTTCTCCGACCACGGTGGCGATGGTGGCAGCATCGAGCTCGCAGCTCTTTCAGTGGCGATGTACGAGGTGATTCCGACGGAGGCTGCGACTAGGGAGAAGAAGGAGGCACCGGCGAACACCCCGGCGACGAGGACGGTACATTGGTAGTAAGAGGCGATGTCCTCCTTTGGTCGCCGCTCTCCGCTCTCGTTCCTGACAGCGCCTACCAGAAACGCGCACATCGACAGGATGGCCATAAACCTGCAGCCCTCCAGGTGCAGCATGGCAACGGAACGTTATAAATCTGCGTTGAAACTTAATAAACAGGACAGATCGTCGTAGCGTACGTTACCATGAGAGTACGAAAGCGAAACCACCGCCCGTTCGGTTCCGTCTCCGGCATCCATCCCAGCAGCCGGTGGCGGCGGTGAGGATGATCTGTCCTGTCAGCAGCGAGGCGGTCGCCGCGATCCCGCAGTCGAACGCCGGCGTCCTCCGGTAGACGCAGTTCACCCCGTCGTAGCTGACAAAAGACTGCACCACCACCACCAGCAGCGTCAGTACACGGATCGCTGAGGAAAGGAGAAATTACATTTCGAAAAATATACACGAATCGCTGAGACGTGTACTTGCCCTGGATTTGGTTGCCTCGCCGATGATTCCCAGCACAGCTGCTGCGAGAGCCAGGGCGCCCACCGTGACGCAGATCACAACCACGTGTTTCTCCGCCATACCGGGATCTCATCTCAGGACGGCGACATGAATAACAAGATGCCAATATGTACTGTCACGGTCTGCCTTGTTTCAGGGTTTGGTTCTATCAATCCGTGTCTTGGTATAAACGTGAAATCTGCTAGAAACAAATCGCCGCCTGGTTTAGTGTAGTTAAAGCATCACTAACAGTGCCCTCAAACTAGTTTTTTTTTCGAAATAAGGAAATATCGTCCTAGCTTCTGCATCCAAAGAAGGGATGCACACGGCTTTTTTATTAAATTATTCACAACACCTTAGAAGAGTAATATAAAAGATCAAACTCGAAGCCACCTCCTAAACCTACAGTGGAATGAAGGGGGTGACAATACACCAACACACACCATCCAGAAAATCAAATGTCTTTCCAGGCCGCCCAATAGCAGATGAGAAACACATCCAGTCTCAGCGCACGCCAACACACACACCACAAAAGTTGCTACCGCCATCTTCCTCGACTCCATCTTCAAGAGGGATCATCGCATTGACCTTGCCAAGCCTGCCATCGATGCCGCCACGGCGCCAGATGACACCACCATCCTGCGCACTGTGTCTGTCTCCGAGACACCACTGCACCATGTCGCGAAGACTCGACGATGCCGACACAGCAAAGAACACCGCTCCACCTTAGCACCACCACCATCCGTTATCTGCTCCAAAAACGATGCCCGCAACAGGTAGAACGGCACTGCACGCCGCCATCGTCCGATCCGGGAGACCCAGATCTAGGGTATCCCCTGGAGCAGCCCAGGCGAAGAACGCAGACTGTAGAGACAATGCCTTCAACAAGGTAACGACGAACATGCGCCGCCATCATCCGCCGTGACTGAAGTCGGGCCGGCTTTCACCGGCAGCTACGCCTCACCATCGGGAGCTACACGATGGATCGCGAGATCCGCCAAAGCTAGCCACACAACTAGCCGATCTCCTCCAGCGAAACAGAAGACCACCACCACCTTGCCAGAGATCTGTGTGGGTGATATGTCTCCGACGTATCGATAATTTCTTATGTTCCATGCCACATTATTGATGTTATCTACATGTTTTATGCACACTTTATGTCATATTCGTGCATTTTCTGGAACTAACCTATTAACAAGATGCCGAAGTGCCAGTTCTGTTTTCTGCTGTTTTTGGTTTCAGAAATCCTAGTAACAAAATATTCTCGAATTGGACGAAATCAACGCCCGGGTCCTATTTTGCCACGAAGCTTCCAAGACCGAAGAGGAGACGAAGTGGGGCCACGAGGTGGCAGACTACAGACGCGGCCCAAGCCGGCCGCGCCGGCCTGTAGTGTGGGCCCTCGTGCCGCCTCTTGACCTGCCCTTCCGCCTACTTAAAGCCTCCGTCGCGAAACCCGCAGCGAGAGCCACGATACGGAAAACCTTCCAGACGCCGCCGCCGATCCCATCTCGGGGATCCAGGAGATCGCCTCACCCCGCCGGAGAGGGGAATCATCTCCGGAGGACTCTACGCCGCCATGGTCGCCTCCGGAGTGATGAGTGAGTAGTCTACCCGGACTATGGGTCCATAGCAGTAGCTAGATGGTTGTCTTCTCCCCATTGTGCTTCATTGTCGGATCTTGTGAGCTGCCTAAAATGATCAAGATCATCTATCTGTAATTCTATATGTTGCGTTTGTTGGGATCCGATGAATAGAGAATACTTGTTATGTTGATTATCAAAGTTATGTCTATGTGTTGTTTATGATCTTGCATGCTCTCCGTTACTAGTAGATGCTCTAGCCAAGTAGATGCTTGTAACTCCAAGAGGGAGTATTTATGCTCGATAGTGGGTTCATGCCTCCATTGATATCTGGGACAGTGACAGAAAGTTCTAAGGTTGTGGATGTGCTGTTGCCACTAGGGATAAAACATTGGTGCTATGTTCAAGGATATAGTTACTGATTACATTACGCGCAATACTTAATGCAATTGTCTGTTGTTAGCAACTTAATACTGGAGGGGTTCGGATGATAACCTGAAGGTGGACTTTTTAGGCATAGATGCATGGATGGCGGTCTATGTACTTTGTCGTAATGCCCAATTAAATCTCACTATACTCATCATGATATGTATGTGCATGGTCATGCCCTCTTTATTTGTCAATTGCCCAACTGTAATTTGTTCACCCAACATGCTGTTTATCTTATGGGAGAGACACCTCTAGTGAACTGTGGACCCCGGTCCAATTCTCTATACTGAAATACAATCTACTGCAATACTTGTTCTACTGTTTTCTGCAAACAATCATCTTCCACACAATACGGTTAATCCTTTGTTACAGCAAGCCGGTGAGATTGACAACCTCACTGTTTCGTTGGGGCAAAGTACTTTGGTTGTGTTGTGCAGGTTCCACGTTGGCGCCGAATCCCTGGTGTTGCGCCGCACTACATCCCGCCGCCATCAACCTTCAACGTGCTTCTTGGCTCCTCCTGGTTCGATAAACCTTGGTTTCTTTCTGAGGGAAAACTTGCTGCTGTGCGCATCATACCTTCCTCTTGGGGTTCCCAACGAACGTGTGAGTTACACGCCATCAAGCTCTTTTTCTCGCGCCGTTGCCGGGGAGATCAAGACACGCTGCAAGGGGAGTCTCCACTTCCCATTCTCTTTACTTTGTTTTTGTCTTGCTTAGTTTTATTTACTACTTTGTTTGCTGCACTAAATCAAAATACAAAAAAATTAGTTGCTAGTTTTACTTTATTTGTTATCTTGTTTGCTATATCAAAAACACAAAAAAATTAGTTACTCGCATTTACTTTACTTATTTCATCATGTTTCCTCCTAAGTTTGTTCTTAAAGATGTACCGGTAGGTCGAGGGTCTATCCTTGGGAAAGACAATATAGAAGATTTTTTCACTCATATTAGTACGGTCGAAGATTTTGAAGATAGACACTTGGTAGAACTTGCTCCCACTTATGAAATTGCTGTTGCTTCTTTAGTACACGCGTTAGAAGCTAGATTTGTTAATCTTAATCCTGTGATTCAACATATGTTTCTTACACTCAGTGATATGGAAGAAGGAGAAAAGAAAGATTTTGTATTAGAAACCCTTCTTAAAGAATTTGGGGGAATAGCGAGAGAAGCTAGAAAAGTTTTCACTAAATATAATATGCTAGGCTCTTATACCAACTTTGCCAGTACCCTTGAGAAGATGGAAAAGGATAGACAAAAGTACACTAATAAAGTTAATTATGAGGGGGATATTAAAACATCAATACCTTGCAAGCTCTTGGGAATGTGTGAGGCACTAGAAAAGAATTTTGATTGGATTGTTCCAAAGATTTGTTTGATAAGAGTAGCAAGCCCAAGACTAATGAAAAGGGAGCCTCTGAAACTCACATAGAAAAGATAATATGCATAGTTGAGAAAAATCCACACCCCGCTGTAGAAGCCCCATCCTTCGATAATACTTGATACACACTTTCTGCGCCTAGCTGAAAGGCGTTAAAGAAAAGCGCTTATGGGAGACAACCCATGTTTTTACCTACAGTACTTTGTTTTTATTTTGTGTCTTGGAAGTTGTTTACTACTGTAGCAACCTCTCCTTATCTTAGTTTAGTGTTTTGTTGTGCCAAGTAAAGTCGTTGATAGAAAAGTTTATACTAGATTTGGATTACTGCGCAGAAACAAATTTCTTTGCTGTCACGAATCTGGGCTATTTTCTCTGTAGGTAACTCAGAAAATTATGCCAATTTACATGAGTGATCCTCAGATATGTACGCAACTTTCATTCAATTTGAGCATTTTCATTTGAGCAAGTCTGGTGCCTCGATAAAATTCATACGAACTGTTCTGTTTTGACAGATTCTGCCTTTTATTTCGCATTGCCTCTTTTGCTATGTTGGATGAATTTCTTTGATCCAGTAATGTCCAGTAGCTTTATGCAATGTCCAGAAGTGTTAAGAATGAGTGTGTTACCTCTGAACATGTTAATTTTTATTGTGCACTAACCCTCTCATGAGTTGTTTCGAGTTTGGTGTGGAGGAAGTTTTCAAGGATCAAGAGAGGAGTATGATGCAATATGATCAAGGAGAGTGAAAGCTCTAAGCTTGGGGATGCCCGGTGGTTCACCCCTGCATATATTAAGAAGACTCAAGCATCTAAGCTTGGGGATGCCCAAGGCATCCCCTTCTTCATCGACAACATTATCAGGTTCCTCCCCCGAAACTATATTTTTATTCCATCACATCTTATGTGCTTTGCTTGGAGCGTCGGTTTGTTTTTGTTTTTTGTTTTTTTTGAATAAAATGGATCCTAGCATTCACTTTATGGGAGAGAGACACGCTCCGCTGTAGCATATGGACAAGTATGTCCTTAGTTTCTACTCATAGTATTCATGGCGAAGTTTCTTCTTCGTTAAATTGTTATATGGTTGGAATTGGAAAATGATACATGTAGTAAATTGCTATAATGTCTTGGGTAATGTGATACTTGACAATTGTTGTGCTCATGTTTAAGCTCTTGCATCATATGCTTTGCACCCATTAATGAAGAAATACATAGAGCATGCTAAAATTTGGTTTGCATATTTGGTTTCTCTAAGGTCTAGATAATTTCTAGTATTGAGTTTGAACAACAAGGAAGACGGTGTAGAGTCTTATAATGTTTTCAATATGTCTTTTATGTGAGTTTTGCTGCACCGGTTCATCCTTGTGTTTGTTTCAAATAAGCCTTGCTAGCCTAAACCTTGTATCGAGAGGGATTACCTCTCATGCATCCAAAATACTTGAGCCAACCACTATGCCATTTGTGTCCACCATACCTACCTACTACATGGTATTTTCCGCCATTCCAAAGTAAATTGCTTGAGTGCTACCTTTAAAATTCCATCATTCACCTTTGCAATATATAGCTCATGGGACAAATAGCTTAAAAACTATTGTGGTATTGAATATGTAATTATGCACTTTATCTCTTATTAAGTTGCTTGTTGTGCGATAACCATGTTCACTGGGGATGCCATCAACTACTCTTTGTTGAATTTCATGTGAGTTGCTATGCTTGTTCGTCTTGTCTGAAGTAAGAGCGATCTACCACCTTATGGTTAAGCATGCATATTGTTAGAGAAGAACATTGGGCCGCTAACTAAAGCCATGATCCATGGTGGAAGTTTCAGTTTTGGACATATATCCTCAATCTCATATGAGAAAATTATTAATTGTTGTTACATGCTTATGCATAAAAGAGGAGTCCATTATCTATTGTCTATGTTGTCCCGGTATGGATGTCTAAGTTGAGAATAATCAATAGCGAGAAATCCAATGCGAGCTTTCTCCTTAGACCTTTGTACAGGCGGCATAGAGGTACCCCTTTGTGACACTTGGTTAAAACATGTGCATTTTGATGATCCGGTAGTCCAAGCTAATTAGGACAAGGTGCGGGCACTATTAGTATACTATGCATGAGGCTTGCAACTTATAAGATATAATTTACATGATACATATGTTTTATTACTACCGTTGACAAAATTGTTTCATGTTTTCAAAATCAAAGCTCTAGCACAAATATAGCAATCGATGCTTGTAACACCCCAACTTTTTCAACCTTGATTAGTTGTCCTTATTTCAAAAATCAGGGGGAACAAAAACTTTTTCTATAGACTAATTAAGGTGAATTGCCTTGATCTGTTTGCTATGATGAATTGCCTTGATCTGTTGGTAGATGAATTGTCTTGATTTGCTTGTTGAATTTTGTCTTGAGCTACCTCATAGAACGACACCCCTAGTGGTTAAACAAGCAACTCACCAAATAAAACACATGTGTGGCTTAGGAAGAATTGTTTTCCTTCTTACTACATCAAACCTCTCTCCTGATGACAACATGGGTGTGCCATCTTGATTTTTCTCTTTGTGGTACAAGATAGCTCAATCATCCTTAATTCACAACTTGGTGATCTCAATGCATGGATCTCATCTGTGCATCTCCCTCTACAATTTCCACATCCTGCATGTCTCATTCTACCCTTGCATCACATATATTCAACTTGATCTTATACCCTATCCAATGATTCAACTCTAGATCACTTCCTTCACTTTTACCTCTTGTTTTTATTCAAGTTTAATCTTCACAAAACCAAGAGTGGGAATGATGGATACATTTTGTAGCCACCATCTACCCTTGAGAACACTCCTCCTGTTATCACCAGATTTTAGCCAAATCAGGAGGTGGGCCGTAAGGGAGATGGGCTTGGAAGATTACACGTGGAAGATCTCTGAAGCGGCCTTGCACGAAGAGTTTGGGCTAGATTGCCCGTGTATCTTTACTTATAGTAGATTACATCATAGATTAAAAGTTAGAGTTTGTCTCGTGCACGGTGGGATTATTCCCACGTTAGAAAGTCCCCCGGACTATAAATATGTATCTAGGGTTTATGGAATAAACAACAACCAACGTTCAACCAACCAAATCAATCTCGGCGCATCGCCAACTCCTTCGTCTCGAGGGTTTCTACCGGTAGCATCATGCTGCCTAGATCGCATCTTGCGATCTAGGCAACAGCTTTATGTTGTTCATGCGTTGCTCGTACTGAAGCCTTTTTGATGGCGAGCAACGTAGTTATCATAGATATGTTAGAGTTAGCATTGTTCTTCGTATCTGTTATCACCAGATTTTGGTCAAATCAGGAGGTGGGCCGTCGAGAGATGGGCTTGGAAGATTACACGTGGAAGATCTCTGAAGCGGCCTTGCACGGAGAATTTGGGCTAGATTGCCCGTGTATCTTTAATTATAGTAGATTGTATCGTAGATTAAAAGTTAGAGTTTGTCTCGTACACGGTGGGATATTCCCATGTTAGAAAGTCCCCTGGACTATAAATATGTATCTAGGGTTTATGGAATAAAACAACAACTCACGTTCAACCCAAACAAACCAATCTCGGCGCATCGCCAACTCCTTCGTCTCGAGGGTTTCTATCGGTAAGCGACATGCTGCCTAGATCGCATCTTGCGATCTAGGCAGCACAAGCCCCACGTTGTTCATGCGTTGCTCGTACTGAAGCGCTTTTGATGGCGAGCAACGTAGTTATCATAGATTTGTTAGGGTTAGCATTGTTCTTCGTTTAAGCATGCTTACGTAGTGCAACCCTTGCATGTCTAGCCGCCCTCACACCTATCTCAGGTGTGGGGTGGCACCCCGCTTGATCATTATTTAGTAGATCTGATCCGTTACGATTGCTCCTTGTTCTACAAGGGTTAGTTTAATATCTGCAATAGTTAGGCCTTACAAAGGGGGAGGATCCAGCGGCACGTAGGGCGTTCGCAAGTCCTAAACAGGATGTTCCGAGGATCAACTTCATGTTGGTTTTTAGGCCTTGTTTAGGATCGGCTTACGATCACCGTGCGTGGCCGCGAGGCCCAACCTGAGTAGGATGATCCGATTATGCGGTGAAAACCCTAAATCGTCGTAGATCTCATTAGCTTTATCTTGATCAAGCAGACCACCATATATTCGTGCACCCCGTACGAATCATGGGTGGATCGGCTCTTTGAGCCGATTCACAGGATAACCCGAGAGCCGATCGAGGCTCGTATTTAATGTTTACGTGTATGCCATGCAGGAAACTAAGCGAGGCATCCCCATCACCTTCCTGACCAGGTATAGGTCAGGTGGCACGCCCTTGCACTTCGCATCGGACGTGTGACCGAAGAGCATTGCGGGCCGTCGAGGGGTCTCAGCCAGCCGCAGCTCTAGGCTCTTCCCGGCTCTACCGTGTTGACGGCCGCTGCCCGCCGGTTTTGGCGTTCAACACATTCTGCACGCCCGGGGACAATCGTCTACATCAACCACATCGCCATCTACATCCGAGATGGCGGACGGCACGCCGTCACCTACGAGGAGCTGCCTGACGAGATCAAGAAGAGATATGACGAGATCAAGGCCACCCTCGAAGCCGACCTCATCGGCTCTTTTCAGAGAACCCGTTCCCATGGCATCAGATGGAAGGGATTCTCACCGCAAGGTGCACTCGATGGGATAGACCTCTCTGCCCCGTCGGAGGAACGCACCAGGGGCCTGCGGCAGGAGATCAACTACTTGGTGGCTCACTCGCTACACCGCCACTCCGAAACCTGGTCAACGTGTTGGAGCGTGTCGCCCGCGCGATCCAGAGATCATGAGCCACCACTCGCCAGACCAGCTCTCGGGACGCATCAAGGAGAGTTGCCACTCCAGTCCCGTCCACCGCTGCCATATGCGTTGGCAGCACCAGCTGAAGTGCCGGCTACACCGACATTCATCGTCTACAAGATCGGTGGTGACCCTAGTGACTACCAATTCTTCACCGAGGCGCCAAAGGAGATCCCTCACGGATACGCGCATGTATGGCGATTGTGGGCAATCCACAAACCAGGCCACAACATCGTGGACTCGGCAAAAACAGAGGAACGTCGCGAGCTTGAGAAGCGACGTGGCTAACTAAGTACGCCACCCCGACGAACCTCCAGAGCTCAGCTCAGTTGGCTCAGAGCTGGAAAAGCAAACATGGCTGGCTAAGTACGCCACCCCTGAATCTTCGAGTGCAACTCCCGCAGCCACAGCGGATCAGATCGTACCATACTGAGAGACCAGTTCGGCATGGTGCCGAAAAGAAGGGCAATCGGCTATTCCAAGCCGTACCCCGACGAGTACGAGATGATCCCGCTGCCACCTAAATATCGGCTCCCCGACTTCTCCAAATTCAAGGATCGATGGCTCCAGCTCCATCGAGCACGTCGGCCGATATTTGGCGCAACTAGGACCGGCTTCAGTGTCGGATCAGCTACGCGTGAGGCTCTTCTCACAGTCCCTCACGGGATCGGCTTTTGGATGGTACACCTCTTTGCCAGCAGACTCCATCCGGTCTTGGAAGCAATTGGAAGAACAGTTCCATATGCAATACCATTCGGAAGCTTCCGAGTCTGGCATTGCCGATCTAGCACAACTACGTCGAAGCGCGGAGAAACGTGGTACATCCAGCGCTTCAGGAATCTTAGGAACCGATGTTATTCGGTTCGTATAATGAAAAAGAAGCACGAGTTGGCAGTAGCAGGCCTTGCAACGCAGCTCAAGGACATGGCCTCCCAGGCAGATTATCCCTCGTTGGCGCACATGGTTCAGAAACTTTCAGCATATGAACAGCGCCACCCGGACCTGTACCAAGACAAGTTCAAGCGTGCAGTAGTCCTGGTCGATGCAGAGGAAGACGGTTCCCGCGGGAGACCAAGAGGTAGCAGTGAATGGACTCGGGAGGAACCCCGTGTCCTGCAAATGGGTAAAACCACCAGGCCCGCCCAGGGGATTTGATTTTGACGTGATCAAGACTGAACAAATCTTCGACCTCCTCCTCAAGGAGAAACAGTTGACGATCCCTGAAGGTCTCAAATTCCCCACGGCGCAAGAGCTGAACGGAAAGCCATACTGCAAATGGCACAACTCGCTCTCACATGCCACCAACGACTGCAGGGTGTGGCGTCAGCACATCCAAGCGGCGATAGAGAAAGGGCGCCTAATTTTCAACCAGTACGCCATGAAGGTCGACACCCAGCCTTTTCCCGCCGTTAACTTGGTGGAGTGCACGCTTAAGGTTGCCAGCCAGGATCCTCGTTCAGCATCAACATGGTAGGACCTGGGAACCACTCTGGCAAAGATGGAGATGAGGGCAGCTGCTCTCATAGCAAGGACACAGAGGAGGCCGCTCCACACGATCGGCTCCATCATGATGGCAAGCGCTACGTCACAGAGGGGGAAGTGAGGAACATAAGATATCAGCGGCCCCTCTCTGATCACCTCCTCAACAAATATGTGAGTCAATGACCAACGCCGACGGTCCAGCTATGATGATGAAGGAGATCGTCTGGCTAGAGAAGCCAGAAGACATCGTCGGCATGATCGCGATGAGGAGGAGCACGAGCACCGTGCCACGGAAAATCAAGGGAGCAAGATGACAACGCCAGGCACTGGGACTGCCCTTCTTCGACACGCTGGGATTCAGAATGAGCCGATTGCCCACAATCGGCAATTGCCCAGAATGCAACAAGAAGAAGAAGGAGGCAGCCAACGTGTCGTGTTCGAGCGCTTAGGGCCTCTCCCCACAAGCAAATGTGCTGAGTCCCCTCGGTGGGCAGATCTTGAGGATTCCGAAGACGATGGACCAGAAGAAGAAGAAGACAGTACCACCGTCCAAAGTGGTGCCCTGACGGACTCAGCCGTTCACAAAAGCGCAGGGTTCAGCGGTTGCGTGGCCTGGAGGAAGCCGAAAGGTTATACCTGCATACGCTAAGGAAGGCACGACCTGATCTGGCTGCAAAAGTTCAGCGAACCCTGACGAAGAGGGTCGTCCACGGAAAATGGAGTGGCGTCCCAAGCAAAAGAAAGCCGATGATGAAACATCGGCTGGCACAAACATGGTGCTCGTCCTTCCGACAGAGCTTAGTGCTCCACGACTCTACGAGGCGCTCAAGGTGGACGACAGCAGGCGCATAAAGTCAGAGGTTGGGTTGGTTTTATCCAGCCTGACCGAGTAGCAAGAACACACCAGTGAGCAAAACAAGGCGAGGCTGATCCTTGTGATCGGCCCCATAAATTATGAAGGAGCTTTACAGAACCTTCAGTCAGCACTCTAATGGATATGGAGGCCGATTCCAGCAATCGGCCAAAATTATGTTCACCACATATTCAGCACATATTCTGCTTGTGTTCAGCAATGATCTACTGGGCAGCGGCCACGTCGGCAGATGAAAGTCAGCATGAATCTTTACGAAGCCGACGTGCAAGTGCAGTGCCCTGACTAACCATAAAAGCCGATATCTGCAGTCATTTGGCAGATTCGGCTCGGGGGGCATATGTGCAGATAAACATGTGTAAACATGCGTGCAGTGAAACATTGGGGGCCGATTAAGAAAAATCGGCCAAATAAAAAAAAATTCAGCCGATGCGAAGCATCGACTCTAGACTAGTACACAAGACCAAGACCGGCTGGTTATATGCTCAAAGTTCACATCGACATCGACGTTCAGTGCAGGAAAGGAGCCGATCTGACTTGCAAGGCGCGAAAAGTGGACTGGAGAAGCTCGGGGGGCAGTTCACCCTGAAGGTTCTCTGCTTTGGGGAGCCGATTTTGTTGAAATCGGCTAACTCTGCATAGGCGGCACATTCGGCATTTCGCCTCGATTGAGACTCGGGGGGCAGCTGGCTGGTGATGCTCTGTTTTGGAAAGCCGATTGGAGTCGCATCGACTGGCCCTGCATTGGGGTCTCCTCTGAAAGGGGTTCAGTTTTTTTAAAGTTTTGGACCGTCCTGTCGCTGCGAGAGAAGGGAAGGGACTAGATTCTCAAAATAACCGATGAGTAGTCATCGGCTAAGGGATTGCGAAAAATTGTGGTCAGATACCAAATCGCAGCCTGAAATTGAGAAGTTCTTGGCCTACGAGCTAATCGACATGAGAGTCCGGCTTCATGGGCATCCAAAAGAAAAGAAATCCGATACATTGCTATCGGTCTTGGCATGACAGGCGGAGGAAATGAAATTGGAGTAATTGAAGGAACAATTTCATTAATTCAAAGGAGCGGCTTTACAAGAAAGAGCCGATGGCTCTCAAAAGAGGGATCTAGTGCCTAGTGCACTGCTACTACTAGTCCTATTCTGCTAGTCGTCGCTGTCCTCGTCATCACCGCCGTCGATGTCGTCGGCGCTGCTCCCAGGAAGCTCCTCGTCGCTGCTGCCCCAGCCCTTGGCCGGAGCCTCTTCCTCCTCGTCATCATCATCATCCTCGCTGTCCGCCCAGGAGCGGAAGCGCTTGGTCGGCGGGTACCCAGCGGAAGAGGAAGATTCATCTTCCTCCTCCTCTTCTCCTTCTTCGTCGTCATCTTCGTCCTCGCTATCCGCCCACATGCGGGAGCGCTTCTTCGGCGGGAGCTTGGCGGAGGGGGAGGCCTTGGCCTTCGCTACTTCTCCTTCTTTCTTCTCATTGTCGGAGGAGAGGGGGTTCACCTCGGAGTGAAGCTTGTCCTCGTTCTTCTTCTTCGGCGAGGATTGGGGGAAGAGGCTTGAGAAGGAGGAGGAAGAGGAAGACATTGCTATAGGAGAAGAGGGTTTTTTGGGTGCCGATGGCTGGAACAGAGGAAAGGGATGAAGAGAGCTAATCGGTCGGCACGGTTAAATAATGAGAAATCTGGTGAAGGTTTAATGCCATTACAGCTTCCAAGGAGTCGATGCTAAATCGAATTTGCAGTGGAAGCTGAGAAGACCGGCATAATGATGACGGATGCGCAACGGCTCTGCCACGACATGACCCTTCGTAGAGAAAACAGAGTGGTTTTGGAATTATCATTGCCAAAACCAGGGGGCATGTGTTATCACCAGATTTTGGTCAAATCGGAGGTGGGCCGTCAGAGAGATGGGCTTGGAAGATTACACGTGGAAGATCTCTGAAGCGGCCTTGCACGGAGAATTTGGGCTAGATTGCCCGTGTATCTTTAATTATAGTAGATTGTATCGTAGATTAAAAGTTAGAGTTTGTCTCGTACACGGTGGGGATATTCCCACGTTAGAAAGTCCCCTGGACTATAAATATGTATCTAGGGTTTATGGAATAAAACAACAACTCACGTTCAACCCAAACAAACCAATCTCGGCGCATCGCCAACTCCTTCGTCTCGAGGGTTTCTATCAGGTAAGCGACATGCTGCCTAGATCGCATCTTGCGATCTAGGCAGCACAAGCTCCACGTTGTTCATGCGTTGCTCGTACTGAAGCGCTTTTGATGGCGAGCAACGTAGTTATCATAGATGTGTTAGGGTTAGCATAGTTCTTCGTATAACATGCTTACGTAGTGCAGCCCTTGCATATCTAGCCGCCCTCACACCTATCTTAGGTGTGGGGGCGGCGCCCCGCTTGATCATTATTTAGTAGATCTGATCCGTTACGATTGCTCCTTGTTCTACAAGGGTTAGTTTAATATCTGCAATAGTTAGGCCTTACAAAGGGGGGGAGGATCCAGCGGCACGTAGGGTGGCGTTCGCAAGTCCTAAACAGATGTTCCGAGGATCAACTTCATGTTGGTTTTTAGGCCTTGTTTAGGATCGGCTTACGATCACCGTGTGGCCGCGAGGCCCAACCTGGAGTAGGATGATCCGATTATGCGGTGAAAACCCTAAATCGTCGTAGATCTCATTAGCTTTATCTTGATCAAGACCACCATATATTCGTGCACCCCGTACGAATCATGGGTGGATCGCTTGAGCCGATTCACAGGATAACCCGAGAGCCGATCGAGGCTCGTATTTAATGTTTACGTGTATGCCATGCGGGAAACTAAGCGAGGCATCCCCATCACCTTCCCGACCAGGTATAGGTCGTGGCACGCCCTGCACTTCGCATCGGACGTGTGACCGTAAGAGCATTGCGGGCCGTCGCTCGGAGGGGTCTCACCACCAGCCTAGGCTCTTCCCGGCTCTACCGTGTTGACGGTCGCTGCCCGCCGGTGGGTTTTGGCGGTCAACAGTATCACATGCTATCGTAGTGCAACCCTTGCATATCTAGCCGCCCTTACACCTATCTTAGGTGTAGGCGGACCCCGCTTGATCATTATTTAGTAGATCTGATCCGTTACGATTGCCCCTTGTTCTACAAGGATTAGTTTAATATCTCGCAATAGTTAGGCCTTACAAAGGGGAGGATCCAGCGGCACGTAGGGTGTCGTTCGCTAGCCCTAAACAGGATGTTCCAGGGATCAACCTCGTGTTGGTTTTTAGGCCTTGTTTAGGATCGGCTTACAATCACCGTGCGTGGCCGCGAGGCCCAACCGTGAGTAGGATGATCCGATTATGCGGTGAAGACCCTAAATCGTCGTAGATCTCATTAGCTTTATCTTGATCAAGCAGGACCACCATATATTCGTGCACCTCGTACAAATCATGGGTGGATCGGCTCCTTGAGCCGATTCACAGGATAACCTGAGAGCCGATCGAGGCTCGTATTTAATGTTTACGTGTATGCCATGCAGGAAAGCGAGGCATCTCCATCACCTTCCCGACCAGGTATAGGTCAGGTGGCACGCCCTTGCAATCAGCATCGGACGTGTGACCGAAGGCTTTGCGGGCCGTCGCTCGGAGGGACCAGGGACAGCCGCAGCCCTAAGTTGTTCCCGGCTCTTTGTGCTGCCCGTCGCTGCCCGCCGGTGGGTTTTGACCGCAACACATTCTGCCGGGTGGGACAATCGTCTTCATCAACCACATCGCCATCTACATCCGAGATGGCGGACGGCACGCCAGTCACGTACGAGGATCTGACCGACGAGCTCAAGAAGAAGTATGACGAGGTCAAAACCATCCTCGAAGCCGACCTCATCGGCTCTTTTCACGAACCCGTTCACATGGCATCGTGGAAGGGGTTCTCGATGGTGCACTCGATGGGATAGACCTCTCTGCCCCGTCGGAGGAACGCACCAGGTCCCTGCGGCAGGAGATCAACTACTTGGTGGCTCACTCGCTACACCGCCACTCGAGAACCTGGTAAACACGTTGGAGCGTGTCGCTCTTCGGGTGATCCAGAGATCATGAGGCACCGTACTCGCCGTCAGGACTAGCTCTCGGGACGCATCAAGGAGAGTTGCCACCACCCGTCCATCGCCATTTGCGTTGGCAGCACGAAGTGCCGATTCACCGGCATTCGTCGTCTACAAGATCGGTGGTGACCCTAGTGACTACCGGTTCTTGTATGAGGCGCCTAAGGAGATCCCTCACGGGTACACGTGCACGTATGTGCCAGTTGCGTAATGGGCGCTCACAAACCAGGCCACAACATCGGGACTGGGAAAACAGGAGGGACGTCGCGACGATCTTGAGAAGCGACGTGGCTAACTAAGTACGCCACCCCGACGAACCTCCGGAGCTCAACTCCTGCAGTTGGCTCGAGCTGGAAAAGCAAACATGGCGGCTACACGCCACCCCGCGAATCTTCGAGTTCAACTCCCCGCAGCCAGACAAAGATCGAGTACCATCGAGAGACCGTTCGGCATGGTGCCGAAAAGGAGGCAATCGGCTATTCCAAGCCGTACCCGACGACTACGAATTGATCCCGCTACCACCTAAATATCGGCTCCCCGATTTCTCCAATTCGGTGGATCAGATGGTTCCAGCTCCATCGAGCACGTAGGCCGATATTTGGCACAGCTAGGACCGGCCGGTGTCGGATCAACTACGCGTGAGGTTCTTCTCACAGTCCCTCACGGGATCGGCTTTCGGGTGGTACACCTCGTTGCCACCGACTCCATCCGGACTTGGAAGTTGGAAGAACAGTTCCATATGCGGTACCATTTAGAGGCTTCCGAGTCCGGCATCGCCGATCTAGCACAACTACGTCGAAGCGTGAGAAACCGTGACAGAATACATCCAGCGCTTCAGAATCTTAGGAACCGATGTTATTCGGTTCGTATAACTGAAAAGGAAGCAGACGAGCTGGCAGGGCGGCCTTGCAGACCGCTCAAGGACATGGCCTCCCACACTACCTCACCGGCGCATATGGTTCGGGAATCGCCGGATATGAACAGCGCCACCGACGTACCAGACAAGTTCAAGCGTGCGTAGTCCTGGTCGAGGCGTAGGAAGACGAAGTTTCGCGGAGATCAAGAGGTAGCAGTGGCTGAATGGACTCGGGGGCAACCCCCGTGTCCCGCAAATGGGTAAAGCCACCAGGCCCGCCGGGGGGTTTGATTTTGACGTGACCAAGACTGAACAAATCTTCGACCTCCTACTCAAGGAAAAGCAGTTGAAGATACCCGAAGGTCTCAAATTCCCCACGGTACAGGAGCTGAACGGAAAGCCATACTGCAAATGGCATAACTCGCTCTCCCATGCCACCAACGACCGCAGGGTTTGGCGTCAGCAGATCCAAATGGCGATAGAACAAGGACGTCTGATTTTCAACCACGCCATGAAGGTCGACACCCAACCCTTCCCGCCGTTAACATGGTGGAATGCACTTACCCGAAGGTTGCCAGCCAGGATCCTCGTTCAGCATCAACATGGTAGGACCCGGGCACCACTCGGCAAAGATGGAGACGAGGGCAGTGCTCTCGTAGCAAGGACACGAGGAGGCCGCTCCACGCGATCGGCTCCATGATGGCAAGCGCTACGTCACGAGGGAGAAGTGAAGAACATAAGATATCAGCGACCCCTCTCCGATCACCTCCTCAACAAGTATGTGAGTCGGTATGACCAACGCCGACGATCCAACAATGATGATGAAAGAGATCGTCTGGCAGAGAAGCGAAGATCGTCGGACGATCGCAATGAGGAGGAGCACGAGCACCATGCCAAAGAAAATCAAGGGAGCAAGACGACAACGATAGGCACTGGGACTGCCCCTTCTTCAGACACTGGGATTCAGGAATGAGCCGATTGCCCACAATCGGCAATTGCCCAGAATGCAACCAGAAGAAGGAGGCAGCCAACGTGTCCGTGTTCAAGCGCCTAGGGCCTCTCCCGCCACAAAGCAAACGCGCTGAGTCCCCTCGTTGGGAGGATCTCGAGGATTCAGAAGACGAGGGAGAAGAAGAAGAAGACAGGTACCACCGGCCAAGGTGGTGCCCTGATGGACTTAGCCGTTCCCAAAAGCGCAGGGTTCAGCGATTGCGCGGCCTGGAGGAAGCCGAAAGTTTGTACTTGCATACGCTAAGGAAGGCACGACCTGATCTGGCTGCGAAAGTTCAGCGAACCCTGGACGAAGAGGGTCGTCCACGGAAAATGGAGTGCGCCCCAAGCAAAGGAAAGCCGATGATGAAACATCGGCTGGCACAAACATGGTGCTCGTCCTTCCGACGGAGCTTAGTGCTCCACGATTACACGATGCACTCGAGGTGGACGGTAGCAAGCACATCAACATGATAAAGTCAGAGGTTGGGTTGGTTTTATCCACCGGCCTAACCGAGTAGCAAGGACAAACCAATGAGCAAACGTGGCGAGGCTGATCCTTGTGATCGGCCCCAAAAATCTATGAAGGGACGTTACAGAACCTTCAGTCAGCGCTTCAATCAACATGGCGGCCGATTCCAGCAATCGGCCAAAATTATCTTCACCACATGTTCTGCTTGTGTTCAACATCGATCTACTGGGCGGCGGTCACGTCAGCGGATGAAAGTCAATACGAATCCTCGCGGAGCCGACGTGCAAGTACAGTGCCTTGGCACCACAAAGCCGATATCCGCACCACCGATTCGGCTCGGGGGCATATAATCGATGAACATGTGCAACATGTGCAGCTAAACATGTATACAGTGAAACATTGGGGGCCGATAGGAAAATCGGCCAGTAAAAAAAAAAAAATTTACAGCCGATGCGAGCGCATCGACTTTAGAACTGAGAAGCAAAGCCGATGCACAGCCATCGACTCTGGTACAATTACACAAGACCAAGACCTACCGGCTATGTGCTTAGGGCTCACATTATCGCCAAGATGGTCGACCCTTTGCGTCAGTTAAGCTGTTGGTGTTTCATCTACAACATCGGTGCTCAGTGGAAGGAAACTGACCAATGGGGGCAAGTCTGGCTGATTCTTCATGGTGGCTATCTTGGATTACCAGATTACCTAAGGTCAGAGCCTTTTTGTTTGATCTGTGCATCCATGCCGGTATTCTCGCCTTGATTGAGGCTCGGGGGGCAGCTCGCCCTAAAATATCTTTGTTTTGGAGAGCCGATTTCGTTGGAATCGGCTGGTTCCATATTAATAACTTGGAAGCCAATGGTAACGTGTTTGGCTGATTCATCACTATTCTCGCCTTGGGTGAGGCTTGGGGGGCAACTCGCCTGAAAGTTTCTTGGCTCTGGAGAGCAAATTTGGTTGGAATCGGCTGGCTCTACATCGCAACTGTTCTGAAAAGGGGTGCTTTTGTTACAGAGGTATCAGCTTTAGCATCCAAGCTGATTCAGCGACAGTTCCAGGGCCCTTGTAAAGACACCTGCTCAAGACTAAACCCACGGCTTACTGCGATCGGCAGTGTTATCATCATCGGTAAGACTGGCTAATTTGGAGGGATGATTGAATTGACCTGTCTCGCAGATTATCGTGAGGGACCGATGCGTTGCCATCAGTCATTGAACATTGATTGGGCTAACGGTCGACAAAGTCAGATGAGGGAAAATCGGCTGAATCAGCATACAGGACATCGGCAAAATCAAAAGAAGTTTTCATTGATAATAAAATTTCTTACAAGGAGAAGCCGATTGTTCAACAAAAGGGAACGGATTACTACTGCCAACCCTATGCTAGTAAATCCCTACTCTAAGGGCTGTTGCTGTCTTCGCCGTCGCTGAGGTAGCTGCCGCCATTGCTGCTGTCGGCGAGTTCCTCGTTGCTGCTACTGTGACCTTCAGCAGAGGCCTCTTCCTCGTCATCATCATTGTCCTCGTCTGACCAAGCCCAGCCCCGGATACGCTTTGGTGGTGGTTCGTCGGAGGAGGTGTCGTCCTCCTGTTCCTTCTTCAGGTCGGAGGAGACGTCTTCTTCTTCGTCGTCCTCTTCTTCTTTGGTGACGGAGGTGAATTTACCCCGGAAGGGAGGGTCATCGTCGCTCGTCCGCCTCCAGCATCCGTCAACCAGGTACCGGAGGTCATCTTCCCCGGTTGTTAGGGGCATGGCCCCATCTGACCAGACAAGGTCTTCACCCTCCGGCACGTAGTCGAAGTCCCACTCCCGCTTGTCCCAATGTTTGGGAGCCCGGCGGTTGTATGCCTCCATCTGGTTGTGTTCTGGAACCAGTTCGCTTGAGGAAGAGGATTGGAGAGAGACGGAAGAGGAGGAAGAAGACGACATGGCTGAGGAAGAAGAGGGTTTTTTGGTGCCGATAGCTAGAACAGAGGAAGGGGATGAAGAGGGCTAATCGATCGGCACGGATAAATAATGAGAAATCTGGTGGAAATTTAATGCTATTGCAGTTTCCGAGGAGGTGATGCTAAAGCTATCGAATTTTGCAGAGAAGTTGAAAAGACAGGGCATCATGATGAAGAATACTGCGACAGTTCTGCTCTGCCACGACATGACCCTTCGAAGGAAAAACAGAGTGGTTTTGAAATTATCATTGCCAAAACCAGGGGGCATGTGTTATCACCAGATTTTAGTCAAATCAGGAGGTGGGCCGTAAGGGAGATGGGCTTGGAAGATTACACGTGGAAGATCTCTGAAGCGGCCTTGCACGAAGAGTTTGGGCTAGATTACCCGTGTATCTTTACTTATAGTAGATTACATCATAGATTAAAAGTTAGAGTTTGTCTCGTGCACGGTGGGATTATTCCCACGTTAGAAAGTCCCCTGGACTATAAATATGTATCTAGGGTTTATGGAATAAACAACAACCAACGTTCAACCAACCAAATCAATCTCGGCGCATCGCCAACTCCTTCATCTCGAGGGTTTCTACCGGTAAGCAACATGCTGCCTAGATCGCATCTTGCGATCTAGGCAGGCTTTATGTTGTTCATGCGTTGCTCGTACTGAAGCCTTTTTGATGGCGAGCAACATAGTTATCATAGATATGTTAGAGTTAGCATTGTTCTTCGTATCACATGCTATCGTAGTGCAACCCTTGCATATCTAGCCGCCCTTACACCTATCTTAGGTGTAGGGGCGGCACCCCGCTTGATCATTATTTAGTAGATCTGATCCGTTACGATTGCCCCTTGTTCTACAAGGATTAGTTTAATATCTGCAATAGTTAGGCCTTACAAAGGGGGGGGGAGGATCCAGCGGCACGTAGGGTGTCGTTCGCTAGCCCTAAACAGGATGTTCCGGGGATCAACCTCGTGTTGGTTTTTAGGCCTTGTTTAGGATCGGCTTACGATCACCGTGCGTGGCCGCGAGGCCCAACCATGAGTAGGATGATCCGATTATGCGGTGAAAACCCTAAATCGTCGTAGATCTCATTAGCTTTATCTTGATCAAGCAGGACCACCATATATTCGTGCACCTCGAATCATGGGTGGATCGGCTCCTTGAGCCGATTCACAGATAACCCGAGAGCCGATCGAGGCTCGTATTTAATGTTTACGTGTATGCCATGCAGAAACTAAGCGAGGCATCTCCATCACCTTCCCGACCAGGTATAGGTCGGGTGGCACGCCCTGCAATCGCATCGGACGTGTGACCAAGGCTTTGCGGGCCGTCGCTCGGAGGGACAGGGCCAGCCGCAGCCCTAAGCTGTTCCCGGCTCTACTGTGTTGCCCGTCGCTGCCCGCCGGTGGGTTTTGACCGCAACACCTCCCTAAATTAGTTTCCCACCTCAAAAATCCTACAGTTTTCCTTCTCTAGTTTTGATCACAAAACTACTTCTAGTTTTATTAAAACTTTCCAAGATTTCTCTTCAAAGAAAACAAGGAACTGAAATGGGTTTTGTTTTTCATCCCATTTCTACCAAGTATTGATTTATAAAACATTATTTCTATTTTGCTTTGTTTTAACAAAAAGCTTGTTTATGGTACCTATACCATTTCTTGTTTTCCTCTTGCTTATTTTTACCTTTGAGAAAAACTCTACCTTACTTGAGAAAGTAAGTAGAATATTTTGAACCCTTATGTTCCAACTAGTTTTATCTCAACACTTTCAAACTTCATTCCACTTGAGTTCATTCCCAAGTGTCCCTAGACAATTGAGGTGTTTCAAATACTTTTCAAACAAGATCTATTTCAAATGACAACTCTTGCACATCTTATGCACATCTCTGATCCACCACATTGTATCCCCTCCATCCTCCAATTCTGGATCAAATGGATGATCATTTGATACTTTCAACTCACTCCCTATTGACCTCTCCTTTGTAGAGCAATTTATATTCTTTTCCATCATTACCTTGACCTCATGAATTCATGATTTAAGTCCCCATATTCTTCATTGTGAGTATATGGTTACTTCACTCACCATCTCTCTTAATCTTGCTCTACCATTGTCTCAACCACTATCACCACCATCATCTCTTGGCCAATATGATAATTTGATCAAAGTACTTTATTCTCCAACATTGCCACCAATGTTTATTATCACCTCTCTCCCAAATTTTAATACATCATCAAACCATTTTTAGCTAACCCCTCAAATACTCAACCTTGGTCGACATTCATGAAGTGGCATTGCACTTTGTTTGTTCACTTGTGGTTGTCAAGAAGGAGCCGGCCATGGCAAGAAAATTCGGCCAGCCCTCCCTCCTCATTTCCTTCTCTTCCAAGCCTTGCCTCCCAACTACCCCAATCACTAAATGGGCAGCCACCCAACTTGGCCAATCAAATAAGGAGGCAGCCACCCCTCTCCCTCTATAAATTGGCCCTTGGCCGGCCACTCCCTCCTCCTTTGGTCATTTTTCTCACACTCCACTCCCTCACACTCTCCTCTACCTCTCCCCCACGAAAATGCTGCTGCCCCTTGCTCCCATGGCCGGCCATGGCCATGGAAGGCACTCCAAGATGAAGCTCCCTCCTCCCTCAAGCTCCTCCTCACCATGAGAGCCTCCCTCTCCTTCTTCTCCCCAACCCTAGATGGTTTTCTCTCCTCTTCCTCTTCCTCCATTGCTAAGATTGGATCTTGATGCAGGTGCATGTTGGTCCAAGCATGGAGAAGCTTGAGCTATCCTCAGATCTGAAGTTCTTGAGCAAAGTTCGTCCAAATCCTTGCAGTAATTTTTGCTATCTTGCTGTTTCAGATTCTGGTACAAACTTGTAAAATCCACCAAATCTCGTGCGCAGATCCAAATCGAGTGATTCAAAGTTCCGCAGATAGATACGGAAAAGATCTACAACTTGGCGTTGGTCTCATCCTCAAATTCGTTACGGATTGTCCGTGGTAAATAATGTTCTGTAAACATGCAGATTCACTGTTTGTTAGATTTGTTCCGTTTTACGAAACCTTTTTGAGCAAACTCAATTGTAGGTGAAAGCCCTCTTCAATACCTCCATTTTGGCGGTGGTTTCACTTCGATTGACCTCCTGAAACTGAAATGGTTCACAGGTCAAGATCTGGTCAGATCTGACTTTGTCGAATTAAACCAGGAGCTTGGGAACGAATTTTTGAATGAAACCAATTGGGTAAGAACCAGCTTTTCAATACCTTTCAGATGCACCTGACCTCATATTTTTATGAGTTATGTAAGATTTTGGGTGAATTAAACTTGTTATGTGTGTTCTGCAGACTTGGCTGTTAGCTTTTAAATCACCAAAAATCCATTTTTGAACCTAATTGAGTGATTCCAATTATGTAGGATTACTGAATGTTTTCTTAATCTTCTCAAACAAGTTTCACACCTTTATCTATTCTGTAACTCCAGAGAGAAAGCAAATGGTACAAACATGCAGTAACCTTGTCAATCCATTTGTGAGAGTTTCAGAAACAATTTGAACCCAAATCCAATTGTGTATGCATCTCTGTTTAATTATCTTTCAAATGCCAGTGGTCTCTTATTTTTAGGATTTTTCTACAATTTATGGCTTACAGATCTTGTTTTCTGTACAGTCAGATTCAAAGAAATTCCTAAATTTGTAGGATTCATAGTTTTGGGTGATTCCAATTGGGTTAGTCTTGTATTAGTACTGGCCATCTAGGAAAAATATTATTAGTCTCTGTTCATACATTTCTGTTGCTGTTAGTAATGTATATGTGTGACATGCTTTGTTGAAGCAAAACTTTTCGGTTTATTTAAAACCCTTGACCAATTCTTTTTAGTAGAAATGGGCAACCTTTGTTTTATGCTTGCAAAACAAAACTTCTGCAAGTTAACATCAGCTCTTTTGTTTTGCTTAAGTTTTCAAATGGTAGGGCATATTATTTGTTTCCTATTCTTGTGTGGTGTTATGTGAGCAAACTAAGTTAGGAAAACTGTTTTCTACTTTTCCAAAAATGCTTGAAAATGTTTTGTGAATGTATTTGATGTCAAACTAATGCTCTTGTCCTCTTTATGATGTTATCTACCATGGGATGTTGGGTTATACCATGGTGATAACCGAGAGAGGCAATTGCTAAGTTGTGATACTCTCATACCTTTACTAGGTAAATAACATGGGTTTTCTTTAAGTTGTTTGTGGTATCTATAAGTCCTTTGTATGGTAGCTCTTTATTGAATGGTTAAATTATGGTTGTTGTATGTTTGTTTTGTTGGTGCAATGTGATTGATTGTGTTCCTTTTTATATTTTCCGGCGATAGACGCGAGCAATTCCGGAGAAGAAGAAGAAGTGGAATTGGACAAGGATTTTATTTATATTGTTGGGATTCTTATATTGATAGAGTTGAAGAAGTACAGGGACAAATAAGCCAAGGCAAGCCATCTTTTGATCTCTGATCCGGTGTCTAGTTGGATGTCATTTGTTGATGTTCAAAGCACCTTCATTCTATGTGTGTTATTATCTCTATTTATGTCATCTATGTGTGTTTGCAAGTGGGGTACTCCCTAGTGGTGATGCTCCACTATTTGTCCTTGTGTTATGGGATGCATGGTAGCATGGCCGTGCTATCCCACTTGGTTATCTTGTATGCTCAACTTGAGCATGTTCCATCTCAAGATAGTAACTTACACCACACCCACCCCATTTGTAGTATAGAGGTATCATTGTCATGATCTTGGTGTATTCTCAACTTGAGAGGAGTATGCCGTGTACCATCTTGGAGAATATGTTGGATAGTGACACTCCACTATCTAAGTTGTGTAGTTAGCACCACAAATCTGAGAGTATATTCCTCCTTGTGTTGTCATAATACATGCTTAACTTAAGCAAGTATGATCCACTCCACTACCCCTTTATACCTCATCTATGGCGGGATGACTCTCATCTCGGCCGTAGTGCAATACTAGTTCAACTCATGAAACTATAGGTTGGGAACCCCTCAAGGTTTACCTTGTTGTAAATGTTTATGAAAACCTTGGGTGAGGCAACCTTACCCAAGCGTATGGTTTATGAAAGAAAAGGATCTTGACAAAGATGGTTGGAAAGAGGAAAGTGTGGGTGTGACTTGGGTTTTTGAGAAAAACGACACATGGTTCTTTGTATTCGCCCGGAACAATTACACAGCGCAACCACATTACTCCAACGTGGGCACAGGGCTTAGCTTGACGTTTGTTCTTCTTAGCATGAGGCACCGCACAACTATACAAGGGTACGGTTACCCCCGAGTCCGGGTTGTCTTTGTTGGGACAATAGTATAACGGGAGGCCTTCGAGGCTGACCCGTCCGGAAGACACTATGGGTCTCCTGGCTTGGCGGTGGAGCCACGCTCAAGAGGAGGTGAGCTGCCATGGTGCCGGGGAGGTACATACTCCATAGGGTAGGACCTCGTGTTAAGTTGAATGGGCGAAAGGCTTCGACTGATTATCCGAGACTCGCATACTTTCGTATGACGAACCGGGGATGATCCCGGCGGATTTATCAGATCTTGTGGGGAAAGTGCGCACACTCTGCAGAGTTAAAACTATTCGAATAGCCGCGTCCGCGGTCATGGACGGTTGGGATGGCCGTTACCGAGCTGTGTCGAGTTTTGGTTTTGAAAATGATTTCCAAAGGAAATGCGTGTGTTGGAAGTACCGGAAGGGTACGGGAAAGATGTTGTGCCGACCATGTGGAGATGGTTGAGGAAAAAGAAACAAAAATTGGGTGACCCTTCCTAGTGTTTTCATGTAGAGGAACTCTTCTTCTATAAAGATGTAGAGATGTCATAGTTTATCTTTTGAAGAATCTTCTTCAATAAAGATATAGAGATGTCGTAGTCTATCTTTTGAAGTATCTTCTTCAATAAAGATATAGAGATGTCATAGGACCACCAAAGTGTCCGCATCACTTGAGATGCCGGCATGCTTTATCCACAAGAGAAACTGATTCTCTTTCACATGCTATATCCACAAGAGAAACTATTCTTCCTCTCTTTTCTCTTTTAGTTAGCTCTGTTAGCATCTTTCTTGATGGTTTGCGAGTACAATTCCAAATGTACTCACGGCTTTGTCCCTGGCTATTTACTTGGCCAGACTTGGAGGAACATGATGGATGAAGAAGGAGTTGACAACGTCTATGCGAGCTAGGAATGTCTCCCCAGTCAGTTGCCTGTAGGGTTATGGCAGATGACTTGGGTACTGCGCTGCTGAAGTGATGATGCTACTCTGATGTTTAGTTAGCCCTTCGAGGCTATTATGTAAGTATGGGTCATGTGACCATGTTGTAATTTTCTTTCTCCGCTTTGTAATGGATGGTGTAATTTGATATCAGTTCGGTTATGTGTTCACGACGCACTGATCATGGGATCATGAACTGTATACATAACAGGGAATTTCGGTCCGTTAGTCCGGGGTCCCCACAGAGCTGGTATCAGAGCTATCCTGACTGTAGGAGACCTTAGTTAGCATGGACGTTAGTTAGGAGACAAGTAATTGGGAAAAACTATTTACAAAATAAATTATTTCTTTAGTAGGAAGCATAGCTTCTAGTCCTCTTATTTCTTCAAAGCTTCTAAATTCTTATCCCTCCGCTTTATTAAAATGTTTGAAAATTCTTACTCTATTGTCTCATCCACTTCAAACCCACATGTTAGACGATGTCCCCAACTCAGACCGGAGACTCAAACTCAAAGATGGATCAATCCCTCGGGAAGACTCGTGTATCTCCAACGACAGCTATTGAAGATTGGATGCCGACTTAGCCGTGCACATAAAGGGATAAAGGATCATGTCTTTGGTTGTCACCAAAGTCTGTCAGAGAGCTGACCTTGTTCCTCTTTGGACTCGCACTTTCGCAGTCGTCAAGGATCAAGTTCTCAATTTCTTGACTAGTTATTTTTAGGCCAGCCACGAGAAGATCTCTACTTCAGAAGCACCTCAACAGCTACCTCTTCGAAGACTTCATGTTTCCGGGATGTCGAGACTAGAAGTTCTACGCAGCTTTCTCCTCCGCCTCAACATCAACGACTCAACACCCGGCCCCTTCACCACCAACTGCTACAAGGGTCCAAGTTGAAGCTGATGCTAATGTTATGAAGACGTCAACATATGCGACCAGCCCCAAACCTATAGGATGGATAGGACAAACTCAATCGCTTTGATTGAGCTACCCCGCGCATTAGGAATTTCTGGGTACTTAGAGTACCATGTCTGGTGTGATGATTGCTTGTGGTTCCCTAGTGTGCTGCCTTGAATGTTTGTATCTGTTTGCTGTGTGCATGTATGTCTTGCTATTTAGACGTTTCCGCCCTTTTTAATTGTTTGAAATTTGTGAAACAGAAATTAAAAATGGAAATCTGCCAGTGTATTGTTTTGCTAATAAAAATAGTTTGGTAGCTCCGATTGATGTGTTTCCAATTGCACTAGAACCAGTATGAAATTATCTTTCAGACGCCACTGACCTTGTATTTTTAGGATTTTTGTGCGATTTTTAATAAATAAAACTTGATCACTGTTTCTGGTTAGTATTTTGAGTCTCAAAAATTGAAAAATAAATATTTTTGAATGATTCCAATTGTGTTGATCTTGTTTTGTTACTGTGCATCTAGGAAAAATACCAGTAGCCTCTGTTAGTGGTATTGTGTCTCTGGTTATGGTTGTATGGGTGTCACATGCAATGATAGGATTAAAGTTTGCCTCGCCGTTGTATTGCTAACTATTAGTTAAATTGGGTAGACTAACGAAAGACTCTAACTCTAAACCCGTTGGAAGTTGTTTTTCAACCGTCAAGAAAACTAACCCGACCCCTATCTACGCTGACTTCCTTCAAGATCAGCTGGAGCATCTCCACTACGCCAAGAAAGAAGAAGCCCTACCTTCAAGAGTGACTGCACCTCTACGAGAAGACATGCTAACTTGGTCTAACCTTGGAGTATACTCGCGCTAACCGCGAGGATATCTTTTTGAAACTACCCTCGAACACACCGTCTAACAAGTTGAGAGAACAATAGCGTCAAAGCCGAGCTACACCACATGGTTCATCTGGTCCTCATCAAATGAAGCTTCTGAAGATACTCCAAGACTCAAGACTTTAGGCGTAGTTTACCCGCTAACTTCTTAGTTGTTACTGAAATCAGCACTGACCCTCAAGCTGAAGATTGTCTTCGACGACCCCTGTTGCTGCTTCATATGGGTACCAACCAGGCGTTTCTTCAACTTTCTAACTCGCCGCGCGTCCCATATGGTTCAGTTAACACCGTGAGTGCCTCTTGAAGTGGTGGTCTGCACGTCGCCCCCGAAGATTCTTCAGCTGAACAAGGAAGACCGATGACTTCTTCCGAAGCCCCAGACAGAACTACAAGGCAGAAGCTCTGAGTTTTTCCGAGAACCCGATGAAAAATCTTAAGGGTGGAAGACTTCGTCTTCCACTAAAATCAAGCTAACTCTAAAAAGGTTTTCAGCCCTGCTCAAGCACCGTTGGGTGCACTAACCCTCCCACAATCTTGAACCCCCGCTAGGATCGCTTAGAAGCTACAGGTCTAACCCCTACATAGAGTAGTCGACCTCTTCATGAAGCTCGCCATCGACATGAATCCATCATGTCTACCAGAAGATGAAGCAACGACCTTCTCAACAATGGCACATCTACAGAAGAATGGAGTCTAACTTTAGTTAAACTTTATAACCCCTCTAGTTCTACACTCAGTAATCTCGGGACGAGATTATTTTAAGGGTGGAAGATCTGTAACACCCCAACTTTTTCAACCTTGATTAGTTGTCCTTATTTCAAAAATCAGGGGGAACAAAAACTTTTTCTATAGACTAATTAAGGTGAATTGCCTTGATCTGTTTGCTATGATGAATTGCCTTGATCTGTTGGTAGATGAATTGTCTTGATTTGCTTGTTGAATTTTGTCTTGAGCTACCTCATAGAACGACACCCCTAGTGGTTAAACAAGCAACTCACCAAATAAAACACATGTGTGGCTTAGGAAGAATTGTTTTCCTTCTTACTACATCAAACCTCTCTCCTGATGACAACATGGGTGTGCCATCTTGATTTTTCTCTTTGTGGTACAAGATAGCTCAATCATCCTTAATTCACAACTTGGTGATCTCAATGCATGGATCTCATCTGTGCATCTCCCTCTACAATTTCCACATCCTGCATGTCTCATTCTACCCTTGCATCACATATATTCAACTTGATCTTATACCCTATCCAATGATTCAACTCTAGATCACTTCCTTCACTTTTACCTCTTGTTTTTATTCAAGTTTAATATTCACAAAACCAAGAGTGGGAATGATGGATACATTTTGTAGCCACCATCTACCCTTGAGAACACTCCTCCCTAAATTAGTTTCCCTCCTCAAAAATCCTACAGTTTTCCTTCTCTAGTTTTGATCACAAAACTACTTCTAGTTTTATTAAAACTTTCCAAGATTTCTCTTCAAAGAAAACAAGGAACTGAAATGGGTTTTGTTTTTCATCCCATTTCTACCAAGTATTGATTTATAAAACATTATTTCTATTTTGCTTTGTTTTAACAAAAAGCTTGTTTATGGTACCTATACCATTTCTTGTTTTCCTCTTGCTTATTTTTACCTTTGAGAAAAACTCTACCTTACTTGAGAAAGTAAGTAGAATATTTTGAACCCCTATGTTCCAACTAGTTTTATCTCAACACTTTCAAACTTCATTCCACTTGAGTTCATTCCCAAGTGTCCCTAGACAATTGAGGTGTTTCAAATACTTTTCAAACAAGATCTATTTCAAATGACAACTCTTGCACATCTTATGCACATCTCTGATCCACCACATTGTATCCCCTCCATCCTCCAATTCTGGATCAAATGGATGATCATTTGATACTTTCAACTCACTCCCTATTGACCTCTCCTTTGTAGAGCAATTTATATTCTTTTCCATCATTACCTTGACCTCATGAATTCATGATTTAAGTCCCCATATTCTTCATTGTGAGTATATGGTTACTTCACTCACCATCTCTCTTAATCTTGCTCTACCATTGTCTCAACCACCATCACCACCATCATCTCTTGGCCAATATGATAATTTGATCAAAGTACTTTATTCTCCAACATTGCCACCAATGTTTATTATCACCTCTCTCCCAAATTTTAATACATCATCAAACCATTTTTAGCTAACCCCTCAAATACTCAACCTTGGTCGACATTCATGAAGTGGCATTGCACTTTGTTTGTTCACTTGTGGTTGTCAAGAAGGAGCCGGCCATGGCAAGAAAATTCGGCCAGCCCTCCCTCCTCATTTCCTTCTCTTCCAAGCCTTGCCTCCCAACTACCCCAATCACTAAATGGGCAGCCACCCAACTTGGCCAATCAAATAAGGAGGCAGCCACCCCTCTCCCTCTATAAATTGGCCCTTGGCCGGCCACTCCCTCCTCCTTTGGTCATTTTTCTCACACTCCACTCCCTCACACTCTCCTCTACCTCTCCCCCACGAAAATGCTGCTGCCCCTTGCTCCCATGGCCGGCCATGGCCATGGAAGGCACTCCAAGATGAAGCTCCCTCCTCCCTCAAGCTCCTCCTCACCATGAGAGCCTCCCTCTCCTTCTTCTCCCCAACCCTAGATGGTTTTCTCTCCTCTTCCTCTTCCTCCATTGCTAAGATTGGATCTTGATGCAGGTGCATGTTGGTCCAAGCATGGAGAAGCTTGAGCTATCCTCAGATCTGAAGTTCTTGAGCAAAGTTCGTCCAAATCCTTGCAGTAATTTTTGCTATCTTGCTGTTTCAGATTCTGGTACGAACTTGTAAAATCCACCAAATCTCGTGCGCAGATCCAAATCGAGTGATTCAAAGTTACGCAGATAGATACGGAAAAGATCTACAACTTGGCGTTGGTCTCATCCTCAAATACGTTACGGATTGTCCGTGGTAAATAATGTTCTGTAAACATGCAGATTCACTGTTTGTTAGATTTGTTCCGTTTTACGAAACCTTTTTGAGCAAACTCAATTGTAGGTGAAAGCCCTCTTCAATACCTCCATTTTGGCGGTGGTTTCACTTCGATTGACCTCCTGAAACTGAAATGGTTCACAGGTCAAAATCTGGTCAGATCTGAATTTGTCGAATTAAACCAGGAGCTTGGAATGAATTTTTGAATGAAACCAATTGGGTAGGAACCAGCTTTTCAATACCTTTCAGATGCACCTGACCTCATATTTTTATGAGTTACGTAAGATTTTGGGTGAATTAAACTTGTTATGTGTGTTCTGCAGACTTGGCTGTTAGCTTTTAAATCACCAAAAATCCATTTTTGAACCTAATTGAGTGATTCCAATTATGTAGGATTACTGAATGTTTTCTTAATCTTCTCAAACAAGTTTCACACCTTTATCTGTTCTGTAACTCCAGAGAGAAAGCAAATGGTACAAACATGCAGTAACCTTGTCAATCCATTTGTGAGAGTTTCAGAAACAATTTGAACCCAAATCCAATTATGTATGCATCTCTGTTTAATTATCTTTCAAATGCCAGTGGTCTCTTATTTTTAGGATTTTTCTACAATTTATGGCTTACAGATCTTGTTTTCTGTACAGTCAGATTCAAAGAAATTCCTAAATTTGTAGGATTCATAGTTTTGGGTGATTCCAATTGTGTTAGTCTTGTATTAGTACTGGCCATCTAGGAAAAATATTATTAGTCTCTGTTCATACATTTCTGTTGCTGTTAGTAATGTATATGTGTGACATGCTTTGTTGAAGCAAAACTTTTCGGTTTATTTAAAACCCTTGACCAATTCTTTTTAGTAGAAATGGGCAACCTTTGTTTTATGCTTGCAAAACAAAACTTCTGCAAGTTAACATCAGCTCTTTTGTTTTGCTTAAGTTTTCAAATGGTAGGGCATATTATTTGTTTCCTATTCTTGTGTGGTGTTATGTGAGCAAACTAAGTTAGGAAAACTGTTTTCTACTTTTCCAAAAATGCTTGAAAATGTTTTGTGAATGTATTTGATGTCAAACTAATGCTCTTGTCCTCTTTATGATGTTATCTACCATGGGATGTTGGGTTATACCATGGTGATAACCGAGAGAGGCAATTGCTAAGTTGTGATACTCTCATACCTTTACTAGGTAAATAACATGGGTTTTCTTTAAGTTGTTTGTGGTATCTATAAGTCCTTTGTATGGTAGCTCTTTATTGAATGGTTAAATTATGGTTGTTGTATGTTTGTTTTGTTGGTGCAATGTGATTGATTGTGTTCCTTTTTATATTTTCCGGCGATAGACGCGAGCAATTCCGGAGAAGAAGAAGAAGTGGAATTGGACAAGGATTTTATTTATATTGTTGGGATTCTTATATTGATAGAGTTGAAGAAGTACAGGGACAAATAAGCCAAGGCAAGCCATCTTTTGATCTCTGATCCGGTGTCTAGTTGGATGTCATTTGTTGATGTTCAAAGCACCTTCATTCTATGTGTGTTATTATCTCTATTTATGTCATCTATGTGTGTTTGCAAGTGGGGTACTCCCTAGTGGTGATGCTCCACTATTTGTCCTTGTGTTATGGGATGCATGGTAGCATGGCCGTGCTATCCCACTTGGTTATCTTGTATGCTCAACTTGAGCATGTTCCATCTCAAGATAGTAACTTACACCACACCCACCCCATTTGTAGTATAGAGGTATCATTGTCATGATCTTGGTGTATTCTCAACTTGAGAGGAGTATGCCGTGTACCATCTTGGAGAATATGTTGGATAGTGACACTCCACTATCTAAGTTGTGTAGTTAGCACCACAAATCTGAGAGTATATTCCTCCTTGTGTTGTCATAATACATGCTTAACTTAAGCAAGTATGATCCACTCCACTACCCCTTTATACCTCATCTATGGCGGGATGACTCTCATCTCGGCCGTAGTGCAATACTAGTTCAACTCATGAAACTATAGGTTGGGAACCCCTCAAGGTTTACCTTGTTGTAAATGTTTATGAAAACCTTGGGTGAGGCAACCTTACCCAAGCGTATGGTTTATGAAAGAAAAGGATCTGGACAAAGATGGTTGGAAAGAGGAAAGTGTGGGTGTGACTTGGGTTTTTGAGAAAAACGACACATGGTTCTTTGTATTCGCCCGGAACAATTACACAGCGCAACCACATTACTCCAACGTGGGCACGGGGCTTAGCTTGACGTTTGTTCTTCTTAGCATGAGGCACCGCACAACTATACAAGGGTACGGTTACCCCCGAGTCCGGGTTGTCTTTGTTGGGACAATAGTATAACGGGAGGCCTTCGGGGCTGACCCGTCCGGAAGACACTATGGGTCTCCTGGCTTGGCGGTGGAGCCACGCTCAAGAGGAGGTGAGCTGCCATGGTGCCGGGGAGGTACATACTCCATAGGGTAGGACCTCGTGTTAAGTTGAATGGGCGAAAGGCTTCGACTGATTATCCGAGACTCGCATACTTTCGTATGACGAACCAGGGATGATCCCGGCGGATTTATCAGATCTTGTGGGGAAAGTGCGCACACTCTGCAGAGTTAAAACTATTCGAATAGCCGCGTCCGCGGTCATGGACGGTTGGGATGGCCGTTACCGAGCTGTGTCGAGTTTTGGTTTTGAAAATGATTTCCAAAGGAAATGCGTGTGTTGGAAGTACCGGAAGGGTACGGGAAAGATGTTGTGCCGACCATGTGGAGATGGTTGAGGAAAAAGAAACAAAAATTGGGTGACCCTTCCTAGTGTTTTCATGTAGAGGAACTCTTCTTCTATAAAGATGTAGAGATGTCATAGTTTATCTTTTGAAGAATCTTCTTCAATAAAGATATAGAGATGTCGTAGTCTATCTTTTGAAGTATCTTCTTCAATAAAGATATAGAGATGTCATAGGACCACCAAAGTGTCCGCATCACTTGAGATGCCGGCATGCTTTATCCACAAGAGAAACTGATTCTCTTTCACATGCTATATCCACAAGAGAAACTATTCTTCCTCTCTTTTCTCTTTTAGTTAGCTCTGTTAGCATCTTTCTTGATGGTTTGCGAGTACAATTCCAAATGTACTCACGGCTTTGTCCCTGGCTATTTACTTGGCCAGACTTGGAGGAACATGATGGATGAAGAAGGAGTTGACAACGTCTATGCGAGCTAGGAATGTCTCCCCAGTCAGTTGCCTGTAGGGTTATGGCAGATGACTTGGGTACTGCGCTGCTGAAGTGATGATGCTACTCTGATGTTTAGTTAGCCCTTCGAGGCTATTATGTAAGTATGGGTCATGTGACCATGTTGTAATTTTCTTTCTCCGCTTTGTAATGGATGGTGTAATTTGATATCAGTTCGGTTATGTGTTCACGACGCACTGATCATGGGATCATGAACTGTATACATAACAGGGAATTTCGGTCCGTTAGTCCGGGGTCCCCACAGAGCTGGTATCAGAGCTATCCTGACTGTAGGAGACCTTAGTTAGCATGGACGTTAGTTAGGAGACAAGTAATTGGGAAAAACTATTTACAAAACAAATTATTTCTTTAGTAGGAAGCATAGCTTCTAGTCCTCTTATTTCTTCAAAGCTTCTAAATTCTTATCCCTCCGCTTTATTAAAATGTTTGAAAATTCTTACTCTATTGTCTCATCCACTTCAAACCCACATGTTAGACGATGTCCCCAACTCAGACCGGAGACTCAAACTCAAAGATGGATCAATCCCTCGGGAAGACTCGTGTATCTCCAACGACAGCTATTGAAGATTGGATGCCGACTTAGCCGTGCACATAAAGGGATAAAGGATCATGTCTTTGGTTGTCACCAAAGTCTGTCAGAGAGCTGACCTTGTTCCTCTTTGGACTCGCACTTTCGCAGTCGTCAAGGATCAAGTTCTCAATTTCTTGACTAGTTATTTTTAGGCCAGCCACGAGAAGATCTCTACTTCAGAAGCACCTCAACAGCTACCTCTTCGAAGACTTCATGTTTCCGGGATGTCGAGACTAGAAGTTCTACGCAGCTTTCTCCTCCGCCTCAACATCAACGACTCAACACCCGGCCCCTTCACCACCAACTGCTACAAGGGTCCAAGTTGAAGCTGATGCTAATGTTATGAAGACGTCAACATATGCGACCAGCCCCAAACCTATAGGATGGATAGGACAAACTCAATCGCTTTGATTGAGCTACCCCGCGCATTAGGAATTTCTGGGTACTTAGAGTACCATGTCTGGTGTGATGATTGCTTGTGGTTCCCTAGTGTGCTGCCTTGAATGTTTGTATCTGTTTGCTGTGTGCATGTATGTCTTGCTATTTAGACGTTTCCGCCCTTTTTAATTGTTTGAAATTTGTGAAACAGAAATTAAAAATGGAAATCTGCCAGTGTATTGTTTTGCTAATAAAAATAGTTTGGTAGCTCCGATTGATGTGTTTCCAATTGCACTAGAACCAGTATGAAATTATCTTTCAGACGCCACTGACCTTGTATTTTTAGGATTTTTGTGCGATTTTTAATAAATAAAACTTGATCACTGTTTCTGGTTAGTATTTTGAGTCTCAAAAATTGAAAAATAAATATTTTTGAATGATTCCAATTGTGTTGATCTTGTTTTGTTACTGTGCATCTAGGAAAAATACCAGTAGCCTCTGTTAGTGGTATTGTGTCTCTGGTTATGGTTGTATGGGTGTCACATGCAATGATAGGATTAAAGTTTGCCTCGCCGATGTATTGCTAACTATTAGTTAAATTGGGTAGACTAACGAAAGACTCTAACTCTAAACCCGTTGGAAGTTGTTTTTCAACCGTCAAGAAAACTAACCCGACCCCTATCTACGCTGACTTCCTTCAAGATCAGCTGGAGCATCTCCACTACGCCAAGAAAGAAGAAGCCCTACCTTCAAGAGTGACTGCACCTCTACGAGAAGACATGCTAACTTGGTCTAACCTTGGAGTATACTCGCGCTAACCGCGAGGATATCTTTTTGAAACTACCCTCGAACACACCGTCTAACAAGTTGAGAGAACAATAGCGTCAAAGCCGAGCTACACCACATGGTTCATCTGGTCCTCATCAAATGAAGCTTCTGAAGATACTCCAAGACTCAAGACTTTAGGCGTAGTTTACCCGCTAACTTCTTAGTTGTTACTGAAATCAGCACTGACCCTCAAGCTGAAGATTGTCTTCGACGACCCCTGTTGCTGCTTCATATGGGTACCAACCAGGCGTTTCTTCAACTTTCTAACTCGCCGCGCGTCCCATATGGTTCAGTTAACACCGTGAGTGCCTCTTGAAGTGGTGGTCTGCACGTCGCCCCCGAAGATTCTTCAGCTGAACAAGGAAGACCGATGACTTCTTCCGAAGCCCCAGACAGAACTACAAGGCAGAAGCTCTGAGTTTTTCCGAGAACCCGATGAAAAATCTTAAGGGTGGAAGACTTCGTCTTCCACTAAAATCAAGCTAACTCTAAAAAGGTTTTCAGCCCTGCTCAAGCACCGTTGGGTGCACTAACCCTCCCACAATCTTGAACCCCCCTAGGATCGCTTAGAAGCTACAGGTCTAACCCCTACATAGAGTAGTCGACCTCTTCATGAAGCTCGCCATCGACATGAATCCATCATGTCTACCAGAAGATGAAGCAACGACCTTCTCAACAATGGCACATCTACAGAAGAATGGAGTCTAACTTTAGTTAAACTTTATAACCCCTCTAGTTCTACACTCAGTAATCTCGGGACGAGATTATTTTAAGGGTGGAAGATCTGTAACACCCCAACTTTTTCAACCTTGATTAGTTGTCCTTATTTCAAAAATCAGGGGGAACAAAAACTTTTTCTATAGACTAATTAAGGTGAATTGCCTTGATCTGTTTGCTATGATGAATTGCCTTGATCTGTTGGTAGATGAATTGTCTTGATTTGCTTGTTGAATTTTGTCTTGAGCTACCTCATAGAACGACACCCCTAGTGGTTAAACAAGCAACTCACCAAATAAAACACATGTGTGGCTTAGGAAGAATTGTTTTCCTTCTTACTACATCAAACCTCTCTCCTGATGACAACATGGGTGTGCCATCTTGATTTTTCTCTTTGTGGTACAAGATAGCTCAATCATCCTTAATTCACAACTTGGTGATCTCAATGCATGGATCTCATCTGTGCATCTCCCTCTACAATTTCCACATCCTGCATGTCTCATTCTACCCTTGCATCACATATATTCAACTTGATCTTATACCCTATCCAATGATTCAACTCTAGATCACTTCCTTCACTTTTACCTCTTGTTTTTATTCAAGTTTAATATTCACAAAACCAAGAGTGGGAATGATGGATACATTTTGTAGCCACCATCTACCCTTGAGAACACTCCTCCCTAAATTAGTTTCCCTCCTCAAAAATCCTACAGTTTTCCTTCTCTAGTTTTGATCACAAAACTACTTCTAGTTTTATTAAAACTTTCCAAGATTTCTCTTCAAAGAAAACAAGGAACTGAAATGGGTTTTGTTTTTCATCCCATTTCTACCAAGTATTGATTTATAAAACATTATTTCTATTTTGCTTTGTTTTAACAAAAAGCTTGTTTATGGTACCTATACCATTTCTTGTTTTCCTCTTGCTTATTTTTACCTTTGAGAAAAACTCTACCTTACTTGAGAAAGTAAGTAGAATATTTTGAACCCCTATGTTCCAACTAGTTTTATCTCAACACTTTCAAACTTCATTCCACTTGAGTTCATTCCCAATTGTCCCTAGACAATTGAGGTGTTTCAAATACTTTTCAAACAAGATCTATTTCAAATGACAACTCTTGCACATCTTATGCACATCTCTGATCCACCACATTGTATCCCCTCCATCCTCCAATTCTGGATCAAATGGATGATCATTTGATACTTTCAACTCACTCCCTATTGACCTCTCCTTTGTAGAGCAATTTATATTCTTTTCCATCATTACCTTGACCTCATGAATTCATGATTTAAGTCCCCATATTCTTCATTGTGAGTATATGGTTACTTCACTCACCATCTCTCTTAATCTTGCTCTACCATTGTCTCAACCACCATCACCACCATCATCTCTTGGCCAATATGATAATTTGATCAAAGTACTTTATTCTCCAACATTGCCACCAATGTTTATTATCACCTCTCTCCCAAATTTTAATACATCATCAAACCATTTTTAGCTAACCCCTCAAATACTCAACCTTGGTCGACATTCATGAAGTGGCATTGCACTTTGTTTGTTCACTTGTGGTTGTCAAGAAGGAGCCGGCCATGGCAAGAAAATTCGGCCAGCCCTCCCTCCTCATTTCCTTCTCTTCCAAGCCTTGCCTCCCAACTACCCCAATCACTAAATGGGCAGCCACCCAACTTGGCCAATCAAATAAGGAGGCAGCCACCCCTCTCCCTCTATAAATTGGCCCTTGGCCGGCCACTCCCTCCTCCTTTGGTCATTTTTCTCACACTCCACTCCCTCACACTCTCCTCTACCTCTCCCCCACGAAAATGCTGCTGCCCCTTGCTCCCATGGCCGGCCATGGCCATGGAAGGCACTCCAAGATGAAGCTCCCTCCTCCCTCAAGCTCCTCCTCACCATGAGAGCCTCCCTCTCCTTCTTCTCCCCAACCCTAGATGGTTTTCTCTCCTCTTCCTCTTCCTCCATTGTTAAGATTGGATCTTGATGTAGGTGCATGTTGGTCCAAGCATGGAGAAGCTTGAGCTATCCTCAGATCTGAAGTTCTTGAGCAAAGTTCGTCCAAATCCTTGCAGTAATTTTTGCTATCTTGCTGTTTCAGATTCTGGTACGAACTTGTAAAATCCACCAAATCTCATGCGCAGATCCAAATCGAGTGATTCAAAGTTCCACAGATAGATACGGAAAAGATCTACAACTTGGCGTTGGTCTCATCCTCAAATACGTTACGGATTGTCCGTGGTAAATAATGTTCTGTAAACATGCAGATTCACTGTTTGTTAGATTTGTTCCGTTTTACGAAACCTTTTTGAGCAAACTCAATTGTAGGTGAAAGCCCTCTTCAATACCTCCATTTTGGCGGTGGTTTCACTTCGATTGACCTCCTGAAACTGAAATGGTTCATAGGTCAAAATCTGGTCAGATCTGACTTTGTCGAATTAAACCAGGAGCTTGGGAACGAATTTTTGAATGAAACCAATTGGGTAAGAACCAGCTTTTCAATACCTTTCAGATGCACCTGACCTCATATTTTTATGAGTTATGTAAGATTTTGGGTGAATTAAACTTGTTATGTGTGTTCTGCAGACTTGGCTGTTAGCTTTTAAATCACCAAAAATCCATTTTTGAACCTAATTGAGTGATTCCAATTATGTAGGATTACTGAATGTTTTCTTAATCTTCTCAAACAAGTTTCACACCTTTATCTGTTCTGTAACTCCAGAGAGAAAGCAAATGGTACAAACATGCAGTAACCTTGTCAATCCATTTGTGAGAGTTTCAGAAACAATTTGAACCCAAATCCAATTATGTATGCATCTCTGTTTAATTATCTTTCAAATGCCAGTGGTCTCTTATTTTTAGGATTTTTCTACAATTTATGGCTTACAGATCTTGTTTTCTGTACAGTCAGATTCAAAGAAATTCCTAAATTTGTAGGATTCATAGTTTTGGGTGATTCCAATTGTGTTAGTCTTGTATTAGTACTGGCCATCTAGGAAAAATATTATTAGTCTCTGTTCATACATTTCTGTTGCTGTTAGTAATGTATATGTGTGACATGCTTTGTTGAAGCAAAACTTTTCGGTTTATTTAAAACCCTTGACCAATTCTTTTTAGTAGAAATGGGCAACCTTTGTTTTATGCTTGCAAAACAAAACTTCTGCAAGTTAACATCAGCTCTTTTGTTTTGCTTAAGTTTTCAAATGGTAGGGCATATTATTTGTTTCCTATTCTTGTGTGGTGTTATGTGAGCAAACTAAGTTAGGAAAACTGTTTTCTACTTTTCCAAAAATGCTTGAAAATGTTTTGTGAATGTATTTGATGTCAAACTAATGCTCTTGTCCTCTTTATGATGTTATCTACCATGGGATGTTGGGTTATACCATGGTGATAACCGAGAGAGGCAATTGCTAAGTTGTGATACTCTCATACCTTTACTAGGTAAATAACATGGGTTTTCTTTAAGTTGTTTGTGGTATCTATAAGTCCTTTGTATGGTAGCTCTTTATTGAATGGTTAAATTATGGTTGTTGTATGTTTGTTTTGTTGGTGCAATGTGATTGATTGTGTTCCTTTTATATTTTCCGGCGATAGACGCGAGCAATTCCGGAGAAGAAGAAGAAGTGGAATTGGACAAGGATTTTATTTATATTGTTGGGATTCTTATATTGATAGAGTTGAAGAAGTACAGGGACAAATAAGCCAAGGCAAGCCATCTTTTGATCTCTGATCCGGTGTCTAGTTGGATGTCATTTGTTGATGTTCAAAGCACCTTCATTCTATGTGTGTTATTATCTCTATTTATGTCATCTATGTGTGTTTGCAAGTGGGGTACTCCCTAGTGGTGATGCTCCACTATTTGTCCTTGTGTTATGGGATGCATGGTAGCATGGCCGTGCTATCCCACTTGGTTATCTTGTATGCTCAACTTGAGCATGTTCCATCTCAAGATAGTAACTTACACCACACCCACCCCATTTGTAGTATAGAGGTATCATTGTCATGATCTTGGTGTATTCTCAACTTGAGAGGAGTATGCCGTGTACCATCTTGGAGAATATGTTGGATAGTGACACTCCACTATCTAAGTTGTGTAGTTAGCACCACAAATCTGAGAGTATATTCCTCCTTGTGTTGTCATAATACATGCTTAACTTAAGCAAGTATGATCCACTCCACTACCCCTTTATACCTCATCTATGGCGGGATGACTCTCATCTCGGCCGTAGTGCAATACTAGTTCAACTCATGAAACTATAGGTTGGGAACCCCTCAAGGTTTACCTTGTTGTAAATGTTTATGAAAACCTTGGGTGAGGCAACCTTACCCAAGCGTATGGTTTATGAAAGAAAAGGATCTTGACAAAGATGGTTGGAAAGAGGAAAGTGTGGGTGTGACTTGGGTTTTTGAGAAAAACGACACATGGTTCTTTGTATTCGCCCGGAACAATTACACAGCGCAACCACATTACTCCAACGTGGGCACAGGGCTTAGCTTGACGTTTGTTCTTCTTAGCATGAGGCACCGCACAACTATACAAGGGTACGGTTACCCCCGAGTCCGGGTTGTCTTTGTTGGGACAATAGTATAACGGGAGGCCTTCGAGGCTGACCCGTCCGGAAGACACTATGGGTCTCCTGGCTTGGCGGTGGAGCCACGCTCAAGAGGAGGTGAGCTGCCACGGTGCCGGGGAGGTACATACTCCATAGGGTAGGACCTCGTGTTAAGTTGAATGGGCGAAAGGCTTCGACTGATTATCCGAGACTCGCATACTTTCGTATGACGAACCAGGGATGATCCCGGCGGATTTATCAGATCTTGTGGGGAAAGTGCGCACACTCTGCAGAGTTAAAACTATTCGAATAGCCGCGTCCGCGGTCATGGACGGTTGGGATGGCCGTTACCGAGCTGTGTCGAGTTTTGGTTTTGAAAATGATTTCCAAAGGAAATGCGTGTGTTGGAAGTACCGGAAGGGTACGGGAAAGATGTTGTGCCGACCATGTGGAGATGGTTGAGGAAAAAGAAACAAAAATTGGGTGACCCTTCCTAGTGTTTTCATGTAGAGGAACTCTTCTTCTATAAAGATGTAGAGATGTCATAGTTTATCTTTTGAAGAATCTTCTTCAATAAAGATATAGAGATGTCGTAGTCTATCTTTTGAAGTATCTTCTTCAATAAAGATATAGAGATGTCATAGGACCACCAAAGTGTCCGCATCACTTGAGATGCCGGCATGCTTTATCCACAAGAGAAACTGATTCTCTTTCACATGCTATATCCACAAGAGAAACTATTCTTCCTCTCTTGTCTCTTTTAGTTAGCTCTGTTAGCATCTTTCTTGATGGTTTGCGAGTACAATTCCAAATGTACTCACGGCTTTGTCCCTGGCTATTTACTTGGCCAGACTTGGAGGAACACGATGGATGAAGAAGGAGTTGACAACGTCTATGCGAGCTAGGAACGTCTTCCCAGTCAGTTGCCTGTAGGGTTATGGCAGATGACTTGGGTACTGCGCTGCTGAAGTGATGATGCTACTCTGATGTTTAGTTAGCCCTTCGAGGCTATTATGTAAGTATGGGTCATGTGACCATGTTGTAATTTTCTTTCTCCGCTTTGTAATGGATGGTGTAATTTGATATCAGTTCGGTTATGTGTTCACGACGCACTGATCATGGGATCGTGAACTGTATACATAACAGGGAATTTCGGACCGTTAGTCCGGGGTCCCCACAGAGCTGGTATCAGAGCTATCCTGACTGTAGGAGACCTTAGTTAGCATGGACGTTAGTTAGGAGACAAGTAATTGGGAAAAACTATTTACGAAACAAATTATTTCTTTAGTAGGAAGCATAGCTTCTAGTCCTCTTATTTCTCCAAAGCTTCTAAATTCTTATCCCTCCGCTTTATTAAAATGTTTGAAAATTCTTACTCTATTGTCTCATCCACTTCAAACCCACATGTTAGACGATGTCCCCAACTCAGACCGGAGACTCAAACTCAAAGATGGATCAATCCCTCGGGAAGACTCGTGTATCTCCAACGACAGCTATTGAAGATTGGATGCCGACTTAGCCGTGCACATAAAGGGATAAAGGATCATGTCTTTGGTTGTCACCAAAGTCTGTCAGAGAGCTGACCTTGTTCCTCTTTGGACTCGCACTTTCGCAGTCGTCAAGGATCAAGTTCTCAATTTCTTGACTAGTTATTTTTAGGCCAGCCACGAGAAGATCTCTACTTCAGAAGCACCTCAACAGCTACCTCTTCGAAGACTTCATGTTTCCGGGATGTCGAGACTAGAAGTTCTACGCAGCTTTCTCCTCCGCCTCAACATCAACGACTCAACACCCGGCCCCTTCACCACCAACTGCTACAAGGATCCAAGTTGAAGCTGATGCTAATGTTATGAAGACGTCAACATATGCGACCAGCCCCAAACCTATAGGATGGATAGGACAAACTCAATCGCTTTGATTGAGCTACCCCGCGCATTAGGAATTTCTGGGTACTTAGAGTACCATGTCTGGTGTGATGATTGCTTGTGGTTCCCTAGTGTGCTGCCTTGAATGTTTGTATCTGTTTGCTGTGTGCATGTATGTCTTGCTATTTAGACGTTTCCGCCCTTTTTAATTGTTTGAAATTTGTGAAACAGAAATTAAAAATGGAAATCTGCTAGTGTATTGTTTTGCTAATAAAAATAGTTTGGTAGCTCCGATTGATGTGTTTCCAATTGCACTAGAACCAGTATGAAATTATCTTTCAGACGCCACTGACCTTGTATTTTTAGGATTTTTGTGCGATTTTTAATAAATAAAACTTGATCACTGTTTCTGGTTAGTATTTTGAGTCTCAAAAATTGAAAAATAAATATTTTTGAATGATTCCAATTGTGTTGATCTTGTTTTGTTACTGTGCATCTAGGAAAAATACCAGTAGCCTCTGTTAGTGGTATTGTGTCTCTGGTTATGGTTGTATGGGTGTCACATGCAATGATAGGATTAAAGTTTGCCTCGCCGTTGTATTGCTAACTATTAGTTAAATTGGGTAGACTAACGAAAGACTCTAACTCTAAACCCGTTGGAAGTTGTTTTTCAACCGTCAAGAAAACTAACCCGACCCCTATCTACGCTGACTTCCTTCAAGATCAGCTGGAGCATCTCCACTACGCCAAGAAAGAAGAAGCCCTACCTTCAAGAGTGACTGCACCTCTACGAGAAGACATGCTAACTTGGTCTAACCTTGGAGTATACTCGCGCTAACCGCGAGGATATCTTTTTGAAACTACCCTCGAACACACCGTCTAACAAGTTGAGAGAACAATAGCGTCAAAGCCGAGCTACACCACATGGTTCATCTGGTCCTCATCAAATGAAGCTCCTGAAGATACCTCAAGAACTCAAGACTAGGCGCAACTTACCCGCCACCAACGCAAAGAACACCGCTCCACCTCAGCACCACCACCATCCGTTGTCTGCTCCAAAAACGATGCCCCCAACAGGGAGAACGGCGTTGCGCGCCGCCATCGTCCGATCCGGGAGACCCGGGTCTAGGGTTTCCCCTGGAGCAGCCCAGGCGAAGAACGCAGACTGCAGAGACAATGCCTTCAACAAGGTAACGACGAACATGCGCCGCCATCATCCGCCATGACCGAAGTCAGGCCGGCTTTCACCGGCAGCTACGCCTCACCATCGGGAGCTAGACGACAGATCGCGAGATCCGCCAAAGCTAGCCACACAACTAGCCGATCTCCTCCGGCGAAAGAGAAGACCACCACCACCTTGCTAGAGATCTGTGTGGGTGATACGTCTCCGACGTATCGATAATTTCTTATGTTCCATGCCACATTATTGATGTTATCTACATGTTTTATGCACACTTTATGTCATATTCGTGCATTTTCTGGAACTAACCTATTAACAAGATGCCGAAGTGCCAGTTGTTTTGCTGTTTTTGGTTTCAGAAATCCTAGTAACGAAATATTCTCGGAATTGGACGAAATCAACGCCCAGGGTCCTATTTTGCCACGAAGCTTCCAAGACCGAAGAGGAGACGAAGGGGCCACGAGGTGGCCAGACTACGGGCGGCGCGGCCCAAGCCCTGGCCGCGCCGGCCTGGGCCCCTCGTGCCGCCTGACCTGCCCTTCCGCCTACTTAAAGCCTCCGTCGCGAAACCCCGCACGAGAGCCACGATACGGAAAACCTTCCAGAGAGACACCGCCGCCGCCGATCCCATCTCGGGGATCCAGGAGATCGCCTCACCCCGCCGGAGAGGGGAATCATCTCCCCGAGGACTCTACGCCGCCATGGTCGCCTCCGGAGTGATGAGTGAGTAGTCTACCCCTGGACTATGGGTCCATAGCAGTAGCTAGATGGTTGTCTTCTCCCCATTGTGCTTCATTGTCGGATCTTGTGAGCTGCCTAACATGATCAAGATCATCTATCCGTAATTCTATATGTTGCGTTTGTTGGGATCCGATGAATAGAGAATACTTGTTATGTTGATTATCAAAGTTATGTCTATGTGTTGTTTATGATCTTGCATGCTCTCCGTTACTAGTAGATGCTCTGGCCAAGTAGATGCTTGTAACTCCAAGAGGGAGTATTTATGCTCGATAGTGGGTTCATGCCTCCATTGATATCCGGGACAGTGACAGAAAGTTCTAAGGTTGTGGATGTGTGTTGCCACTAGGGATAAAACATTGGTGCTATGTTCAAGGATATAGTTACGATTACATTACGCGCAATACTTAATGCAATTGTGCTGTTAGCAACTTAATACCGGAGGGGGTTCGGATGATAACCTGAAGGTGGACTTTTTAGGCATAGATGCATGCTGGATGGCGGTCTATGTACTTTGTCGTAATGCCCAATTAAATCTCACTATACTCATCATGATATGTATGTGCATGGTCATGCCCTCTTATTTGTCAATTGCCCAACTGTAATTTGTTCACCCAACATGCTTTTATCTTATGGGAGAGACACCTCTAGTGAACTGTGGACCCCGGTCCAATTCTCTATACAATACAATCAATACTTGTTCTACTTGTTTCGCAAACATCATCCCACACAATACGGTTAATCCTTTTTCACGCAGCCGAGATTGACAACCTCACTGGGTTGGGGCAAAGTACTTTGGTTGTTGTGAGGTAGTGTTGGCGCGCACTATGTTGCCCGCATCCCGCCGCCATCAACCGCCTCTCCGCCAAACCGAGCGAACCTTGGTTTCTTTCTTCTTGCCCCGTCACCATACCTTCCTCTTGGGGTTCACCGAACGGTGAGTCTGAGTGGGATCCCAAGATCCCCCACCCTAGATCCCAACGAAGCCGTCCACCTCCGGAGAGGAGGTTGCCGCCGCAATGCCCGGGGCCACCGCCCCGGCTCCCATGTGATGCGGGCGGAGCAGCCCGTCGCGCGGAGGAGAAGGCGCAGCAGACATGGCCGCCTCCAGGCCCCAAGGGCCAAGATCCAGCCACGCCACCACCGCTACCGCCTCGCCTTCCGGCCACACACGCACCACCACCACAAAAGAAGATCAGGAGCGCCTGATACGTCCAAAACGTATCTACTTTCCCGAACACTTTTGCTATTGTTTTGCCTCTAATTTGTGTATTTTGGATACAACTAACACGGACTAACGCTGTTTTCAGAATTGCCCGGTGTCTCGTTTTTGTGCGAAACTCAACTTTCAGAAAATCCCGGGATTAATGTCAAAGGGCCTATTTTCCCGAAAACTCACGGAGCCGAAGGGCAGTTGTGGGAGGCCCACGGCCTCCACACCATAGGCCGGCGCGGCCTAGGAGGGGGGCGCGCCGCCCTATGGTGAGGCCGCCTCGGCCAGCCTCTGATGCCCCCATCTGGACTACTTAAAGGTTTCAACCTAAAAACGCACGGGGGTTAGACGAAATCGCCAGAAGCCATCCAGAACACGGCCGCCATAGCGAAACTCCGTCTCGGGACCAGAAACTCCGTTCTGGCACTCCGCCGGGACGGGGAATTGGAGGAGATCATCGCCATCATCACCACCGACGCCTCTCCATCGACCAGCCATATTTCCCCCATCCATGTGTGAGTAATTCCCCCGCTGTAGGCTGAAGGGGATGGTAGGGATTGGATGAGATTGGTCATGTAATAGTATAAGATTGTTAGGGCATAGTGCCTAGTGTCCGTAATTGGTACTTTGATGATATTGTTGCAACTTGTTATGCTTAATGCTTGTCACTAGGGCCCGAGTGCCATGATCTCAGATCTGAACATGTTATTGTTTCATGATGATATTCATTGTTTTATGATCTTACCTGCAAGTTGTATACACATGTCGCTGTCCGTAACCCGAGGCCCCAAAGTGACAAAATTGGGACAACCGGAGGGGAAGGCGGTGATGTGAGGATCACATGTGTTCATGGAGTGTTAATGCTTTGCTCCGGTGCTCTATTAAAAGGAGTACCTTAATTTCCAGTAGATTCCCTAGAGGCCCGGCTGCCACCGGCTGGTAGGACAAAAGATGTTGTGCAAGTTTCTCATTGCGAGCACGTACGACTATATATGGAACACATGCCTATGGATTGTTTAGTACTTGGATACTGTTTTATTACTATCTGCAAATGCCCTACTTTGATTGTTACATGAGTTTCTCTCATCCATGCAACGCCCGTTCATCCATCTCTGTGCCTACAGTATTTTAATCCTGTTGTTTACTATAATCGCTACTGCTGTCTTTGTTACACCGTCGCGATATTTCACTACCGCTATCGCTACAAAATCGTTACATCGATAAACTCTTGCGAAAGTCTGCTTCTGTGTGCAGCTGAATTGACAACTCCGCTGTTAAGGCTTACAAATATTCTTTGGCTCCCCTTGTGTCGAATCAATAAATTAGGTTTTACTTCCCGCGAAGACTGTTGCGATCCCCTATACTTGTGGGACATCAGCGCCGCCCCCACCTCCTAGGGTCGCGACCAGCTGCAACCCTCGCCGCTGCCATGCTGCGCGGGCTTTGCCCGGCGACACCTCCGGCGGCGGCGAGGGGAGGGAAGGGCTGGAGGGGGGCCGGAGGTCCAGTGAGGAGGGGCTCCCCGGAGTAGCGCGGCGCCGCCAACCGGGGAGGGTTAGGTCGGGGGAGGGTTCTCTCAAACTAGTAACCCTTAAAGCCAGTTTGAGGGCCGAGAAAACGCGAATTTGAAGGTCCAAAACGGCCGGCGTAGATCAGTGCCCTCAAACCAACCCTCGAAACAGAATATTCTGTATTGAGGGTTGGTTTGGGGGCAGCGTGCCGGCCTTCAAACCTTCAAAATAGGATTTCTCAAAAATGATAGCAAGATACAATATTTGCAAATGGATATTAGCAAAACACAATCATGAAACACACATATCATGAAACAAACTTGCAAATGATTATAAATGATGCATGGTTCATAGTTTTACATCACATAATCAACAATTTGTCCTTGCAAAAGATCATCATCACCACCACATCCGTGACTCAAACGAAGTTGTCCACACCTCCGTCGCCACCACCACCCATCGGAGACTCACCTCGGAGAGTAGACGACGCACCACCACCACGCAGTAGCCTCTTCCTCTCCGCGATGTCCGCCTTGGTCTCCTTCCACCACGCCAATTGGTCTTCATCCATGTCCTTTTTAGACATCATCATGTGCTCCTTCTCCTCGGCCATGATCTCTTTCCATGCCTTTGCTTCCTTGAGCTTGATCATCATCTCCTCCATTTCGGCCTTCCGGTTGGCATCTTCCCGCCTAGCTTCCAACTTTGCAAGCTTCACCTCTTTCTTTCTCTCGGTGATGAGGAGTTTTGTCTCCTGATGCCTTCAATGTCAATGTCTCCTTTTCTTGATCATTTGATCAAGCTTGTCCTTCAAGCTTGATGCATCCGCTTCCAACTTCATCCTTTCTTTGGCCTTCTTGGATCCCCAATGTTCACCTCGACATCGTTGAGCAGTCCCATGTAAGAAGCAGTTGGGGTCAACATTTCGTTGAGCACCTCATTGGCGCTTGGCGGCGGAGGGATGGACACGGGCGGAGGAGCGGCCTACTTGCGGCTGGCCGGCTTCTCCGCTCGGGCCTTCTTTGGCTCCAAGCTGGATGGCTTGTTCCTCTTCGGGGCGGGGGCGCTCGGGGCTGGGGCGGGAGAGACGGCGGCGGGGCCTGTGACGATGTGTGCCGCCTCCTATTCATGCCGACATGCGTGGATGCCACCATACCGGCCACCACGGCTGCGCTCGGGGCCGGGGCGGGAGGCGGCTGCGCGGGGCCGCTCACACTACAACAGATGTGACATTCTATGACGCTCATTCTATGACGATACAGTGAAAAAACGTCAGGAAATAGTCATTTTTTCACAAACTGTGACGTTTTTTGATTGAATCGTCATGGAATGAGCGTCATAGAATGTCACATCTGTTGTAGTGTCAAGCCGCGGCCGGGCGGGATTCAGCGGCGGGGAGGGGGCCGACGGGGCCTCCATGGCCGGTGGCGGGCGGACGAGGGCTGGCGGGGCGCAGGGAAGGAGGAGCTGTTGAGGGAAATTTCCCTCCCGCGACGTGCCGTCGACCAGATGAAGGACCCTGTGTATTTGGCCTCTCAACCTATGTTTGTGCAGGTTGGGATGGAAAATGAGGGCTGGGCGTTCAATTTTTTTAGGGTTTATGGGTTTGAGGACTCTGTTCCGCGCCAACTTTCGAACTCAACACTCAAAAACGCAGTTAATTTGAGGGTTTAACCAGTTTGAGGTTCCTGAGGGAGAGACGGGCGGCTAGGATTTCCATGTCTCTGGTTGGAGCCACCATTGAGGCCTGGTGATCTTGGACTTTGTCTGGACGAGAGCTGCTTTGTTGTTTTAGTTAGTCTTTTTGGGGTTTGTGTCATATTCAACAACACGTTGCCATGGAGACTTCATGAAGATGTAAAAAAATCATCCTGTTTACTCTCCGTTTTGGTTATGCGTTCAGCATCGTTGGAAGTTGAGTCGAGGTTTGTCTCGTTGCCCTGGAGACTTCATGAAGATGGAATAAACTCATCATATTTTTTTTAGATAAAAGGCATGGACTGCCCGACTTTAAATTAATAAAGCCCTCAGGTTCAACATGAGAAGTTAAGAGATACATGCTGCGGCACAACAGCTTGGCCAAAAAAACTAGCAAGAGCGAAACAACAGCCTATGCGGAGCCCGCCGCAAACACCAACTGCTACTCCAAAGGCACTCAGGCGTCTTGGTCAGGTCTTCTTGGATTGGAGGCGGCGTGTAGAAGCTTGAGCTCGACGATCGCGTGCTCGATCCAAGGCCGGTCCAGGGGTTTTGCCATGGGCATCCACATCTGAAGAAACAACATAGTTTTAAAGATGATGTTAGCGGGATGGTTCATAAATTTCCATTCCATGGACATCTTATTTCTAAAGAGCCAGAGGGCCCAGGATTGCGCAATGAAAAACAGCCATACACATCTTCTAAATCTACCCGAAAGACTAGAAATGATAGCGTATAGTTGGGAAAAATTGGCGGGGCACCAACTGCAACCCAGCAGTTGGCGAGCAACGCTCCAAGCAAAGATCGCCGGGGAGCACGAAAAAAAAGATATGCGCCGCGTCTTCCGGTCTGCCGCACAGTTTGCAATAGCCATTGCCTGGCCCCTGCCGAGTGGCAATGTTGATGCAGGTGGGCAGCTTGTTGACTGCCACGAGAAGATCTTGATCTTAAGAGGAAGACGAGCCGCCCAGACATCACGGAAGTGAGCTATGGAGGCACCCTGAGCCAGTTTCAGGTACATGGATCTGACGGAGAAACAGCCTGAAGGTTCCAGGGACCAGGATACCCTATCTTGACCCTGGGAAAGGGAGGTTTGCTCAATGATGGCCCTCAGTTGCTGCCAGGCCACAACACTCTGCGGATCAAGCGATCTACGAAAGGAAAGAGTGCCCCCAGGTCCACACACCTGAGCCACCGAGCTCATCTGCGAATTAGCTATGCTGAACAGCTCGGGGAATCTATCCTTGAGGGCCCCTTGTCATGTCCATTTGTCCATCCAGAATTGAGTGCGCCTTCCATCATGATAAGGGGTGGCCCGATCTTCTCAGTAAGCAACGATGGTGATGATGATCACGGGATGATAGCAGCGGAGGAACACGATGATGTAGTGAATGATATCTTGTATGACGCAACGAGATCTCTCGATTGGTCCCTGTCGCCAATGCAACAGCTCTCAACCCTGCAAGATATTTGCAACTCCACACACTTGCGCACGTAGCCGCCGACCACGAAGCGGTAAGTTGCAACCGTCTAATTCTCAATGGAACAGCAGATCACACAAGACTTTATCAGATCTACACAATATCAAGCAATATGGTGTAGGGAATTCAATAGTTTTGCAGGGCAAACAACTAAGAACTAGGGTTTATCTTAAACATGGTCTAAAGCAGCTAGGGGGCGTCCCGGCACTTATATAGGCGTCCGGGACGACTTCTGGTCGAAAAGATACAAGAATAACCGACCCAGAATAGATCTGGTCGAGACAGACTCGGACTAGGCCGGTCTGGAATCCGGTTGACCGGGTGTTGGGCCTGGCTGGCCGGTCTGGAACCCGGTTGACCGGGTGTTGGGCCGGGCTGGCCGGTCTAGACCGGGCCAGGGACCGAGCGGCAACCGGAAGTGTCGCAGATGCCCTTCCGGTTGGCCCCGCACGATGCCCGGTTGGCTGGTGGATCCGGCGTGCCGCCCGTTGGAACCGCCGTGGACCGGGCGCGCGGTCGCGGCCGGTCGACCGGCGCGGGCCGGCCGGACGACTTCTTCTCCTCTCGCGCATGCCTCCCGCTCCTCCCTCGCGCGTCCATGAGATATCTTCATGTCCAGCTCCTTGTCCAGCTTCACGTCCATCTTGACGTTCGTCTTCACGTCCAGCTGCTCCTCTACTCCTTGTGCGATGCCCGTCTCCTCTTGATACCTGATGATACATAAGTAACATGACTTAGGCAGTATAAAGTTCCCATCAATCAAAGTATCGTTTAGAAACAAGTTCACATGTTGTTTAAGTAGCTTCGCACGAGCCCTTGTAATTGGTCCAATCCGAACTTCATTGGACTTGAGCTTCACAGCAGGTTCATCTTCATTTGGCAATGACGGAGGTGGTAGTGAGGTAGGGATATCCTCATCATCTCCCCCCCTTCAAAAGGCGTCGACCTCGACGCTCCAAGGTCTTCTCCATCATATGGTGTCAAATCAGCAACATTGAAAGAATTACTGACACCAAACTCATCAAGTGGAAGATCTATCGAGTATGCATTATCATTGATCTTGACAAGCACTTTGTAAGGACCAGCACGACGAGGAAGCAACTTGGACTTCCGCAGCTTCGGGAACCTATCCTTGCGAAATGTACCCAGACCATATCACCAGGCTTGAACAACATCTCTTTGCGCTTCTTGTTCATCCTTGCAGCATTGCTCTTGCCTTTCTTCTCTATCAACTCTTTAGTCTTCACATGAATCTTTCGCACAAAATCTGCCCTCTTGGATGCCTCCATATTAACTCTCTCATGTATGGGCAAAGGCAACAAGTCAAGTGGAGTAATGGGTTTGAAACCATACTGACATAGGCATCCTCAAAAGGCCTGCCGAAGATGGTACCCGGGGTTTACTGAAGGCCCACGACCCGAAGGATAAGAAGAATTCGGAAGCCCAACTTGCTAGTTAAGGAAAGCTAGAGTTGTATTAGGAGAGAACACTTGTAATATTACGGGAGGAGTTGGAAACCTTCCCGAACTCTGTAACTTGAACATCAAGAATCCCTCGGCTCCGCCTCCTATATAAGGGGGAGTCGAGGGACAAAGAAAGCATCGATTCATTGTCTCACAAACCCTAATTTTCATATCGTCGAGTACTTTTCGGCTGAAACCTTCGAGATCTACTTGCCCTCTACTTCTAACTAAACCCTAGTCTACAACCCGTAGGCATTGACAAGTTAATCCCTTGTCAATTGGCGCCATCTGTGGGAATTAGAGGCGTCAAGGATCTGATCTCGATGGCACGTTCAAGATCGTCGACTTCATCAACAGCAAGAAACGCGATGGATCGAGGTAAACAGATCGCAACTGGACCTGTCGATTTTGTTCCTCACCCGCCCTCCCGTTTGGATGCATACGCGTATCTGGAGGAGCCTATGGAGATGACGTTCGGAAGGTTCCACTTTCGCGTCGAGAAGGAGGGAGCGTATCGTCTCGAAATTCCGATCTCGTCGGGATTGTCGGCGGTCGATTCCGATTCTTCGAACTCAACATCGTCAATCGAGTCAGGCAAAGAGGAGACTTCATTGCCACGCTTCATCAGCACCAGGGCAAGCGAAAAGCTCGCCAAGATCTTCAGCGACATGTCCTTCGAGTCGTCTGCGGACTCAGATATAAGCGACGACTCGAATAGCTTCGATAGCTTCAACTTCATTGACCAATCCACTACCATTGGCAAGGTCTTCACCAATCTCTATGATGGTGTCACCAAACCCAACATGGTTCAGTATCCAAAATATCATCAGATCTATGCAATCGGAGATCCGAGTCGCCCACAAGAGGAGACATCAGAGAACTTCGACGAGGCAGGGAATCCATATGTCGATCCTGCAGATCTCACGAGAGGTCTAGGACAAAATATATTGGACCAGGGACACGAGAGATGGTGCGATTTCCACAAGAAGTGTGGGATCGAGTCGCAAGAGCCATTAATGGTACAGAACCAATGACTGTAACGGCGACACCTGAGGAGTTACAAGCATACCAGTATAGGCTTGCACGTACCAGGCGGGAGCTCGAGAAGCAGAAAATCGAGTTGGATAGAAGGCAGGAAGCAGCCTCGCATCAAGCAGGCGAAGGGCGGAGTTAAGTCGACATTCAGAACTTCGGGAGATAGCCACAGGGAAGCTCGAACAGAGCAAGATCAAGGCTACAAAACATATCTGAGGGAGAAAGAGAGCACTTGGTTCAAAACCTCGACATGTCTTTTATGTCGATAGACACGAGAGGAAACATTATCCCCAAAACACCGGAAGCTGGGTATATGGCGACACAAGCCTTTATCCTCGCGTCTAGGCCACCTCCTGGAGATCCAAGGGAAGCATTATACAACATGGCCATGGCAGGTGTTGGGGCCATGGGAACAGCGTTTGCATCAACACCTCCCGAAGGTTCAGCAAGGCAAAATAGTCCACGACCTGCGGCAGCAGCAACAGCTCCTGAGAGAACAGGAGGAGCAAGAGACACAGCAGCACAAGCAAGGGTGGACAGAGCACGACAAAACAGAAGGGAACATCGGCATTCCCCAGGTAGATGACGAGGATATGTGCGGGCTGCCGTGCTTTACAAGGAGGGTGCGAAACTCGAGTCCCTGCGGGGTTCAAGCTGCCTGATAACTTCAAAAAATTCGACGGTCTGCAAGATCCAGAGGATTGGTGATACGCGTACAGAACACGTCCGTTGGGAACCCCAAGAGGAAGGTGTGATGCATATAGCGGCAAGTTTTCCTCAGTAAGAAACCAAGGTTTATCGAACCAGTAGGAGCCAAGAAGCACGTTGAAGGTTGATGGCGGCGGGAGGTGCGCAACACCAGGGATTCCAGCGCCAACGTGGAACCTGCACAACACAACCAAAGTACTTTGTCCCAACGTAACAGTGAGGTTGTCAATCTCACCGGCTTGCTGTAACAAAGGATTAGATGTATAGTGTGGATGATGAAGTTTGCAGAGAACAGTAGAACTAGTATTGCAGTAGATTGTATTCGATTAAAAGAATGGACCGGGGTCCACAGTTCACTAGTGGTCTCTCCATAAGAATAAGCATGTTGGGTGAACAAATTACGCTTGGGCAATTGACAAATAAAGAGGGCATGACCATGCACATACATGTTATGATGAGTATTGTGAGATTTAATTGGGCATTACGACAAAGTACATAGACCGCTATCCAGCATGCATCTATGCCTAAAAAGTCCACCTTACGGTTATCATCCGAACCCCCTCCAGTATTAAGTTGTAAACAACAGACAATTGCATTAAGTATGGTGCGTAATGTAATCAACGAATATATCCTTAGACATAGCATTGATGTTTTATCCCTAGTGGCAACAGCACATCCACAACCTTAGAGGTTTCTGTCACTCCAGATTTAATGGAGACATGAACCCACTATCGAGCATAAATACTCCCTCTTGGAGTTACAAGCAAAAAACTTGGCCAGAGCCTCTACTAGCAACAGAGAGCATGCAAGATCATAAACAACACATAGATGATATTGATAATCAACATAACATAGCATTCACTTATTCATCAGATCCCAACAAACACAACATGTAGCATTACAGATAGATGATCTTGATCATGTTAGGCAGCTCACAAGATCCAACAATGATAGCACAATTAGGAGAAGACGACCATCTAGCTACTGCTATGGACCCATAGTCCAGGGGTGAACTACTCACTCATCACTCCGGAGGCAACCATGGCGGTGAAGAGTCCTCCGGGATGATTCCCCTCTCCGGCAGGTGCCGGAGGCGATCTCCCGAATCCCCGAGATGGGATTGGCGGCGTCTCTGGAAGGTTTTCCGTATCGTGGCTCTCGGTACTAGAGTTATTATCGACAAAGGCTTAAGTAGGCGGAAGAGGTAGGTTTAGGGGCGACGCGAGGGGCCCACACCACAGGCCGGCGCGGCCAGGGCTTGGGCCGCGCCGCCCTGGTGTGGCGTCACCTCGTCGCCCCACTTCGTATCTCCCCCGGTGTTCTGGAAGCTTCGTGGAAAAATAAGATCCTGGGCGTTGATTTCGTCCAACCGAGAATATTTCCTTACTAGGATTTATGAAACCAAAAACAGCAAAAAACATCAACTTCGGCATCTCGTTAATAGGTTAGTGCCGGAAAATGCATAAATATGACATAAAGTATGCATAAAACATGTAGGTATCATCAATAAAGTAGCATGGAACATAAGAAATTATCGATACGTTGGAGATGTATCAGCATCCCCAAGCTTAGTTCCTGCTCGTCCCGAGTAGGTAAACGATAACAAAGATAATTTCTGAAGTGACATGCCATCATAACCTTGATCATACTATTGTAAGCACATGTAATGAATGCAGCGATCAAAGCAATGTAAATGCAATGAGTAAACAATTGAATCATATAGCAAAGACTTTTCATGAATAGTACTTTCAAGACAAGCATCAATAAGTCTTGCATAAGAGTTAACTCATAAAGCAATAATTTCAAAGTAAAGGCATTGAAGCAACACAAAGGAAGATTAAGTTTCAGCGGTTGCTTTCAACTTGTAACATGTATATCTCATGGATAGTTGTCAATGCAAAGTAATATAACAAGTGCAATATGCAAGTATGTAGGAATCAATCACAGTTCACACAAGTGTTTGCTTCTTGAGATGGAGAGAAATAGGTGAACTGACTCAACATAAAAATAGAAGAAAGGCCCTTCGCAGAGGGAAGCATTGATTGCTATATTTGTGCTAGAGCTTTGATTTTGAAAACAAGAAACAATTTTGTCAACGGTAGTAATAAAGCATATGTATCATGTAAATTATATCCTACAAGTTGCAAGCCTCATGCATAATATACTAATAGTGCCCGCACCTTGTCCTAATTAGCTCGGATTACCTGGATTATCACCGCAATACATATGTTTTAACCAAGTGTCACAAAGGGGTACCTCTATGCCGCCTGTACAAAGGTCTAAGGAGAAAGCTCGCATTGGATTTCTCGCTTTTGATTATTCTCAACTTAGACATCCATACCGGGACAACATAGACAACAGATAATGGACTCCTCTTTAATGCATAAGCATTTAGCAACAATTAATATTCTCATATGAGATTGAGGATATTTGTCCAAAATCAAACTTCCACCATGGATCATGGCTTTAGTTACCGGCCCAATGTTCTTCTCTAACAATATGCATGCTCAACTCATTCAACTCATGGTAAATCGCCCTTACTTCAGACAAGACGAACATGCATAGCAACTCACATGATATTCAACAAAGAGTAGTTGATGGCGTCCCCAGGAACATGGTTATCGCTCAACAAGCAACTTAATAAGAGATAAAATGCATAAGTACATATTCAATACCACAATAGTTTTTAGGCTATTTGTCCCATGAGCTATATATTGCAAAGATGAAGAATAGAGATTTTAAAGGTAGCACTCAAGCAATTTACTTTGGAATGGCGGAGAAATACCATGTAGTAGGTAGGTATGGTGGACACAAATGGCATAGTGTTTGGCTCAAGGATTTTGGATGTATGAGAAGTATTCCCTCTCGATACAAGGCTTAGGCTAGCAAGGCTATTTGAAACAAACACAAGTATGAAGCGGTACAGCAAAACTCACATAAAAGACATATTGTAAGCATTATAAGACTCTACACCGTCTTCCTTGAATTTCGACCCTTACTAGAAAATATCTGGACTTTAGAGAGACCAATCATGCAAGCCAAATTTTAGCAAGCTCTATGTATTTCTTCATTAATAGGTGCAAAGTATATGATGCAAGAGCTTAAACATGAGCACAACAATTGCCAAGTATCACATTATTCAAGACATTCTACCAATTACTACATGTAGCATTTCCCGCTTCCAACCATATAACAATTTAACGAAGAGGATTCAACCTTCGCCATGAACATTATGAGTAAAGCCTAAGGACATATTTGTCCATATGCAACAGCGGAACGTGTCTCTCTCCCACACAATGAATGCTAGGACCCATTTTATTCAAACAAAACAAAACAAAAACAAACAGACGCTCCAAGCAAAGTACATAAGATGTGATGGAATAAAAATATAGTTTCACTAGAGGAACCTGATAATGTTGTCGATGAAGAAGGGGATGCCTTGGGCATCCCCAAGCTTAGACGCTTGAGTCTTCTTTGAAATATGCAGGTGAACCACCGGGGCATCCCCAAGCTTAGAGCTTTCACTCTCCTTGATCATATTGTATCATCCTCCTCTTGATCCTTGAAAACTTCCTCCACACCAAACTTAAAACAACTCATTAGAGGGTTAGTGCACAATCAAAATTCACATGTTCAGAGGTGACATAATCATTCTTAACACTTCTGGACATTGCACAAAGCTACTAAAAGTTAATGGAATAGAAAAATCCATCAAGCATAGCAAAACAGCAATGCGAAATAAAAGGCAGAATCTGTCAAAAGAGAACAGTCCGTAAATACGAATTTCTAAGAGGCACCAGACTTACTCAAATGAAAATGCTCAAATTGAATGAAAGTTGCGTACATATCTGAGCATCACTCACATAAATTGGCAGAACTTTCTGAGTTACCTACAGATAATTAGGCCCAGATTCGTGACAGCAAGAAATCTGTTTCTACGCAGCATCCAAATCTAGTATGAACCTTACTATCAAAGACTTTACTTGGCACAACAATGCAACAAAACTAAGATAAGGAGAGGTTGCTACAGTAGTAACAACTTCCAAGACTCAAATATAAAACAATAGTGCAGTAGTAAAAACATGGGTTGTCTCCCATAAGCGCTTTTCTTTAACGCCTTTTAGCTAGGCGCAGAAAGTGTATATCAAGTGTTATCAAGAGACGAAGCATCAACATCATAATTTGTTCTAATGATAGAATCAAAAGGTAACTTCATTCTCTTTCTAGGGAAGTGTTCCATACCTTTCTTGAGAGGAAATTGATATTTAATATTACCTTCCTTCATATCAATAATAGCACCAACAGTTCGAAGAAAGGTCTTCCCAATATAATGGGACAAGATGCATTGCATTCAATATCCAAGACAACAAAATCAACGGGGACAAGGTTATTATTAACGGTAATGCGAACATTATCAACTCTCCCCAAAGGTTTCTTTGTAGAATTATCAGCAAGATTAACATCCAAATAACAATTTTTCAATGGTGGCAAGTCAAGCATATTATAGATTTTTCTAGGCATAACGGAAATACTTGCACCAAGATCACATAAAGCATTACAATAAAAGTCAGTGACCTTCATCTTAATGATGGGCTCCCAACCATCCTCTAACTTCCTAGGAATAGAAGCTTCGCGTTCTAATTTATAGCACTAGCTCTTAGCAAGTTTTTGTAAGAACTTTATAACTTCAGAGATGTGACAATCATCAAAATCTAAACCATTATGATCTAAAGCAATGGGATCATTATCCCCAACATTAGAAAAAATTTCAGCAGTTTTATCACAGGCAGTTTCAGCAGTTTTAGCAGTTTCAGGCAGTTTTTCACGCTTTGCATTAGAAGTGGAAACATTGCCAACACCAATTATTTTACCATTGATAGTAGGAGGTGCAGCAACATGTGGAGCATTAGCATTACTAGTGGTGGTAATAGTCCAGACTTTAGTTATATTATCTTCTTTAGCATTTTCTTCTTTTTCCCACCTAGCACGCAATTCGGCCATCAATCTTATATTCTCATTAATTCTAACTTGGATGGCGTTTGATGTAGCAAATGACTTAATATCATTGTTTTCATTAGGCATAACTTTCGATTTCAAAAGATCAACATCAGCAGCAAGACTATCGACTTTAGAAGCAAGTATATCAATTTTCCCAAGCTTTTCTTCAACAGATTTGTTAAAAGCGGTTTGTGTACTAATAAATTATTTAAGCATGGCTTCAAGTCCAGGGTGTGAATTCCTATTATTGTTGTAAGAATTCCCATAAGAATTACCATAACCGTTACCATTATTATAAGGATATGGCCTATAGTTGTTACTAGAATTGTTCCGGTAAGCATTGTTGTTGAAATTATTATTTTTAATGAAGTTTACATCAACATGTTCTTCTTGGGCAACCAATGAAGCTAACGTAACATTATTAGGATCAACATTTGTCCTACCATTCACAAGCATAGATATAATAGCATCAATCTTATCACTCAAGGAAGAGGTTTCTTCGACATAATTTACCTTGTTACCTTGTGGAGCTCTTTCCGTGTGCCATTCAGAGTAATTAATCATCATATTATCAAGAAGCTTTGTTGCGGCGCCTAGAGTGATGGACATAAAGGTACCTCCAGCAGCTGAATCCAATAGGTTCCGCGAAGAAAAATTCAGTCCTGCATAAAAGGTTTGGATGATCATCCAAGTAGTCAGTGCATGGGTTGGGCAATTTTTAACCAAAGATTTCATTCTTTCCCATGCTTGGGCAACATGCTCATTATCCAATTGTTTAAAATTCATTATGCTACTTCTCAAAGATATAATTTTAGCAGGAGGATAATATCTACCAATAAAAGCATCCTTGCATTTAGTCCATGAATCAATACTATTCTTAGGCAGAGATAGCAACCAATCTTTAGCTCTTCCTCTTAGTGAGAAAGGAAACAATTTTAACTTTATAATGTCACCATCTACATCCTTATACTTTTGCATTTCACATAGTTCAACAAAATTATTGAGATGGGCAGCAACATCATCAGAACTAACAACAGAAAATTGCTCTCTCATAACAAGATTCAGTAAAGCAGGTTTAATTTCAAAGAATTCTGCTGTAGTAGCAGGTGGAGCAATAGGTGTGCATAAGAAATCATTATTATTTGTGGTTGTGAAGTCACACAACTTATTATTTTAGGAGTACCCATTTTAGCAAATAGAAATAAACTAAAAAGTAAATGCAAGTAACTAATTTTTTTGTGTTTTTAATATGGCAAACAAGATAGCAAGTAAAGTAAAACTAGCAACTAATTTTTTTGTGTTTTGTTTTAGTGCAGCAAACAAAGTACTAAATAAAAGTAAAGCAAGACAAAAACAAAGTAAATAGATTGGAGGTGGAGACTCCCCTTGCAGCGTGTCTTGATTCACGCAAGCGGCGCCGTAAAATGGTCTTGATACGCGACAGCACGCGTCCGTTGGGAACCCCAAGAGGAAGGTGTGATGCGTACATCAAGTTTCCCTCAGTAAGAAACCAAGGTTTATCGAACCAGTAGGAGCCAAGAAGCACGTTGAAGGTTGATGGCGGCGGAGTGGTGCGGCGCAACACCAGGGATTCCGGCGCCAACATGGAACCTGCACAACACAACCAAAGTACTTTGTCCCAACGTAATAGTGAGGTTGTCAATCTCACCGGCTTGCTGCAACAAAGGATTAGATGTATAGTGTGGATGATGAAGTTTGGAGAGAACAGTAGAGAGTATTGCAGTAGATTGTATTCGATTAAAAGAATGGACCGGGTCCACAGCACTAGTGGTGTCTCTCCGATAAGAATAAGCATGTTGGGTGAACAAATTACAGTTGAGCAATTGACAAATAAAGAGGGCATGACCATGCACATACATGTTATGATGAGTATTGTGAGATTTCATTGGGCATTACGACAAAGTACATAGACCGCTATCCAGCATGCATCTATGCCTAAAAAGTCCACCTTCAGGTTATCATCCGAACCCCCTCCAGTATTAAGTTGTAAACAACAAACAATTGCATTAAGTATGGTGCGTAATGTAATCAACGAATATATCCTTAGACATAGCATTGATGTTTTATCCCTAGTGGCAACAACACATCCACAACCTTAGAGGTTTCTGTCACTCCCCCAGATTTAATGGAGACATGAACCCACTATCGAGCATAAATACTCCCTCTTGGAGTTACAAGCAAAAACTTGGCCAGAGCCTCTACTAGCAACGGAGAGCATGCAAGATCATGAACAACACATAGATGATATTGATAATCAACATAACATAGCATTCACTTATTCATCAGATCCCAACAAACACAACATGTAGCATTACAGATAGATGATCTTGATCATGTTAGGCAGCTCACAAGATCCAACAATGATAGCACAATTAGGAGAAGACGACCATCTAGCTACTGCTTATGGACCCATAGTCCAGGGGAACTACTCACTCATCACTCCGGAGGCAACCATGGCGGTGAAGAGTCCTCTGGGAGATGATTCCCCTCTCCGGCAGGTGTGCCGGAGGCGATCTCCCGAATCCCCGAGATGGGATTACGGCGGCGTCTCTCGAAGGTTTTCCGTATCGTGGCTCTCGGTACTGGAGTTATTATCGACGAAGGCTTAAGTAGGCGGAAGAGGTAGGTTTAGGGGCGACACGAGGGGCCCACACCACAGGCCGGCGCGACCAGGGCTTGGGCCGCGCCGCCCTGGTGTGGCATCGCCTCGTCGCCCCACTTCGTATCTCCCCCGGTGTTCTGAAAGCTTCGTGGAAAAATAAGATCCTGGGCGTTGATTTCGTCCAATTCCGAGAATATTTCCTTACTAAGATTTCTAAAACCAAAAACAGCATAAAACAGCAACTGGCTCTTCGGCATCTCGTTAATAGGTTAGTGCCGGAAAATGCATAAATATGACATAAAGTATGCATAAAACATGTAGGTATCATCAATAAAGTAGCATGGAACATAAGAAATTATCGATACATTGGAGACGTATCAATTGGCTAGTTGATTATCTCGAGACAGTAAAATTAACAGGAGGAACCAGAGCAACAGCCATGCAAAGCATCCAGGTACATCTGAGTGGAGCTACGCGATCTTGGATAAAGAAGCTTCCTCTAGGTTCTATCGACAGCTGGGATAGCTTCGAGGATGTGTTCGTCAAGAATTTTTGGTCTACTTGCAAGAAACCTGCATCACTAGAGGAGTTAAGAGCATGTCGACAAAAGCCGGATGAATCAATGAGAAAGTACATCCAAAGGTGGAATATCATCAAAAACTCGGCAGAGAATATATCTGACGAGAGAGCGATAGACGCGTTTGTCGCAGGAATCCGACGAGGAGATTTTGTCGAGGACTTGGGGAGGACTAACCCAAAGACAGTATCCGCATTAATGGAGATAGCAAACAGATGGGCAGATGGAGAAGATGATGTTCACAACAAACGACATAGGTCACCAGAGGAGGACCGCGGCCGAAATTATCAAAATAGGCGATGATTTCCCCGAATTTCGAGCTATGATGCTCCTGGACAAATTTCGGCTGGCTTCCGAGCAAGCGCTGGAGGAAAGAATAGAGATGAGTATCAGAGGAGCAACGAGCAGTGAGGCAACAATAGAGATGACTCCCGAAACAGCAGGCAAAATAACGGGCCAAGATTCCAGAGACCTTTCGTATCCCCCGAGGAGATGATGAACGGGCAGTGTCAGATGCATTTTTATCTCGACAACAATGGAAAGAGACAGTCAGGACACTTGCAAAAGGATTGCCGAAATTTTCAGGCAATGTTAAGGTGGGCAGGACATGCCAATGCCCAGGCAACACATAGAAACCCTCAAGGGCCCAGGAGTGAGATCCACTTGCCACCTCCTCCCGCAATTACGGACGAAAATCGACACCAGCTCAGAATAGCAGCAGCACCACACCACCACCTTACGTTGATCCCAATTCCAACAGAGCGGTCTCGATGATTCAGAAAGGCAGGCCATCCAATAGAGCTCAGAAAGTAATCTCGCGATAGGTGTTCATGGCAGAGAAAATGCCTCCACCAACGGTTGAATACCTTAATTGGTCAGGGCAAGACATTGGCTTCACAATAGCGGATCATCCACAACAAGTTCCTCGACCAGGGCAGTCAGCACTTATCTTACCAGTAGTAATTGCAGGATTCGACGTATCTCGAGTATTCATAGATGGAGGCAGCAGTTTAAACCTTATGTATGCAGATACACTAAGGAAGATGAACATATCTCTAGCAAATCTAAAACCAACCGACACACGTTTCCATGGAATTACGCCGGAGAAGCCAAGTTATCCGTTGGGGAAGATCAATCTCGACGTTCAGTTTGGGACCCGAGAAAACACAGATAGAGAGGTCGGAGTTTGAAGTCTTGGATTTCCCATCACAAGACAACGCTTTGTTGGGGCGCCAAAGATATGCTGTGTTTATGGCGGAACCACATTATACATATCTGTTATGGAGGATGCCTGGACCTAAGGGACCAATCACAGTTAAAGGAAGCTTCACGCTAGCCGATAAATGTGACAAGGATTTTCATCGATTGTTAGAAACCTTCGGGATGCAAGCAGAATATATGGCGTCAAGGCTCACGACTGATTATGATGTGTGCCAGTAGGAAGGCCCAACAAAGAGTCAACCTTTAACACTGAGAAAAATTCTAAGGAGGTGCAGATTCATCCGACAGATCCAAAAAAGACAACGTCCATTGCGACAGACATGGACCTCGCATAGGAAAGCGCGCTCGTCGAGTTCCTCCGTGAGCACTGGAAATTCTTCGCATGGTGTCCAGCTGACATGCCAGGAGTACCCAGGGAACTTGCCGAGCACCACCTAAACTTGGATCCATTGGCGAGACCAATCAAGCAACCTTTGCGGCGTCGGAGCCAAACCGCAAAGCTATGCTGTCAGAAATTGATCGACTGAGAGAAGATGGTTTCATCAAGGAGTTGCATACAGAGGCCACGTGGGTAGCAAACCCAGTGTTGGTGCCGAAGAAAAACACTAAAGTCCTTCACATGTGTGTCGACTTTACGTGTCTCAATAAACATTGTCCAAAGGATCACTTTCCCCTCCCGAGGATCGATCAAATTATCGACTCCACGGCAGGCTGTGAATGTCTTTCCTTTTTGGATGCTTACTCTGGTTATAACCAGATCAGATTGAAAGAAGAGGATGAGGTCAAAACAGCGCTCATCACACCTTATGGCGTGTTTTGCTATCGAACAATGCCTTTTGGCCGAAACGCGGGAGCAACATATCAGAGGATGATGCAGAAGTGCTTAGCAACACAGATTGGGAAAAACGTGCAAGTATACATTGATGATGTCGTAATAACATCAAAAAAGGGAGCAACGTTAATTGAGGACTTGAAGGAAACTTTCGACAACCTCGAAAAATTCTGCCTCAAGCTGAATCCGACGAAGTGTTCTTTCGGCGTCCCTGTAGGAGAACTTCTCGGGTTCCTAGTCTCAGCAAGAGGGATTGAAGCTAACCCAGAAAAATCCAAGCTATCGTAATAATGTGGAAGCCGACAAAGTTGAAAGAAATACAGCTAACAGGGCGAGTCGCAGCCTTAAGCTGATTCGTCGCCAGGCGGGAGAAAGGCGTTGCCGTTCTACACCTTAATCAAGCAAGGCGAGAAATTCCAGTGGAACGAAGAAGCAGATAGAGCCTTCGAGGATCTTAAACGCACAATTTCGACACCACCAATCTTGGTGGCGCCTAAGGAGAAGGAACCCCTCTTGTTATACATTGCAGCCACACCTCAGGTGGTCAGACGCGTTAGTTGTCGAAAGAGAAGAAGAAGGAAAACTCCATGGTGTGCAAAGGCCGGTATATTTCATTAGTGAAGTTTTATCGCCTTCAAAACAGCGGTACCCGCAGTACCAGAAGCTAGCATATGGAGTGTTCACAACCGCAAGAAAATTGTGCCACTACTTTTCGGCACACCCGATAATAGTGGTCAATGAAGCACCTCTATCAAATATACTGAACAATCCAGAAGCTACAGGTCGTGTCTCCCTTTGGGGAATAGAACTTTCCCCTCGGGACATCACGTATGAAAAAAGAAAAGCAATAAAGTCGCAAATTCTGCCAGATTTCATCGCAGAGTGGATGGAGCTGCAAAATACGGGACCCCCAGATTTATCGAGAACTTGGACTATGAACTTTGACGGGTCCAAAAGGGTAGAAGGAGCTGGCGCAGGTGTAATACTTATATCACCTGAAGGCGACAAACTGAAGTATGTCCTACGGATGACATTCCCAAACGCATCTAACAACGAAGCAGAGTACGAAGCTCTCATACGCGGGATGAAGATGGCGAAAGCTTGTGGTGCAACCCGGTTAAAAATCTTTGGCGACTCACAGTTGGTAGCTCAGCAAGTCATGAACTAATGTGATGCAGTCAATGACAGCATGGTGGCATACAAGGAAGTGTACAACGAGCTCGAGAAGTTATTTGATGGATGCGAAGTAAATCATATCAGCAGGCTGAGCAATGATGAAGCCGACATTCTCGCAAACATCGGGTCGCAGTGCCTCGCAATTTCGCCAGGTGTGTTTTGGGAAGAGATAACAGAGAGATCCACAAAACCAAAGAAGGCGCAGAAGAAGGAGAAAGAGGAGAAAACTGCGATGGCTCTCAAAGAAGCACCAGAAGAGGAAGAGGACCAGGAGCTGGTGATGATGCTGGAGGTTCCATGGATGCAAGCGTACATATCATATATCTTAAGGAAAGAAATACCCGACGATCCAGTTGAAGCAAGGCGAGTTATTCGACGATCCAAAGCCTTTACAGTGGTCAAAGGGGAGTTATACAAGTGTAGTATTTTGGGCGTGCTACAAAGGTGTGTCACACCCGAAGAAGGAAGGATAATCTTAAAGGATGTGCACGAGGGAATATGTGGTCATCACGCGAGCAGTCGAGCTATTGCAACCAAGGTTTTTCGGGCTGGATTTTACTGGTTAACGGCAATCGAGGATGCGAAGGAGATAGTATGAACCTGCGACGTGTGCCAGAGATTCACTGCAAAACCCCACTCTCCAGCAGCAGAGCTGATGCCAATACCATTGTCTTGGCCCTTTGCCCAATGGGGTCTCGATATGGTAGGAAAATTACACAAAGCTTCACCGGGAGGATACGAGTATATGCTTGTCGCTATCGATAAATTCACCAAATGGATAGAAGCAAAGACGATAAATTCACTAGATGCAGCGTTAGCAATAAAATTCATGAAGAGCATTGTTTTTTGATTTGGAGTACCTCATAGCATCGTCACAGACAATGGCAGTAACTTCACGTCCAAAGAATTCAAGGCATATTGCGCAGAAGTGGGCATCAAATTGCACTTCGCGTCAGTTGGGCACCCGCAAACCAATGGTCAAGTCGAGAAAGCCAATGGTATCATCTGCAACGGTATTAAGAAGCGCCTGCTAGGACCGCTTGAAAAGGCTTGACATACTTGGCCAGAAGAATTGCCAAGTGTTTTATGGAGTATTCGAACAACGCCAAATACAGCGACACAGGAAACTCCGTTCTTTTTGGTCCATGGAGCTGAGGCAGTACTACCGATCGAAATAGAGCATGATTCCCCAAGAGTCACAGAGTATGATGAAGAAACTTCAAGAAGAGCATTAGAGGACGATGTAGATGCACTCGATGAAGCTCGAGACGAAGTACTATCACGGGTCACCAAGTACCAGCAAGACCTGAAAAACTACCACAGTCGACGATTGCGGCCAAGATCCTTTCAGGTCGGAGATTTAGTCCTACGGCTCAATCAACAGAGTACTGAAAAACTCGAGTCGCCATGGCTTGGCCCTTACATTGTTACAGAAGTAATCGAAGGAGGAGCATACAGGATCAAGGACAAGAAGACAGGGTTCCCGAGAAAATCCCTGGAACGTGGCGCAACTCTACGCTTAGAGTCAAAATATAGTACTCCTTTGTAAAAATACAATGTACCGAAAACGCCCGCGAGTTTTCAGATGCACTCTTTTCCTTTTTAGGGCACCGAGCGGGGCTGGAAAGGTTTTTAATGAGGCGGGCTCACGGTGCTGCAATATAGTAAAAGATATTGATGACATACATCTTTTTCTTCGACAGGCTCGGGGGCTCATAACCCACGACAGCAAAATATATATATTCTCGCAAAATAGTAAATTCATCGAGACAAAAAATAGTATAAGCTCCGGCCAAAGGCTCAGGGGCTTCGCAATATAGATTACACTTCACAATATAGACAACTTCTTTAACACAAAGAATTCAACAAAAATATAGACATGATTTCTCGCAATATAGTACAACTCAGTCAAATGCCTAATATACTATCTATGGATAGACCTTTGTTATTTGCAGCAGTTGTCTTGTGATCAGCATAGCTCCCTTTGACAAAGAATTCAGAGTCCATCCGAAGAAGCTCGTCCATCATTTCTTCGGCTACAGGAGTCACAATGTCATTGATTTCATCGACGTTACTTTTTCGCTTCGACTTCTTGGCCAGACATTTGGAAACAATCTTCTTCAGGTCTAATTTTCGATGACAGATCTGTATCATGATCATGGCAAATCTTGCTCCAGCAGTCAACTGAGCTCGTACAAAGTTATGAATACGAGGGGCATCCCGAAACTTTTCCATCAAACCAAGAAGAGTGTCGGGCGCCTCGTCCCGAGGAAACATCGTCTTGTAAACAAGGGACAATGTTCTAGTGCAGAAATCAAGGAACTCGCGAACCTGACAGGCGCGGTCTTGAAACCTGACAATCTGTCGGGTCCGCTCGGGAGTGGCCCAGAACAAAGAACCATGGTCAAGAGAAAGGTTAACAAGAAGATTTGTCCTTACATTTACCCTTTCATCTTCAGCAACAGCATCGAGAAAGGAACCTATTTGGCGACGGCACGAGAAATTCAAAAAAAGGATACCGCAGAACATAGAGGAAGTTCTGGGTAGAAAAAGCATACCCGACATATCCACACTGGCTTCATTCATCAGTTCGAGCATAGAATTCTCTCGGTGGTTGCCTTTTCAGCTTCAGAAACGGCGGCTTCCTTGGCAGCTATGGCATCTCAAGCTTGTTGAAGTGCAATTCTCTCTTTTTCGGATGCCTTGCGAGATTGCTCCATCATCACAAGTGTTTACTTTTTCGCATACTGAAGTTGTTGACGAAGTTCTTCCAAGTCTTGCGACAAACTCTTACTCGAGGAATCTTCACCAAGTTCATTGTTCACAAGCGCTTTCTTCGAGCAAGAAGAGGTAGGCAAAACATCAGAAGGAGCAGGAGTTGGAGTATAGTTATCGAACGTCAACTGAAAGAAAAGGCTCGACATCAATCATCAAGCAAGATAGAATTCCATTGATTTTCAGAATATTTACAAGACATTACAATGGAGAAAACCCTAACAAACTAGTGGGGTAGGCGTCGCCAAAGCTACTTTGGCGATAGCATCAAAAGGAAAAAAGAAAAGAAAGGGTGGTCTACTTGACCTCCGGCTTGGATGTGCTTGGAGCAGGAGTTGGTGTAACACCAAGGTAGGCAAGGATTGGCTTTGAGGGAGGTTTGGCAGCTCTAATTAGAGATTGCCATTTCTTCGTTTCCATCACCCCAATGTCGCCGACCTTGGTCCAGTCGACATTTTGCTGGCTATCAGCAATCAGCGCGATGGTGCCATCAACACCAACCTTCAGGCCCTCTTGGCGAAGTTTGAGCCCAAGATCTTCCGGCACATTGAAGCTTTTGGCAAGAGCAACGAAAGTGTTGGGCTCCTCTTTCTTCGGGAAGAAGTAGGGGAAAAGCTTCGACAGACCTGCCTCAGCATCAGCAAGGCCTTCGCGTGCTTCATCCCCATGGATTTCAAGAAGGGTTAGCGCATCAAGAAGCTCGTCGCCTACAGGACCATCCACTTCGTACTCTTGATGAGTTCTCCCTGAAAAGAAGCAAAGGATAGCTCGTAAATAAAGAGTGCTCGGAAAATGAGAAGTAACTCGAGGAAATGCACAAAGAGTCGAGCACTTACTAACAAAACGTCGACTTTGTGCCTCCAAGCGACTGAGGATCTTTTCCTCTCGAGCAGCTTGCTCAGCTATTTTGTCGCTCAAAGCAGTTTCTGCGTCGTGAAGCCTCTTCCGAAGATCTTCAACAACAGCAGCATCTGCCTTGGCCTTTTCAGCATCTGCCTTGGTCTTCTTCGCATCTGCTTCAGCCTCCTTATGAGCCTTCTCACTTTGCTCCAATTTTTGAGCAAGTGCATCGGCACGCTTGTTGGCTTCCGCAAGTTTTTCTGCCAAAATATTCAAAACCAGTCAAAATCACGACAAGAAAGGAGTGAGAAGTCATGGGCCAGGAGAAGCAGAAAAATATTACCTTCAGCCTTGCTAGCATATTCACGGTACCCGACGAATTGGGCACCGAAGCGGATGAATTCCTTAATCAAAGGCTGATAAAGAAAGATAGAGAAAGAAAGCGTCAATATAGTCAAAAGCTCGATAGCACAAAATAAAAAGAAGCAAACAGAGAAAACATCGACAGCATCAGAAAGCATTTAAGGACTTACATCATCCAAAAGAGGAGTCGAGGAGCTACCCAATTGTAAGGCAGGCTCCGTGATTGATTCAACCCTCGCCCTTTTTGGCGAAGGGACATGGGGGCTTGCAGGAGGAGTAGGTTGTTCGGTGTTTTGTTGAGGAGGCGAAGATTCTTCTCCTTCAACTTGCACTTCAGAAACAACTAAAGTATGCGACGTACTCGTTCGAGCAGTCGCGTCAATAGCTTGTGTTTCTTCCTCGTCACCACTACAGTAAAATGGCGACAGTATAAGAAGCAAGATAGACAAAAAACTTCAAAGAAGCAAAACAGTAAGAAGCAAAGGGTAACTTACGAGCTGACGAGGGCATCAAGGTATGGATTGAAAGCTGCCTTCCTATCTGAAGGAGCAGCTTCTTCGGCTTTGGAGGTGCCGGAATCTTCGACTTCGTCCCTTTTCCTTTAGTTCCTTGAAGAAACAGCAGGAGGAAGGGAATGTGTCGAGGCAGTGGCCTCGAATCAGTCTTTTCGAAGAAGCCGCGGATTTGTGAGAACCCGCGACTTCACTTTCAGGGCGGAGTACCCTGGTTGTCATCATCGACAACGGTACGGTCCTCAACTGCTCCACTTCAGGAAGAGGAGGAAGAGAAACAAGAACGGGGTGGTTCTGAGAAAAAGAAAGAGTGTCGATAAAAAAGAAGTTATGCAAAAAAAGCTAGCAAGACAGTAGTCGATAAAATAAAAATTCGAGGAGACAATATAGCAAATAAGAGGAAAAATTACCTCGGGGAGGGGATTGGCGCCACTATATGGCGTAATACGGCAAGAAGATGGAATTGGATCCTTCTTGCTGAGCGACGAGATTCTTCGGATAAGCTTCTCAAAATCCTTCAGAGGAAGATCTTTTGAGAGCGTGTCGACGTCTTTCTCACCAACATACTTCCAGAGGGGATTTTTGCGAGCCTGGAGAGGTTGCACTCTGATCCTAAGGAAATACGCCGTGATCTCAATACCCGACAGCTCCTTGCCGCGGGTGTTTTGTGGCTCGTGGATGCGAGTCATTAGCGCTTCTGTCGCCAATTTCTCAGCTTCAGTAGCTTCGGCATCCCAAGAATGGCGGCGAAGGATTTTGGCTTCTCCATCAAAAGGGGCGATGTTGTCCTCCACTGGATTGGAGCTTTCTTCGTGTACATACAGCCACCTCTTCCGCCAACCTTGGAAGGAGTCGGGGAATTTGACGTCGAAATATTTGACGTCAGAGCGAACACAGATAACAATGCCGCCAATGTTGTAGGCGACATTGTGGGAGCCATTATGGCGGAGGCAGAAGATACGCTTCCACAGAGCCCAATTAGGTTGGACCCCGAGGAAGCACTCACACAATGTGATAAAAATCGACACATGGAGGATGGAATTGGGCGTCAACTGATGCAGTTGAAGCCCATAGACAAACAAAAGACCCCGCAGAAACTCATGGATTGGGGGAGAAAGACCTCGGATGAGGTGGTCAACGAAACTGGCCCGATACTCGATTGGAGCCCTTGGATAGCTCTCCTCCTTGGGGAAGCGGAGGGAGTTCTTCTTCTTGTTGAACCCCATCTTCTTCAGCAGGTTCATATCTTGGGCGGAGATCTTGGATCTTTCCCACTCGGCGCTTCCCAGATCCGCCGTCGCCATGTTGGACTCCGGAGTGATGTGCCTGGTCAAACGGGCGCGAGGTGGCATCAATGAGCTTGGCGGAGAAGCGTATGAGTGTGGTGGAGCGCTTGAAGCAATGAGAGCAATGGAGGATTTTGCAGAGGAGAAGCAGAGGTGCGGCGCGAGCGAAAGGACTAGAGGAGGAAGACGATGCCTTTTTATAGAGGTGCGGTGAATCGACGCACCGTTGGATTGAGAGATTGCGGGACAGATGGTGTACACGTGGACAAGGGGTAAAAAGTAATTTCATACAGACGAGAAAGCACAGGAGCTACAGTACGTGCGCCAGGAAAAGCGGAGGACGTGTGTCCCCCACTTGCGCGACGTGTCAATACGATGCGTAATTTGGGCCCGCAAGGCAGTGAGAGAGAACTTCTCGCGTTTTCCAGGAACAGCGGTCGTGGCTATCGTCAGCAATGATGTCACATTAACAAAAGAAAGTTTCGACTAAGCAGCTTCATAAAAAAGGCGACAGCAAAGATTATGGACTATTTTGAGAGCCTTTGATCAAATACAAGTTTTTGATCAAATGCTCGGGGGCTACTTTGGAAAAATGAAAAATTTGAGAAAGACAAAATAGAAATGGCGAGAGCCTATGATCAAATACAAGTATTTGCTCATAGCCTCGGGGGCTACTCCCATCGGGAGCGCTGTTCGCGCACCCGAGAGATTTGAAAAATATAGCGACATAAGGCGTGGAGCCTACACTCAAGCACAAGTCCTTGGTTGTAGCCTCGGAGGCTACTGATACGTCTCCGACGTATCGATAATTTCTTATGTTCCATGCCACATTATTGATGTTATCTACATGTTTTATGCACACTTTATGTCATATTCGTGCATTTTCTCGGAACTAACCTATTAACAAGATGCCGAAGTGCCAGTTCCTGTTTTTGTTTTTGGTTTCAGAAATCCTAGTAACGAAATATTCTCGGAATTGGACGAAATCAACGCCCATGGTCCTATTTTGCCACGAAGCTTCCAGAAGACCGAAGAGGAGACGAAGTGGGGCCACGAGGTGGCCACACCCTAGGGCGGCGTGGCCCCCCCCTGGCCGCGCGGCCCTATGGTGTGGGCCCCTCGTGCCGCCTCCTGACCTGCCCTTCCGCCTACTTAAAGCCTCCATCGCGAAACCCCCAGTACGGAGAGCCACGATACGGAAAACCTTCCAGACGCGCCGCCGCCGATCCCATCTCGGGGATCCAGAGATCGCCTCCCGCACCCCGCCGGAGAGGGGAATCATCTCCTGAGGACTCTACGCCGCCATGGTCGCCTCTGGAGTGATGAGTGAGTAGTCTACCCCTGGACTATGGGTCCATAGCAGTAGGTAGATGGTTGTCTTCTCCCCATTGTGCTTCATTGTCGTATCTTGTGAGCTGCCTAACATGATCAAGATCATCTATCTGTAATTCTATATGTTGCGTTTGTTGGGATCCGATGAATAGAGAATACTTGTTATGTTGATTATCAAAGTTATGTCTATGTGTTGTTATGATCTTGCATGCTCTCCGTTACTAGTAGATGCTCTGGCCAAGTAGATGCTTGTAACTCCAAGAGGGAGTATTTATGCTTGATAGTGGGTTCATGCCTCCATTGATATCTGGGACAGTGACAGAAAGTTCTAAGGTTGTGGATGTGCTTGCCACTAGGGATAAAACATTGGTGCTATGTTCAAGGATGTAGTTACTGATTACATTACGCAATACTTAATGCAATTGTCTCGTTGTTAGCAACTTAATACCGAGGGGGTTCGGATGATAACCCGAAGGTGGACTTTTTAGGCATAGATGCATGCTGGATGGCGGTCTATGTACTTTGTCGTAATGCCCAATTAAATCTCACTATACTCATCATGATATGTATGTGCATGGTCATGCCCTCTTTATTTGTCAATTGCCCAACTGTAATTTGTTCACCCAACATGCTGTTTATCTTATGGGAGAGACACCTCTAGTGAACTGTGGACCCCGGTCCAATTCTCTATACTGAAATACAATCTACCGCAATACTTGTTCTACTGTTTTCTGCAAACAATCATCTTCCACACAATACGGTTAATCCTTTGTTACGCCAGCCGGTGAGATTGACAACCTCACTGCTTCGTTGGGGCAAAGTACTTTGGTTGTGTTGTGCAGGTTCCACGCTGGCGCCGGAATCCCCGGTGTTGCGCCGCACTACATCCCGCCGCCATCAACCTTCAACGTGCTTCTTGGCTCCTCCTGGTTCGATAAACCTTGGTTTCTTTCTGAGGGAAAACTTGCTGCTGTGCGCATCATACCTTCCTCTTGGGGTTCCCAACGAACGTGTGAGTTACACGCCATCAGCTACTCCCATCGGGAACGCTGTTCGCGTGCCCGATGAAATTATAAAAAAGAGAGAGAAAAAGAAGAAGAAAAAGTGAGCATATTTCGAGTTATATACATAACTCTACATATACTCCCATCGGGAGAGAAATATAAGTCATCCGTTGACTCAATAAAATGTGCTATTCCAACAGCCGAAAAAGCACTCGACAATATATTCTCGAACGCCAAAGTTGCGAACAATGAATGCCGCAAAACTTTGCGAAGGTAAGACCCCGGATCCGTTCTGCGGCGTGGCGCCGTCTCTGACGTCGGTTTGCTACTTTTATCCGTATCACATATTTAAGAAAATCCTAACAAGACAGTAGTCGATAAAATATGACTGAACTCGAGGAGACAATATAAGCAACTAAGAGGGAAAATTACCCGGGAGAGGATTGGCGCCACTATATGGCGTAATGCGGCAAGAAGATGGAATTGGATCCTTCTTGCTGAGCGATGAGATTCTTCGGATAAGCTTCTCAAAATCTTTCAGAGGAAGATCTTTTGAGAGCCTGTCGACGTCTTTCTCACCAACATACTTCCAGAGGGGATTTTTGCGAGCCTGGAGAGGCTGCACTCTGATCCTAAGGAAATACGCCGTGATCTCAATACCCGACAGCTCCTTGCCGCGGGTGTTTTGTGGCTCGTGGATGCGAGTCATTAGCGCTTCTGTCGCCAATTTCTCAGCTTCAGTAGCTTCGGCATCCCAAGAATGGCGGCGAAGGATTTTGGCTTCTCCATCAAAAGGGGCGATGTTGTCCTCCACTGGATTGGAGCTTTCTTCGTGTACATACAGCCACCTCTTCCGCCAACCTTGGAAGGAGTCGGGGAATTTGACGTCGAAATATTTGACGTCAGAGCGAACACAGATAACAACGCCGCCAATGTTGTAGGCGACATTGTGGGAGCCATTACGGCGGAGGCAGAAGATACGCTTCCACAGAGCCCAATTAGGTTGGACCCCGAGGAAGCACTCACACAATGTGATAAAAATCGACACATGGAGGATGGAATTGGGCGTCAACTGATGCAGTTGAAGCCCATAGACAAACAAAAGACCCCGAAGAAACTCGTGGATTGGGGGAGAAAGACCTCGGATGAGGTGGTCAACGAAACTGACCCGATACTCGATTGGAGGCCTTGGATAGCTCTCCTCCTTGGGGAAGCGGAGCGAGTTCTCCTTCTTGTTGAACCCCATCTTCTTCAGCAGGTTCATATCTTGGGCGGAGATCTTGGATCTTTCCCACTCGGCGCTTCCCAGATCCGCCGTCGCCATGTTGGACTCCGGAGTGATGTGCCTGGTCAAACGGGCGCGAGGTGGCATCAATGAGCTTGGCGGAGAAGCGTATGAGTGTGGTGGAGCGCTTGAAGCAATGAGAGCAATGGAGGATTTTGCAGAGGAGAAGCAGAGGTGCGGCGCGAGCGAAAGGACTAGAGGAGGAAGACGATGCCTTTTTATAGAGGTGCGGTGAATCGACGCACCGTTGGATTGAGAGATTGCGGGACAGATGGTGTACACGTGGACAAGGGGTAAAAAGTAATTTCATACAGACGAGAAAGCACATGCGCTACAGTACGTGCGCCAGGAAAAGCGGAGGACGTGTGTCCCCCACTTGCGCGATGTGTCAATACGATGCGTAATTTGGGCCCGCAAGGCAGTGAGAGAGAACTTCTCGCGTTTTCCAGGAACAGCGGTCGTGGCTATCGTCAGCAATGATGTCACATTAACAAAAGAAAGTTTCGACTAAGCAGCTTCATAAAAAAGGCGACAACAAAGGATTATGGACTATTTTGAGAGCCTTTGATCAAATACAAGTTTTTGATCAAATGCTCGGGGGCTACTTTGGAAAAATGAAAAATTTGAGAAAGACAAAATAGAAATGGCGAGAGCCTATGATCAAATACAAGTATTTGCTCATAGCCTCGGGGGCTACTCGGGAGCGCTGTTCGCGCACCCGAGAGATTTGAAAAATTATGCGACAGGTGAAAAATATAGCGACATAAGGCGTGGAGCCTACACCCAAGCACAAGTCCTTGGTTGTAGCCTCGGGGGCTACTGACACGTCTCCGACGTATCAATAATTTCTTATGTTCCATGCCACATTATTGATGTTATCTACATGTTTTATGCACACTTTATGTCATATTCGTGCATTTTCCGGAACTAACCTATTAACAAGATGCCGATGCGCTGTCGTTGTTTTTGGTTTCAGAAATCCTAGTAACGAAATATTCTCGGAATTGGACGAAATCAACGCCCGGGTCCTATTTTGCCACGAAGCTTCCAGAAGACCGAAGAGGAGACGAAGTGGGGCCACGAGGTGGCCACACCCTAGGCGGCGCCCCCCGGCCGCGCGCCCCTATGGTGTGGGCCCCGTGCCGCTCCTGACCTGCCCTTCCGCCTACTTAAAGCCTCCGTCGCGAACCCCAGTACGGAGAGCCACGATACGGAAAACCTTCAGAGACGCCGCCGCCGCCGATCCCATCTGGGATCCAGAGACGTCCGCACCCCCGCCGAGAGGGGAATCATCTCCCTGAGGACTCTACGCCGCCATGGTCGCCTCTCGGAGTGATGAGTGAGTAGTCTACCCCCTGGACTATGGGTCCATAGCAGGTAGATGGTTGTCTTCTCCCCATTGTGCTTCATTGTCGATCTTGTGAGCTGCCTAACATGATCAAGATCATCTATCTCTAATTCTATGTTGCGTTTGTTGGGATCCGATGAATAGAGAATACTTGTTATGTTGATTATCAAAGTTATGTCTATGTGTTGTTTATGATCTTGCATGCTCTCCGTTACTAGTAGATGCTCTGGCCAAGTAGATGCTTGTAACTCCAAGAGGGAGTATTTATGCTTGATAGTGGGTTCATGCCTCCATTGATATCTGGGACAGTGACAGAAAGTTCTAAGGTTGTGGATGTGCTGTTGCCACTAGGGATAAAACATTGGTGCTATGTTCAAGGATGTAGTTACCGATTACATTACGCGCAATACTTAATGCAATTGTCTGTTGTTAGCAACTTAATACTGGAGGGGGTTCGGATGATAACCTGAAGGTGGACTTTTTAGGCATAGATGCAGTTGGATGGCGGTCTATGTACTTTGTCGTAATGCCCAATTAAATCTCACTATACTCATCATGATATGTATGTGCATGGTCATGCCCTCTTTATTTGTCAATTGCCCAACTGTAATTTGTTCACCCAACATGCTGTTTATCTTATGGGAGAGACACCTCTAGTGAACCGTGGACCCCGGTCCAATTCTCTATACTGAAATACAATCTACCGCAATACTTGTTCTACTGTTTTCGCAAACAATCATCTTCCACACAATACGGTTAATCCTTTGTTACAACAAGCCGGTGAGATTGACAACCTCACTGCTTCGTTGGGGCAAAGTACTTTGGTTGTGTTGTGCAGGTTCCACGTTGGCGCCGGAATCCCTGGTGTTGCGCCGCACTACATCCCGCCGCCATCAACCTTCAACGTGCTTCTTGGCTCCTCCCGGTTCGATAAACCTTGGTTTCTTTCTGAGGGAAAACTTGCTGCTGTGCGCATCATACCTTCCTCTTGGGTTCCCAACGAACGTGTGAGTTACACGCCATTACTCCCATCGGGAACGCTGTTCGCGTGCCCGATGAAATTATAAAAAAGAGAGAGAAAAAGAAGAAGAAAAAGTGAGCATATTTCGAGTTATATACATAACTCTACATATACTCCCATCGGGAGAGAAATATAAGTCATCCGTTGACTCAATAAAATGTGCTATTCCAATAGCCGAAAAAGCACTCGACAATATATTCTCGAACGCCAAAGTTGCGAACAATTTCTGAATGCCGCAAAACTTTGCGGGCCAAGACCCCGGATCCGTCTCGTGGCGTGGCACCGCCTCTCGCGTTGTTACTTTTTATCCGTATCTGCATACGAAGAAAATCCTAACGGACGCGTTAGGTACCCGTAAATATGATCGGACTCGACGTAATGGTAAGACCTTAAGCGGCACCCGCCGGGTTTACCGCATCCCGAGATCATGTCCAAGGACGTGATCCCGAGATCCCGAGACTAGAGCAGTTAACTAGTACCTGATCCGTCAGATGAACTAGCCCCAACTACCATTATCCCTGTACAATATAGAAATTTGTATGCAAAAATATGTGATAAAGTTCAGAGTTATCGAATAAATATAAAGGTGGAGATTTTCCCTGACTCTACGATTCAAGCAAAATCTCGGGGGCTACTGACATAGGCATCCCCAATGGGCCTGCCGAAGATGGTACCCGGGGTTTACTGAAGGCCCACGACCCGAAGGATAAGAAGAATTCGGAAGCCCAACTTGCTAGTTAAGGAAAGCTAGAGTTGTATTAGGAGAGAACACTTGTAATATTACGGGAGGAGTTGGAAACCTTCCCAAACTCTGTAACTTGTACATCAAGAATCCCTCGGCTCCGCCTCCTATATAAGGGGAGTCAAGGGACAAAGAAAGCATCGATTCATTGTCTCACAAACCCTAATTTTCATATCGTCGAGTACTTTTTGGCTGAAACCTTCGAGATCTACTTGCCCTCTACTTCTAACTAAACCCTAGTCTACAACCCATAGGCATTGACAAGTTAATCCCTTGTCACATACACCACCTCAAAAGGACACAACTCTGTGGTAGAATGTACCGCCCTGTTGTAAGCAAACTCCACATGCGGCAAACACTCTCCCCACTCCTTCAGGTTCTTCTTGATCATGGATCTCAATAGTTGTGACAATGTTTATTCACCACTTCAGTTTGTCCATCAGTTTGGGGATGACAAGTAGTACTAAAGAGTAGCTTCGTTCCCAGCTTTCTCCACAACGTCTTCCAGAATTAGCTCATAAACTTCACGTCACGATCAGAAACAATAGTCTTCGGGACTCCATGTAGTCGCACAATCTCCCTAAAAAACAGGTTAGCAATATGCGACGCATCGTCGCTTGTGGCAGGCAATAAAGTGTGACATCTTAGAAAATCTGTCCACTACCACAAATATAGAATCATGGCCTCTCTTAGTACGCGGCAAACCCAACACAAAATCCATACTAATATCCTCCCAAGGTGTAGTAGGTGCCGGTAAAGGAGTATACAAACTGTGAGGCTTCAGCTTGGACTTGGACTTGTTGCAAGTAATGCACCTCTTTACATACCTGTCCACATCCCGCCTCATCTTTGGCCAATAAAAGTGGTCAGCTAGCATGAGTAGCGTCTTCTCACGCCCAAAGTGACCCATCAAACCTCCAGCATGTGATTCCTGCAATAAGAGCAAACGCACAGACGATTCTGGAACACATAGTTTGTTAGCTCGAAATAAGAACCCATCATGTATGTGATATTTTTCCCATGCTTTACCAAGAGCACATAAGCGATATGGTTCACTAAAATCATGATCAGTAGCATACAAATCACATAGCACTTCTAATCCAGGAATTTTAACATCAAGTTGAGTTAATAGCATATTCTTCCTAGATAGAGCATCAACAACAATATTATCTTTTCCCTTCTTATGCTTAATATTGTATGGAAAAGACTCAATGAACTCAACCCACTTAGCAAGACGCCTATGCAGAGTAGATTGGGCTTTCAGATATTTCAAAGCTTCATGATCAGAATGTATGATAAATTCCTTTGGCCACAAATAATGTTGTCAAACCTCAAGAACTCTAATTAAAGCATACAATTCTTTATCATAGATTGGATAGTTCAACTTAGCACCAGAAAGTTTCTCAGAAAAATGCAATTGGGCGACCCTCTTGCATCAACACACCACCAATTCCAATACCACTAGCATCACATTCAATCTCAAATTGCTTATTGAAATCAGGAAGTGCAAGCAACAGTGCAGAAGTTAACAATCGTTTCAACATCAGCATGATCTTGGGCAACACCCCACTCAAATGCAACACCCTTTTTAGTCAATTCATTCAAAGGTGCAGCAATAGTACTAAAATTGGGCACAAATCTTCTATAAAACCCAGCTAGACCATGAAAACTTCTTACTTGACTCACATTCATGGGAGTAGGCCAATTTTGAATAGCTTCAATTTTAGACACATCTACTTCTACTCCATGCTTAGAGACAACATAACCCAGAAATATGACCTTATCTTTGCAAAATGTGCACTTCTCAAGATTACCATAGAGTTTGCCATCACGCAACACTTGCAAAACATGTCGAATATGTATAGTATGATCAGATTCATTGCGGCTGTAAATTAATATGTCATCAAAATACACAACCACAAATTTGCCAATAAATTCACGCAAAACATGGTTCATCAGTCTCATGAAAGTACTAGGTGCATTAGTCAAACCAAAAGGCATTACTAACCACTCATATAAACCAAATTTTGTTTTAAAGGCTGTTTTCCACTCATCCCCTTCTTTCATCCTAATTTGATGATAACCACTACGCAAATCAATTTTAGAGAACACAACAGCACCACTCAATTCATCTAGCATATCCTCTAAACGGGGAATAGGATGACGATATCGAATAGTAATGTTGTTTATAGCTCTACAATCTACGCACATACGCCATGTACCATCTTTCTTAGGAACAAGAATAACAGGAACAACACACGGACTAAGGCTTATGCGGATATAACCTTTGTCGAGTAGCGTTTGTACTTGCTTCTGTATCTCCTTCGTCTCTTTGGGATTTGTTCTATATGGTGCTGCGAAGCGCCGGGAATCAAGTCAATTTGATGCTCAATACCTCACAATGGTGGTAGTCCTGCGGGTACCTCATCCGGAAACACATCGCCAAATTCCTGCAAAACATTAGAAACACCAAGAGGAAGAGGGGTCATGTCGTTAGAAACCAAAACCGTACCCCTGTACAAGAGCACAAGAGGCATGGCTGTAGGATCCTCACTAAATTCTCTCATGTCTTCTTTGGTGGCTAATGAGACCAAGGAATTCACTCTCTCACTTTTCATTATATCACTCACAACATTACAATTCTCTCGCCTATCTAAAGAAGCATCCTCCAAGTTTACTTCAACTTTCTGACGAGACTCATTGACAATTTGTTGTGGTGTCATAGGCTGTAAGTTGATTTTCTTGCCCTTGAACTCCAAGTGATATGTATTGGCACGGCCATTGTGTTGCACAGAACGGTCATAGAGCCAAGGCCGACCCAATAATAAGTGACACACCGTCATAGGAACCACATCAAAGTCAATGCAATCCTTATACGGTCCAATAGCAAACTCAACACGCACCATGTGGTTTACCTTCACCATTGTCGCTCAACCACTGAATATAGTATGGATGCGGGTGCGGTAGATACTTCAACTTCAGCTTGGTACACAACTCCTTGCTTGCTAAATTTCGGCAACTCCCGCCATCAAAAATGACCTTGCAAGCCTTGTCAGGACCAACTAAAGCCTTTGTTTGGAACAAATTGCAACGCTGAGTAGATGCACTAGGTAATACATTAAGAGCACGCTGCGACATAACAATGGTGCGAGCATCGATGGATATGCATCTTCACCATCAGTGTCATAGTCATCATCTTCTGGAGCATTAGGATCAACATCATCTCCAGTCTCATACTCATTGTCCTCATTGATAATCATGACTTTGCGGTTAGGACAATCTCTCTTGAAGTGACCTTTGCCACCACATGTATGACAAGTATCACGGTTGCGCGCAATTGGGGCTTAGGGTTGATGGAATCCTAGGCGACACGAGACATCGGTTCAGACAAGCGGGGAGAGCGATTTACCCAGGTTCGGGGCCCTCGATGAGGTAAAACCCTTACGTCCTGCCCGTCTGATCTTGATTATGAGAATATTGGGTTACAATGGGGTGCCGAAGGTTTCGGCTATGATCTCGTCGAGAGGCTAAGTGCTACGGCGACCTAGCTCTAGAGTTCTGGTGGCTAAGATTGCTATGATTGATCGTGTCCCTCGGCAGCCCCTCTCCTGGCCTTTATATAGGAGGCCAGGTCTCAAGAGATCCAACCGAGTACGGCTAGGTTTACAGTAGTCCTAGCTCTAAACTTTCCTTGTTCGGCTCCTCCTTTGTCTTGTCCGTCAAGGAATCTTCCGCTGCACCGTCCAAGTGGCCCGCCTTGCCATCGAGTACCTTCATGGGCCTCCAGTTAGATGTACAGGATAGGGCAATGTCGGTTACCCGAAGGGTAATGCCCACGTCAGTAGCCCCCGAGTGTCTAGCCGAAGATAGTTCGGGTAGAGACTAAAGCATGCCTCCACCTAATGTTCTTCTCCTTGATTGTTCTTGTCCATCTTGTATCAGCATCATCTTCTTCTATCGGGGTGCGCGTCCAGCGCTGTATGGGAGTAGCCCCGAGTCTAGGTACGGATGCTCGCAACCGTGCGAGACTCAAGTTGTACCAGTCGAACGTTTTTACTCTGCCGAAGTTTTT